>OY759237.1:17804747-19004747 GCA_963662185.1 Eilema griseolum
GACTACTCTATGTCTTTAGAAATCTTCGTTCTTCTGCCGACAAATCAATAATGCACACGGTTTATGCTGCATTGTGTCAAACCATCATAAGCTATTGCATTCCGGTATGGGGAGGAACACATAAGACCATAGTTTTAAAACTGGAGAGAGCTCAACGAGCTCTTCTCAAAGTAATGAACTTTAAACCACGCTTCTATTCTACTACAGAATTGTATAGAGAATGCCAAGTCCTAACAGTGCGACAATTGTTTATACTCCGCACCATGCTCCGTCGCCACTCACAGGCTCCACTGAATCCAAATATACCATTAAGGAGACGTGGTGCACTTGTGTGTTCCCCCGTACCCTGCAGAACGGCATTTTGCAGCGCGACAATATAACGCAACGAGTACTAGACTCTATAACAAAATAAATAGGAAGATCTCGGTGCATAAGCTGAACAAGCACGATTACACACAAAGCACAGTTTGATCAACTGGTTGAAGTTACAGAATTATGATGATACCGAAAGTCTTATTGAGATCCTTGAATGAGCAATACTATTACTGTATCCTTGATATAAGGCCAGCATGAAACATAATTATATAGCATGAAATATACTATAGATATACATATATATACATATATAACATAATGGTAAATTTAAAAAATTTGAAATTTGAAAAATCTAATTCATTGCAATGCATTTTATATAAAATGGGTAATTTCAAATATTTTGTGATTGTAACTACACAAATGACTTTTAGAACGGTGAGCCACCAACTCCCAAGATACGAGTATGTCTCAGTTTGGGGTTGGTGTGTCCTTAATATGAGCGAGTTTCACCGGTGGGGTGCAGCACTCGGGTCGCCCTGGCTGAATTGTAGTACATATATATATGCAAAGAATTCGATTGCGAGGAGCGGGATAGTCCTGCTCGGATCGGCCTGGTTGCGGCTGGTGCCATTGGTGAAATTCGAACAAATTGTTTTTATGCCTCTGTACAACTCATAATATATTATTTTATGTCATATTGCTTTGCACCTGTACTTATATTGTGAATAAATAAATTATTATTATTATTAATTATTATAAGCTCAAAGACAATTCAATTATAGGCAATAGTTAACTACTGTCTCTATCACATAAATCAGCTGTAGGTCGAATAATCAATTACAATATCTAATATATTATAGTAGATATTGTAATTAATTACATGCGACATTTAGTTGCATCAGCACGAAAATCGTATTTTTTATAATTTATAACAAATGTGATTTGTTTAGTTAGTTCGTTTATAACTTATGAACATTTTTATTATAGCTTTGAGAGTTTCATCTATATAAAACTCTCAAAGCGATTAAGATTCCCATGAGGCTTAACTTTTGTATCTAGAGCAAAATCTGACACCCGGTAATAAAAGGTTATGCGTAGGAACATAACATTGAAAATACTCTAGAATATGCAACTTTTGTGTTTCAAATGCAGCGCAAAATAATACCAAAGGCAGAACTTATGCAATATCCAGATTCAGAAAATTTACCATCAGGCGAAGTGAAGTTATATTGACGTGTTCTATATAAAACATAAATGAGAAAGCTATCTATTTATCCAGGTTTCAGTATAACTCAGTAATAGTTTGCTAAGTTTAAATTACATTCAAATCCATCACGACCATCTCTACTTGCCATGATAATCATGCTCTCTTTAAACTATTAACATTAATTGCAATGATAGCTACGTTTTATTAATTGTGTGTTATAAGATTAATAAAGAAATATTACCTGTAATAAAAACCAGTTTTAGGCTATAAAATGGTAGGTGATTGGTGCAGTAATTTTACGAGCAGATTAATAAACTTACTAATAAGAGTCATAACAATTAATTCTTTAAAAGGTGGTTAATAATCACTAAACTTGACTTTTAAAATGTTTAATGAATTAGTAATAGTGCTATAAAAGATTCATTATTATTATGCTGGCTTCCAGAAATAGTCAGGTAGTTGGATCAAACATTTTGAATGACTCTGCTCCTGTCTTTCTCTCTTTTTAGTAGAGTGAAGTGAAGAAAAAGGTGAAAGATGTTTTTGGAGTGATATACAGTATCAGGCAATTACCTCCACCCATTCAAGATCTTCTCTTCTCTTCTTCGTCAAATGGTGCACCGAGTGTTCCGTGCATTTAGAGTTACTTTTACCGACAAATTAAAACTGATTCATTGAAAGAAGTTTTTATTCCCTTCTTTCTGATATAAGTAGGTACAGATGTAAATGTCTGTCTTGGGAAATGTTTGAAAACCGTAGATTTATAGCATTTGCAACGACTTGTGTTACAAGACTTTGAGTTCTGCTTTTCATCATTTTATCTCAACTGAACATGAAAGTATACCTGATCAGGAGTTTTAGTTCCGTCTTGGCAACCAAATAAGGGTTCGGTTATATGGTAAACATTATTTTACATATTTGCAATGACCCGACAAATCGGATACTGTTCAAGTTGAATCAACCAACGTGAAACCTCATAAAAACATTCAATTTGAAACTTGTTTGGAAATAGATTTACAAACTTGCTGAACAACATCTGGCGAAATATGAGAGATTATTGAAAAGGTTAGATGTATTCATATAAATGCAAATTAACGTACAATACCTATCTTCTCTACCACTCCTCATTTCATAAGCCTGCGCTTATGTTTATGTGTCATCGTAGGGTTCTGAAATCAATTCCCAGGTGAGTATTCAATAAGACTTATTTCATTATTCTGATAAGATGAAAATGGCTTGCTGCTGTCTCTATTTGTGGTTTTTACCGGGGTTGGAAATTCAGACGATAGTCGTCTGACTTTCCAACCCCGAGACCCGATCAGCCATTTTGATGTAACTGAATTACAAATAACCATCCATACTTCTACGTTTATAACAATTATAAAGGCCCTTTGTAACTTTCTCTATCTGGTGGATGATCAATTTCTCTCTATAGCTATAATCTGCAGTGGTTTAGAAGTTCTTTCACGGGCTCACTGCTATCAGATACACTTTACATTATTGAACTTTAATTATCACCAAGTTTTATAATCATTGTCCTTTTAAAGAAAAATAATTATCCCCGGTATAAATAAAATTGCTTTATACTTGAAATAAATTTCGAGGTTATGAACTGGCTGGTAGGTCATTGATTCCTCGCATCCGATATAGCCTTGTAAATTTTATTGAACAGTAATGCTTTAAATATAACTTTTTATTCAATACGTTGAATAAAGGCACATATAAGTAAACATGGAAAATTACTTTGAGTATCTAATGGCATAAATAAACCTTATGCATTATAGATGGTCTTCTATAATCGTTAAAGACGTGTATAGATGACGTTGCCCTTATTTATTCACATCTACATCTTTGAGAGACAATTTTACGAAAATGGTAAATAAAAACAGTTTTCCTACATTATTATAGCTTTACCCTTAGGTATCAGAATATACTTACATTCGTATATACTAGATTCGTCAATCTCGTTTTTAGGCGCATATTCAGAAGCAAACTACTTTTTTAATAATGGACGTTTTTGAAAACTGTGAATACTGTGGAATGTATTGGTTTCGTGGCTACATTTTTAACTATTGTAATTTTTCTCACTTAATAATTACGATTTATTTTATGTTCATAGTCAATATAACCTAATAACATGTAAACTATTGTAATAAGATAATAATAAGATAAAAATAAAAAGATAATTACTATATGAAAATCGTTCCCAAAGTGAAACGGTCACTCAAAAGAAAACTTGAAACTACTTTTAAACAGAAAGTATTTTATATGTTTTTTTAACTAAAAGAAAGATAAAGATGTGAAGTATAATTTTTTTTTTTCGATTTTCTGTTTTATAAAATTATATATTTTGAAGACACCGGTTACTATTTTGTTAGTTTCTTAAGAGCTTAGCGGGTGTCTATGCATGTATGCGGGTGGCAGTGTTTTCGCAGCTTTGAAATCTTCACGAGTCGAGATTGAAACCATTTTTGTAGAACTGGAAATGGCTATTTCATTTTTTTTTTGCTATCACATTAATATTTCCTTAAGAAACAGATAATGTAAGTATGACATCGCGGATTATTTACCCGACTGTACCAGTGAGGGCAATGTGTAACGCGTGTATGTATGTACGTAGTTTTACCTTCTACATACCGAACGGCTGAACGGATTTAAATGAATGGGATCTCAAATGATAGGTATTTATGTCCCGAGTGTCATAGGCTATATAAAATATCAACAATAACTATGCGATTGATTTTTGATGTTTAAATGCGTATTGTCAAATTTCAAGTAGGTATAAAAAATTTATAACAAAAACGCTTATAATAAAATATACTTGAGTTATATCAGGTTTATTTTTTTTATTTTTTTTATTTATTTATTCATCTAACCAACTTCGATTCGATATTCGATATCGATATTTTTTAAACATTATTTTTTGAGAATTTTTGGCTTTTGTTACCTACGTTGTTACATACGTGCATAAAGAACGTAAAAACTATTAAACTTATTTTGATTCGTTTTTTTATGTTTCAAAGGTCTCGTTAGAGTAGAACCAGAGATAAAACAAAAGTCGCGATAACCTAAATCCCCACGGGCAGAGACGCGAACATAGTCTAATATTTTAAGGTCCAAATATTATCAAGTCAGTTACGTGAAGTTATGCATAATATGTTGAACTCAAGTGTCCCCCCATGTGTCCCTCTGCACAGTTTTTATATTATACATAATTTTATTTTATATATTTTTTTATATTACGAGTATAACCCCTTTAGTGACGTGGCCGTGGACGTTTTGCGGGCCTGCGTTTATCATCGTGTCTGGAGGACCTCAACTTCATATCTTCTAATAATCTTCATAATATTTTTGAAATTATAACAAGCACGTGTGATAAAATCATGGATACGACTTACATACAATTTAGTGAATTAGGACGCGTGTTATGTTTTCTAAAAACATCAAACGTAGGTACTAGGGTAACCTAGTATTGTAAAGGAGGTAAGTAGAATAATTAATGTATTAAGTATCCACTTTAATGATGTCATACAGATTTTATTTATTTTTCGTCGATATATTAATTATTTATACTTTTAAATTAATCGATTTCGAACCATACAATGTTGACGTTTGCCTATAACGAATTATTTAGAGAAAAGAATATAAATACGTACAAAATCTAAAGTATGTTGATGTTTTGTAGGTCGTAAGTATACTAGTTGGGTACTGGAATCACTTTACATTTGACCCAAGTGCTATTACTGCCTTAAGGCCGCGTAACATCGTAATTATACAGTGTCTATGTATACTTAGTCTGGCCATAAATACTGTTACAATTAAAATAAGAAAGATATTACATTTGAATTGGAATCTGTAATTTTTATACGATTGTTCATTGTGTTTTCTAATTTTGGCACCAATACATTGTACAATATTTTGCTATATTAAAATGTAGTGGGGTGATAAAGTAAACCGAGTCGCTGTGATTGCATTACACAAAGTTGGTATGGAGCCGAATGTAATTTTTAAAACTCTCCATACGCTTGGTATTAGTCAAATGTTTGTGTACCAGGCTATTAATAGGTACAATGAGACCTCCTCTGTTTGTGACAGAAAAAGATCTGGCCGTCCACGTAGTGTTCGTACGAAAAAGGTGGTCAAAGCAGTAAGGGAAAGAATTCGAAGAAATCCTGTCCGAAAGCAAAAGATTTTATCTCGGGAGATGAAGATAGCAGCCAGAACCGTGTCGCGCATTTTAAAAGATGACTTAGGACTTGCAGCCTATAAGAGACGCACTGATCATTTTTTAACTGATAATTTAAAAAAGAATAGGGTGGTAAAATCGAAGCAACTACTGAAGCGGTACGCAAAGGGAGGTCACAGAAAATTTTTGTTTACGGATAAGAAAATTTTTACAATTGAGCAACATTTTAACAAACAAAATGACCGTATTTATGCTCAAAGCTCTAAGGAAGCTTCCCAATTAGTCGACAGAGTGCAACGTGGGCATTATCCGACTTCAGTGATGGTTTGGTGGGGTGTTAGCTATGAAGGAGTGACTGAGCCATATTTTTGTGAAAAAGGTATCAAAACATCGGCACAAGTGTATCAAGATACCATTATTGAGAAGGTAGTTAAACCCCTTAACAACACCATGTTCAATAACCAAGTATGGTCCTTCCAACAAGACTCAGCGCCGGGTCATAAAGCTCGGTCCACGCAGTCTTGGTTGGAAGTGAACGTTTCGGACTTCATCAGAGCTGAAGACTGGCCGTCGTCTAGTCCCGATCTTAATCCGCTGGATTATGATTTATGGTCAGTTTTAGAGAGTATGGCTTGCTCTAAACGCCATGATAATTTGGAGTCCCTAAAACAATCCATACGATTGGCAGTGAAGAATTTTTCCATGGAAAGAGTGCGTGCTTCTATTGATAACTGGCCTCAACGTTTAAAGGACTGTGTTGCAGCCAATGGAGACCACTTCGAATAAGCTTTTTATATTTTAAATTGTTTTATATTTATGTATTTAACTAACACACTGTAAAAGTAATAAATATTATTTGCAATAAAAAAAAATGTTTTTTCTTCGTAACAATATTTATGGCTAGACTAGGTATAACTTCAAAGTGAGATGCATGTATGCGTACGCGCATAAATTTTACAATATTATCCTGGTAAGCCTATCAAAACGTAACAATTTTTTTATAAACCTCAAACGGAACAGAGGTGTTATTGAACGAAATAATTAGCGTAAAATAACTAAAACAAACACGTAGATATAAAATATGGTATATTGAATTGAATTCAATTTATTTATTCGTTACTGAATTCTGTACTAAGCCGGAGGGTAAAGTAAGAATAATGAAGTGTGTTGACCCCAACTGAGTAGGGGTCAGCGGAAAAAAAAAGTGCTTTTACATTGATATGAAATAGTTTAGTGCAATGACATAATATATTATTTAATTTAATAAGAATATTAGATCTATTTTAATTTAATTTAATAAGATTTTAATGATAAACAGATATTTTATAGCGTTACTATGTGATTAGGCATTTTATGGTCTCAAACTGTTTTTTATTATATTATTTGTATTTTTATTTACTTTTGCTATTTCTAGCAACAGACCTGCCATAAATATTCTATTGCTCCGTATTATTCTAACTTTTTAATGACACATCTATAATCTCAGGTTAAATGCTTGCCGTAACTAATTTGGGTTGTTTAAGTGTTCTTGAAATGTAAGATTACATTCTTACGTATGTTACATAGCATGTAATCTCAATCATTTTCAAAACCATACAAATCTTTATTTTCATATCTGAGAACTTACAACGAAAACCTGAATCAAAATAAGAAGTAACAACTTTTAACTTTTCTTTTCCTGATTTTTAATAAGTTTGTACTTCAGAAAAAATATACGAGTATGTGGTACATACAGGGTGTATTTTTGAAACGGGCAGTAAGGGCAAGTACCTTAACCGTTGTAGTTACAGCAAAACGTTTTTAAAAGATCTTCCCTAACTTTTTGGGACATTTTGAACTGCATTCACAGATATTGTAAAAAACTTACAGTTAGCAAAAAAATGCAAAAAGTTCAAAATTTTTTTTTATGCCAATCGATTCTATTTCATGTGGGGATCAAAAAACTCTATGGGACCATTTTAGCTTTCAGTACTAGAAAAGACAGAAATCGCCAAAAACGTTTCCCATACATTTCGTACGGAAATATGATAAATCAACTCGAAACTCATAGGTCAGGTAAAATTTTGAACTTTTTTAAATAAAAAAAATCATTTAAACATTTAAGAAATAGGTTTATGAAATAAATTGCTCAAAATGATTTCCATTTTCACGAATACATAAGTCTATCCTTTTTTGCACTGAACGAATGGCGGCTAATAATGTTCTGGGATGAATATTACGTAAAATGGTCATTAATGCATCCTTGAGCTCTTGAACACTGACGTACGTCGTCTTATACACCTCGTTTTTCACGAAGCCCCATAAAAAAGATCAAGTGGTGTTAGATCGGGGCTACGAGGTGGCCACTGTGTTGGACCATGTGTACCTATCCACTGTGTACCGAATAGGCGGCTCAAATTGGAACGTGAAATGTGACTGTTATGTGGCGGAGCACCATCTTGTTGAAAATGAACTTTTCGCAATTCCGACAGGGGCCATTCGTCCATCTCGTTTTCAAGATGGTGTAAAATGACTTCATTATACATTGCAGAATTCAGTTTCCCTTCATAAAATTCCACCATTATGACTCGATTGGACATTATACCACACCAACAGTTGAATGAGAAGCGAACCTGATTATGACTTGCCGTAACTCTTAGTGGATTTTCTTTGGACCAATAGTGGTGATTTTTTCTGTTGTACATACCGTTTTTGGAAAAATTCGTTTCGTCTGACCACAGTATGTAATTTAAAAATTCATGATCTCTGCTTATTTTTCCTCTTAGCCATCTGCAAAAAGTAAGCCTTCGAACATCATCACCCGGATGTAACACTTGAACTATGCGCCCATATCGATAGCACTTGTAGCCGTATTTCTTCCATATCTTTATCACAAGGGAGTGGGATACACCTACTTCAAGGGCGACTTGCCTGGACGATACCTCTGGATATGCTTCGACATAAGTCAGAACCGCAATCTCCGTGTCCTTGTCCACACGAGGCTGCCGCTATCTCTTGAAAGAACCCTGCAATTCCAGGTTTTTCAAAAGATTTGTAATAACTTTTCTTTTGGCACATGCCGCAACGGATACTTATTGCGGTACCACACTAATGCAGCTACCGCATTTCGATTATTGACAAAATACCCTTCTAATAAGTCAATTTTTTCACGATTAGAAGACATTTTAGCGAAAATCCTTAATTAATAACTCATACGAAGTTTCTCAGCTGAAACTAAGTATAACACACAGATTTTCGAATCATATTCGAAATTTGAGGGTAAAAATTCTTTTTATTTACTTTACAGTCAATTCTACCCACTTCCTGGCCATAACAAAAAGTTAGACCATCGTAGAAATTTGTTTCTGTTGCCGAAATGTATGGGAAACGTTTTTGGCGATTTCTGTCTTTCCTAGTACTGAAAGCTAAAATGGTCTCATAGAGTTTTTGGATCCCCACATGAAATAGAATCGATTGGCATAAAAAAAAAAATTTTGGACTTTTTGCATTTTTTTTGCCAACTGTAAGTTTTTTACAAAATCTGTAAATGCAGTTCAAAATATGTCAAAAAGTTAGGGAAGGTCTTCTAAGAACGTTTTGCTGTAACTGCAACGGTTAAGGTACTTGCCCTTACTGCCCAGTTTCAAAAATACACCCTGTATATTCATAATGTTAATGTCAGTCTTGACGTTACAACTAGGTTATGCTGGTTATGATTACACGACTGTGAAAAAAACACTGGTAAAGGAACATATTGGCTTGACAATAATATAATAATATCCCTACTCTACAGAGTAGGGATATTATTATAAATGAACTATATATTATAATTATATAAAAATAAGTGTGCGACAAAGTAATACATTGTTTTGGCTCATAAATATACACATACGTTAAAAACCAGACAAAATAAAGGTTTGTGATTGCGTAAATTCACATAGAGCTGAAAATTGTTGGGTTCGTAAATACACCATAATACAATATATATCAAAAGTCACCATCGATTGGACTAGTGCATTTTTTATTCATGGTCAAAGGTGACCATTATTGTATTCTCGTATTTTTTTCTTAACAGCAAGTATTATCGCAAAAGTACGTTGGACAAAATTATAGATCATGAGCGGACCCTGGGCTCTAAAGTGTAGGCTCTGGACGTTCAGAATTGTTGCTTTGATGAAAAACAAAAAGCATATATACTTACTCTCGTAAAATCTTCCCGACCTCGTTCGTTAAAGAAGGTCAGTATCAGCAATTAACGTTTACTACAATGTCATTACAAAGATTGCTAGAAGTCGAGCAATATGCCATTAGAATTATTAACCTTTAAAGTGTATTTTGTGAAACCTGTCCATTAAGCGTTATTATGAGTAAAATCGATCGTATGAAGCCATTTGAGATGCAACGATTGCGACATATATAGCGCTACAAACCATCTTTTGCCGCACCCCGTAGTAGTTTGCATAAACTTGTAAGATGTGACTATATTTCTTATATTTGCCCTGAACTTTTCAAATGTAGTTATAGATTAGGTATAGATTATATATATATATCGAAATATGATCGGTTGGGTTCATCATATTTTAATTCAAATTTCTTGCTTTTTTTACCACTTAGTTGACAGACAAGCACACGGCCCAACTGATGGGAAGCGGTTACCGTGGCCTATGGAAGTATGCAACACCAGGGGTACACTCGTGCTGCCGACCATGAAGAAACCTTCTGATGCCCCTCTTGAAGAACCCCATATTGTAGGCGCTTGGGAAAACCGCAACAGGGAGGTGATTCCACAGCTTGAGTGTGCGTGGGATGAAGTTTCTTTCATACCGCACAGTGCGCACCGTCTCAGGTCGCAATGTGTGAGGATGAATTCCCTGCCTATGGCGAGAGGTGCGATGATAGAATGCAGCTACGGGCATCATGTCAAACAATTCATCTAAACACAAACCATTGCTTAGTTACTTTATTACCAAACTTGATAAAAAGATGGTGTAGAAGTGAAGAAAGTATAAAACAAATTACGACTAGTTGTAACCTGCAGCTTCACACTCAAGGAAAATTTATATTTAGTGTACTATGAAAGTAACCCACATTTTTATATACACTTGGTTGGCAGACAAGCACACGGCCCACCTGATGGAAAGCGATTACCGTGGCCTATGGATATGTGCAACACCAAGGGAGTCACACTCACGCTGCCTACCCTGTAAGCACAAGAGTTTCTGTGCCGTCAATGTAAAAGACGAAGCAGGACAAGCTTTTGGTCTTCGAACTGACATCACAAAATCTCTCCAGTGAGCTCTGACTACCTTACTCACCGCCGGGAACACAACACGAGGTTATTATGACCGGTGTATTCTGTAGGGTCAAGGTACTTCTCCAGTCAGACTGCTCAATTGGACGCCAATTCCGTATTTCTAATACTTATTACTATTGCAATATATATCAGATTCTTAGTGTTTGTTAAAAGTTTAAAAATAGTTTTATAAGATATACAAGGTATCCTGTAATCATTATTAAAAGATTTACTGGTAAATACGTGTCAGTAAATCTTTTGTTACCGGAACTAGAAAAGGTCAGTAGGATTCCTCTAGTATCACCCCACGTTCTCAAAAATTTACAATGTTTTATAATTAATTCTAAGAAAATTCTTTGAGTCGCGTACTTTTGTACCTAAATATAAAATATCTGAAGGGCATAAAAAGCAAGCAACTATAATATAAAACCATAAGTATCAATCGGTAATAAATAATACTCGAAATGCTAAGGTCGAGATCGAATGGACCGCATAACATCACGATGGGGCTCATCGAGAGGTGAAGATCGCAACACCGCACTGCATAATAAATGCCTTTGTCTAACTAGAATATTTTCATTTAATCAATGCCTCTATTACTTCAACTTCATAATTTGTGTCACATCGTGTCAATAAGGTGTGTCATTAACATAAAGGTTTACATTTTAAGACACTTTTTGCTGTAACTATCATCAATCTGTCATAGAAAATGTTTCACTTGAGTAATCAGTTAGGTAAGTCATTTGACATTGATCAAGTCAATCCTCAATCAATTTAAATAAAATTAGTCCAATTTACGTAAACAGGCACATTTCAAATCGTAGTTAATTTATTAAACAAATTCATTCCATTTTATAACAGACGGAAGTGAAACTTATTCGGTGTGAGTATGATGAATTGTGAATTAATATATTCCAAAGATCATAAAATTTATATTAACAATATTTATAACACATATCATCTTCTTTAAAAATAAGGACAATTTTATAGTTCATGCATACATAATAATTATATACAATGTCATTAATAACTCAGTGAAGTTCAATGAAACGTGGTGAGTCAATAAACAAGAATGATTTAAGCAAAAAGCCTACAAAAAACTGCTTAGCAAAGCTGCAGAGATTGACACCGAATAATCTTCTCAAACCTGTTCACTACAGGTTTTCTATTATATTGTGTAATTTAACTATAAGATGGATGAGCAAAGCGCATCAAACAACCGCGTGGGCCGATACATATAGTTCTAAACTAATGTTATCAATAAAAAGCAAGGACGTGCAACAAAATAGAGACAATGTGATTGGTTTCAAAACGATCATCTCATTAGCATTTAACCGGAGTTATTGCTTCCGAATCAAAAGATTCTCGTTCAAATATAGAACTCCAATGGCATTCATTCTAATTTAAATACGATATAAATACAATTAATTGACTAATAGGCTATTGCTTTATTTATTGACTTCTGTAAAGTACAGAGGAATAGTTAGTAAATTTGCCTTGAAGAAAAGTGTTGTCAAAAATAATACATGAAATTCATTTACTAAAGCATTTCAGGTATAATTTTTAATATTAGTTATTTTTTTAAAAGACTATAAAGTGTAATATTTATTTAACTATCTATGTTAATTTGAAACAACCATAGTGTGTTAAATCTTAAGTAAATGTTAGCATATTATTATACAGGTAGAAATTAAATGCACAAAATATCATGAATTTTGTTACATATATTTTCATAGTGTGTTTTAATATTAAATTCATAGTTAAATATTATCTTAAGTACCTACATAAATTCAGAATTTGTTAATTAATTTAGAAATCAGGGTCGTTAAGAAAATATGTACATAGGGCAAGTAGTTGCTTCTAATTTTTGACAGGCGCAGTTTATTTGTACTTACTACGGTACTTATTACTCTCTCGACCGGCTGCAGCAACGGCAAAGTGCTGTTCACGTGGTTGGCTATCCTGAGGTCACGAACGCCCCTGAACCAAGCAATTGTGCTGAGACATTGCTTCTGCAACAGTATTTTCCCACTTCTAATCTGGTAATGTGACGTGGCGGTAGTGAACGGTACCTACTGCTACTCAGGTGGCGCGGGTTCAATTTCGCTCGGTATAAATATTCGGTCCATGTCTTTTCTAAGTGATAAATTTGAGGAAATGAAAAAAGAAATGTTGAGTCTGAAAAAGAAGCGACAAGAACAGCATATTTATATTAAGAATTTGGAAAAAAAAATTCAAGACCTGCAATTTAAATATTTAAACCTCTATAAATGAAGTCTGCAATTACTATACTAATATTGGAAAGTCTTTGGCGTCAAAAATAACACCACTGAATGTTTCAGATACCCCCTCAGATGCAACTAAAATTCATTCCACGCCAGTTAATTCGTTGGTCCTCCTCTCAGTAGACGAGGCGGAAATTGTATCCCATATTCTACTACTACGCAAAAGTTGTGCCGTTGGTTGTGATGGAATACCATCTTCAATACTGAAGGTGTTGAACCGCTGTCGTACCACCCGTAACATATATTTTTAACCGATGTCTGCAAGGTGGAATCTTCCCGGACAGCCTAAAGAAAGCAATTGTACATTTTCCCGCTTTTGTAGATTGGTCTACAAAAGCGGGAATAGAAGTCATGTCAATAATTATAGGCCAACCTTTGTATTACCCTGAATATCAAAAATTCTAGAAAGGATCCTAAATAAGCACCTAAGAGCTTTCCTTGATAGGTGCCAGATTATAGCCAATAATCAATATGGTTTTAGACCAAGTATCTCCACTGAGAATGCAGTTCTGGGTTTAACCGATTATGTAGTGAGGAGCTTGGATAAGGGAGACAAATGTCTGGGTATTTTTCTGAATCTATCAAAAGCTTTTGACATGGTTTCTATTCCCAAGCTCATTGATAAGATGGAACGTCTTGGTATACGGGGTATAACGTTGGATTTATTCAAGGACTACTTGACTAATCGTACCCAACGCGTCAAAATTGAAAGACACCTCAGTGAAGAGCAATACATGACCTGTGGCATACCACAGGGCAGTATACTGGGGCCTACGTTATTACAAATATACGTTAATGATCTCTGCAAGGTACCCCTCCAGGATGGTAAGATCTATACCTATGCTAACGACACTGCAATTCTTGTCCGCGGATCTAACTGGCAAAACATTAAAACAAAAGCGGAATCGACTCTAAGAGTTATCATGAGTTGACTAAATTCCAACTTGCTGACCCTTAACTTAACCAAAATAGTATTTATTCCTTGCGCGCTAAGAAGCATAACAAAACTCTAACAGTACACACACACACACACACACACACACACACACACCCACACACACACACACCCACACACACACACACACACACACACACACACACACACACACACACACACACACACACACACACACACACACACACACCTACACACACACACACACACACACACACACACACACACACAATGTCCTGAACATGGTTTTCTATGCATCCTGAAGCCCTCGTTGCTTATAAAATGTATGTTATTTTTATTGTCAGCTGTGTAATATTTTTGCAATAAACGTTTTTTTTTATACCACTTTGGTGGCAGACAAGCACACGGCCCACCTCATGGAAAGTGGTTACCGTTATTATTATTATTATTATTTGTACGCATGAATATGGCTATTTGTATTGGTCTGGTTGTGCCTTGGAGGGATAGTCTAGTTTGACATATAAATATTTATGGCAGTCGTTACAAGTAGCAGAGCCCTAAAAAGTACAACAACTGGTCTAACTGCAATACTTTAATATCGTCAATGAGTTGTGGTCTGATGGCAGTCACTTCCCAGAAAATATCGAAGTTGAGGCAAACACGCAGTATGAATGGAAAATGCGGACCCCGGACTCCGAAATGTAAGCTTCGGATGCGACTGGGATTTAATCATGCTAGGATAAAGAACAACCCTGGTAAGGTTCATATCAATTGATCCTACCACTTGCTTTCCTATGTAGAACAACACTTGCAAAGCTGAGGTGTCAACCACTTATAGTGTGAATAATTCATTGAGAACTAATAATACAGAATCTCTATCCTTTATCGTTTATTTCTTACTTCCTATCATTGGTCCGGTTAACTTGAACCAAATTATTCGAATGAGAACACAATAATTTGCACCCAGATGAAAATTGATAGATTTTTTTTCATTCCAGTGAGTGTTATGCTATTAATTGATGTTTTAAAAGCACCATTATAAATGAAATCTAAAAGTCCTCAACGATCCAATGCCTGCTTTTTTGTATTCAAGATCTAAAGTTACAAGCACGTGAATATTATAAAAATGTCTAAGATATAGATAAAGACAATGCATTTATTTATAAAACCATAATCCATCCTTAAGCGGTACGTAAAAAATATGTTACGAGTACTGTTGAGTTGAAGACTACCATTTTTCTTTTTAATGTGCGCAAAATCCCCACGGATACCTCCCCACCGGAGCCGGTGGGAGAGGTTGTGTCGGACTCGAACCGACTAAAATGCACGCCGCCTGTGGATCGTTTTAGTTGCCGAAGGTGAGTTTGACAGGGATATCCCTCGCACCCCGGCCAACCCAGGGCCATCTCTCACGATCTGGCCCTCTTCTCGGGTGTGGGGACTACAGAGTCCCCAACTCGTCCCCGGAAACGGGGAGGCGCGCCAGGCGCGCCACCGCCGCGACCTGCTTTTTCCAGGTGGCTCCACCTGTCACCCCAGGCCTGCGCTCATGGGGGGCGGAGGTCGTTCATCGACCTCCGACGCCCGCCTTCGTACGCGGGCAGCTTGGCTTGCGATCCTTCGTCGCACCCACTGCCGCTCCCTGAAGATTACCATTATGGGATTGTTATCTTCAATGGTTGGTCTCATTCCTAAAATCACATTTATTTACATTATATAAAAATAGTTGCATTTAGTGATCCCTTATCAAACAGGTCGATACAGATTTTTACAAATATGTATGTCCGTTGTCCGTACTAGCTAAATCTATCGATTAATTTTCTTTTGGTTCATGATTGAGAAATGGGTACCACCGGCTATCAAACTTGAAGCGAACATATCAGCATCAGTCGGAGTTATATTTTTAATAATTTATTTTTATAACTATGTTCTTCAAAATTCGATAGTTTCGACCACGCAAGATTTATTTTTTCCCCACATTGAAACCTTTTCACTTACTTACACGTTTTAACCTGTGAGTGAGTTATATCGCTGAATTCATGTGAACATAGATAATTTTTATACTGATGTGGTAGTTGTGAACCCGAACCTTGTCCTTGACATAGTCCGGTAGAATGATGTATGTCGGGTTAAAACCACACAATGTCTCTTCCCATCTGTCCGTATTACCTGGAAAACCAGGTATGTCTTAGGTAGGATATCCCAAGAACCTTGACCGGCCTTGACCAGCAGCAATAGTCAGGGAGGTTTCGACAGAAGTAGACAGTTTTGACACCTCGACCATTTAAAATCTGCGTACACTCAGATGTCGTGTTATACTGGTTTACTAGCAACAAAACTAGTTAAATAGAAATTAGTTAAAAATCAATGATCACCATATGAGACGAGACGAATCGCAGATGTTGTGTATTTGCACAAAATGGTGACTGGTATCGTGGATTGTCCAGAGTTGTTGGGAGAGCTTGGCTTTATAGCACGATCCAGACTATTACGTAATCCTAGTTTACTCTATGTACCCCTTGTGAAGTGCACCTACCGGCAAAACTCATTCTTAATACGGGTGAGCAGATGCTTCAATATGTTATGTCGAGAATTAGATTTGGACCTCTTTAATACAAATGCTTCCCGTTTAAAGCACGTTCTAGCGAATAGGTTCTTTGGTGAGAGTTAATCCGGATAATAATCTGTAGGGATTTTATTCGAAAGATAGATGTTTAGTTTTGTTTACCTACTGTTTTTTTCCCCTTATTTATATAAACATTATTGTTACTAGTGGAAACTTGTTAATGGCCTTCAGCTATTAATTATTTAAGACTATAAGCTGTACACTAGCTGTAAGTTTTCCAAATATAATAAAATAAAATAAAATAAGTCATCATGATAACTATACTTACATTTTGCTGTAACATTTAAAAACTTTATGAATAGTAGACACTGTAATTAATACAGTACATCAGGAAGCTTATGAAGTGGAAACAACGGTGATAAGTAGGAATATGGGTACCTACATTGTTTTAGTATAAACTAGGTATGTCATAATTTATAATAATTATAAAACGCCCTATAGAAAAAAAAGTTTACATCGCAACCTATAATTACAAAACATTTATCAATCACTTTAAGAGCTCATCTATTTTATTTTTATACAATATACATGATTTTAAAGGATTACCCAATATCTAATATATATTAATGAATACCTATCAATTTTAAAATATATCGATCATAATAATATTGAGCGGCATTGATATGACGAATAGCTTTGGCAATAAATATAAGAAAATGAGATTTAATGGTAATTTTTGAATAATCGATTTCGACGTTCCATGTTTCTCATTCGATTTAAGTAACCTGCTTCATTTCAAAAAGTCAAAGGTTAGTCATGGTATAATTAGTATACTATAGAAGAATATCAATAAATTATTTCCTTGGTACGTTCTTACCAAATCCATTTTGATCAACTTCCCGTTTCGTAATCCTCATAAAATACGTAAATAAATAGTCCCCCAGTTCACACATACATAACCAAGTGGTATTTCTATTTAGGTATTTTATGATTGTTACCAATCCAGAAGTTATTCAAATGGGATAGTCATAATTTTAGTTTACACGATTATCAATATTTGAACTAGGTATAGGAAATTTATGCTGAGAAAAAAATCTCCATAAACAGATATTTTTGTATATTTGAAAAAATTGCTGTTTTGAAAGAATATTATGTGGATAAATAGGTTTACAATATTAGCCCATTCAACAGACCGTATTTTGAGGAGTTTTTCGTGAGGAACTTAGTATAGGGCCATGTTCTATTGAATAATAAATGAACATATGTTAAAACTAAACTAAATAAAAATTTAAGTTGAATAAGAACAAACTTAAGTAATTTTTATTTTCAATTATTTAATCACAGCATGTTTTAATAAAATCCCAGTAGACATTAAAATGATTTATTTACAAATAAAAAGTTTTCACATAATATATCACATAAACTTCACTGTAAATAGAATACTATTAAGTTGTACTAAGTCGTATATAATAATGCCTATTATAAGTATATCGGTGTTCATTAGTCGATGAGCTTCTTACTTTTGGGGCGCTGACCTGGCGATGTAGGCGAGAGCACGAGCAATTTGAGGTGGTATAGGTGGGGAAGTAGGAATAGCGTCACCCTGAAAAGCAAATATCGTTTGTCAATAAGGGATAAAATCGTCAAAATTATACAAGCGTTAATACTTATTTTTTCTTGAAAGAATATTGGACTAATCTGAGATTTATTAAAATAATATTGTATTACGATACGTTCATAACTACTCAATAAAAATTAAATAATAAATATTTTTAAACAAGCATAGCTTTTAACATGGGCAATGCAATTCTTTTTTGTTTCTGAAAATACCCATACACATATTATCATAGAAACACAAAAATTATTAATATTGTTACTTATGTACTTATATATACTTATGTAATAAAATTGAGGATATTTAAAACTACTATTTGACTTACAGAAGGTTGATATCCATTCTCATCAGCGGTGTAGGTGATAGCAATTTGCTTTCCTTCAGGAGAAAACCAAGAGAAAGAACCCTGGGTAACAACAGGGACTACTGGTGGGTTGCCTCCGAAGTCACGGGGCACACCCTGTTCCTGGGCAGCAATACCATTGCTGGTCTCGTAGCTATATTAACGAAGAAGTAAATTTACTTATTTTTTCGAGTAAACTATGCAAGATAATAACAAATTACTGTTCTCAATACTTACAAATAGTTGAAGCTGCCATCGGGACCGCTCTCGTTTTCGAATCTCAGTGTCTCGGCATTAGAATCAGCAGAGGAAATCCTGGAGATGACAGGGACTGGTGCGCCGGTGCTGGCATAAAAGGGAGCAGCGGTACTAGCATAGAAGGGAGCGGCTGTACTAGCATAGAAAGGAGCTGGAGTGCTACTGGGGAAGGGGGTAGATGAAGGGCGGTAGCGGAAAGGTGCGGGGGTCGAGTAGGGTTTGTAGCGGTTTATGTTGCGGTTGTAGGGGTTGAAAGGGTTGTATTGACCATTGCCAAACTGGGCGCTTACAGCAGCCACAAGCGCCAACAGTACCACCTGCACTCACAAAAAATATACACATATATATCACTGACTATTACATATTATTTTATAATTCATTAACAATATTTTTTGGTTTCGTTTTTAGTTTTTGTCCATGTGTTTACTTACTGTAAATTTCATTATGATTATGTATGATTGCCGAGCTAGCGATGAACTAGTTTGAATGCGGGTAAAAAATCCGCGCCGGCTTATATATTAGTCAAGGAACCACCCACTTTTGACGGTGAACTGCAGTAATAAAATTTGAATAATTTGAGGTGAGACTAGATATTGTTCTAAAATAGCACTTGGGCTATCCATCCTACTCGTCATAAAGATTCATTAAGTTATCATAAGATTTGGAAGCCATAAAACATATTGGACATTGAAATTAATAATTTAAAATATTGCTCTAGAACATTTTTGTATACAGGTATGGAATCAATTTTATCGTTAAGAGTAAAGCTTCAAATTTCGATGTAGTGCTACTGTTTTGTAATAAGGTATATGTAGTGATGTGAATATGAATTAGTGTCAAAGTAATACAAACGATCCACCATTTACGTCTGGATGTAAGCATTTTTACTTTCTTATTAGTCAAAGGAAATCTTATAATTTAATAATATGTAAATATATATTTGCTTAAGAATGACGTATTTAGAGTTAAAACTTGGACAGTGGTCGATTATAAACCAAATAAATAAATTAGAACTTATCTATTACACGAAAATAATAACATATATTATGGAAAAATATTTTTACTTCAACTGATAATGTTTTTTGTCTTTATCAGAAAGATAGATATAGTCAATAATTGGGTGGTAACATAAATCTTACCATTTTCTTCTTACTATTTGAGGAAGGTGTTTTTTTGGTTAACGTTCTGTATTTGTAAAGCACTCCACGTATTCAGGTGAGTTGTTTTTTGGTTACCTATCTATTTAACATACATAATTCAGTGCTTTTGTAATGCGGTAACCAGCGTATCTACGCAATCTTGCCTTCTGGTTCTTTTCTTACCTTCGGTTTGTACTAGCGACATCAGTGATATACTATTGTCATCACCTCTTTTGAATCATGAAAATCACTTACCCATTGCTGCAAATATTAAAGGGTAAAAGGAGAATGGCTAGTACAAACAGAAGGTAAGAAGAAAGAAGTTTTACTAATCGTACTAATACAACAATACCGGTATGGTTTCTTTGTAAAAAAATTGTGAGAGACTATGTACTAGCCACAGGCGGGAAATTCACCCTCACACATTGCGTCTTGAAACAGTACGCACAGTTAGATATGATAGGAACTTCATCCCCTGCATGCTTAAGCCGCGGAATTAACTCCCTGTGGTGGTTTTTCCAAGCGACTACAATATGGGGCTCATAAAGAAGAGCATTAGGAGCCGATTAGGAGCTATGAGGAGGTAGGACACGACAGTATTCCCGTCCGAATTGAGCAGTCCGACTGGTATATCAGTATACGTATACCAGTAGAAGTATACCACGGCTATAATAACTTCGTGTTGTGTTCCCGGTGGTGAGTAGGGTAGTCAGAGCTCACTGGAGAGTTTTTGTGCTGTCGCCGCGGTATTCTGTAGGGCGAAGGTACTTCCCCAGTCGGACTGCTCAATTAGGCGGAAATACCGCCGTGTCCTACCTCCTTATAATATGCAGATATTGGCAAAATAACAATAAGAATTAATTTTAATAACTTGATAGACGGCAGAAAAATGAAATTTTTATATTACGAAATTCTAAAGATAGACTGACAGATGAATGTCTGAATTTTAGTTCTTCAGCTCAATTTAAATGGAAGTTGTTCTAATACCTCGAAAACTCGTGCGTATTTTCACGACTTTCAGATTGATGGCTACTAGATTACTAGATTTTTTTTTGGTTAAAATATTTATTGCACTCTTTAAATATTTATTGACGTTGTCAAATATGGACTAATATGGATGGAAACTTTGGAATTTCGCCCATATTTGAAAACATATTTCAAACTTAGTAAATATACCAAGATCCAAAACAATTCAATTTAATTCAGTTTATGTTCAATTACTTATTAGCGATTGCCCTTGTCATCACTGTTAAATCGGAAATGAATAAAACAATATCTACCTATTCGCATAAATTTTTCATAAACTACATTAAATATTTCAAACAAATTGGATTAGACGGTATTGGGGAAAATCTATTGAATAATAAGAAGTTAAAACATTTTTTTTTACTTTTTAATGAAGTGTTATTACAAAACATCAAAAAGGTAAGTTAAAAGGCAACTTGTATGAAATAAATTATTGTGACATCATAATATTCAGTATTAAATCATTTACATTTTTATAGGTTGAATGGATTATTAAAAACAAATAAAAACGGTAAAATAAGTACAATTTTACCGCTCTTTTGCCTTTCTTAATTTAAAAAGCTAAGTTAAATTATTCATCTGAACTACAGGAATATAGGCTAGAGAGCTAATACACCAGCTAACTGATGAACATACCGCTTACCTGCTTACCTCTCGAGGCCCGAACATCTAGAGAAAAAACTACCTGGTCAGATGACAATATCTTCCATAAAAGCCGCATAAGCTAAAACTAACGAAGGCGAAGTAGCTGGCAATCCTTTCGGTCCGAAGTGAATACATCGGATGTAACCGAGAACCGCACTAAGATTATGATAAAGGTAGTTCTCTGTTGTTTGACTAAATTCATTGCTTTGTTAGGCAATCAAATTACCGTTGACTAGATACTTTTTCAGAAGGCATATGTGTGTGAATGCCAGAGAGAGAGAGAGAGCAATATCACATCTACAGGAGGAGATAGGATAGCTTTTGTTTTCTACTTCACTGCGAACCACGTGTCAGTCACATTCATCACTGTAATAATGTAATAAGTCTCATCGGTTTCGCCGTAAATATGCCATTTCGAAATCTCGAGTCATCCCTTTAATCCATGATTATTCTCGCAAGTAATTTACTTACATATTATAATGAATTTAAATAAATGTACTATTCAACTCAAAAAAACTTTTTCATTTCGAATCAGTAGCTCCTGAGATAAACGCCTTCAATTAAACAAACAAACTGCGTCGGTTTTCCTGGATTAGGCAGGAATGAATTTAGAATTTCTAAATCGGAACGTGTTACAGAAACTATATGAATGAATGAGTTAGTAAAGGACACGTATCTATATACACATAACGCGCCTTATTGTAATCGAATAAATATATGATAGTTACAGATAATCGTTTTCATTTATTTTTTGTTCCGTACACCAGTTTATTAGAAGGGATATATAGCAGTCATCATGTATATACCCATGTATAATTTATTAACAAAAAAAATACAAACCAGTATGTTCAACAAATCGTTTAACAAACAAAATCGATTAATTATATTTGTTTCAAATCGATTGTATAATGTAACTAGAATAAAAATTGATTTTATAAGAACAACGAAGATTCGATGAACCATTGAACGATTAACTATTTATAATAACGACGACACTTCAATTTATTTAAAAATGGATATAAGTATAATTTCACGTACAATAATTCTCTTTCAAACAAAACGATTTCGACAAACAGATAATGAAAACGATACGGTAATAGACCACACACATATTATTATGTTATACCTGTTTGCGATATTGAATTGTGCTTTATGGCAGTATAATGCTGTCTATTCATCACTTCAAACACATCAAAAAACGAAAGGCAACTTTAGGCTGCAATTGCGCAGGCATCTCATGAACATACAGAAAAAATAATTGATTATCTTGTTTAAGGAACTTTTACTTATTTTCTTGGTCTTTTTACTCCATTACACTGCCTGGCATTATACTATACTATCTATATATATCATGTTTTGTCCGCATTTTTTTGTCACGTATTTTGTTTGTTCTTTGCTCGATTTTTTGTGCGAGGGTAAATATATGTACCCTGTGATAGTTTTATTGTGTCTAAAAAAGACACAAGAAAGATCGCTAATTTTTTATTTATTTTTTAGTAGGTAGGTCTATTTTATTGGAAATATGGTTGTATGCTTGTAGTTACTCACCCTGTTAGGTAAACTGCTGTTTCTTTTGTATCCAAATGTAAAAAATGTGTTCCCTATCAATAAAACAGATGACGCGATATTGATTAGCGACGTCAGGCGGCTTTTGAGGTTGGATCTGAAAACCAGTACTGTGATGGATCACATCCATTGCAGTGTATGCTGAGTATCCAAACCTTTTTTGGGAATACAGCGTACATTTTAAGTATGAACATATAATGACTAACCTAAATTATTTGAAATAAATATGTGCTTATGTCGGCATTTTGCCACTCTTACTCTTGCCACGTTTTATGATTTATGTCAAGTATGTCACGTATATGTCACTGTAAACTGTCAGGATTGGCAGTGAGGCGAATATTTATGGTCAGGAACCAAAAAAAAAAAAAAACACATTATTTTTAAGCATTGTTGTATTTCGCTGTGTGTTACCACCTCTGAAAATGTGCGCTGTGTTTTCTAAATAAAACATATTTTCTTTCTTTCTTCTTCTTTCACTTATACGTACATGTTGAAATTTCGTACCACTACCGTAGGTAGCGATGGTCCGCCAGATAATAAAATACTATTTATATGTTGCAAATGTTCTAAACATACCTCTAGATTACCTAAAGATAAAGTTATGCTGACAAATAAAAAACAGGAATGTAATATAATATCTTACATTAACCAAACAAGGCCCATTTTTTGTCAGAAATCCGTTTATCTTCTAACTAAAACATTTAACTCAATACACTTTTGTGCAGGGCTTAGATGTTACCCTCACACTGTGCAGAATATATGAGACTCTTTTCTTTGCCGCACCACCAAGACCTGGAATTTGTTACCAGCTCACGTGTTTCCTTCTTCGTACAATCCTGGGTCCTTTAAACGGAGCATGAAAAAGCATCAGACTGATGAGCCGCCAAGCCGAGTGCCACCATTGTAACATTACTTAGTGTCTGTAATGGTCACCTTCCCTGAGACCTTGCCTTTAGTTTACTATCAGGCGAGGTGAGGTCAAATTGGTGTGTCCTAGATAAAAAAAAAAACAAAGACAATGAAATAATGAAAATCTCAAACTCAAAACTACAAAACCCATGTTTCTTTAACTTTTAACAGTTTAAGCTTTAGGGTGGGTAGAAGATATAGAATACCTAAGTGGTTCACTTAAAGAACAAAATAGTTTTATATCATGTGGATTTACTGTCAGATAGTAGAGCAACTTCTCTGACAGCATGATTAATTTTAGTGAACAGAAGTAATAAACGCCTTCAAAACTCCCAGTAAAATAATAACTACAGAATAGTAAAGTAGTCATGTCTGTACGTATGGGATGTCGTGGGCTATGTTGTATGTACGACTCTGAACCCAAAATACTTTTTTTAATTCTTGTTTATTTATCCGTTTCCTCGCCATAAACAAAACTATTGTACGGATTTCAATTTGGTTTTTTCTATCGATTATCAACTTATGTTAAAAACTATTCTGGACGGTGGCAACAGACCTGTTATTTGTTCTGGTCTGTAAATCACCTGACGTCTATTGTAAATTAATATAAAGTTATTTTTCGAAATATTTTCTAGGGAACCTTGAGATTGTCTCTTTTTAAATTTTCATATGAAGCTTAAGGTGACCCTCAACACATATGGTTTGAGTCTAGCCATGAAGGCCACTGTCAAACCAGACCGGAAGCTCAGCCGTTTTGTTTCTTCAATTTTACTCTTTGTTTATCTGTTAGAGACACTCGTGAGAAACTACATTAATTTCTAACTTTTGAACGTTCGTGTTCCATGACATACAATAATGTTAACGGGAATTAACGCGATCATGGTATAGGTACATACCTTTGATTTGCCTGACGTCGAAATCATTAAAAAAATAATGTAAGTAGTATAAATAATAATGTAGTGTTTACATTATTTTCTAACGTAGGCAACTTCTTACCGACAAATATTTATTAATGAAAAACAATGTAATTGCAATAATTTTAATATTATTTAATTTAAATTTAAATATAACAAATAATATAAAAATCAATTTTAATATTATTTATTCTACTAAATTAATGTATAACAAGTATCACAGCAGTGAAACGGGATCACAAACATTTACATTATTTATAGTTTCGATCATTGAAAACATGGACGTGTATTTTGTACGTAAATCCATAGTTTTTTTTTCTATATTTAGCTTAGAAATATCTTAACCAAGTTATACAATAATATAATATAATATGTGAGTATCCGTTTCGCAATCCAGAAATTTCACAACGTAAAACTGGTCTAAGTAGTCATCTAACTGCCACTGCACAACAGCTGCCACTGTGTTGAGTTTTTTATTTCAATCCCCACATCTGATTTACAGATAAACTATACATATACTGTGCCTATCTATCATAAATGTGGCAGTGAGATCTATAAGCTGTTGAACTTTTTACTTTTGAGGGTATTTCTGGGAGATGTAGGCAAAAGCACGGGCGATCTGAGGGGGTAGTGGAGGGGGAGTGGGGATAGCGTCACCCTGTAAAAGAAAAAATCGGTGAGTAATAATGTACAATTCATCAAAACTATAAAAATAAATGTATACAAACCTGCCAACCGAAATGTAATCTTGTTAATCGGTAACACTAGAATTTATAAAAACCTAGACACAACTAATAAATCAACAGGCAATAAAAAGAATAATCATTTTAATGATGACTAATACTAAATATAGCTTTTGGCTGACAGTTAAACAAGCTTTTTATTAACTTACCGAAGGCTGGTATCCATTTTCATCTGCTACATACGAGATAGCAATGGGTTGGCCCTCAGGAGAAGACCAAGAGAAAGAACCCTGGACGACGACAGGTTCTACTGGGGGATTGCCTCCGAAATTGCGGGGTATACCCTGTTCCTGTGCAGCAATACCGTTACTGGTCTCGTAGCTACATGAAAAAAAGGTAATTTAAGTTATTTCTGGGCACGTAGCTAACTTTTCATAGATTAGGTACTCTTTTCAATACTTACAAGTAGTTGAAGCTACCATCAGGATTGTTCTCGTTTCCAAACTTGAGAGTCTCGGCATTGTAATTATCAGAAGAAACCCTGGCAACAACGGGCACTGGAGCTCTGGTGCTGGCATAGAATGGTGCAGGGGTACTGGCGTAGAACGGAGCCGCGGTACTAGCATAGTATGGAGCTGGAGTGCTACTGGGGTAGGCAGCTGGTACGATAGTCACACTGGGAGACAAAGGGCGGTAGCGGAATGGGGCAGGGGTGGAGGAGTAAGGTCTGTAACTATTTTGGTTGCGGTTGTATGGATTGTAGGGGTTGTATTGCCCATTTCCAAACTGGGCGCTCACGGCAGCTACAAACGCCAGAAGCACAATCTGCATCAACAAGAAATATCATTATCACTAAATATCAGTACATTTTTCACTTTATATTATAATTATTTATCTATTTCATTTTATTAATTTATATTTTTACTTACGGTGAATTTCATTTTTATGTATTAAAGACTGCCTAACTAGCGATGAACTAGTTTGAATGCTACTAAAAAATCTGCGCAAGCTTATATATCACCCAATATACCACCTACTTCGGACGGTGAACTGCAATAACATTTAAATAACTTGAGGCGAGACCAGATATTGTTTGAAATATCACTTGGATGATATCCTGTAGCGCTATAAAAATTTTAGACTTTAAAATTAAATAAAATATATTTGCTACTTACTAAATTACATATTGGTAGCATTGGACTGCGATGGGCTAATTGAATTAAATTATATAACATTTTTTTACAGAATTTAAATTCGAACTTTAGTTTTGATATTAAAATCTAAAATTTATTAAAAATCTTAGTATTTAACTATTATATTGATTACATACAGGGATCACACCTTCGATACTTGTGGCATATAACATAATACATACTTGCAGCCAATTTTCGATAGTCAAGAATATCGACGTTTGGCTGCAAGTATTATACCACGCACGTATTGGAAGCAATGAGATTATACAACCCAATAGTTGGATTAGAAGTTACGAAGTTATAATAATATTCAAGTCTAGAACTATTTGAAGCTGTAGAAAATAAAGTTTTTAGTGAATGCACTCAAAAGCTACGGCCTTTTTATACAGTATATTTAGATGCTTACAAGGAAATCAAAATCTATAAGGTACTTAACTCTCGTTGAACTAGAATCATGAAACATGGTAAGAACTCTACGTGAAAATCGGAAAATTTCAAATTACAACTAAAGTAAAAATAAATTTAACTATTCATTTAAGCCTATTGCAGTCTTGTGTGCGACATAGCACCAATTCCTCCGGCTTTTGCATGCAGTATATATCCAAAGATCTTTTTGTCGAATGATCTCATTTCGAATTTTTCCTTCAAGATACTCCAAGCATAACTCCTTCCATAGGTTATTTCGTGACTTTTACTTAGTTTATTAGCCACACCATCCGTGTCCACCTTAAGTAATAATAAACAAAACGTTCTGGTGAAAATAGCTAATTTGCAGATGATGAACCAATCGCTCCTTTTGACAAAGTAGTATAGAATGTAAAAGTTTTCTAACATTAAAATTATGTTTTGTCACTTCATCCCGTTTTGAACAGAACTCTCAATGCTTGAGTTTTACTCGAACTTGACTGATTTCTGCCAATCACTGACAGTCTGACCGTAAGTAATTGCTTGCTTGTTAGTTTTTTTAATGAGGTAGTCACACTTTTCATAATGATGGTTAATATTTGTACTATCAATGCAATTGAAGTGTTAAGTATTTTGATCATTAGAAATAACCACCAAATAACCTTCGAAAAACAATCCGAGCAACTAAATTAAATCTATCGATTTTGGTTTAGTTTTCTCAATCGAAGTCCAACATGCAGACATTATCCATACAGACTAAAATTTATCGCTTATCTTTACAAAACATACATATTATACAATTATAACCCTTAACAGTAGTTTTATCATTTATAACATTTTAGACGATCCAAATTTCTTTGAAATACCCTGAAAAAATAAGTCTTTTTGGATTACGTACATAATTTTTTTGCACTGAATTTAGCTAGTTAGGATTTTACTTATTTACATTTACTTCAATATTCCTATTCTGCCAGTTACTCTGATCTAATTATCGGTGTAATATGAGGTTAAGTGCTAATCTGCTTGATAGCTGTCTGAACTATCCTGTACCAGTACTTGAGGAAGTTAAAATTTTTCCTTCAAGATACTCTAGGCATAATCAGTCAAGTTCGAGTAGAACTCAAGCATTGACAGTTCTGTTCAAAACGAGATGAAGTGACAAAACATAATTTTGCTGTTAGAAAACTTTTATGCTTTCTTCGTTAAAATTTTTGGCAAGTTGGTAATGCTGACTGAAAATCTTGTTTTTGCTCAAAGTCAAATTTTTCCCACGAATGAATGGAATGGTGACAGTCCACGAGAAGGTGAATAAACGTCTCGTTAACGCCCAGCTCGCAGGCGCATGATGGATCCCCTTACAATTAAAACGAATCAAGTATTCGACGAACCAACTGTTCCCTGTAAAGAGCTAGGTCCAAACGATGCTACATGCCTCCAGAGCGCAGGGGAAGAAAAGCTTATTGATGGAGCTTTGTGGCTTAGTCTATACCTTTCGTTGCATTCTTAAAACGACGTCTGACGCAGACCTCGCTTTGCAAACGGCACGGGGCACAGAAGGTAATGTTTTCGATTTCTATTTTCGACCGCAGAGCCACCTCTTTGGCAAGCTGTCTGCTCGCTCGTTGCTCTGCACCCTTACGTAGGATATTACCTTGATCTGGGTCAATTCCAGCTAGATGTAAGCCCTGGTTTCTCTAGCCAGTGGGTGAAAGGAGTGACGGCTTATGACCGTCATGAGTGTGGCTCTGCTGTCGCTAAAAACGCCGAATGGGGCCGCGTCTCACTTGTGGGCCTCACTAGCCGCTTTGCATATGACTAGAAGCTCTGCCTGGTACACGGTGCAATACGGGAAGAGGGCAAGTTTGAGGGCTTTAATTTCGGTGTTGTTTTCCCATACGGAAAACGCGGAGGCAACGCGAGCCTCAATCTTGCTCCATTCCGTGAAGATTTGTTTCAAAATGTTCCTCATCTGTAAGACTTATGAACTCCAGGTTCATATGCTCCGCCAGCTTGGTTGTGGAAGTTAAAAGTTAAAATATCGAAGTTCAGCTAAATCTACAGTTGGACTGGTAAAGTGGGCCCCAGACTCCGAGGGAAAAGCTTCGGACGCAACCGGGATTAAAGTTAAGATAAAGCAGCTGTTGCAAATATCTTAAATTATTACAATATTTGCTACGGGTATCTGAAGATTGTAGAACAAAATCTCGCTTCTAGTCTTGTCTAATCTCATTAGGTTACGATTACGTCTAAAACCCAGTAACCCTATCTTAGAGCGTCACGTAGAAAAGAATAACGTATCCAAAGATTGGTCGATCGATGATCGATTACTTGAAATGGATCACAAAATATATCTTTTATGTTCTCATGTAAGTGACTGTTTCTGTCTTTATGAGAATAAATGATTTAAACACATTAACGGTCAATCGAAGTTAGTTTCGATCGATAAATATTGGTAAAAGCAATATCGAAATGTCTGTTTTACCGACATGACGATGTTTGTTTTAGCGACATTTGGTAGTTTTCTTTCTTATTTCGGGAATAATCACGGATCCCGCGAATACTTTGATCGAACATCGAGATATATTTTGTCTAAGTAGAATCTTAAAAAAGTTACGCTGCAATCAGTTGCAGCGGTGATAGTGAGTCAGATGTAGATAAATCCCCACCAAAATAGAAAAATGACGTTAAAAATTTGTTGATTCTTGGCTTGACGACGAAATGTTTAGTAGATAGCTCGCAAAAAGTAACGAAGATAATACTTATTTTTACTACTCTGCATGCAACGGTGATGGGAAATGTGGTATTCAAGAATTGAAGCGACAAAAAAGTTCTTCCAATCGTCAAGCAAGCTTTACAGGCAGTTCCGTAATTAGCCAATTTTATTAGATTTCATGATCATATCTTTGAGACTTTTTGACTTTTAATTTGATTAAAACTATGATAATTACATGATATTTTTGTTTTTAATTCCAATCTTATGATGAGTTATATTTAATATAATAAAAAGTAATAAAAAGATATAGATGTAAATTTACGGTTTTTTAATTTGATAATTACAGTTTTCGACAGATTTTTTAAAACATATCCACCGTTTTGCGCAATGCAGGGGTTGGCAACACTGGTCAATACGACCTTGAAGCATGTCTCTCATTTTATTTTATTCTAAAATAAAAATACGTGGTTATTGAATAATAATTATATTTATTCAAGCATGTTAGTTTGTAACATCACTCTTTCGTAACACTTTTCCGATTTAAGAAATACAAAATTGTCTCAAAATTGGAGTAAAATAAAACCAAATGGCTCTAATGACATAAAACAATATATCAAAGCATTCTCTACGCATACATAAGCTATGGAAGTTATACCAAACTCGTTTTACTAAAGTTTAGTAGGAAACAATAACTTATGCAAATGCAAGGGATCCCCTGCTTTAGTAGTATAAAATGTAGATTTCTTGTGCCAGATTTAGTTAGATTTTTGAGCAATCATTATAGTGGTTCATATACTTGCTTGTGGATAGTTATTTTTTTTAATATTAAAATATAATTCAATAGCAATTAAATTTTGTTTAAAGTACATTCAAAAATCTTCCAAAGGATAGTTGTTAAAAAAACACGTAATTTATTACTGTACAACAATTGAATAATTCCTTTTCTATTCTTGTTCTTCTTATAATTATACATTACGCCTTACAGATTTTCGAATACAGGGTCGTACCAATGGTCGTAATCCTTATCCCTGATTCGATTCTCCCATATACCTACCCATTACATCGAGGAAATAATGACGACGTGTGCTCCATGACGATTAAACACATGCACAATCGTCTTAATCGTCTATTCCACTTAATCGTCGAGAATTATTTTCTGCTATACATAGTAGCAACCTTCTGAAATTAATTCACGGTAGAATTTACAGGGTTGTATTGTTCTAGAATTTAAAGTCTATAACTATTTTAACGAAATGTCATGATTTGATGTAATCATGACATTTTGTTAAAATAGTTATGGACTATAGCGTGATTCAATACGACTGAAAATCAATTTATATAGTCAGATAAAGTGGTTTTATATTTTGATGGGTATAATTATTGTTGCTATAAACGAGTGTTTATAATGACATATCTAATACATCCATTCTACCTGAGGATATCTAGTATTTGTAGTAGCCAATAGAAGTCACCGTACATCTTGTCCCCTAAAACTCCTCGAAGCTTTTTACCACGGAAACTTAAACAGCCTTCTGAGATTTGACTGAGTTCAAGAATACTACTCCTGTTATATTTGTTTTATTTTCTTTTTCTTATTTTATTTTAATGATTGATACGTTTTGGACATTAATTAGGTTTATGTATTATGATAATTTGTAGGAAATGTAATTTTTTCACCCAAAACCTGACATTTTTAAGTTGTGACATAGGTGTTAATTAAGTATTATTATTATTATTTGCTGACATTATAATCTTTCTACTGTTTACCTGACATTTTAAAATTTTTTTCAGTTTAAATTATGATTCACTTGCAGAATCACTTCTTTTTCCACTACTTGACTATGCCGATGTCAGCTATCTTGATCTTACTAAGGAGCTACTTGATAAGATTGAGCGCCTTCAAAATTTCTGTATTTATTATTATTCATATTTGGTCTTAGCAAATATGATCACGTATCGCAGTTTCGCAACTTGCTCAAGTGGCTCCCAATTCGACTTCGACGGAATGTTCATATTCTTTCCATGCTTTATAGTATTCTCTTCAATCTCAGTACTCCCACCTATTTAAAAGAACGCTTCGTGTTCCTCTATGATACACATTCAGAATCCTTGAGGTCGTCAGTAACATTGCAATTGTCCACGCCCTCTCATTCCACAACCTTTTTTGACAAGTCCTTCACGGTCCAGGCTGTGCGGTTGTAGAATGCATTGCCTCTGACTATTAGACGTGTTAACTCGTCACTCCCTGGCCATATTAAAAAATAAATAAAAGAACACACTATCTGTGTTCTTTGTGAGTTTGTCAGGTGGTCTGGCGCAGAAATATACTCGCTGTGTTGTATAAGAATATATTGAATACTTATATGTGATGTCTAATGTGTGTATGTATGTTTATGTAAATATTATAGAAATTGAACGCATGAATGTACTTAGGTATATGTAAGACATTATTAAATTATATATAATAAATTTGTTTATATTAATTATATATATGAACCTTATGACTACACTAATAACTACCCATGGGTTATTATTGCTAAGACAATTAAAACATTTCCATCCAAAGGTTGCCTAGAAGAGATCGCTCGTAGCGATAAGGCCGCCATTTGTACAATTTTGTCCGTACATATAGTGCAGATTAAAAATATTTCTTAAATACTATTACAGATACAACCAATTTGCTAAGAATACTACAATGCTAGAGTGATTCACTACTATTAACTAAAGTTATGTCTTAATTATGCAACTTAACAGTAACTATTTATTTTAAAATAGACATAAACTCCACTGTGTCATCGTAGGACAATCTTTGGAGGTCATTCTTTGCAACTCACTTACAACACACATAATATAGGGAATAAATACTTGTTATAGCGTTTATCCTTTCGTTCAGAAGTGGTCCTAAAACAACTACACAACAAATTTGGCACAGCAAATATTGGCATGCATGAATATTGGTATTTGCATTGGTCTGATCGTGACTCGATCCCGGTTGCTTCTACCATCTATGGCAGTTATAACATGTAGTTAAAGCCCTCAGATTTAACTAGTCAAACTACAGAATTTCGATATCGCCACTTGGTTATGGAGGTCAGATAGTCGTTTCACAGCGAAGTTCAGCCGCACCTTAGTAAGACTAGACTAGCCGACTCCAACTGAGTTGGGAAAAGGTTCAGAGAATGATGATGTCTCGAAATATTTCTCCAATATAAATTATTCCAATATAAAATCCAATGTAAAAACCGCGGTAGCCTAGTGGATTGGGTAATCGACTGCTGAGACGAGGTCTCGGGTTCGATCCCAGGTTTTACGGCACACACCAATGACTTTAACCGGGCACTTATAAACCTGCGATAAATATATGCGATGCTTTTCGAAGTTACGTGTGTATTTATCGCAGGTTTATAAGTGCCCAGTTAATGGCAATAAGCTCGCAAACTAGGCAACTTAGTCTTAGGGAGTGTAATAATTTTCGTCACAGCGAGACCCCTTCGAGTCTTAGAGAACTCGTTAAGTTGTCAGTCCCGGTTGCCATACGAACATCTTGGCATTCGATATTAGTAGTTGGAGCCCTAAAATGTATAAGTCTTAAAATAATAAGAAAGTAAGTCAAGTAAGACGAATCAGTACTTTTAGCTACTGTAACATTTTTACAACATCCTCTTCAGTAAAACAACTAATGTATTACGTTACTATAGTGCGTCGAGATTTTAAAATCATCAACGTTACAACAGTGACTGAATATGTATCGATTAGAAAACCTCATGTATATTTAATTTAGTTGATTTAAGTGCTCTCTTTGATAAATTCTCATAAATCACTAGCTAGCACCATATTTCGTCTCAAGGTCTCATCGATTGTAAAATTGTAAGCGTTCGGATAATTGTATTAATATACTTGTTCAAGAAATTTTATTGCACACGTCTGTAGGCCACGGCTATAGCACTTTTCATCAGGTGCTCTGCCACCTAAAAGGTATAAAATAATACAGAAAAAGAACAATTACTACTGATAGTTGATTGATAAATTATTAATAACCTAATAAAATAGTTGTTGAAATAAAATTATATTTAACGGATTCTATTTCTATTCTCAAAAGCAACCGAGATTTGAGATCAGTTGTAAATAAAAAAGTGCTAAACTATCGAAAAGTTATTTTATTCGTATGGCTGTCTGTATACGTAGCTATTAATGATTTATATAATGATTATTGAATTAGTTATTCATCGTTATTTTCATACTGTATGTAATGGTGACCCTCTTTCCTGCCTTCAGCTTACCATCAGACGAGATGAATTATTATTGACGAGTACTATATTAAACAATATAGAAAATTAAACTGAGTAAATATTATATTAGGTACTTTGTAAACAGTGTTGCATTAGTAGTTATACCCATAATATAAAAATGAATCGCTAAATGTGTTGGTAAGCGCATAACTCAGCAACGCCTGGTCCAATTTGGCCAAGTCTTTTTTTAAATATTCGTTGAAGTTCAGGGATGGTTTCTACGGCCGAATGATTGCCGGGAAAACCCTAAAACAGCCCTTTTCTTTTTCCCAAACAAACGTTTTCTAAACGTAAACGTAAACGTAGTCAATTTGAGTTTATTACTAACTATAAAATAGGTAGGATCAAAAAAGTGTCACATTACAAATCTTTTTGACAGGACGAAGTCTGTTAGGTCCACTAGTAAGTTATAAAAATGTAATAAATTATGCTTATTTCAGTAGATATAACTACCTGTAAAATTCATACCAATTAGTAGTTCTCTGAACAGTGGAATGACTTCGCGAGCGCCCTTTGCAACTTTCGTCGTCCCTTTCAGGTCCCTTTAATCAAATCTGGTATGCTTAAAAAAACCATTAAAAGCCACAGCAAACTTCCCCTTTTTCTCCCCCATTTGCCCTAGTCTGCACTAGTAAATAAGCTCTTGTTTGTTTTGTTTTAAATCAGGAAACATGTGTGCCAAGTTTGCTGAAAATCGGTTAAAAAATGCACTCTCAAGACCCGAACCGACAAAAAACAGACATTCTGACAAAAGTAGAAACGGCCAGTTTGCCGAAGCGGAGATTCTTACTCACTTCGCTCACTCGGTCAATAGGAGTGAATTGTGGATTATTATGCATGTCGAAAAGAAAATTAATTATTAGAAACATAGGACTGAACACTATACAATTATTATTGCTGTTGCAAGTGTCAGCAGTAGAATCATATCAGTAATAAATAAATAATTAAATATTATACAACATTCTACGCAACGCTATCTAGAACCATTGTAAGCATAGCTTAACTAGCTTGTGTTATATAATCTAGAATGCGAATACATATTATACATATAATAGTACTATTAGTGTATTGGATATAGCATGAACAGGTAACTTTTTTAATGGATTCCTTTAACCAATACGATCTCCCAACTTTTGCCATAGCTAAACTGGTCATAAAGTTTGCTATCAAGTCAACAATAGGAACAACAACTGGGTGCGATGTCAAACTAGCCAGTGTGTGAGGAGGGAGGCGAGATAATCACGATACTACCGCGGATGGGAAGATGGAAAGAGGTATCTGTATATGTTCAACTGTGGGCTTCATTTTGGCAATGGAATCTACACAGTTTAAGTAGCGATATATCTAGTAATACTTCAAGTAATATGTTACACAAATATAATTGTATTTTTTTTATCTAAGATACGCCAACTTGACTTCACCACGCCTGATGGTAAGTTAAAGGGAAAGTCTCAGGAAAGAGGGTCACCATTACAGACACTAAGTAATGTTACAATAGCGGCACTCAGCCTGGCGGCCTCATCAGATGCCTGTAGGAAGAAGGAAACACGTGTGCTGCTAATGAATTTCAGGTCTTGGTGGTGCGGCAAAGAAAAGAGTCTCCGAACCGCTTGGTTCTTGCTCGTATATTCTGCAAAGTGTGCATATTTGTGATAATTTGAGTCTGATGCTGCACCTACACTGTTATATAGGTTAACATTATTTATCACCGCATCGACAATTAAAAGGTAAACAGCTCATCGAATGATAAATTATAATACGTACCTATAGGATTTAAAAAAAAAACAACCCAATGGCAACGAATAAATAATATGCATGCACAAAATATACATTATGTACGTTTCATCTCGTACATCGACGTAGAGCTAGGCAAAATATTGCAATGTTTTTTTATAATTTTTGCTCATATTATTCAAATCACATTTGACGAATTATGAAGACAAACAAATTTGAGTTTGTCTGCACCAGACATAAAAATTTAACTGATTATTATTATTCTACATACGTTATCTTTATATCTAAAGTGTTCTATAAAAAATAAATGTGGTCTTAATTGATTAAATCGTTCAGAAGCTGCTGTTTAGCCAAAAAAACTCAAGATCGCTATAAAAAGATGATCTGTTTTATTTACAACAAATTAATTTGACCTTTTTGTTTCATCATTAACCATTTATAGGTACGCCAGCCAGCCGTAGCCGTACCATATTGATACGTACGGTTTTTTAATGACGAAATAAAATTCTTCCTAAAATTAAATGCCTTGCTAACTAGACGTATACGAGAAATTAATTTTAGTTGATACATTTTTTTATAGAATTAATGGACCACACGCAGCAAGCATACAGAAAATTGCTGGCAGGTGGTCTCTCCAAGGTTCTCTCCGACCAAATTGAGACTCGGGAGTGGCTCTGTCGGAAGTTTTTCACGTAGCCAACACAATATACAGATGGCATAGTGGAGGGCAGGCAAGGGAGTAGTAGGATACTACAAGCGCTAATCTGCGTAAATTGGCTTATGCGTATATTGGCTTTGTTTGTTTTTAGCCAGATGCTAAAAACAAACAAAACCCTGAACAGTGTTGCTTATGAATTATAAATAAATCATATAATTTCAACGAACTTGTTACATAATATTAACCAAATTGTGAAAAATAAAATAAAATAAAATAAAATAAAATAAAATAAAATAAAATAAAATAAAATAAAATGAAATAAAATGAAATAAAATTAAATAAAATTAAATAAAATGAAATGAAATGAAATGAAATGAAATGAAATGAAATGAAATGAAATGAAATAAAATAAAATAAAATAAAATAAAATAAAATAAAATAAAATAAAATAAAATAAAATAAAATAAAATAAAATAAAATAAAATAAAATAAAATAAAATAAAATAAAATAAAATAAAATAAAATAAAATAAAATAAAATAAAATAAAATAAAATAAAATAAAATAAAATAAAATAAAATAAAATAAAATAAAATAAAATAAAATAAAATAAAATAAAATAAAATAAAATAAAATAAAATAAAATTAATACTAATAATTTTATATAAAGGTGACAACGTTTATTATCATTGGATAAATGAGTCACTTTCTGATCAAGTTTGGAGCTGGAAGGTTATAAATCATAATTAAACATTGACAGTTATGAACCGAATATTTTAAAAGATTATTGTTAAACAAATTTATACGGTCTCTATTCAGAGTTTTAGTGACACTTCAAGGAGCCTAAGTAAAGGTTAAAAAGAATTAGAATATTATACTGGCTATTGACGCGATAAACAATGCAAGCTAAAATGAGCAAAATGGTCAAAAACCTTATCAAAGAAGTCATTTAATCGAGTTGATGCATAGCCATTTAGCCACTTATTATAGTGGTATATGTAAACGTTCCAAAGAAATGTACTGTAACTGGAATCTATGAATAGTATCAGTCTATGAACAGTATAGTATCAGAATAAACGGGATATTTACCATGTTTCATTATTTTGAGTTTCCGATATTACATATACGTTTATTCTGATACTCATGTCAGTGACCATGATAGTTTAAATACCTATATAGTATAGTATCAGTCAGTGTTGATGGCCTGATTATTTTTATGTCGGATTTACGCGGTAGTCTATTGGTACGGGTAATGGACTGCTGAGACGAGGTCTCGGGTTCGATCCCAGGTTTTACCATGGCACACACCAATGACTTTTCAACGCTTTTCGAGGTTATGTGTGTATATATCGCAGGTTTATAAGTGCCCGGTTAATGGCAATAGGCTCACCACCACACCACCACATTATATTGGGACCTAAATATAAGCTGGCGAAATGTGGGTGCTAGCACCTCAGCCTGCCCCGTCGGGAATATAGGCGTGAGTTTATATGTTTATGTATGGATTTACTTCCTCAACCTTTATAGATACTAGCACTCGCCACCTGGCTTAAGACGTCTTGCGTCCTTGGCATTATTTTACCGTCTGTACCATGGTGAATGTTCTGATGAGCTCTTCCAATTAGACACACCTCCTCCTTTCGTATACAGGAAAACAGGTGACATCTATGCCCTGCACGGCTTAGATGTCACCTGCATACGGTGCAGAATATCCGTTCGTGAATCAAGCGGTTTGGAGACTTTTTCCTTTGTCGCACCATTAAGGCTTGGAACTCATTATCAGCTCACTCGTTTCCTTCTTTTTACAATCTCGGGTCCTTTAAGAGGGTCGTGAAAAAGTATAATATATGACGAGGCCGTCAAGCTGAGTGTCCCCATAGTAACATGGTATATGTATGTAATGGTGACCCTCTTTTCTGATACCATGCCTTCAGCTTACCATTAGACGAAGCGAAGTCTAACTGATTGTCCTATATAAAAAAACGATATAAAAGGACTAAGCCAAAACAAATATCAAGCATAAAAATATTTGCACAGAGTACAGTCGAATATTTTGCCGCAACGCTGCTGTCATTCAGCAAAACCAAGTGTCATCAAACATGTTCAAAATTAAGGAAATAACTATAAATAATTTGGTAGGTAATAACAAAATTAGCTTTACTAGTTTCATGGTCACCTGTATCTATATTTATTAAAAAATACCTTAACTTTATTAACGCACCTTCAATTTTCACCCAAAGACGAGTAATAAATATTAATAATATCAACGGTGGTATCATTAAATAATTTATGTCATAAAATTTCTTGTAGAGTTCCAATGCCATGAAGTCATGTTTGCACAGAGTTCATTGAACGTGGATCTCGACGGGCAGAGTTCAAAAGTCAGGAAACTTCACTGCGCACAACTGACAAACACGCTAAGCTTTTTGCAATTAATTATAATACCGGCGATAAAAAAATCTAGATAAATTAGTGATCATTTAGAACTAGTCAACAACACTTTTACGAATGATCAACTAATAAATTATCATTTATTCGTATTAAAACAAAATTTACGAAAAATAATGTTATGTTTCTCTTCAGCTTACAATAATTAATGTGTTATTACAAACATATTCCTATTTATATTCAGAAGGTACAAAACATCTGTAAAGTAATGGAACATAATTAAATTATAATTGTATCAAAACGAAGAAAACAAATTTATCAATATCACATTTACATTCCTTATACCAAAATTGCCCATTACACCCATCGGACTCGCAGCGTTTCCTGATCCTGATCAACTACTAACCAAATATCAATTAAATCAGTATTTTTTATAATTATTAAAAATGAAGGAAAGTAGTAAAACATATTTCGTTCTAATTACGCATTTCATTGCACAAAAATATAGAGTGGAAACGGCGAATCGGCAAACGAAAGATGGGACGCTTAGGTCATTGATCCGTTTGGGTGGGAATCGAATGAATCAACGATCTGAAAAGAGTAGTTACATTAAACGGGAAGTATTAGGAGAAGTATATATAAATGTAATTTATTGCAGTTAGCTTACTAATTAATTGTATGAATAATACAATATTTTAGGTATGTTATTATCTATGAATGATTGTTTTCCCGACTCGGACCAACCTTACTACCAAGATGCATTTCCACCAGTTTGCATCAGTGGGAAAGCTACTCCTGATTAGATGTAACCTTCCCACTATTGATCTGATATGCATCAGTGCGAAGGCTACTCCTGATTAAATGTAACCTTTCCACTGGTATAAATGCTTGGTAGTAAAGTTGGTCCGAGTCGCCCCCCCCCCCTTTCTAAAAGAGGCGTCAAAGTCTAATTTTATTTTGAGTTGTATTAACTTATATGGGTACTTACTATATACGGATTATTATTGCGTATATTCTGTAGCCCCACCAATATATTAGGGACCAAAACCATCCTGACCTGCAAGTCAGTGCAACGAATGACGGACGAGGCATTTCTTCGAGGTTTGAATTTTCCTTCCTCAGAAAGAAAATCATTTAACTGATAAGGCGCAGCCGCGATGTAGCCTATAGGTGCCACACCCAGTGCTTGGTTCAAATGGGACATTGGGACGTTGACCAGTCGCGTAAGAGAGTTTAAAAAATATAGCGGACCACGGGCTCCGTTTGAAGGCCTTGGATGCAAATCGACAGGCAGGTAATGTTAATACCACCGTTATGGTTAATATTCGGACTCGGATAGAAGGTTCAATTGTAGTTATTCAAGTTATAATTGAAGATTTTTTAGGAAAGGATGCAACTGAATAAATTATAATGTCCTATGTAGACATACAAATATGTGTGGGTAAAAATTTTAAAAATAAAATACTGTTTTGAAATTCAAGGGCATTCAAATAGGAAAGTGAATCAAAATTAGCATAGACGCCCATAAATGTTTTGATTAATTACTTTAAGGAATTCATTGACAGCAATTTATATTAAAATATGTAGAACGTCTCCCAAATTGGTTGACAGTGGGGCTTCCTAGATGTGCTTTTAAAATGAAGTATTTTATAAAATCTATACTATATCCGTGTGGTGACGGAGAAATAATACAAATAGGTACAACTAAAGACGACTTACGGAAAAAACACACAGACGATATCACTGCGAGAGAAGGTAACCTTGAAATAAAACCCTGTACCAACTCGTCTGGCCAGCGTGGAAACAGTAGGCTAAAGCCTCCCAAGATTGCGAGGCCTAGTCCAGCAGTGAGTTGCGATGGACTAATGGATTGATGTGATTTTAGAGAAACACAAACATAGAAAACTATAACCTAAATGTTTCTTTATTTTTAATATTAATCTCTTCCCCGTGATGTGCAGGAGCTTACTCCTAAGACAAAAGGTAGGCTATGTTCTCTTTCATCCAGAAAGGTTTAGTCGTTTTTGTGTAAAAGAGTGATAAACGACCGGTTGTCTGTTCAACCTCACAAACTTTTAAATTCATAATATTAGAAGACAGTAAGATGAAACACAATTACATAAAAAACAATTTACAATTTACCAGTTAGGTTACCAGTTAGCCTATTGCCGTCAACCAAGCATATTTTCTATGAATATACATTATTTAGTCACCGGGTATGACACCCACGGAACTACTTCCGTGGGTATCATACCCGACGACTTCATAAGGTGGGGTATCTAGTATTTATACCAATAAAAATCGCAGAAATTATATTTGGAAATGCTTTTATTTTTAGTTTTCTTTTTCTAACAATTAACTCAATCCAATTCATATTACATCATGTTTAGTCAATTCTAATTATTTATTTAGAATCGCCTTCACTGCCTCATACGTGTCACGCATGTAGACACCCGCACGTACTGTTAATCATATAAATATTTTGCTCGATTTTAAGCAAAACATTATCTACACGACTTTAATTTAGATTTATTTGCACGAAACAGACGCCTGCATGCGTTCACACGCATGACGCAGTGCAAATTCTAAACAGTGATATTTACAAATGGTGGATTTATAAAATATGATATACTAAACAAAATATTATTCTGGTAGAATGTATGTATCAAACAGCTGTCGATGTATTTACTTCTTTTTGAGGTTCTTGGCTATGTAGTCGATAGCTCTGAGAATGTAGTCAGGGACGGGGGGAGAAGTGGGGATGGCGTCACCCTGTAATCACATAATGTTATTAAATTCATGCCATGTATAATATTTTGGTATTTATGTAAAAGAAAATCATCTGAATGTTCGTACCATGAGGCTTCCCATTACTTTAACTAAATTCGTTTTAAATTTTTGCTTTTTTAATCTTTTACAACTAATGATGGCTGTATCCAATGGATATCATTTACAAAAATTAAAAAATACATTAACTTACAGTTGGCTGGTATCCGTTCTCATCAGCGGTGTAGCCGATAGCAATCGGCTGACCCTCGGGTGATGTCCAACCAAAAGAGCCTTGAGAAACAACAGGGACTACAGGGGGGTTGCCTCCAAAGTTTTTAGGAGTACCTTGAGCTTGGACAGATATACCATTGTCGGTCTCAACACTGTAATTAATAAAAAGAAACATTCGTCAATTAGGGACTACAACAGTAAACTTCTAAAATGTATGTTCAACATAACTAATTATAGAAGTTCATGCTTTGGCAATATTGTTTATAGAATAACTGAAACGGGACCTAGGATTGATTAAGTTATTGATCTTTAATTAACAGAAGAATACTCACACATAGCTGTAGCTTCCGTCTGGACCAACATCATTGTCATAGCGGAGTACTTGGGCGTTTTGGTCGCTGCTTGCAACTCGTGTAATTATGGCAGCCTGTGGACGGGGCGCCGGTGGCGTCGGTCTAGCCGGTTGACTTCTGAAAGTACCGAACTGAGCTGAAGCCACAGCCAAGACGGCGGTGAATGCAATCTAGAAATAACAATATTTTGATTATTTTATGTGAACTTGCACAGTTGTAGTTTACAGCGAATGCTTAAATAAAATTCACTTACGAGGAATTTCATTTTTAACTGGTGATTATTAGATGATTGGGTCAGTGGATCTCATAGGATTCTGATGTTTATTGGTGCGATATCATTTACTTTTATACCAATCCTGAGCATATATTAACGCAAGACGACATTAATATTATCACAATGTTTGCATATGTGCATTAATTACTTAAAAAATGCAAGATGTTCTCAGCTATAGAAAATAATAAAAATTTAGTAAATTCTGTAGAAAAAATGAAATGCTAAAATGTTTATTGGCATTGAGATGTAAAAGTACAAGGTCGGTAGAGTTATTTAGAAAATAAAAATAAATCTAGCTAAATAATTAGGTTAACTGTAGCACGCTTCAACAACGTCACTGGTGAGAGTGAGATGAACTAGACGGATATTCCCAAAAAAGAGGTTCTAGATACAATACCCCAGTCGAAGAAAACTGTCATTAGATTTTTCTATCAAACGATACAATTCAAATTTTAAAAATTGTGCCTGGTAGATGTTAATATGAACGCCTTGTTTAAAGATGTTTAGGAAACCTCTACCTACTTCTCACCGTAATACTAACATATTACTTGAATTTGAAAATCGATTACTACTGCTTGTGTACATACGGCGGAAAAGCTTTTTGTAAAGGTGGAAACTTATTTCCTATGCCATCTTTCTGCACTACAAATAAACATCAGTGCTGATATATGGGATTACAAAGTTATTTACGCAGTTGGTGGTTTTTCATTTTACACTATCTAGTTATAGATTAGGTATAGATTAAAAAATATCGAAATATGATCGGTTGGTTCATCATATTTTAATTCAAATTTATTGCTTTTTTTTTATACCACTTAGTTGACAGACAAGCACACACCCCACTGATGGAAAGTGGTTACCGTGGCTTATGGACGTATGCAACACCAGGGGTGTTACACTCGCGCTGCCGACCATGAAGAAACCTTCTGATGCCCCTCTTGAAGAACTCCATATTGTAGGTGCTTGGGAAAACCGCAGCAGGGATGTCATTCCACAGCTTGAGTGTGCGTGGGATGAAGTTTCTATCATAACGCACAGTGCGCACAGTCTCAGTTCGCAATGTACGAGAATGAATTCCCTGCCTATGGCGAGAGGTGCGATGATAGAATGTAGCTATGGGCATCATGTCAAACAATTAATCTGAGCACAAACCATTGTATACGCGGTAGAACACACAACGAGGCAAAGTTCCTCCTAAGGCCGAGAGGTTTTTTTTATACCACTAAGTTGGCAGACAAGCACACGGCCCACCTGATGCGAAGCGGTTACCGTAGCCTATGGACGTATGCAACACCAGGGGTGTCACACTCGCGCTGCCGAACATGAAGAAACCTTCTGATGCCCCTCTTGAAGAACCCCATATTGTAGGTGCTTGAGAAAACCGCAGCAGGGGGTCATTCCACAGCTTGAGTGTGCGAGGGATGAAGTTTCTTTCATACCGCACAGTGCGCACCGTCTCAGGTCGCAATGTGTGGGGATGAATTCCCTGCCTATGGTGAGAGGTGCGATGATAGAATGTAGCTACGGGCATCATGTCAAACAATTCATCTGAGCGCAAACCATTGTATAGGCGGTAGAACACACTCAGTAAGGCAAAATCCCTCCTAAGGCTAAGAGGTTCAACCAGCCTCAATGCCCGTCTTTGCAACGAGTCGAAGGGGTCAAGCTGGAATGCAGGTTCTCCAGCAAAAAGGTAACAGCAGTACAGTACTCCTTGTGAGGCCGGACCTGTGCTTTATAAAGAAGGAGTTGCTGCCCCGCAGTGAAGTACTGCTTCGCCCTGTTGAGCACTCCGAGTTTTCTTGATGCCAACTTAACCTTTTCCTGCAAATGACTTCGGTATTGGACGTCGCTGGAGATATCGACACCACGGATCCCGATACTCGAGTAAAAAGTAATCGGCGTGCCCAGGAATTATGGCGCTACAATTAATGGGGTTTTCTTAGCGGTGAATACACATACTTATGTCTTAGTGGGGTTGAATTGGACTAGGTTTAGTCGTCCGCAATCGAGTATCCGATTGGGGATGACATACCGGGAAAAATTCCTCAGTCCGAGATGGAGACTTCTCCACCTCGGACTGAGGTATATCTGCACGGCCCGTGTAACACGTGTCCCCGGTACTGTCCGCATAACAATGAATGGAGCCATCAGACAGCATGTAATTGATATGCAGCAGAAACAGGGTTGGAGACAACACGGTGCCTTGTGGACGTGTGCACTCTCGTGCTACCGTCCCTGTAAAACCAGATAGTTTTAGTACAGTCAGTGTAGAAGACAAAGCAGGAGAAGCCTGTGCTCTGTCCACTGACAACACAAAAACTCTCCAGTGAGCTCTGGCTACCCTACTTACCGCTGGGAACACAACATGGTATTTTTTTTATATAGGATACGCCATTTTTATTTCATCTTGCCTGATGGTAAACTAATGGCAAAGACTCAGCAAAGAGGGTCACTATTACAGACACAAAGCATGTTACAATGGTAGCACACATCATGACGTCTGCATCAAATTCTTTTTAGGAATAAGGAGGTATCATTGCCGCAGTATTATGTTTATGTACGACAGTAGCAGCAGTTGAATTATGAACCTATTTCATAGTATGTGCTTGTTCACGAGATGAATTGGTTTTCCACTATTGTTGTCCTGCGCTTGCGCATATGATTCATGATGATTTCCATTAGCTAGGCAAATGTATTAGATTCAATACTACTGATTTAATAAATCTGCACATACTGTTAATGCTCATTAGGTGTAAGTAGGATAAGGTGGCATGGCAGTGATAGCGGGATATGTGCCTCCTGGTAAGAGGGCCCCTTACCGGGCTTAGACTTGGAGCACCATGGTTTCTATACCCGAGAGAGTCACCTCGAAACCGGAGGTGTTCCTTGGGCAGCTTTAGTGCCAGGGAGATGTCTTTGGCAATCTTACATCATTCAAAGACCCGTGTGCGGTTTTAATTGGTTCGAGTCCGACATACGTTTCATTTACGACTGTGTAATAATGTGACAAAAAGATGTTACTTTGAAATGGTTTCAAGCATGCTATTTAATATTACATACATAAATGTATATTTTAGCCTTTAATACCAATTTATGCATTTCTGATGCAGTTGGCATATAAGTAGGTCATTTTCAATTTATTTGAATTCTAAATATCAGTTTTTATTGAAGACCATAATATGTAAATGAATAATTTTAATATAGATTACTAAAGGTCTTAGTTTAGAAATAGTAAGCCTTGATAAGATAGATGAGTTTTTTTTTTACGAGCGAAAAATCCTCACGGATAGCCCACGCCGGAGCCGGTGGGAGAGGCTATGTTGGACTCGAATCGACTCAAACACACGGTGCCTGTGGTTGTCTATATTAATAATCTTCCTGATGCAATTAGAAATAACTATATTTTTTTCGCGGACGAAACAACGTTATTAATTAAAAAGATAGATAAGGCAACCTTAGGACGACATATCACAAACGCGTTGGACAACGCCATTGACTGGTTACAACAAAACAACCTAAAAATAAACAAGACAAAAACAAACATTATACATTTTCAGGCATCTAACACACGTGCAAACTATCTTAGCATCTATTACAAGAATAACGTGCTCCCTACTGTCAACGAATGTGTATTCATTGGTATAACCATAGATAAACAATGCAGTTGGAAAGCACACCTAGAAAAAAATAGCACTAAACTGTTTCGTTTTGTGTATGCAATATAGCAACTTATAAACTCAACTAATCTAGACACTGCAATGGTATCTTATCATGCTTATGTATCATCAGTGCTCAGGTGCATCATCATATGGGGTAATTCAACAGAAATAGACAGAGCCATTAAAACCTAAGAAAATGCATTAGAGCGGTATGCCGGGCCTCATTTTTAGACACCTGTTAACCATTATTTAAAAAACTCAAAGTGTTACCATTAGCCTGACTATATATTTTTTAAATTTGCATCCTTGTCAAAAAATACCCTCTTCTATTCGACAAACTTGGGGATTATGCGAATAGCCGGACAGACATAAAAACAGGTTACATTTTACCTCCAATTAATATAGAAATATTTAGAAGGAATGTTTACTGCATGTGTATCAGGATATTTAATAATCTTCCATCATGTTTGACTAAACTACGTATGACAATATTTTAGAAACAGTTATTTGACATGTTAATAAACAAAATTTATTATGATATTAATAATTTCTTGGACGATACAATAACATTTAACAATAAGTTATCACTAGGTCAAACTTGAAAATTTGCACGCCGTGTGTGGCAAAATATGAGGAAACAAAGCATTTTGTAATATTTTGTACCATATTCTAGTAAATAAACTATTTGAATTGAATTGAATTGAATTTGGTTGCTGAAGGTGAAGTTGACAGGTATATCCCTCGCACCAGGCTGACCCATCGATCTAGCCCTCCTTGGGTGAGGGGACCACAGAATCTCCAACTCGTCCCCGGAAACAGGCAGGCAGGATAGATGAGATAGTGCACAGTATTCGGCGTGACAAGCACAGGTGGCACAATACCTGTATGCTTAACTTGCGGTTGAACTTGATACTTTATGGTACATACACAGATCAGCCTCTGTAGTGTGGGGTATTGAACGCGGACGCTACGCAGCAGGCACGGGTTAGATCCCCACACTGTGCAAATGTGCATGAATATGGGACGACAATCCCAATGTGTGTTCGTGTCTTGGAGAGCACGTCAAGCCGTCGGCCCCAGATGCCATACGAACATCTATGGCAGTCGTTACGGGTAGTTATAACCCTAAAAAGTACAACAACTGGTCTAACAGCAAGAAAAATGCGGTCCCTAGACCCTAGGATAATTAAATCTAGGATAATTCTAGGATGAAGACGCCTCAGCTTACCCCTTTATGTGTTTACAGTGTAAACACACAAAGAGGTAAGCAGAGGCGTACTAACACTGCAGTGACAAGTGGTACTTATATTCCGATTCCTGTCATATTGAATATAAAACCATGAAACCAGGCCATGATGATGACAGGGTTTACCATTCCATCTATGTGGTTATACTTACTTTTTGCAATAGAAGTTCTAATTTACCTATCCAGGTACTTACAGATCTAACAATAATTTCAAGGTATACATTTCTGTGTAAACCTTGCTGTATATATATCGATAATAGTAATAATTTTCAAAAATATACTCTCAATTACGTTAAATAAGTTATAATTAGGAGGCCAGTAGGCTTTTGAATACTCATTCCTGCATAGCTGATCCACTGATGATCGTGATTTAAGGGCAAGATATTCAAAGATCCATAGGATCCGACCAGAAAGACAGTTATTTTACTAAATCTTTACAAGTTTATAAAAAATTAAGTAAATAAACATAAAATAATTAGAATGCATAACATAAACTCATGCCTGTATCCCCGAAGGGGTAGGCAGAGGTGCTAGCACCCACATTTCGCCAGTTTATATATTTCAGGTCCCAATATAACAGATGGCGAGCCTATTGCCGTTAACCGGGCACTTATAATTAATACCTGCGATAAATACACACATAACTTCGAAAAGCATCGAAAAGTCATTGGTGTGTGCCATAGTTAAACCTAGAGTCGAACCCGAGACTCGCCTCAGCAGTCCATTACTCATACCACTAAACGCAACCCATGCCACTAAACTAATTAGAATGTATTAATTATTTTAATTCAAAAATCCAACATAAACAAAAATATATACAGAAAGAATTTATACATACGAGTGTTTAATAATAATTTGCCAGGTACTTGAAATAGTCCTACAATAATTTGTAAATAATAGAGTACTCGATATTATACACAATGTTAACCATCGGCCAGAGTACCTTGACATATTCTACAACGTTATTGAATCTGATCTCGTAAGTTATATCAAATTACATGATGCTCAGTTTGACTTTGGACAAGGTCTGTGTGCTAAAGATCATATTTTTAGATTAAATCTTTTTTAAAATACTAGTATGCGTCCATGTTCGAATTCAGACCAAATCTTTATAAGAAAAACAGAAAAACTTTACAGATGACAGATATCTTTTTAGGGTTCAGCGCATGAAAAGGAAAGGAAAATCAATCAGTTTTTGTTTACCCCTCTGTCTACCTTCTTCACAGTATCACGTGGAGGTATTTTTTCTGGTCGGCAGTTCCTTGCAAATGCGAAAAAATATTATAGGGTTACTAAACTTATCTGATTCCCTACCTATTAATACATGTCGAACTAAAATGATATGAGAAGCCATTTATTGCATCACAAAAAAAAGCGGCTAGATGATTAACTTCGCCGATCTATCATAACCTAGTGAAGTTAACTACAACCTATCCTAATGAGCATCATAGCACCTAATCCTCAGCCTTATCCAAACTAGCTTTTTCAGGTCAGCAATTCATCTAATTAGTTGGTGTCTCCAGTCTAGGACTTGTGGCCATTGGTTACCCAGCCAATGTGGTTAGTTCATTGCTACTTCAGTTTCCTTTATGAGCACCATGGTAGCTTTAGTACTGGGTTAATTGAATTAGAACTACAAGTACATAATAGTAGGTCTATAGTTTGCTGTGCAATTTCTAGTGTAGTGTTTTTGTCTTATTTTTCTCAGATAGAAGGTATTGTGACGTATTTATATTCTATAAAAACTTTTCACAAGCCACTCGTAACTTTCCGTAATTCCATGGTAAAATCAACTTGATAGTGCAAATATAAGTACCTAATAAAATAAAAGGTAAGTAATTTTACACTGTAAAGTTGAGTTTTATTACTAAACTATTAACAGGATATTGTTTAGTAAACATGATGTTGATTTGGTACTATCGAGTTTATGATATTCTATTTTAGATTTAATACCTTGATATATTAGCTTTATAGAAATCTTGTAACATTGAGTACCTAATTGTGTTTTCCTATTTACCGTCGTACTTGTTATAATTTTCTGCTGCTTGTTGGTTTTTAGTTCATCTGACCTGACTGAAAGAAAATAAAAAGATAATTCATCTTATTATTTTCTTTTGGACATAAGTATTTAGTAAAAATATGTGAGATTGAGATCGTCGGCAAAAAAAATAATCACATGGTCACGTTTTCATCTCAAAATATTTTAATATCATTAATCTTTCTTGAATTTTACTTTTTAAATAAGAAAGGTTGAATAATCTTTTATTGAAACAAAATTAGTATATTATAATTTTATTTATTTACTTATACCACTTTACATAATATAGTTAATGCTGAGCATAATAAAACTATATTATGTTAAACAGATATAGATTTGGATGCAATATTGCAATCTACACAACAATTAACAGGTATTTTCGCTCTTGAAGACGTTAGCTTGCCAGAGTTTTTGGTTTTAGTCAACGCATTTACTTCTTCACCGCAAAGTTCTTGGCTATGTACGCTAATGCCCTGGCGATTTGCTCAGGAATTTCCGGAGGAGTTGGGATGGCATCACCCTGTAATCACATAAATCACATGAATCTGCATAGCTTTATGTTAGCATGTAATTGTTTATAAACATGTATGAAAGCTCATTATCAAGTACCAAATGTATTTTATTGTAAATTTTATTTAATAACATTTTAGAGCTATTTTGCATATCGCATAAACCAGTCTACAAAGGCTTTTCAATTTTTTAGTTAATCTATTATTTAAAGTTGACCATCTAGCTTAACAATATCTACAATGATGTAGCAGTTAGTAAAATAAATAACCGATCTTAATAACGATAAATCTATAAAATAAAATAGTAATTAATAGCCTGCAAGACAGAATAAAATTGCAATGAACTTACGACTGGTTGGTATCCGTTTTCGTCAGCAACATAGTCGATTTTGACGGCCTTGCCTTCCGGTGAAGTCCAGCCGAAATTACCCTGAGCTACAATGTCTGATAGTGGAGGGTTGCCACCGAAATCACGAAGAATACCCTGGGCCTGAGCAGAGATACCATTGTCGGTCTCGACGCTGTTAAATACAAAATTTGCATTTTATTTAGATTGCCATTCGGTAGCATTACTAAATTAAGTGACACGTTAATATTAACTAACTCTGAAATACTCACACGTAGTTGTAGCTGCCATCAGGGCCAATATCGCTGTCGTATCGAAGAATTTTGGCGTTTTCATTGGTGCTGGCTGATAAAGCGAGCCCAGCAACGGCCAAGACAATACTAATCTAAAAAAATATAATGACATATTAATCATTAACATCGCTATTATAGGCCCCACTAAGCCAAGTAAACCTCTTCTACGAGCCGCAAACCTCGGACTAAGTGCAGGTTTTCCTCTTGGGTTTAACTGATCAGATGAGCGTATCCCCATAAAACCTTTATAAGACATGCCAAAGGGAGTAAAAGGAGTAAGGAAATCCAGTGTTGCAAGATGAAGCCTCGGATGCTGCTAGGCACAATGCTAAAATGATGATGATGAGACTACAAAACAAAAATGGAGATGCATTTTACTTACGAAAGTTTTCATTTTAGAAAATTTTTTTTTTTTTGTTAGATGCTTTGATCTATAAGTCAAAACAGTATTTGATATCTATTAAGGCGATTCTTTTGACTTTTATACCAATCCAGACCATCTATTTTACACAAGATGGCATTGGTATTCTCATTAATCGGTCCATGTATATTAATTACTGAAAGATGCTGCCGTCCCCAAAAAGCATTGAATTAAAGCAACAGAATAACTAATATATTATAATGAATGTTTAAAAGTCCATAAATGAATAACTTTTAGTAAGAAATCAGTCATAACAATACCTTATAACAGCCTTAGGCCATATTAACTTAGTGTTGTGTTGTTCCTGGGGTGCATTCTTGAGGTGAAAAACCCCCACCATTCCGGCCTGATTGCCGGGATGGTGGGGTCTTAAGTAGCGGGCCTACCAAGGGCACCCCTAGCCGAGTCGCAGTGAGCAGACTATCCCGCGGCTCGGATTAGGCGAAGGAGGAACACCGTGGTGGTTTAGTGGGTAGTCTGGCCTTTGTCTAAGGCTAGGAGTCCCATACGAAGCGAGCCCCCTGCCCCCGCGGGGGGTGAGCGAAGTGCGTAAATGCATTCCACCAAGTAAACAAAAAAAAAAAAAAAAAAAAACTTAGTGTTGTGTTCCCAGCGGTGAGTAGGGTAGCCAGAGCTCACTGGAGAGTTTTTGTGCTATCAGTGAGAATACTACAGGCTTGCCCTGCTTTGTCTTCTACACTATCGGCACAGGAACTCTGTGCTTACAAGATCGGTAGCGCGAGTGTGACTCCTCTGGTGTTACACGCGTCCATAGGTCACGGTAACCACTTTTCATCAGGTGGGCAGACAAGCACACGGCTTGTCTGCCACTTAGGTGGTATAAAAAAATGTATGTCTAACAAAGCTCCATTACTTCTTTGACAGCAAAAAAGCACAAGTATGTAAATAAAACAGGCAGACGAAAGTCTCATAACTAATATAGCATCGATCATAAGAGAGGAATCGATTGAGAAATGTTATTATCATCATTGTTATCTCTCCAAGTAGAGGTTTTACTGATGAACAATGTTGAGAATATCCGTTTCTTGGAATACATACATGCACATATATAATTACGCCACGGGTTAGGCAGGGGTGAATTAAAACCCATATTACACCAATCATTTTATTCGGTCACACCTAATAGGGGATGAACTTATTGCCGTACTCGGGGCACAATTGTTGACACGAGACATCCATCTGAGTCTCAGCTGTATATATTTTGTCTGATATTAAACAGTCCTAGTCACTTTGTACTACACCGCATAGGAAGAGACGGGGTGGTTCAAATTCTGCTCTGCCGGGAACTTTTGTATTTTGATTGGGTACCTAATATTTTCTCCATTTGGGATTTCATCAAAAGTAAGAAGTTTGTCGACTTTGACAAGAGAGTATTTAGCCCTTAGAATATTCAGCCTTATTTGGATCAAGGATTATCTTGCATTTTAATTTTTTTTACTTGTTCTTTTATAACCAAGTAAGTAGAAAAAATGCGTTGCGTAATTTTAATGCATGTCACGTACCTATAGTAAAATAATGAAACAGAAAAATCCTTATCTTACTTTTCTGGAAGATCAATTAGCATTCTAGAACAACGATACTTTTATTGAGATTGAGATTTTCTCTTTACAATTACTCACTATATGTAAATAAATATTAGAAAGAAATAAATATTTAAAAATAAAAAAAGTCCTTCATGTCATCAGTTTGTAATCCTAGAAAGCAATGAGTTGTTCAAAATCGGATCATCTTTTTCTTCAATTATTTCTTACCTACTTCAGAGTGGAATTTGGCCACCAATTGTATTTCCTACATACCACACTTTGCTAATAATTGGCATCCATCAGGTGACAACAAAGAGATATGCTGTTATGCAATGCTGTTATTTGCTACTTGAATTGTGAATAAACTCGGAGACGAGTTTGCCTCACAAGGAAAACGATATTGTACCGCCTACAGAATAATAAAATGCCAGGTAAGAGTATTAAGAGCTTCAAATGCAATAAAATAAAATACGGTTATATTTTGTTTTTTATTTCGGAATTCGAAAAGAAATTCGTTGTATATAGTTTAAACAATGCTAATTCGATTAAGGGGCCTTGGGCAAGTGAGCACCGCTAGCTCTGTATCCGTTCTCGTCAGCTATATAATCTACTCTGTATTTGAGACCATCATCGCCAATGTATTCGTAAAATCCTCTGACTTTAGTACCACCGCCAATTCCATTTGATGAAGAATCCACAATTCCTGATTCTTCTGCAGCGATTCCATTATTAGTTTCATATGAATAATGATAATTATTTTCATCGAATGTTCTGTCGTCTCTCAAAATGCTGGCAGCGCCGTCTGACACAGATTTGAAGTATACAGCTGAAGGAGGCTTGGTGACAGCGAATGGTTTCGGAGTTGTGTACACAAATGGGCGGTATGTTGAGATGACAGGGACAGCAGAGTTGCGGTAGGTTAAAGCTGTAGGAAATGGGGTTTGGTCGATGCTAAAACAAAGAGCAAAAGATAAAAATAACAAAAGAGCATTATATTATATAATCTCCTAAGCTACATACATAGGTACATATATCATGTTACGCCAGTTGTACCGGCATTGTTTGAAAAAACGTTTTTATCTCTGATGTAGTCACTGGGCCATGCATTATTATAATGAGAAGAGATGGGTTGATCCTTTTATTCTACTCAATCAAAAACCGCGTGTTAAGACTGTTATTTGATGAATTACAATCATATCTATTAATTTTTATTCCTATAAAATTATATATATCGCCACAATTGATAAAAGAAATTGGCGTGTAAGGAATTAAATAGCAAGGTTGTCTACCGTTTAAGGAATAGTTACTATACACAAAGTCTATAAACCTTGATATTGTAATTCACATAGTGTGACAAAAATAAACATACACTAAAATCTTGAATATAAATAACAATAATCAGCACATCATCTTTAAGCAAGAAACCTACAGCTTTTTATAAAAATCTAATATTTTATATGTAACATCCTTGAACTGCCAGGTAGTTCACATTATTCTGTCTCATTGGGCGTGAACGGCTAGTAATGCGGATATATGCATATTATTGAGAAGCATGACATCACGCGAAGTAGGTATGAATCATCAGGAATAATAATAATATCCTGGGACATCCTACACGGTGTAAATATCACATGTACAGAACTGACCAAAAAAACGACATTCTATACAGCGTCATCTAGATCCAAAATAAGCGAAACTTAACTAGGTTATGTTATGGGTTCTAGAATGTAGAAAACTATACGTAGATTATTTTGTAAATACATACAATTTTGTAAATACATTATTTTGTAAATACATACAATTTACACATAGAAACATCCAGAGTAAGACGATAATATCTATATTCGTACATTCAAATATTTGTAAAACGTTCGAATAAAACTCGTGACATGTAACTTATCAGCCTCAGACGTCGTCAATCATGTTAAAAGTTTAAATATAGCTACAGTTAATAATTTATCTTTCATTTTATTTTTCACGGCAGTTACCCCTCAATAGATTTGGTTGATCGAAAACGTGGGTCACTCCCGCCTGTTAAACATCAAGTAGGAGCCTCCCACAAATCTTGCAAAAAGGATTTGCATATAAATATTTTCTTTCTATTAATTCTAATACCTATAAAGCATTGTCATCTCATTTTCTTAGCAAAAATGGCCTCATAAGTAATTGTAAGTGTGTAATCAATGATAGTCATCCCAACTTCGCAAAAAAGAATATCACCTATGAAGGAGCACAACTATTCAATAATCTACCCTTTTTTTTTTTTTTTTTTTTACGTGCGCAAAATCCCCACGGATACCTCCCCACCGGAGCCGGTGGAGGAGGTTATGTCGGACTCGAACCGACTAAAACGCACGCCGCCTGTGGGTCGTTTCGGTTGCCGAAGGTGAGGTTGACAGGCATATCCCTCGCACCCCGGCCGACCCAGGGCCATCTCTCACGATCTGGCCCTCTTCTCGGGTGTGGGGACCACAGAGTCCCCAACTCGTCCCCGGAAACGGGGAGGCGCGCCACGCGCGCCGCCGCCGCGGCCTGCTTCTGCAAGGGTGACAGGCGGCTTCACCTGTCACCCCCAGGCCGGCGCTCATGGGGGGCGGAGGTCGTTCATCGACCTCCGACGCCCGAGTTGCCTTCGTGCGCGGGCAGCTTGTCTAGCGATCCTTCTTTTTCTTTTCTTCTTCCCGCCCCGCCTCCTCCTTCACGAGCATTACTTGCTCGCAGAAGGAGGCGCCGGCCGCCCACGCATCCGCGCAGCGAACCATCGCCGCGAGCAAGGTGGAGAGCGTGAGAACCCTCACTCCCAGGGCCGCCACAAGCTCCCGCCTCGGCGTCTCATACGCCGGACACTCGGTGAGCGTGTGCGGACCTGAGTCCTCGCTCGCGTCGCAGTGATGGCACTCGGACGTTGGCTCTTTCTGCATCCGACGCAGATACTTTCCGAAGCATCCGTGCTCGGTGATCATCTGCGTCAGACGGTACGAGAGGCTGCCGTGTGGCCTCTCTAGCCACTCCCCCATGATGGGTCTTACCGCCGTTACTACGGCGTGCCCTCAATAATCTACCCTCAGACATAAAAGATGCGAACTCATTTGGCACTTTTAAATCGCGGCTATCTAAATACATTATTGAAAATTACTATGGTTAAATGCTCCGAACCTATCTGTGTATGCCTATCTGCGTAAGGATGGACTGCTGAGTGAAAGTTCAAAGTATCATGTCATATTGTTGTTGTATTTTATATTGTACCTACTCTGTCGACGGTTACTTGAAATGGATCACAAAATGTATCTTTTATGTTCTCATGTAAGTGACTGTTTCTGTCTTTATGAGAATAAATGATTTAAACACATTAGTTTAAAAAAAGAAGTTATTAATTTTTTATTTTTATAGTTTCACTTGTTATATTGATCTCCGACTTGTAAATTTTGTATCAACAATTAATAAAATAACATGCTCGAGACAAAACCACTTACCACTACTTTATAAAAGATCGGCCAATCTCATGGCTTAGTAGGTACAATTTAAGGCCAATTGAATGAATCCTGTAACTCTATTTTAAGTGACACTAATTTAACTTAATCTTACCTAAATACGGTAATCGGTCTGGTCTACCCTTGGTTGACCTCAACATTTTATGTAGGATGATGATTACTTGTAGGATTTTTGTAAATATTGTACGCATTATAATTATCTATTATAATGCGTACAGTTTTAACAAAAACTTTTTAAACACTTTTATAAATCTTATTATAATTTAATCCCATAACTTGTGTAATGAAAAGTTTTAGATGAAAATAAATCCATTTTTTTCACAGTTAATAAAAAAAATTACCTGTCACCAAATTTGACGTGTAATGGAGACAATATTTCTCTGCTAGGCGCCTGATAGTATCGTGGTTGATAAGCTTTGTAGATCGAACCATATTTGCCATTATCGAAAAATCTTCTATAATATGGATCGTTTGAGGAACGATATCTCACGTCCCCATAAAGATGAGGATTGTATTGTCCATCATCTTCAGCATGGCACCAGCTGACAGCTATTAAGGCCAGCACTGTAATCTGAAATAAATACGTCTTGCTCACTCAAATATAAAGTTCACAAAGGAAGCAAGGAGATGAAGGTAGCGCTTAAGCCAATCTCAGGGATAACTGATTCTGCAGAATCAGCCACACAGTCATATGTGAAAAAACCCGTGTGATTTTTGGTCGATACGAGTTTTATAAACCATAGCACATCGTTAATCTGATGAAGTTAAGACCAACGAAGACTAACCACATGTACAAAAAAGGTAGCGCCTAGACAAATTAAGCGCTACAATACTAAAATTCTCGCAAAAGGTAATTGATATGATTAATTTAAGAGGCGAACTGTTTAACTCAGTCAATAATGTTTTTGATGATAAGTGAATCAATTTATTTATATTTAAACTTTATAAAGATGAAAGCATTGTAATAAATGGTACATATATACATACATATAATCACGCCTTTATCCCCAGAGGATTAGGCAGGGGTGAATTAACACCCACATTTCACCAATCATTGAATTCGGTCCCACATAGGGGGTGAGTCTATTGCCGTCTTCCGGGTACTATTGTTGACTCAAGCTATGCATCTGAGGCTGAGTCTGGACTGCATATATCTGTCTGATGTTATACAGCTATTCCTTGTACGACACCGCATGGGAAGAGATGGGGTGGTCCAAATTCTACTATGCCAGGAACCACGCGGCTAGCACCAAGGCCAAGACCCACCGACAACTGGTCGACATTTTGCTTCAGAATTATTGCCGGGAACAATGGTGTTCGTTCCCGGTAATAATTTTGATAGTGAACTACGTACTACTATTGCCGTTCTCTCGGCTAGGTGGTGCTCGAGGGTATACGCAGGGAAGAAGGAAAGTTAGATTCCTAAATATAACACAGGTTTCCTTTAGAATATTTCACATAAAATTGCACTGATGAACGACCTGACTATCCATGAAAAAATTGCAATATTGAATGCCAAATGAACTGGTTAAAATAAAAGCTACTTAAAAAATGTTAGTCACACCTAGACCGTACTGTTTAGTCAACAAACAAAGATTACAATATAACATGTAATTCCGACAAAAATCATTTTCCCACAATTCATGTCAAGTCATACTTATTAATTTAGTTTCCTAAATTAAAGTGAAGGTGTTGGTTTGGGTATAATTTCATTTATTTTTTATTTTATTCTATTTAGATTTGAGCAGCTTTATGCATTGGCATGAATCAAATGCAAGAAGCCTTAAAAGCGTTTGACATTGTGGCAGGTGATGACAGCTGCATACAAATTTATTGCTATGAGTCCGAAACTAAATCTACACAATGGATGTTGCTTATCAAGTCTTTGCTAATAATTTAATGAAATTCTAATGCCTGATTTTATTGGGCAATTTGGTAATTTTATTGCATAATGACCGCACTGTCCAATATTGTTTATTAAGAGTGATTACGGCGGATTGACATGTCAGTTACTGTATATCAGGTGTATTTCGGTAGCGGTAGAATTAGAATTTACTGTCTTCAGGTAATCTTTGATCAAAATTTGTCAAACAAATAAAAGAATATATCTACAATAAAACCAAGAATTTTGTAAAAGGAAGGAGGCCGTCCCATCCCTTCAATAGAAACATTACAGATAAGCACACTTTAAGGACGCGGCGTCAGTATTCGAACATGGATAAAATACACAAAGAAAAGTTATCTTACTAACTACAATCAAATAGTTGAAAAGGAAATACTTCACAAAGTTTAATAATTCTGAAAAATTTCCTAAGAAATTCATTTGGTTTGAAATGATCAAATATTTTCACACTGTCATTAAAAAAATATTGTAGTTTCTTGAATCTGAGCTAAAGATTACAATTTAGGTTTTAGTATTGATATCTTTATTCCATATTAATTTATTTTTAATGAGGTGTTACCAAAAAATAAACCAGTTGATGTTAAGTGCTTACCGTGATGGATTTCATTGTTTCTTGTACGCTTCTGAACAATATAATAAACTTTAAACAACAAAGAATTCTTTATATAGGATCATCAAAATCGAAAATGGAGTATTTATTGCAACAATACATCGTTCTCCATTACAAAAATGTTAATTTAATCGTGAAGGCGGTGTTTAAGGTGGCTTGAGCCGAGCTGTGATATATAGTACATCTGACCACTCCCATAAGTAGCGCACTTAAATTACTCAACTTGGATTCTACCCACCGTATAAATGCTTTAACTAATTCACGAACAATGGATAGTCTATTTATGTATAAACTGTATTACCTTACATAATTCAAGGTGAAGGACAAGTGTTTGCAGTAGATGAACCTGACTTGAGCTTATTACAAAGCTCCCAAATTACCTCGTGGATACAATGACTTACGGTCACTATTAAGTTTGCGAGCAATCTCAGAACTCCTGTCTCGCCAAATTTACGTCACTTTTTGAAACAACACTTTAAAAAAAAAATGATATCTCGAAATTGAGAGATTAACCAGCTATTACGTAGTACCTAAAAAAAATTCTCGTAAAATATAATTCTAATACCAGCCTAACGCGAGGATCTCGCTAAGATCCTACTTAAATAACAAGTAAATTGTATCTTTATTCTCAGGATAACAGTTTTATTAAGTCTCTGGTGGCTTGGTAGTAACCAGGATCCGCTTAGTGCATCAACCGAGTACAAACTCATGTCCTCTGTAAGTGTTTATCCAGGCATTATAAAGAGTTTTATCGGTTCATAAACTATGTAAATATCACCGGACATATGCAAAATTATTTTTTCGACTAGATTAGTCAAATTCAAAACTACGAGGATTCAAAAGAGTCCCGAAATTAATGAAAAATAAAACTGTTTAATTTAAGGAGTACGGATACGGCGGTATTGCCATCCAATTGAGCACTCCGACTGGAGAAGTACCTCCACCCTAAAGTATTCTATAGGGTGGAGGTACTTTCCCGCGGCCATTATAACTTCGTGTTGTATTCCCAGCGGTATGTAGGGTAGCCAGAGCTCACTGGAGAGTTTGTGCTGTCAGTGGGAAGACTAAAGGCTTGCTGTCTTCTACACTGACGGCACAGAAACTCTGTGCCGACCCTGTGGCCGGCAGCGCGAGTGTAACTCTTTTTTTTTTACACCACTTAGTTGGTAGACAAGCACACGGCCCACCTGATGGAAAGCGGTTACCTTGGCCTATGGACGTATGCAACACCAAGGGTGTCACACTCGCGCTGCCGACCATGAAGAAACCTTCTGATGCCCCTGTTGAAGAACCACATATTGTAGGCGCTTGGGAAAACCGCAGCAGGGAGGTCATTCCACAGCTTGAGTGTGCGTGAGATGAAGTTTTTTTCATACCGCACTGTGCGCACCGTCTCAGGTCGCAATGTGTCTTCTGGTGTTACATACGTCCATAGGTTACGGTAACCATTTTCCATCAGGTGGGCCGTGTGCTTGTCTGCCACCTAAGTATTATAAAAAAATCAAAAAAACAATATTCCTGATCAGAAACCAAACTCATAAATAAAAAACATATACTGTATTATCAACCACGGTAGCCTAGTGAAATGGGTAATGGACTGCTGAGACGAGATCTCGCGTTCGACACCAGGTTTTACCATGGCACACACCAATGACTTTTCGATGCTTTTCGAAGTTATGTGTGTATTTATCGCAGGTTTATAAGTGCCCGGTTAATGGCAATAGGCTCGCCACCTATTACATTGGGACCTAAACATAAACTGGCGAAATGTGGGTGCTAGCCCCTCTGCCTACCCCTTCGGGGATATAGGCAATAGTTTATGTATATGTATTATTAGTATCACTACACCAGCCGATATAGTCACTAAAATGGATCGAATTCTGTGAATTCGATGTAAGTATGATATATGGCTCACATAAGGCAAGCTACCATTTGAAACCAAATACTTTTTAATTTCCCTACGTTATCACTAGATATACCTACTAATATACACTTTAAAATATCAATAGTAAGTAAATAATCTCTATCACGGCCAGTAAATACAAAGCCAAATTCTACATCTTGGATTGTACTCCTCACATTCTGACAGGTACCTACACCTGCTGATGAACGAGCGAGGCTCATTCGCTAAGTCATACGGCTGCGGTCCCATAGAAGGAGGAATAACGTTGGGAAGTTGATGACATGCTCCCAGAAAAAAATATTATCCAAGTAAAATATAAGAAATTAAATGTCTTGTTAAAATTCCCATTATAACAAGATATTTATTTTTTCCTGAACTTAGCCGTACGTCATTACTTCTCAGAATTCGTTATGCCTCATAATATCGGATTTAGACATCCACATACATACATACATATAATCATGCCTTTATCCCCGGAAGGTTAGGCAGAGGTAAATTCACTAATTCAGCAAACAAAGAACTCCTACTTTTATAAGAAATTTGGTAACTGTGCTAATAAGCCCAAGCCAATGTGGAACCTAGTGAATGAGTTATCCATTAATAAGATTAAACAAAGTAGGGCTCCTTCAAAACTATTAGTAAGTTCAAAATACGTCACTGACGAAAACGATATGTGTAAAACTTTTAATAATTATTTTGCTACTATTGGCCCACTATTGGCAAACGATATACCCAAACACTTCCATGACAACTTTGCCTGTGCTCTTTCTAATAATCTCCACAGTGACATTCCAGTTTTGTCCCAACTATATCCATGCTCTGAAGAGGAAATTTCTAAGATAATAGCAAACCTTGACTCCAATTGCAGTACTGGAATAGATGGGATCAATACAAAATCAATTAAATGCATAAAAAACCAAATAGCTGGTGTCTTGAGTGAGTGCTTTAACAATCTCCTGTCCACTGGAGAATTTCCAGATTCCTTAAAAATGGCTAAAGTTACACCCATCCACAAATCAGGTTCAACATCAGACCCAGGTAACTACAGACCCATCTCAGTCCTACCGGTTCTTTCAAAAATACTCGAAAGACTTCTGTATTGCCGTATAGAAAATCATTTATCTTCTTTCAACTATCTATCTGACAGACAATATGGATTTAGACCAAAAAGCAGTACGCTTGCAGCAACCATTGATCTAGTTACGAAAATTAAACATAATATTGACAGCAAAAATATAGTCCTAGGCATTTTTATTGACCTAAAAAAAGCATTCGATACTGTTTCCCATAAAATACTTTTAAAGAAATTAGAATCATTAAATATTACCGGAAGTGCCTTGAAAATTTTACAGTTATATCTAGAAAATAGGTCTCAAATAGTGAAATTAAATAAAGAAAATCAAAGTGACGCAATACCAACTACGTGTGGAGTTCCCCAAGGATCGATTTTAGGACCTTTACTCTTCCTAATCTATATAAATAACATTCAAGATCTCAAACTACACGGCCATCTCACACTTTATGCAGATGACACTTGTCTGTTTTATTTCGGACCCTCTATTCACACAATAATCTCCCAAGCTCAAGCCGATTTAAACATACTGTACTCATGGTTTCAACACAACCTATTAACCATAAATATACTAAAAACATGTTACGTCATCTTTAAAGCAAAAAATAAAACTATACCAACTCATACACCGTTATTAATAAATAACGAACCCCTTCAAGAAAAGTCATGCGAAAAGTATTTGGGTTTAAGGATTGATAATCGTCTGTCTTGGAATGCTCACTTAGATCAAATCAAAACTAAACTTTCGTCCATACTTGGATCGCTTCGGAGTATTGTCAAATGCTTACCAAATAATCTGCGCTATAATATTTATAATGCTTTAGTTAAACCACACTTACAATACCTCATAGAAATCTGGGGAAATACAGCTAAGACTAAATTAGGTGAGATACAAATCATGCAAAATAAACTCGTTAAACTAATTTTTAACTATCCACGCCTTACACCAACAAATAAAATCTACGAAGAAACCAAAATTATGAATCTAAAGCAATTATTTACATACAATACAAGCATTTTTATCCGAAAAATCTTGAGCAAAAATATACAATCTGACATATCATTCACCAAAATTAAACAAACAACCCAACGTAGTACTCGCCGAGCTAGTTTTTTAGTTTTACCTAAAATTAGAACAAACTATGGAAAAAAAATGCTGACATATGAAGGGGCACAAATATATAACAAACTTCCAAAGCAGATTAAGCATGTAAACTCATTTAGTGTATTCAAAACTCGGTTAGCTCAATATGTACGTACATCAGTACATTAGCTTGTATTCGAAAGAACGATGCGCGATGCACAAAATTAGTGCCTACCCACATTATTATAATTATTGCATGTTTTCGATTGTTTCTCTAACGAATGTACTAAGTGACTGTTTGTTTTTTGTTTTGGCATATTGCATTCATGATCATTGCTAATAATTGTTATTCTTAACTGGTGAAATGACGAACTTGTAAATTTACTTTAAGTTATTAATGTTCTCAAGTAAGTGACTATGTTTTTATTGAGAATAAAGAATCTTTAAACATAAATAAACACTCACATTTTACCATCATTGTTTTCGGTCCCACGTGGATAGGAGTGAGCCTATTGACGTTTTCTGGCCCCCATTGTTGACTTGATTTATGCATCTGAGTCTGAGTCTGGGCTGTATTTATCTGTCTGATGTTAAACAGTCCTTCGAGCAGAGAAATAACATTATGAGAACGTCCTCCATTTATGAAGTTAGTTAAAAATACCATGGGATGATTAAGTGTTTAAAGTACCAACACTAATAACATATATAATAATACCAATTCCATGAATTTAAGCTTAGCCTTACCATAAACACTGAATTCCATCGTATAATTTGCCTTAAGTGGTAATGTGACTCATGAATTACTCCGTAATCACTTAAAACTGCAGTGGATGTTTCCGGATTTTACCAGAAATATATTGATTATTTAGTGATAGCACTAAAAAATTAATAGTAGTCAAATCATCTAAAATACAAGTGTGGATGGTGGAATGTTTGGAATTTCAATTAGTACCGAAGCTCTTTGATTCACATTTTTAAATATCGAATATATAGAACTTTAGCATTCAAATACATCATAAATATTAATGATAACGTTTAATGACCAAATCTCCTTTCATTGCGCAACATGCGGAGTATCGACTATTGTATTCATGATATGATAATAGCCTGATAATCTTTTACTAATGAGATGTATCTGTAGCATTATTGCTGCATAAACTAGTTTTAGAGGATTTCATGGATAGTTATTTTTTTATTACTTGAAGGTCATAACCAAAATCCTATTAATAATATGTGAGTAACATTTTCGAAGAAACTGCATACCATTTATTGTAAATTATGATCCGCGGTTAAGATTTCAATTCTTTTTATCGTAAAAATGACTTGGGGACCTTCCAGCAAACCTGAAGCATTACTAAGCGTAGAAGAATTCTTATAGGTTTTAAGATGTTATTTTTAGTCCATTCGTCCATTTTACGTTAAGTTTAAATAATAAAGGTATCTCATAAAAGTAACACTATGATTAAAAATTGCAAATTCTATATTTTTTTCGTAAAGTAGATTTGTGAACATTTAGATTGATAAAATCTCGACATTTATGTTTTGAAAGGCACTAATGATTTCCTAGTTCTCATATTTAAGAATAAGAGAACTAGGAAATAGAGAATTTGACTACTAAACTAATTAATTATGTAAATATAGAAAGTTTAGTTTACATCCAAAGTCTATATATTTTTTGATAGACAAGCACACGGCCCACCTTTTTGCTTTTTTTACGTACGCAAAATCCCCACGGATACCTCCTCACCAGAGCCGGTGGAAGAGGTTACGTCGGACTCGAACCGACTAAAACGCACGCCGCCTGTGGGTTTCCCACACCGGACACTCGGTGAGCGTGTGCGGCCCTGAGTCCTCACTCGCATTGCAGTGATGCCACTCGGACTTAGGCTCTTTCTCCATCCAACGCAGATACTTCCCGAAGCACCTGTGCTCGGTGATTATCTGCATCGATCACTTAGGGTGTCCGCCCACACGGGACACCCGTACAGGGCCATGCACCTCACGACACCCATGACCCCACCCACGACACATGCAGGAGTTCTCCGGGACCCGCAGGTTGGGCAGTAGCCACGCCAGAGCATTGGCTGTGCCCACCAATTTGGGGCCCAGACTTCGGAAGGGCTTCCCGAAGTCCCACCGGCCGTCGAGCGCGAGCCCCAGATATTTCATCTGGGGCTTGATGCCGATGAGAGTGCCTCCCACTGTGAGACTGGAACCAGGTGGTGGCGTGCGCCGAGGTCCATGAAAGAACATTGCCTCGAATTTATGCAGAGCCACCTCAATGCCCAGCCACCGGATCCGTTCCACGACTTGAGCAACCGCGATCGTGGCCCTTAGGGTCGCTTCGCGGTTTGTAGCCGCGCTCGCATTCACTAGCGTGTCGTCTTCATAGCACGTGACGGCAGCGCCGTCCGCAAGCTCACCGCGAAGCACCCAGTCGTATCCGATGTTCCACAAGAGCGGCCCAAGAACCGATCCCTGTGGAACACCGCACGACATCTCACGCCGACCGACGCCGGTCGCACTTGGGTAGCCGCCGACGCCGACGCCGGTCACCTCACCCCGGGCGACTGCCTCCTCCGCCTCCAATTGAGCTGCCTGACTTGGAAAGTATCTCCGCCCTAGAGAATACCGCGGCCATAATAACCTCGTGTTGTGTTCCCGGCGGTGAGTAGGGTAGCCAGAGCTCACTGAAAAGTTTTTGTTTTGTCAGTGGGAAGACCAAAAGCTTGTCTTGCTTTGTCTTTTACACTGACGGCACAAAAAGACTCTCTGTGCTTACCGAGCTTGCCGAGGTCCATGAAAGAACATGGCCTCGGATTTATGCAGAGCCACCTCACGGCCCAGCCGCCGGATCCGTTCCACGACTTGCACACGGCCCACCTGAGGGCTTGAGGGCAAGAGTTTTTGAATTGTTTTCAATGGGGAAGGATCGTTATTGTAGGGGTAGTAAATTTTGACAAGGGGGCACCATCTCTATACAAATACAACGGCTTTCTTTTTTTACGTGTGCAATGTCCCCACGGATACCCCCCACCGGAGCCGGTGGAGGAGGTTATGTCGGACTCGAACCGACTAAAACGCACGCCGCCTGTGGGTCGTTTTGGTTGCCGAAGATGAGGTTGACAGGCATATCCCTCGCACCCCGGCCGACGCAGGGCCATCTCTCACGATCTGGCCCTCTTCTCGGGTGTGGGGACTACAGAGTCCCCAACTCGTCCCCGGAAACGGGGAGGCGCGCCAGGCGCGCCACAGCCGCGGCCTGCTTCTGACAGGCCTGCGCTCATAGGGGGTGGAGGTCGTTCATCGACCTCCGACGCCCGAGTTGCCTTCGTACGCAGCTTGGCTTGCGATCCTTCGTAACACCCGCTGCCGCTCCCGCCCCGCCTCCTCCTTCACGAGCATTACTTGCTCGCAGAAGGAGGCGCCAGCCACCCACGCATCCGCGCAGCGGACCATCGCCGCGAGCAAGGTGGAGAACTCTCACTCCCAGGGCCGCCACGGCGTCTCCCACGCCGGACACTCGGTGAGCGTGTGCGGCCCTGATATACAACGGCTAGCGAGTGTGTAACCTCAGAAGGGCATCAGAAGGTTTCTTTATGATCGGCAGCGCGAGTTTAGCACCCCTGGTGTTGCATACGTCCATAGGCCACGGTAACCGCTTCCCATCAGGTACGTGTGCTTGTCTGCTACCTAAGTGGTATAAAATAAAACTCCCATTGATGCATACTGCAAGCAGCTAAAATCAGTCGAAAGCTTTTAAAAAGAACCTACTGTGCAAAGTCATACCAGAGATAAAAACTCACCTAGAAGCAAATCAGCTGATTGGCCTCTAGAAAAGAATAAATAACTTACTAAAGTTAGAAAAGACTGAATAATAAATGAATTCTTGAAACCATTGGTGATGTCAAAGTTCTATAATTAAACTAATTTTCAGATTTTTTTACCCAACTGCCAAGAAACTTTTACCTTATATTTATTTTCCTTACTACGGGACGGATTTCTTCCATTAACATGTCATTAAATTCGTCTCGGTATCCCAAGTGTTCTTATATATGTAGGTGACGTGTCAAGAAAACCAAAATGGCCGCTGTAATAGGCTACAGCTTAAGTACAAAAAATTGCATAATGGGTAGGTATCAAATGAAAGGGCTTATCATGAAGATAGTATATCTTAATCCCAATTTAATATATAACAAATTATTGAAAATAAAAATTCTGACTGATGCTGAAAAGTTCGAAACAAGCTTGATAGCAGGCGGTATCTATTAATTTTCATGCGGTTTATGATTGACAAATAGGTACCGCCTGCTATCAAACGTGTTTCGATCTTTGCAGCATCGTTCGTGATTTTTATTTTTATAAATTTATGTTTAGGGTTCCAGCTACATGTGTCTGTGTTTCATCAGTAGAGATAGTAATTCATTACAGTATAGCCACGTCAGTTTCAAAATAATAATTTAATTTACTCGCGATGCAAGATCAGTATTTTCGAAGTAGTACATCGCTAGATGGCGCTAGGTATACAATAAACACACAATATCGCGATATAAGCTTCTAAAGCTAATATATGTCTAAATGCATTTCTATACTTTGGTGAATAAAACATTAAATTAAAAATTTAAAAAACCCCTGTCACAGAAAACAACCCCCAAAAAGTTGACAATAAGTTATGTTAGTTAACCCTATAACTTTGATATACCTAAGGGAGGGAGTTGTGAAATAAAATGTAATTCGCCATTTTGTGGTGGCGGCTTGGATTTGAAATTTGTCATATTGCATGGTATTCTACTAGTCAAGCCCTTTCATTTGATACCCATATTGAGGGAGTTGAGAAAAAATTTAAAAATATGTACTCTGTCATTTTGTAGCGGCGGCCATCTTGGACCGATTTTTTCAAACATAGCTAAGAACACTTCTGACTAATATACCTTTCAAACAAAAAAAAAACTAAATCCAAATCGGTTCATCTGTTCAGGAGCTGCGATGCCACAGACACACACACACACACACACACACTCGCGCACTCGCTTACGCACACGCACAACACAATAAACACGAACGAGCACACGCGCGAGTATCAACAGAAATTATAATTAATTGTTTTTATTCATTTTTTTTTGTTTAACTAAACACACACACACAGAGAGACACGTCAAACTTATACCACCCCGTCGTTTTTGAGTCGGGGGTAAAAAATATTTTATTAAATATTAATTATATATTACCATTTGTAAGGTTAACATGGACATTATTTTCATCCAGCTATTGTATGGCACATTCCAATGAATTGTTAATGTCATTGTTTAATTTGTTAATGTCAGTGTCATGTGTGTGAATGCCATTTGATTTAGATTTATTATAATTAATGAATTAGATTGAAGGGCGAGCATTTTATTGATAATTATATAGAAAATCGATCACACTGAGGATATCGTAAACAACGATATCGAGAGTTAAAGTACAAACTTAACAGTGTTTTTAGCTAACTGGAACTAACAATATAAATTGTTGTGAAATGAAAATGGGCTAACTACATGTTCGAAAGATATCGTATCTTTAAGGTGGAGACAAAATGAAAAACAAAAGATCGGTTTCTTTTTCCTTTTACAAAAGTCTATAATTTATTATAGTAAAAATAATAATATCTCTGAATCACAAAATATAAATATCACGTTTACAATACGAATACATCATGGTCAACATTCCCTAATTTTAGGTAAAGAATTACAAATAAAGTTTTCGGTTTTATTTTGATGTCGTATCAACAATTCTTACAAACACTTCGTACTCTAACTTAATTTTATTGGTAAGAGCATTTTTCACTGTATTGAGGACCTTTGTGCCCCGGAAGCTATAGTAGGAACCGAATTTTTCTCCTTCAGGAAGTTTCAATGTTGGCGGATATCTGAAAGCAAAAAATAACATTAAGATTTCATACTTCTTCATCAAAATCAGCTTCAAGGGTTGGATAATGAGTTAATGGGCGGCGGAACCATGCTTTTCTAAGTAAACTTTTCTTTAGTAAGTATTAATCAGGTCAACAAGGGAAATATTATTTAAAATCAACATTAGACAGATTAAGCTGCATTTCGGCTAAGTCTAGTATGTTCGCTTTGATTGCATCTTGAACTTCTCTTACAAGTCACTGAAACTGACTTGTAAGGGAAGTACGAGATGCAATCATGACTCAAGAGGTCACCCGTATGAGGAACTACTTATTTGTGTACTACAACAGTAGTATGTTGATTAGGAATCAAAAGTATTGAACCAATAATAGATCTCAGAAGCAAACGCAAACCAAAAGTATTAAATGACAGGGACGTTTACAAATTGTAATGCGAAGAGTTTATTTTTTAACAAATTGAAGTACTTCCCAGATGGAGTAATTATATTATTTATTGATTCTAATATTCATGAAGTACTTTTAAAGGAATATCAAACAATTTACAGTAATATTTAAGTATAATTATATAGTTTCAAACAATTTAAATAATAAGAAGAAAACTATTGAATCACTCCTGAGGGATCAGAACTAAATAATAATAACTATACAGAATTAAAGAACTTTCAATATTACAGTATTAATATATTTTATTTTGTGGGTCAATGTCACGAATCGATAAACATTTAAAGGAGGTCAAAGGTGTATTGAAATGCGTTCACAAGTATTTATTGATTCAAATATATATTCGCTTTGGATTATTTCCGTGGTTTCCAAACACAACTATTGAGTTTGATGGTGAGAGAGCATCCACCACCCTTTTAAGCTTTTGGTTCCGACTGCGGAGATGATACCTATACGATGTGTAGGTACTTAGGTACTTCATCGAAAGGTCGATGGCAATGCGTACACCTCTTACGACTAAACTAAATCCTTTGAACTAAAATACGACAAAACCCTCTGAAAGAGCACCGTAAACAAACACCCATAGAAACATAAAGAATTACTAAATAAGGCGCACCCCCTATTACGTGGGACCGAATTCAGTGATTGGTGAATTGTGGGTGTTAATTCACCTCTGCCTAACCCTCTGGGGATAAAAGCGTGACTATATGTATGTATGTATGTATGTAAACTAAATAAATCTTCCTTGACATTCCAGCTAAAAATGCTGAAAATTTCGCACGACCGTAGCATGTTTGTGAAGGTGTTAGTTATTCAATTACGCTCTAACAGATGAATGAATCTCACTGAAAATGTGCAAGGATGGATTATAGTTTGAAATAACATATGGGCTACTTTTAGTCCCAGAGGTTGCGGGAACAGATCAAAATTACAGTCAGGTGGAGTATATATATATACAACGTGATAAAGTACTAACATAATGTGATGCATATATGTAGTCTTAACTTCATGCTGTTTTAAAAATTTACCCATGGAAAGCAAAATAGATTTTGATTACACGTCTTGTTTTCTGCTGCTTACAAGCACTTGCAAGTCACACAAAATTGGTGACACTTTTTACCTTTTTTTTAGGTGCGCAAAATCCCCACGGATACCCAAACCGGAGCCGGTGGGAGAGGTTATGTCAAACTCGAACCGACCAAAACACATGACGCCTGTGGGTCGTTTTTGGTTGCCGAGGGTGAGGCTAACAGGCATATTTCTCGCACCTCGGCCGACATACTTTACCTGATAATTTGTGCTATCAACTTTTATGACTCTGAGCTAAATCAAGTTATATTTTTAATAAACAAAAAATTTAACGATCATGGTAGAACATAAAACGTATGTGTGTATGTATATTATTATTTTTATTTTGAAGGTAGCCTCATCTCTGTCATAGTACTTGCTTGTGATGATAAAATAACAATAAAATGACATCAATAAAATAATGGCATAAAGAATCATTCAAAAACGTTAATTTTTCCTTTTAGTGTCGCTGCAAGCATTAAAATTAATATTTAAATGCATAACTTGTTTACCATGTAATAACAAGCACTTGTTTTCGCAAAATTAATTTTATAAGCTGAATTAATATACCATTGAATTACATTAAGTACAATTTAACTTTGTAAGTGTTATACTCGCAGATTGTGAGCAATATTATGTACAGTACTTTGTATTTAACTAACAGAAATCTAATGATGGAATTACTACAAGTAGTAAGTTCCTACTGTAGCAGTAAGCACGCTAATTTATTCCTAGGTAGAACATAAAAACAATGTTTGTGTTTGCAATACTGTCTGCTTTAAGGACTACAGAATTTATTTATCTAGCTGTTGCATGCGGCCACTTACAGGGTTAGATCAGGTTTAGAATAGGAAGGTACACCTAATTCCCAAACAGCTATAGTACAGCTTTGGTTGGAATTAGGTAGGTACACCTAATTCCAGCCAAATCTGTTTAGCTGTTAGGGTGTGATTGAATAACAAACATTCAAAAGTTCAATCATCTTCGCAAACTTTCCCGTTCATAATATTATAGTACTATTTTCATGAAAGATCTCTTTGCATTCTGATCATCATAATCAGCTTTTACGTGAGTTCCAGTTACATTCGAGACTTCTACCTTGGAGTCCAAGAACCACTTCCAAAGTTTCATATTTTAAATTTGGTTTGTGCGGTTCTTACGGAATTGACTGCAGTCCTCCCAATTCTATGATGAAATATATAACGTTACGGGAATTAACGCGATCGGTGAAACCTGGTCGAAATGTCAGGCAAACCAAAGATATGTATGTACCGATACCATGACCGCGTTAATTCCCGTAAATATTATTTTATAACGCGAAAGTTTAAAAGTTAGTCTATGATAAAAGCCCACGATAAGAGCCTCATCCGGCAACAGAAGGTGTACACGGATGCAGATGACGTAGGATTGACCCATGGTTTGACTCCAAAGGTCTTATATTCCATTAGATGTACCTTTCCTTCTAAAAACAAGTGGCACAATCGTCTATATATATAAAATAATCTAATCGAAAATCTACATATAAAATAAAGTAATCTAATATATAAAATTCTCGTGGCACGGTGTTTCTAGTTAAACTCCTCCGAAACGGCTTGACCGATTCTCAAAAATGTTGTGTGCAAATTGGGTTGATCTGAGAATTGAACAACATTTATTTTTTACCCCCCTAAATGTTAAGGGTAGTCCACCGTTATTATTTTTTTATTTAATAGTTATTTTTTTATTTCTTAATGATACAGCATGACATACAATCCTGAATTTTAATCCTTCTACCCCCTCTATCGCCTATTTTTCCATTGCGATGGAAAGGTCTATCCAGAATAAATTATATTTGACTTTGACTTTGACTATATGGTGTAGAAATCCGCTAAGAATGAATTTTACAAAACTCCACCCCTAAGTGCTACACGTACGAAATCGCGGGCGGTCGCTCGTAATCCATATTATATGTGATTGACACATTTTTAGACGTTTATGACAGTCGCAAACCTAATAATGTGAATCCTATGCTACTTACGAATTGGCTTTTATCTAGGGACTGAATAAATGTCGCACACTGGGAGATGCCTATGTTCAGCAGTGGACTGCGGTGGAGAGTATAGGGAGACTGCTGTGACATGGTGACAATTCACATGGCAATTTGTAATTGTGTATTTGATACATTTGACAATCAATTACCAAATGTGGATAGTCTATTTGACAAAGCATTTGCGTTATTGTCTATTTTACAAATTTGGTCAATACTATATAAGTACAATTGACAAGTTATATTTTTTTAATTCTTTACGGCCAGTAGAGAAACTTAAAATAGTTGTCAAAATGTGACAATTCACATGTGACACTTCTTTAAATTGAGTACTTTTTTTGTGAAGCAAATTATATTTGTCTATAATGCATGTTTGCATATATGTCAAATATTTTGCCAAATCAACAAACGTTCAATAGCAAACACAAGAGGCCATGTGAAGTGTCACCATTATATAAAGGTCACAAAGTTTGTGGCCGAGGGGTCAAACTTGTAATAAAAGTTTACGTAAGAAACGAAGAAGTAAAGTCATAAAAAAAGAAACTTATAACTACTTATAATCATTTACTTAAATCAGAAGTTTATAGCGTTTTGAGAATGATGCAAATATAAAACGAAGCATTTTTCCCGCTTTTCAAGTGACTACAAATAATTTCTCGTTTTATGAATATACTTTTTGTACCTACATATGTTTTGAGATTTCTTGTAGATGAGATAAAGTATATCGATATTTTACAACAATGCAGCTAGATTAAAATAATAATATCATCAATATTCTTACAAAACTGAATAGGGTTGACAGTTTATCAGTCACCACAGGCATTGTAAATTTGCCCAATGTATTCCATTCTCTCCAAGCGGACTCTTTTTGGAGGTAAAGGCCTGGAATGCCACCGAGCTAATGCAAGAAATAACGATTTCAATCCTTAGTAATATAAAAAAATACTTACTGGGTAACAAATTCCGTTTGGTTGAGTGTAGGATTCAAATAATTACATTTGACAGCAATTTCCTTATCCGCATATACTTTCCTGTAGTGATTGCTGCTTCCTTGGTATTCATCACCAAAGTGAATTGAGTCTTCTGACACATACTTGTCAACTAAAGACTTAATCACTTTATGTATGTAAGGATATCTGTTTGCATACGTCCTGCTACCTATGTAATCAATTTTGTTCGGCTTACGTGGCGTACTTGGACCTCCCGGGCCTGGGGGACCAGGAGGACCGGGAGGACCGGGAGGTCCGGGAGGGCCACCAGGTCCATTAGGTCCGTTTGGTCCAAAACCACCATTTCCACCGTATCCTCCATTACCACCATATCCGCCATTTCCACCATTACCACCAAAACCACCGTTTCCTCCGAACCCTCCTTCAGGTCCAACTTGGTGTACATATTTGTAATCCTTATGCATATATCTATAGTCTCCGTCGTCTTCTGGATATAATCCTTGTTGGTATATGTATGTATATCTTCCCTCGTCTCCAGGTATGTACTTTCCTTCATCTAAAGATCTATAATACTGTCCATCGTCATAAAAATCATACTTTTCTGGTCTGTACTTCCCGTCATCGTATGGTGAACATCGTATTGCAGCCAATAGCGATATTAATAAAATCTAAAAATAACATAGATTAGTTATCTAGAGCTTGTATATAAATTTATATAAAACTATGCTAACTATACAATAATAAAAAATAATAATTAAATAGGAAAAAAATGATACAATTATAATATTGTCCACACTTTTGTAAAGTTAAATTGTTATATTAAATTATTTATTAAATCATAATAATAACGATCATCAGACATAAAAATAATAAATTTAAAATTCATAATAAAACATAGCTGACAAAATTGCAAAAGTGTAAAGGTTCTAAGGCCGGTGCTAAGATCTGTCATAAATATCTATAAAATATCTATAACAACCTGCATTTATCATCCTTGGTACTAATCTAATTTATTAACCATTCTTCCGGTTGATGTGTGATATAAATTCAATACAAAACTGACATTTAATTTATATATTTGATCAATGGATGACCAATTTATTTTTAACTAAAACACGGGTAATTTTAACATATCTATATATAATATAAATAAAACCAACTCACAATTTTTATGGCTCTCAACATTGTTGATGAAGCTAATCACTAGATATCAATCTATTCAACACCTCGTACAATAACGTTGTTCACTCCTCAAAATATGCTATATATCTGAAACTAGATCAAAATGTGACATAGGTTAAGAGTGCGTTGTTGGAAATAAATTATATTGTTAAAATCACCTAATTCCACAATGACATTATATTAGCATTTAAATGAATAATAAATTTTGTTTAAACATACCGATATTAGAACAGTGTCGTCGAGGTCAAATACAAATTAGCATTTATTATTAATTGATAACACAATAGTTCCGTTATAACTGGGATATGTTATGTATCAATCGGTCACTTTTAAACTTATCGTTACTATTTTATATTTAATTTATTGGGAGGCAAAAACTTTTCGTACCCGTGCACTTTCGAGACGACCGACTTGCAAGAGAGTCGTAATTCTCTTATGGAATGTTTGAAGATCCACTTCACACATCGATTTGCATAAAACAAAAATGATTAAAATGCAACAATATAGTGCCCACGGCATCCATAAGACCTTATTCCATTTACATCTTGATTCTTGAATTAGTTGAATTCATTGACATATAAAATGTAATCCTCTGCCTTACATAAGTATAGGTGTTGAATTGACTATTTGCTATGAAGATATTTGGTCGCAACTAAAAAATTATAAAAAACAACTTTTTTGTCTCATCGCGGAATTTTAAATAACGAATATTTTATTTCTAGCTGATATAGCAATGTTTCTTAAATCTTAGACCTGCTCATCCTTGTTGACCTTATCCAAAATTATAAACATGTCATAAATTAATTCAGCAGAACTTTCAAACATACATCTCAACTTATCGTCCAAAGAGAGATTTTATTCAACTGGAAGTTTATTTAGCATAATTCATTTTTTTTATACCACTTAGAAAGTGGTTACCGTGGCCTATGGACGTGTGTAACACCAGAGAAGCCACACTCGCGCTGCCGACCCTGTAAGTACAGAGTCTCTCTGTCGTCAATGTAGAGTACAAAGCAGGACAAGGCTTTAGTCATCCCACTGACAGCACAAATTCTTCAGTGAGCTCTGGCTACCCTACTCACCGCATCATTCTAGCATAATTCATTCTAACAAAATAATTATAAAAGTACCAAATATGGTGCTAAAAATATAGAATTCTATTGGCATAATGATTGAAAATAGGAAAAGAACTTTCCATTACATAGCCAATGGAATTTTATTAATGAGTTTCTGTTGAAATCCAAAGGTGGCTGGGGTATAGTAAACCTCAACTTGAGTTAAGCTCGCCTTTGTACATAATATTTCACTAATTTGTAAAAACGTTATGTAAATTTAAAATAAAGAATAAAAAAACAATATTATAAGGCAATTGTTTTGTAACCAAATCAGTTTGGATAATGTTAACACTTCAATAACTTAAAAAACGCAGTAGCCCTATACTAATACGCTTATCTGAAAGATTTAATGATAGTAAAAAAGGAAGTTAATATGTGTAGACTGGAATATACAGTCTCCTTTCTACCTATTCTGAACGTGAAAAAAGTAACTATATTTGTAAAATTATTTGAAGTGGTTAAGTAACTCTACCTTTTATAACAAATATTATTTCGCAAATTAACGTCATAATCCCCAATACACGATACAGTGATAGACTTATGCTAATCCTCATCAGCTTATGGTGATAATAAAATTAGCTAGTATATTGCATAACTTCTGCAAAAAATAGATGGGTAAATAGAAAAATTGCTCTGCAGTTTGTCAACTGGTGTTTATAAAAGAGTTAAGAAAAAAATTATAAAAAAATATTTGTATCTTTCCATGTGGTTGCGCCGATAGTAGAATTTGTATTTTTTTTTCGCTCAATAGTAGTAATTCAAATTGATGACACTGAACACACGCTCCCTATACTCATCTCCCTCCCGCACTACCTTTAAAGTGAGATAGCAATAGTGTAATAATTAAAAATATGTGTTATTACAAAGTAAAAAAAATTGGTTCGCAAGCGTCAGATGTAATAATAAAAAAATATGTGTCATATGACAATGAAAGAAGTAAGTGTGTAATCTCCTATTTAAAAGAAATATAAATAAAATTGGTTTGTAAGTACATTACCATAAAAGTTCGGGCGCCTTGGAGATACACATGCCTAAGATAATCAGCGGATATTGGAAACTTTTAATCTTCCGGAGGTGAGCTAAATGAAACCAAACTGTGAGGTTTAAGGTTTTATTGTCCACTCCAGTGTGCATTTAGAAATAGTTGCAAGGATACATTCCTAATGTATATCTAACCTTAAATTTAAAATTAGAGTTTTATAAGCTAGGTCAAAATGATCTTATGTCACCAATGCACTTTTAGGTTATTTTGAAGTTTAGATTTAAAATATAATTAAAGTAAGCTCACGGCATCCCTCGGCGAGTATATGTAAACACAGCAGCGGGAAAGCTCGTAGCAGGCGAAGTTTTCAGTTTAAGCCCATGCGGTACATCCATGTTTGAGGCGAAAAGTCCAAACCCTCCATAAGGAAATGCAGATGACCGAAGACAAAGGAACGCCGAAAAAGGTCCAAAGAAAAGAGAAAAGGCAAAGACAAAGGCGGTTCCAATTGGAAACCTGTAACAAAATTGCATGTCATTAGAACAAACTCCTATATGTGAACACGAGGTCCTAATTTTCTATAAATTTGCGCGACTTACCGCCTTAATTTGCTGGAACAATGCCAATAGCAAAAGAAATCATAATATTTTCAGATTAAGAGCTGAAACAATAGAATTTTAACAATTATTTTTCAAATTAGGAGCGTGGCGAATTTCCATCAAAGGGAATCTTATTAAAAAATGACAACTCACCAGAAATAAACTATAATTCCACAAGAGGATAGTTGTGAGGACACAAACTATTATCCTTTAGGCCAAAATACTCTCATTTTTATGAGATTTATTGAAATTAAGTTACGAAGCCATGAATATCGACCATCCAGTCTCAATATAGGAAGAAAGGTGCTTTTGACAGCGATACGTCAAAATGTCATTCACTCCGCGCTCCGAAACCCTTCGTTCAAAAATAGAATAAAAACCGGTGTGACGACGTTCGCAGAGCGCGTCGTTACATTACATCCCTCCCCAAAAAGAAAAAAGAAAGAAAGAAACTTCCTTTTCTAATGAAAATTATGAGAGTCCAGAACAAAATTCCAAAAAACCTCAAAAGACAAAATGTCTTGCAACATTTTTCAATAAACAAAAAAGGCAATGCGAAAGCATCTTGCATTGGGTATTGCAGAAATAATTATAAATTAAAGAATGGGAAAGCATTCCTAAAAATCAAAGAATGTGAAAACACTCGAAAAGTAAAGAATTAAGTTGAAAAAGAATTTCCAGTTTCAAATGGAAACAAAGGACACTATCTAACTTAATGGAATAACCGAAACCAAACTCAGAAAAGAGTAAAAACTTATTTCAACACAAAAGTGAAAATAAATTCTTCAATAAAACAAATTAAACAATCCCTACTCAATTCCATTACAGATATCGATTAGGCAACCAACGCCGTCGAATCTAATCCTTGATCTTAACCAGCCTTCCAGCATCAATACAAAAGTGCGGTTGAGCTCCTACGCCACCGACTCTATACCAGCTATTCCTGAAACAAAAATATGAAACTAACAAGATATCGGTTAAGCACCAACGCTGCCGAATCTGAAAGAAAATCGGTAAAAACAATGAAGTTTTCCCACTGTCGGTTAGGTTGAAAAGCCGCCGACTTCAAATTCCTATTCCAACATCCAAAACGTCAAAACAAAATCACAACAAAAGTGTCGTAATAATATATTTATAAGCATTGTGATCGGCATAACACCACCAACTTTCCGAGCACAAGCAAAATATAAAGAAAATATGACAATTGTGACCAGTACAACACCACTGACTTTCTGAGCACAACCGCATAAGAAAAGTATGACATTTGCGACCGGCACAACACCACCGACATCCCGTGCGCAAAGCATAAAAAATGTAACAATGTGTATAAAAACACAATCGTACAAAAAGAGAAAAGAACGACAATTACGACCGGCTCAACACCACCAGCTTCCCGTGCGCAAAGCGTAAGGTGTGACTATGTGTATGAAACACAATAGCACAAAAAATTGTAAAGTCCAGTAAGACACAAGTTTCCCAAAAAAATGGTATAACAAGGTGTGTAAAAAATGCATAAAATGCGTCCAATCCGAGAATCTTAATACTAAGAAAATAACCCAGAACTGTACAAAAATAAAGTTCAAGAAACTTAATTTTCCATTCCCTAAGTGAGTGGAAATAAGTCAAGTGAATTTAATGTAGAAAATGAATATTAAATTTCACTCCTATATTAGAGTAGAAACTAAATTCCTAAATTTGTACAAAATATACAATATTAAATATACAAGTGTATAAAAATATATACAGGAAAATAATCCTATACTACAAAGATAAATAAAAATTATAAGATCTTTCGATGTGGAACTATTTGTTAATATGGAGTAGAGTTACATAAAAATAAGTCCTAAAATGACCTAAGTTATTTTTGAAGGAAACTAAAATTGAAATTAATAAATTGTTGTGAAGTTCCTAACATACATCTCCTTTCAAGAACCATAAACCTACCAAACATCACCTTTTAATGGTTCATTACTTCAAACAAAGTACCAAAGACAAAGATAGACATTGTCAAAACAAGAATAATTTTAATATTTTATTATATCTTTAATATGATAACGACCAGTATAGTTTTTATTAAGGTCTTTTAAAACATAAACATTATTTCTATCTATATATATTTTCATTATTTCTCTCTAACAATATTTCACACTTAACAAACTTAGGTGCTAACTTAGCCGAAAAGAATGCAGGAGCATTAGACTGCACAAAACTTCTCCTCCACACTATATCTCCCACCTCAAAAGAAATGACCTTCCTTCCTATATTATAATAACGCGCATTACGCTTATAAGCTTTAAGCAATGAAGCTTGAACTTTTATAAAAATATCACTAAGTGATTTAAGTGAAAAAGCAAATGAAGACCTATCAACAACATCAAGTTGATTGAGGTTATCAAAAGAATTACTAAAACGGTGCAATGAAGCATCAAAAATAAGTTCTCTACCGAACATGAGAAAATTAGGAGTGAAATCTGTAGCTAGATTCACACTACTATTTAAAGCTAATTGAACATGAGGCAAATATTTTGACCAAGTTCTATGATCATCTTTAACAAAACAAGAAATACATGTTTCGACTGTTTTGTTATATCTCTCTACAGGATTATTTTGAGGTGTATATAAAGTATTATAAAATATTTTACTAATATTATAACTTTTTAGAAAATCTACAAATTGCTTAGCTGTAAATTGGCTTCCATTATCACAAACAAAAACTTTAGGTGTTCCAAACTTAAGAAATATTTCTTTTTCAAGTATCCTACAAATTACTTTAGTGGTAGCACTAGTCATAGGAAATATCCAACAATATTTTGTAAAAACATCTATGATTGAAAGTATATACTTATGGCCAGAATAAGCTTTTGGAAGAGTTCCAATAATATCAATAGAAAGCATTAACATTGGTTTATCAACTTTCTTAGGATTAACCATAATTCCATGAGGTGGATTAGTAGAAGATTTATAAGCTTTACAAGTATCACAAGAAGAAATGTATTTTTGAACATCAATAAACATACCTTTCCAAAAATAATGTATTTTTAATTTATTTAAAGTTTTATGAATTCCTAAATGTCCTGAATTAACATCATCATGATTAGATTTAATAGTGTCTAAGATGTGTTCTTTAGGTATGACAATTTTCCTTTAATAAAACTTCCACTTCATCATAAAGTTCTTTTTGTTTAGCAGGACTAAGGGGCCAATAACGTTGTTTAAAAGGTTCACCAGTAACATTAATTTTATGTTTAACTAAATGAGTAAGACCTAAGCCTCTCTTTTCATAAGAAATATTTTCAAAAAGTGAAATAATTTTATTTAACTCGTGTTTCTCAGAAGGAGAAAGTTCAGAAACAGAAGTAACTGCATTTACACAAGTAGTGGATTCATATTCAAAAGTAATATTATTCCATAAGTCTTTAGCAAGATTAAATTTCAACCAAAAGTCAAATCCCAAAATAATTGAAGGTTTAAAAGAAGGTATTATCAAAAAATCTACATTTTGAGTTAAGTTATCACAAGTGATAGGTAAAACCATAGTTCCAATAACATTGTGTGCAGAACCATCAGCAGTAACAGCGTTACCTTTATAAGGTTTAAATTTATAACCTAATTGCAAAAATGTTTGATGAATATTAGAACCGAGTACACAACTACAAGCTCCACTATCTAACAAACCTGAATAAAATTTATCATATTAAATGAAGATGCGGCTCTCCGACTATGATCACCAACTTAGACAAATCAGCCATGACATGAGGCATCTCATGAGTAGAAGTACCAACTGGAACATCATTAACAATATTCTCAAACAAAGGCGGGACCTGTATTTCCTTATCCATGTTTGATTTATAAAAGGATGTGAAAATCTAATAAAAAGTTGTATTAAATACACTATAAGTTTCTAATTAAAGTATCAATTAAAGTTTCTAATTAAAGTTAATTAAATTATGAATGAAGTTAATTGCATTGATAGCAAAACGCTAAACTCAAAAGTCAAACAAACTCATAGAATGGAATGTTATTGTTGCAAAAATTATTTAGGTCAAATGCCTATAAAGATAAAAATGCATTAGTGATTCACAAAATAAATTATTTATGTTTACTTAAGGTAAACAGCAAATGGTCAAATATTACTATGTTTTCACACATGTAAATAAAGGTTAAGAACTAGTAATTATATAATATTACTAAGTGGAAAATCTTACCTGTAATAAGCAAAAGCTATATAAGATAAAACAATTATAACAGTAACCATGTTATACAAATTGAAACATTCACCTGTAATTGAGAGATACAAACAATAGTACTAACTTGTAGTATGATTAGTTTTGCAAAGTAAACAATAACAAAGATTTACTGAAATACACAGTTATGTAACAGTAAAATACATGAAGAAAACACTGTTCTTAACATGTTAAAGTAAAAAATAATGCAAAGGTGACAAGGAATAAAGATATATGCACACTGTCATGTCCCTGTTCGGGCGCCAATTGTAATAATTAAAAATATGTGTTATTACAAAGTAAAAAAAATTGGTTCGCAAGCGTCAGATGTAATAATAAAAAAATATGTGTCATATGACAATGAAAGAAGTAAGTGTGTAATCTCCTATTTAAAAGAAATATAAATAAAATTGGTTTGTAAGTACATTACCATAAAAGTTCGGGCGCCTTGGAGATACACATGCCTAAGATAATCAGCGGATATTGGAAACTTTTAATCTTCCGGAGGTGAGCTAAATGAAACCAAACTGTGAGGTTTAAGGTTTTATTGTCCACTCCAGTGTGCATTTAGAAATAGTTGCAAGGATACATTCCTAATGTATATCTAACCTTAAATTTAAAATTAGAGTTTTATAAGCTAGGTCAAAATGATCTTATGTCACCAATGCACTTTTAGGTTATTTTGAAGTTTAGATTTAAAATATAATTAAAGTAAGCTCACGGCATCCCTCGGCGAGTATATGTAAACACAGCAGCGGGAAAGCTCGTAGCAGGCGAAGTTTTCAGTTTAAGCCCATGCGGTACATCCATGTTTGAGGCGAAAAGTCCAAACCCTCCATAAGGAAATGCAGATGACCGAAGACAAAGGAACGCCGAAAAAGGTCCAAAGAAAAGAGAAAAGGCAAAGACAAAGGCGGTTCCAATTGGAAACCTGTAACAAAATTGCATGTCATTAGAACAAACTCCTATATGTGAACACGAGGTCCTAATTTTCTATAAATTTGCGCGACTTACCGCCTTAATTTGCTGGAACAATGCCAATAGCAAAAGAAATCATAATATTTTCAGATTAAGAGCTGAAACAATAGAATTTTAACAATTATTTTTCAAATTAGGAGCGTGGCGAATTTCCATCAAAGGGAATCTTATTAAAAAATGACAACTCACCAGAAATAAACTATAATTCCACAAGAGGATAGTTGTGAGGACACAAACTATTATCCTTTAGGCCAAAATACTCTCATTTTTATGAGATTTATTGAAATTAAGTTACGAAGCCATGAATATCGACCATCCAGTCTCAATATAGGAAGAAAGGTGCTTTTGACAGCGATACGTCAAAATGTCATTCACTCCGCGCTCCGAAACCCTTCGTTCAAAAATAGAATTAAAACCGGTGTGACGACGTTCGCAGAGCGCGTCGTTACAATAGTTTTCGCACCGCTCAATTGTCAAAATAGACGCATATTCACTTCCGCTTTGAACTAGCAAGCGCAATGGCGGCGGCGCGCGCGTCTCTCAGAAATTAATAATGTTTGTTGGATTTTAACCGCTTTCATAGACCTTTACCGATCGGATTGTGCCTCTCGTGTGTCCCTCAAGTGATTTAGTGATGTGGGCAGCAGCTCCTGAGCCAGGAAGAGAAGATCGGTGCATCGGCCCAGCCAGCACGTGGCGTAGTAAAGGTTAGTGCATCCTCTCCTAATTTCTCGGGTTGCATTCAATGCCTAAACCACCTCCGCGGCAACCCGATCACCTATCTTGTTTGTTGTGTAAAGTGTCATATGAAACATGTTAACTTCACCCCCCGCATAATACAGTCCACTAGCTCAGGTGGCATGAGAATCGCGCCACCATTCTTTTTGGTCCTTCGAGCCGGATACTTAGTCGTAGTTTCGCATTTTGTTATGTTATTATTCTATTGGGAATAAACGCACCGCACCTAAATACCTAGTTATTTTAGTAGAAAACCCCGCATCTAGGCATTTAGGTTTAGATCTTAGGTATACTAGACACCCTAGTGCATAGGCACAGCGTAATACCTAATGCATTTGGCTATTTCAATTTCTGGGTTGTCCGTTCGCCGCTGGCTCGCATCGTGTTTACCTAATACATACATAGGTAGCTACGTGGTTATACCTCGCTCGCATTTCTCTTATCGTATCGATACTTAGTCGTAGTCTCGCTTTTGTTATTTATTCCACAGGGAATAAACGCACCTCACCTAAATACCTAGTTATTTTAGTAGAAAACCCCGCATCTAGGCATTTAGGTTTAGATCTTAGGTATCCTGACACCCTAGTGCATAGGCACCGTGTAATACCTAACGCATTTGGCTTTTGTCTTTATTTGTTTCAATTAAGTTGTCCGTTCGCCGCTAGCTCGCATCGTATTTACCTAATACCTACGTGGGTAGATACGTGGTTATACCTCGCTCGCATTTCATTCAAATTCATACGAAAGTATTTTAATTTGAATAGATATTACGCAATACTTAATCCCTGAAATAATAGTTGAACCTAGACAGCGATCTAGCTCGCGTAGGTACGATCTTGTTGCTATGCGCGTTTTGTTCAAGCCGGCACTCGCAGTTATAAGTACCTACCTACCTACGGATATCGTTCGCGCCGCGTCGCTGTACTGTAGGTACCGCTAAGATTAAGTCATTTCATTTGTTGTTTACCGCACTTTAGTTTGATATTAGTTGTAAAAATGCCCCCAAAGGTTGGTAGTACCGATAGTAAAGTTCAACTGAAACTTTTATACGCTAAAAGAGAAATGATTTACTCTCGTGTACAATCGATTTGTGATAATGCACTTAAAACCTCTGATTTGGCTATTAGAGATTCGTTCTTGTGTTCTATAGAAAACTTGGATAGTTTGCGCGCGGATTTCGAGTCTTTAGTACATGACATCAACGTTTTAGAGTTAAATTTAAATCCCGATTACTCAGTGAGTTATCAGGCCTTGTCGTCGTTTGACGATTTGTATTGTCGTATCAAACGCGTCGCTAGGAGTTTGGAGAAACCGTCTGACCGACCCAATCCCACTCGCGACCGACCTAAGTTGCCACCAATTCAAATACCCGAATTTGATGGTAACATTCGCAATTGGTGTTTATTTATAGATAGTTTTGAGAATACAATAGATAAGAACGATTCGTTGACAGATCACGAAAAATTGCATTATCTCGTTGAAAAATTAACTGGTAAAGCTATAACCGTTTGCGCTGGAATTACGTTTAGTGCCGAAAATTATAATTTAATTTTAAATACTTTGAAAGCTAAGTATGAGGATAAAAGATCGGTAGCTAACGCATATTTGGATCAGATGTTTGACTTGAAACCCATTACGGCATGTAACGATCAAAACTTAGAGAAGTTTCTAGATACTTTCGCATCATCTGTTCGCGCCGTAAAGAACCTAAAGATCGATGACCTCTGCAACTTCTTATTTTTGTATATGGGTTTAAAGAAATTAGATTCCGAAACCATTCGTTTATTTGAGTCGGATCACCGCGGCAATAAAATTTCTAAGTTCGAAGACTTAGAAAGTTTTGTTCGCGAGCATATAAAAATATTGCAACGCTCTTCATCGAAACATGAAGGCGCGAAGAAAGTTGTTAGTTCGGAACGCAAAATAGATGCGTCATCGAGGTCACTGAGGTCAACTCATACTTATGTTAATACCGCACCAGCACATGTACAATCACCTGTTTGCTCTTTGTGTAATACTCATCATTCGCAATTGTACAAGTGTCCGGGTTTCCTAAAATTATCGCCTAATGATCGTTATAAATTTATTCGCGCTAATAATTTTTGTTTTAATTGTCTCGGTACTAAACACCGCGTTGTTTTATGTAATAGTAGCAATAGTTGTCGCAAATGTCAAGCGAGACACCATACTTTACTTCATTTTAAAAATAGTAATGCCGCATCCAATGTGAGCACAGTTGGTTCGTCGAGCGGTGACACACGGCGGCCTGCGCCACAGCCGCAGCCCGCGCTCGCGCGCGCTCCGGCCCGCCCGGGGACCGCTGCGAATGACGTCACCTTGTGTTTGTTGTCCGCTAGTGATGCGCTCACTACTGTGGTCCTCGCGACTGCTCGCGTTATTATTGTCGATGCATTGGGTAAACCGCACATTGTTCGAGCGCTATTAGATGGCGCTTCGCAAAGTAATTTTATTACTCAAGATTGTTGTCAACGTCTTGGTTTCAATGTTAATAAGCGTTCAACCCGCTCAGTGGTGAAGGGTTTTGGAGGTTTACGGTCAGCTGTTCATGGCACCGTTAAAACAAGGTTTGGATCTCGTTTTAATAATAATATTTGGTTTGACATGGATTCGCTCGTTATAGATAAAATAACTGAACAGTTGCCTACCGTCCCGGTTGACACGTCTTTATTAACGAAATTTAAAGACTTGCCTTTAGCAGATGAGACTTACGCTGTTCCTGGAGTCGTCGATATATTGATCGGCGCTTCGATTCTCCCGCACCTCCAGTTATCACGTAAGGTTCAAGGGGGACCGACGTACCCCGCTCCGCACGCACTGGAAACAGTTCTTGGTTTTGTTATAATTGGTTCCGCACCCGCTTCTATAGATAGTTTTAGTCACTCGACTGCTTCGTTCTGTTGCACCGTCGAGCCGCCACTGGAGTCTACCATCCGCAAGTTTTGGGAAATTGAAGAGGTCAATGTCCCACCTATCCTAAGCCCTGATGACAAGATGGCTGAGGAGATTTATTGTCGCACGACTACTCGTGATGAGTCGCGTTATGTTGTCGCGCTCCCTTTCAAGGGAGATATTTTTTCGCTCGGTGACTCCCGTGTATCCGCTGAAAAACGCTTTCTTTGTTTAGAACGAAAGATGCAGGCGTCTCCAAAGTTAAAGCAAGCCTATGATGAGGTTGTTAACGAATATTTAGATAAAGGTTACATCTCACCTGCGCCTGCGGACACTGACGAGACCCAGCCTTCGTACATTATCCCGCACCACGGAGTTATTAGAGAAGATAGGCTTGCTACTGGGCTCCGCGTAGTTTTGGATGGCAGTGCTAAGACTAGCACTTCCGTGTCGCATTAATATTACTAGAATTTTAGCTTTTTCGGACTCAACAGTCGCTTTGTGTTGAGCTCACTCTTCGCCCCATCGTTGGGACACATTCGTCGCTAATAGAGTGGCAAAAATTCAATCTGAATTAGCGCCACAAAATCTCTTTCACGTTGCTGGCACCGACAACCCAGCCGATTGTCTCTCTCGTGGATTGCTTCCTTCGCAAATTTTAGATCACCCGTTATGGTTTAGTGGACCGTCCTGGATTCATGCCGCGTTAGATAAGTGGCCAGTTAGTCAATTCAATCCCACTACGGTTTCCGAACCACCCGAGGAGAAGAAGCACTCGCTTGTTGTATCGGTCCCGCGTGAAGAGTCCCTTATTTTGTTGTTGGCTAATCGCGTCTCGTCTTGGTCGAGACTGTTGCGTTGTGTTGTTTATGTAGGCCGATTTTTGAGAATTTTATCTACGCGCGGTCATATAGAGTTGACCGGTGATTTAAGTACGCAAAAATATTTGCCCGCAATAGATGTTGATGACGATAGAATGCACCTTCTAACTCGTCACGCTCTTTTAGATAAATTAGTCCAATCGTTTTGGAATCGTTGGAGAACCGATTGTTTGCACACGCTGCAGTCGCGTCAAAAATGGAATACTCCATCTAACCCAATTACTGTAGGTACGGTGGTAGTCCTTATGACTGGGAATGCGCCTCCTTTACATTGGCCTCTAGGAGTAGTAGAGGAAGTTTTTCCCGATTCCCGCGGGATAACTCGTGTTGTACGGGTTAAAACCGCAACCGGATCGTATCTGCGCCCGGTTGTTCGCCTCTGCCCTCTGCCTAGCCAGCAGTAAGCACGAGTTCAAATCTAGGTTTATATTTTAGTTGTTATTTCCCAAACCTAGATTTAGATTAGACTTTAGATTTGTTCCGCATTTTTCGTTTTGAAGGTAACCCTTCAAGCCGGGGGGAATGGTTGCGCCGATAGTAGAATTTGTATTTTTTTTTCGCTCAATAGTAGTAATTCAAATTGATGACACTGAACACACGCTCCCTATACTCATCTCCCTCCCGCACTACCTTTAAAGTGAGATAGCAATAGTTTTCGCACCGCTCAATTGTCAAAATAGACGCATATTCACTTCCGCTTTGAATTAGAAATTAATAATGTTTGTTGGATTTTAACCGCTTTCATAGACCTTTACCGATCGGATTGTGCCTCTCGTGTGTCCCTCAAGTGATTTAGTGATGTGGGCAGCAGCTCCTGAGCCAGGAAGAGAAGATCGGTGCATCGGCCCAGCCAGCACGTGGCGTAGTAAAGGTTAGTGCATCCTCTCCTAATTTCTCGGGTTGCATTCAATGCCTAAACCACCTCCGCGGCAACCCGATCACCTATCTTGTTTGTTGTGTAAAGTGTCATATGAAACATGTTAACTTCACCCCCCGCAAAATACAGTCCACTAGCTCAGGTGGCATGAGAATCGCGCCACCACCATGGGTCTTTTGGACATAGTCGTAGTAAATAGAGTCATAATTTGAAGGTTTCTTTGTTTTATAGTTTATTTTTTTTTTTTTTTTTTTTTTTTATATACGACACGCCAACTTGACCTCACCTCGCCTGATGGTAAGCTAAAGGCAAAGTCTCAGGAAAGAGGGTCACCATTACAGACACTAAGTGCTACAATGGTGGCACTCAGCTTGGCGGCCTCATCAGATGCTTTTTCACGCCCCGCTTAAAGGCCCCGTGACTGTAGGAAGAAGGAAACACGTGTGCTGGTAATGAATTCCAGGTCTTGGTGGTGCGGCAAAGAAAAGAGTCTCCGAACCGCTTGGTTCTTGCTCGTATATTCTGCACAGTGTGAGGGTGACATCTAAGGCCTGCACGTGTTGTCCTATGTAGGAAAGGAGATGGTGGGATTAGTTGGAAGAGCTCGTCAGAACACTCACCGTGGTAGAGACGGTAAAATACAGCCAAGGAAGCAATATCTCTACGCATCTGCAAAGGCTCGAGGGTGTTCGTGACCTCAGGGTTCCCAATAATTCGGACCGCGCGTCGCTGCAACCTGTCGAGAGCATCTAGTAGGTATTTCGCGGAGCCATCCCAGAGATGCGAGCAGTATTCCACGCAGGAGCGAATTTGTGTCTTATAGAGAAGACACCGCTGCTCCGGCGTGAAAAAACGTCTCACTTTGTTTAGGAGTCCGAGTTTCCGCGAGGCTGTTTTGATGATGCTCTCGATGTAATTTCTGTTATTCAGTTTGCAGCGAATATCCATGCCTAGGATATAGAGATTGTCCTGCAGTGGAAGTGGCGTGCTCTGAAGAGTGGGAAGGGGAAGGAAAGAAGATACCTTTGCTGTGAACGCACAAGCCTGCGTCTTCTTGGCATTGAACTCGACCATGTTCTCGGAGCCCCATTGAGAAATGTGATTCAAGATCCGGTCCAGCTCAGTGACAAGAAGCTGTCTTTTTTCCACGATATCAGACTGTTTGGCCGCAGGTTGTCCGTGATAACTCCCGTGTACGGTGCTATCGTCTGCATAGCAATGTATGCTGCCGGTGGACAGCATGTCGTTGATATGCAGAAGAAAGAGAGTGGGAGATAATACAGACCCCTGCGGTACGCCAGCATTTATTTGCAAGAACTCCGAAGCCCGTCCATCACAGAGGACGCGGATACGGCGCTCCTGCAGGAAACTAGCAATCCAGTTGCACAGTCTAGGAGGCAGACCAAAGGCTGGTAGCTTGGAGAGAAGCGATTTGTGCCAGACTCTATCGAAAGCTTTGGCGATATCAAGACTAATTGCCAGTGACTCGCCGTGCTTGTCCATAGCCTCACCCTAAAGATGGGTAACGTATGCTAGAAGATCACCCGTTGACCGTTTCGGCCTGAAGCCATATTGCCGGTCATTAATTAAGGAGTGATCCTCTAGGTGACGCATGAGCTGTTTGTTTGTTAATGATGTGAATTTGTGTGATGATGAATGATGTGTTTATTCAAACTTCGTATAAAACCCATCTAAAGTAAGATCTATAGACCTTTTCTTAGCGCTAAATCGATTCCCATATCTTGCGATAATATAACTATAGGTATGATAGCAGTTGGTACCCATTTGCCAAACATAAACCGAAAGATCATTTGAGCTACCGTGACAAATTTAACGATATGTTAATTGACGAAATCCGCCCTGTACATTGAAAGATATGAGGTAATAAAGAATATTACAAACATATATACAAGATACGCGCGAAAAACGTAACCCTTCTTGGCAGTCGGGTTAAATATAGTTATAATAATTTACCAAAAACTTAATAGTCAAAAATCATGTAGACTGTGTTGTGTTGTGTGTGATATTTCATGAAGGAACTATCTATTTTTTACCTGACTACGGCGGAGCAAAATGAGGGTTATGATTTTGACAGGCTGTGTATGTATGTAGGTTCATCTGTTACCTCATAGCTCCTCAACCACTTATTAAAACTAGACAAATGCCGTATCGTTAGAAGCGTCTTAGTGATCTATTGTGGCGCCATCTAGCGGTCATAAAGTACTGTGTTAAAAAAAAATTGAGATAAATATGTCGTGTTCGGTATCAACTGAAAGGGCTTCATTTGCACATTTTAAATATGTATAAAAATAAACCTATTGCTTGCCACAAAATAATATAAATAAAAAATAAGTTTAAAACTAATACCCGACTACTGAAAAAATCACACTCTAAAAAATATTAAACAAGAAAAAAGCAAGGATAGCCACTTTTTCTTATAATTTTTAGTTACACTAATTGGCATACGACCACGGCTATCCTTGATATTTTCTTGTTTTGAACACAACTTTAGACGCAAGCTTTTTTTGGTAGGCAGAGAAATAGGAGAAAAAAGAGGAAAGTTTGATGTGTTATTTATTAACTGCGAATGGATCTCCAGCTTTTTGTCCAACAGAAGCATCCAAGCCGTCGTCGACGGCAGCTGCTCGGACCGCATGAACATAAACGCTGGTGTCCCACAAGACTCCGTGTTGTCTCCGACGCTGTTTCTGCTGCATATCAATGACATGCTGTCTGATGGCTCCATTCATTGTTATGCGGACGACAGTACCGGAGACACGTGTTACATGGGCTGTGCAAATATCCCTCAGTCCGAGGTGGAGAAGAGTTGCGAACAACTTGTGTCTGAAATTGAGACTACTCTCTCTGGAGTATTCGATTGGGGACGACTAAACCTAGTCCAATTCAACCCCACTAAGACACAAGTATGTGTATTCACCGCTAAGAAAACCCCATTCATTGTAGTGCCGCAATTCCTAGGCACGCCGCTTACCATCTCCTTAAGTATCGGGATCCTTGGTGTCGATATCTCCAGCGACGTCCAATACCGAAGTCATTTGCAGGACAAGGTTAAGTTGGCATCAAGAAAACTCGGAGTGCTCAACAGGGCGAAGCAGTACTTCACTGCGGGGCAGCAACTCCTTCTTTATAAAGCACAGGTCCGGCCTCAAATGGAGTACTGCTGTCACCTTTTTGCTGGAGCACCTGCATACCAGGTTGACCCTTTCGACTCAGTGCAAAGACGGGCATTGAGGCTGGTTGACAATCCCATACTCACAGGTAGTGTGGAACCTCTTAGCCTTAGGAGGGATTTTGCGTCACTGTGTGTGTTCTACTGCCTATACAATGGTTTGTGCTCAGATGAATTGTTTGACTTGATGCCCGTAACTACATTCTATCATCGTACCTCTCGCTATAGGCAGGGAATTCATCCTCACACATTGCGACCTGAGACGGTGCGCACTGTGCGGTATTAAAAGAAACTTCATCTCACGCACACTCAAGCTGTGGAATGACCTCCCTGCTGCGGTTTTCCCAAGAGCCTACAATATGGGGTTCTTCAAGAGGGGCATCAGAAGGTTTCTTCATGATCGGCAGCGCGAGAGTGACACCCCTGGTGTGGCATACGTCCATAGGCCACGGTAACCGCTTCCCATCAGGTGAACCGTGTGCTTGTCTGCCAACTAAGTGGTATAAAAAAAAACTCTCACCAAAAAAAGCTGTTGTCAAAAGTTGTGTTCATAAAGAACAGATGTTGATTATTTTTCGCTGAAACATGAAGAACTACCTTTCCTCACAGGTTGTTGTGAACTTTGTTATAAATAAACGGATGAGAATAAACAGGGAAGTTTGAACATATACTTAGAACATACTCGTATATGATATAATGGATCGAATGAGCCTAAATTTGAGTTTTCTAGACGGTTTTTTTAATCGGTGAAAACCCGTTTTTTAATCGAACTCACTTATATTCTAGGCATATACAGTATGTAATAAGTGTGTACTGTGTAACACATATTACAAGCTGTGCCCAGTTTTAACCTAATTTATTTATATTTTCATAGATAAACTAGTTAATACCAGTGCCTCCGTCTGCGTGGTTGTCGGTTTTTGGGGTTAACTCTGGGTATAAAAGATAGTTTATAACCTATTCTGAGATCTATCAAATATACACCAATATAATCATCAGATTCGCTGAATTTGGTTACAAATACTGTGACACAAGATTTTTAGACAAATATTTTTTAGGATTATTTTTATTTTGTACTGTTCTTCTATGAGTTACATATGCAGGGGGCATGGGTTCGATTCCCGCTCAGTGCAAATATTTGTATGCATGAATATGTATATTTGCATTGGTCTGGGTGTTTCTATGTATAATATGTATATATTTACAAAAAAAGTATCTAAGTATGTTTATCTGCATTCTAGATCCTATAACACAAGCTAGTTAAGCTATGCTTACCATTGGTCTAGATAGCATTGTGTAGAATGTCGTGGAATATTTATTGAATATAAACTTGTAGAGTTGTAACTTGTAAAGTACAATTTGTAGATTATAATTATTAGTAGGCTTTATTAAATACGGCCCAGATATGTGAAATATTTCTTTGACACATATTATAATTTGTAACAAATAAATATCTGTCATTAATATCTCTGGATTTATCAGGAAAAAAATAATGTGTTGTAATAACTTCTTGTTTTGTTTATTATTAATTAGATTAAATACAAACAAGTTTCTTTTTTAAATTTATGATCAACCATGAAAGGATTCATTACTTTTACACACTAATTAATAGAAATAATGGTGTTTGTCATGGCCAAATTAATTATCTACAATATTTTCGAATAACAACTAACCGGAACTTCTTATAATAGTAATTCAATGCATATGATTTCAGATGATTATTTATAAGAAAATTATTTAATTTAATAAACAATATTAATTTATGTAAAATTACCATGTTTAGAAGAATCAGTTACCTACTCATTGAAGAACAGTACAAAATAGAAATAATCCTATAAAAATATCTATATATATAAAAATCAATTGCTGTTCGTTAGTCTCGCTAAATCTCGAGAACGGGTGAACGGATATATCTTATCTTGATCTTGAAATGCTTGTGGAGGTCTAGGAAAGGTTTAAAAGGTGAGAAAAATTCTAATAATTGCCGGGAACCGACATCCACGTGGGCGGAGCCGCGGGCAAAAGCTAGTATTTATATGAAATTCTTGTGTCGCAGTAAATTGTAACTAAATACCTCTATAACAATGAATCTGATTTTTATGTTGGTGCATACTTGATAGATCAGAGAATAGGTCGTAACTATTTTTGTACCCAGGGTTCATCCCAAAGAAACCGACAACCACGCAGATGAAGTAACTGGCATCAACTAGTTAATCTATGAAAATATAAATACTCTATAAAAATATACTACTATATAATAACTAGGCACATATATATATATATATATATACATATATATAATACTTAAAATGCCTAGAATATAACTGAACCTTTTTGGGAATACAGCGTACATATTAAGTATAAACATATAATGACTAACCTAAATTATTTAAATGAAAAATGTGCTTATGTCGGCGTTTTGCCACTCTTACTCTTGCCACTTTTTATGACACGTCTCACAATTTATGTCAAGTATGTCAAGTACATATATGTCACAGTAAACTGTCAGGATTGGCAGAGAGGCGAATATGCTAGGTTACTGATCTATGGTCAGGAAACAAAAAAAAAACATTATTTTTCTTTATTTTTAAGCATTGTTATAGAGTCTGGCTAACGAAAGCTGGCCCCAGAATATTGGCGGCAAATTTAAAAAATACATGCATGACAACACTAAAATCATACTATGAGAATTGGAATAACCTACTTTGATACCTGGCAATTCATTATTAAAAATATCATATATATAGACTGTATAAGAAAATTATGTTAGGGAATATATAGGTGTTGGTATATGAGGTAAATATGGGCAGAATCCGAAAATAAATAGGGAAATAAAATACGATAATATTCCACACATAATAACTTAGTTTTATTCATCATAATCAAAATCAGATTCTAACATTTCAATGCCAAAAGATTCATCACTGTCACTAGTTTCGCTGTCTCTAACATTTATAATAAAACTTTCTAAATTTTCTTCTGTTATTTTATCACGTTCTTTATATTTATTTTCAATAAGTATCACATGATCAGTCATTTTCTTCCAATCCTGAGAACTTACGTTTTCAAATGAATCTTTAATTATCTCTTCTAATGCAGCTGTAGTAACTGCAATATTTTTGCTAGCCACTTTACGTTTTGCCAAACTCCACACAAGCTCAATCGCATTTAGATCACAATGGTAGGGTGGAAGTGTCAACACCTCATGACCACATTGATTTAAAATTTCATCAGCTTCATATTTTGGATCAAGCGTATTTCGTTTTACAATACACAACAGCTCTGCTTTCGTGTGGTAGTCCTCATATTGAATTCCATTATCACGAAGCCATTCTCTTATATTACTTTTACGCGTTTGTGTGTTAGGAATCTTATTTATAATTACCGAATAGTAACTAGCATTATCCATTATAATTACACTTGGTTCTTCCAAATTTGGTATAAGTTTTTCTTTAAGCCATTTATTAAAATTTTCTGCATTCATGTCATGGTGATAATCAGCATTTTTTGATTTAGTACTAAACACAAAGAAAGAGTTTGGTACGGGGCCTTTCTCTGATCCTGCATGAACTATAATATACCTTTTCCCGGTCGAAACATTTTCAATTGCACCACTAGTTGAAGGACCTTGCCATGACTTCTTAGGCTTGTAGTTTCTATGGACATAAGTCTCATCTACATAAATGATCGGCTTGCCTTCTGCACGTTTTCCTGCTATAGTTCTTAAAAATCTATGTCTCCAAGCAGATATGTCATAGCGTTCTATTAATACAGAACGCTCATTTTTATTCTTTTTAAATTCATAGCCATTGGCTAATAACAAGCGGCGCAGAGTTTCTCTGCATCCGTTAAAATCACTTTACTGGTCAAGCCATTTTACTGGTGGTAGAAACTTGGTGGCACAAATTTGTCTCAAGTTTCGACCGGGTAGGTACCACCGTGCACTATTGCGAAAAACCCTCCATAGCAATTCAATCTCGGTTGGATTGTGTTCAGGGGTCAGCATGTGCATAGCCGGGCAGAGGTGGTGGTTGTCGCAGCACTAGTGGGACCAGTGGGTCTTGGCGTAGTCTAGTGGGGATGGCGCGGGGCGATGCGCCGAACAGGGAGACCTGTAGAAACGGTGGTGCCGCTGGCCGCCCGCGGTATAGTACAGGGGCCCAACTGGGGTTAACCACCTTGGGAGGCTGCCTCACCAGGCCGCGCATAATCCCGATATGGTTCGTCGTGCCGGTTGGTGACCGGATTTGGGAGCCCGGCGACCATACTCGGGGGGGTACGGGGGCCCTTCCGTTCGGCGCGTCGGCTCTCGCCATGCCTCACATTCATAGATAAAACCAATATCCCGCGCTTTGTCACACGGTGCTGCGGCGGCAATCACTTCTTTTTTTCACGCCTTCTCCCACCCAAACTCATGGCAGCGCAATTTATAGAAAAAGGCAACACAGCGGCTCGTCACACTCCCAAAAGCTTGCTATTTGAGGTGGAGTCCACTAACATCTGTGGGCTCCATGCAAACCTCAACGCCGTCCACCAACACCTAGAGACGGTGAAACCTGCCATGTTTTTTCTAACGGAGACGCAAATACACCGCCCTGACGACACGACCTACTTGCTCTACCCTGGCTATGTTCTTGAGGAAAGTTTTCGTGCAAAAGCCGGGGTGTGCGTGTTTGTTAGGGCGGATGTTTGCTGTCGCCGTTTGCGCTGCCTAGAGGACCCATCCTTCTCCGTCCTTTGGGTACACGTAGACCATGGCCCTACGAGTCAGATCTATGTGTGCCTCTACCGTTCCCATACAGGAGATGCTGAGACAACTCGACTCTTTGAATATCTGAGTCAGGCGGCAGATGATGCGCAGGAGCGATTTCCGAATGCCGAAATGGTATTTTTGGGGGATTTTAACGCCCACCACGAGATCTGGTTGGGCTCCTCCAAAACAGACCATGCGGGAAGAGCCGCCCACGCATTTGCTCTGGCGCACGGCCTGACCCAATTGGTGCACGAGGTCACTAGGATACCAAGAAGGTCGGGCCAAGCACCTTCTCTGCTAGACCTTCTGCTGACGAGTGATCCGGACCGGTACAGTGTATCGGTGCGAGCCGCGTTAGGCAACTCTGACCACTGCCTGGTCTGTTCCACGGTGCCTATTATGGCGCCCCCACGACCCGTGCAGGGGAAGCGGCGTCTCTGGCACTACTCGTCAGCGGACTGGGATGGACTTCGTGACTATTTTGCGTCCATCCCGTGGGTTGAGCGCTGCTTTGAAGGTAAGAACCCATCGGATTGTGCTACTGCTGTCGCCGGTGAGATCGGTCTGGGTATGGAATACTATATCTCATACACCGATGTCACCGGTGACCGCGGGTTGCGCCCTTGGTTCGGGCGCGAGTGCGCGGAAGCTGTTGAACAAAAACAGTCTGCGTACCGCGCTTGGGTAAGGGCGCGCGCCACGCGCCATCCCAATCTGGGCCACTTCAAGGCAGCGTACAACAGAGCCACAAAGGTCTGTAGAAGGGCCTATGTCAGAGCGGATGCCCTGCGCATAGCGCGGCTTGGTCAAGAGCTAGTGATGCATCCCACGGGAAGCCGTGGCTACTGGCGACTGGCTAAAGCCGTGCAAGCCAACTTCTGTCAGCCTTCGCTGCCTCCGCTGCGTAACCCTGATGGATCCCTGGCCCATGAGTCGCAAGAGAAGGCAAATCTGCTGGCTAATCTCTTTGCGGCCAACTCCCGAATCGATGATTGTGGTACGCAGCCACCAACACTACCCGACAGTGACCACGCGATGCCTGATATCCATATCAGGCAACGCGATGTCCGTGCAGTGCTGCAATCACTCGATGTCCGGAAAGCCAGTGGTCCGGATGGTATTCCAGCGGTAGTTTTGAAAAAATGTGCAGCGGAGTTGTCTCCAATGCTTACGCGCCTGTACCGGCTATCCTACAGTTCGGGTACAGTGCCTTTGCCTTGGAAAGAGGCGAATGTTCAGCCGATTCCCAAGAAGGGGGATCGCTCGGAGCCAGCCAACTATCGACCCATAGCCGTCACCTCAGTGCTGTGCAAAGTGTTTGAGCACATAATTAACAAACAGCTCATGCGGCACCTAGAGGATCACTCCTTAATTAATGACCGGCAATATGGCTTCAGACCGAAACGGTCAACGGGTGATCTTCTAGCATACGTTACCCATCTTTGGGGTGAGGCTATGGACAAGCACGGCGAGTCACTGGCAATTAGTCTTGACATCGCCAAAGCTTTCGATAGAGTCTGGCACAAATCGCTTCTTTCTAAGCTACCTGCCTTTGGTCTGCCTTCTAGGCTGTGCAACTGGGTTGCTAGCTTCCTGCAGGGGCGCCGTATTCGCGTCCTTTGTGACGGACGAGCTTCAGAGTTTCTGCAGGTTAATGCTGGCGTGCCCCAGGGGTCCGTCTTATCACCCACTCTCTTTCTTCTGCATATCAACGACATGCTGTCTACCGGCAATGTTCATTGTTATGCAGACGATAGCACTTTACATGGGAGTTATCATGGACATCCAGCGGCCAAGCAGTCAGATATCGCAGAGAAAAGGCAGCTTCTTGTCACTGAGCTTGACGGGGTCCTGAATCACATTTCTCAATGGGGCTCTGAGAACCTGGTTGAGTTCAATGCCAAGAAGATGCAGGCATGTGCGTTTACAGCAAAAGTATCTTCTTTCCTTCCCCTCCCCACTCTTCAGAGCACGCCACTGCCGCTGCAGGACAATCTCAATATCCTAGGTATGGATGTTCGCTGCAACCTGAATAACAAAAACTACATCGAAAGCATCATCAAAACAGCCTCACGAAAACTCGGAGTCCTGAACAGAGTGAGACGATTTTTCACGCCGGAGCAGCGGTGTCTTCTATACAAGACACAAATTCGCTCCTGTGTGGAGTACTGCTCGCATCTCTGGGATGGTTCAGCAAAGTACTTACTAGATGCTCTCGACAGGTTGCAGCGACGTGCGATCCGCATCATTGGGAATCCCGAGATCACGAACACCCTAGAACCTTTACAGCTGCGTAGAGATGTTGCGTCCATGGCTGTATTTTACCGTCTGTACCATGGGGAGTGTTCTGATGAGCTCTTCCAATTAGTCCCACCCTCCCCTTTCCTACACAGGACAACGCGTGCAGGTCTTAGATGTCATCCGCACACGGTGCAAAACATCCGATCAAGAACCAAGCGGTTCGGAGACTCTTTCCTCTGTCGCACCATTAAGGCCTGGAATTCATTACCAGCTCACGTGTTTCCTTCTTCCTACAGTCCCGGGTCCTTTAAGCGGGGCGTGAAAAAGCATATGATAAGGCCGTCAAGCTGAGTGTCACCATTGTCACACGGTATGTGTAAGTAATGGTGACCCTCTTTTCTGGGATTTTGCCTTCAGCTTACCATCAGGCAAGGCGAAGTCCAATTGACGTGTCCTATATAAAAAAAAAAAAAAAAAAAAAAAAAAAAAATACTTTCTTTTAACTCCACCAACAGTGTCCTCAGTGTAGGAACTTGTTTTTTAACTATATAAAATTCGTTTATCTTGTTACGCATAGCATCTATGTCAAAGTTATCTAGGTTAGACACAGTAGGTTTCCGTGGACGTTTCTTCCCCGGGGTACTCCAGACACCTTCATTTACTGCACCTTCCCTTTTTACTCTTTTTAGTGTTCTGACACTCACTTCTGCAAAGAAGAAATACGAAATATGTAATTAATTCTTGGTATTAGTAAGTAAAAATGCAAAGGTTTTTTTCGGCATAATTTCAAAACATCAGTGTATAGTAAAAACTTACCAGTCATTGAAGCTATTTCTTCTAAGTACTGATTCTGGGTTATTATCCTATCTTTCTGCTCTAATTCAGTGAGATTTTCAATAGTTCTTACTATTTCATTAACTCCTTCGACATCTTGCAGATTCTCTGATAAAGAAAGGTAATTGTTTTAAAATTAAAATTCATTATGAGTATACGTAAAACATAGTTGATGTTATTAAAATGAATTATTGGTTGACTGATGCGATATACGAATGAATATAATTAGTTTATTCAATACATAGAGAAGCGTAGGTAACTTATTTGGAAGGATACGTAAATTATAAATCAAAATTTTACTAGGACGACTGGATAGGTAGGTGTTTAAAGTATCAAAATAATATTGTCTACTAACCTATGAAATTCAACACCACACGTAGACAATCTTGTTTTTGTTTAAACGCGGCATCACGCTGTTGTTGTATTTCGTTGAACTTGCCAATCATGCAAAACAACATCTTTCGTACACCACTTTTGATAGATTTGTTCATTTTAAGCCGTGATTAGAATCACAATTTACACAAACGCATACAATTTGTAAACAGAGATACCGAACGACAGCCTTGTCAAATTGACGTTGACGTTCATACATAGTTGCTATATAAAAAGAAATAATTCCAGGGCCTACTTTCATTAGCCAGACTCTACCTATGTATTCCGTTGTGTGTTAATATTACCTCTAAAAATGTGCGCTGTGTTTTCTAAATAAAACATATTTTCTTTCTTTCTTTTTTAAGTTCGGTTCAAAAACGGGTTTTCACAGATTAAAAAACCCGTCTAGAAAACTCAAATTTCGGCTTATTCGATTCGTTATATTTATGTTCCAAGTGTGTATTTTTTTATTTAATTTTTTTCAGAGACGAAGTGGTTGATCACGGAAATTTGCCGCCGTATCCACGACCAAGGCGGTGACTCCCGCTCCGGCTCGTTCCTGGGGCAAAGGATGGCGCAACGGCCAGCGAGCCAACGCGGCCAGCATCATGGGCACCTTTGTGCCGGGCACGATACGGGGTGGGTTGTTCGACGTGACATGATTGCGAGTTAATTTTGTGTATTTGTGTTTTAATACTGACCAAGAAAAAAAATTTTTTACTAAAATATTTATTTATGATTATTTTGCTATCAAAAAAACCGCGGTAGCCTAGTGGTATGTATAATGGACTGCTGAGACGAGGTCTCGGGTTCGATCCCAGGTTTTACCATGGCACACACCAATGACTTTTCGATGCTTTTTCGAAGTTATGTGTGTATTTATCGCAGGTTTATAAGTGCCCGCTTAATGGCAATAGGCTCGCCACCTATTACATTGGGACCTAAACATAAACTGGTGAAATTTGGATGCTAGCACCTCTGACTACCCCTTCGGGGATATAGGCGTAAGTTTATGTTATGTTATATCCAAAAATTAAAAGTACATTATACTCAACACATGGGAGCATATAACGGAGATAAAAAGAAGTCTACGTGTTATTCCAGACTATGAAATATATCCCTCTTCCAAGTTTCAGTCAGATTCAGTGAGCCGTTTGAGCTTGATGAGTAACAAACATCCAAACCTCTTCACAAACTACTTTTACGAATTAATTTGTGCAGAGATTTCGGATGTCATGATTCTTTTTATAAATATTGAGTAGCGTCTCATTAGGAACATAATTAATGAAATGATAAATTATTTAATATCGGCACGAACTGATTATTTTAGCATTAATTTAATATAATAGTGTTATAATTTATATGTCAATGTTATGGTCTCTACTACGTCTCTATCAAATACTCATTATGTTAGAGGTATAACAAGAGGTGTTTTTCCTATCGCTAATAGGCCAGTTTGGTGGTAGTATCACTCTCTCAATCAATTTCAAATTTAGCCATTTCGTATTGGTGTTGCTGAAGCGGGTCCAAACTGGTTACAAACAGCGCAATCCAGGGAAAACTTCACCCGTAGAGGGGTTCTTTCTGAATAATCTTAATAATTAAAAACTTATTTTAAAAAGCTCTTATAAAAATATACTAACACACTAACTACTATAAAATAGAAGTATTATATATCAGTCTGCAAAATTATAATATATGTTACTTACAAAGCTAACTAACTTTGTAAACTATCATTTCTGAAAGAAATAAAAGGCTTTTTTATTTTTTTTATTATTGCTGAAGACCTTTTCACTTAATCATCTTTATTAATTAGCAATTTTGACTGATGTGATCTCTTTAATTCAGATAATGTAGTCCTCTAACCCATCCTGCAATATGGTTTCAGGCCGAAACTCTCAGCGGGTGATCTTCTAGCATACGTTACCCATCTTTGGCCTATAGACAAGCACGGTGAGTCACTGGCAATTAATCTTGACATCGCCAAAGCTTTCGATAGAGTCTGGAACAAATCGCTTCTTTCCAAGCTACCAGGCTTTGGTCTGCTTCCTAGGCTGTGCAACTGGGTTGCTAGCTTCCTGCAGGGGCACCGTATTCGCTTCGGAGTTTCTGCAGGTAAATACTGGCATGCCGCTCGGGTCCCGCTTATCAACCACTCTCTTTCTCCTGCATATCAATGACAAGCTGTCCACTGACAGTATTTATTGTTATGCAGATGATAGCACCTTACAAGGGAGTCGCCATGGACATCCTGCGGCCAAACAGTCAGATATCGCAGAAAAAGGCAGCTTTATTTGAATACTGGCACCTTCCACTGCTTGACGGGGCACTTTGTGGAAGCCTATTTTGAACATTACAATTTTTAACTAGGCTGACTAATTTGCCAGTCTTAAGATTGAAAATACCCACTCATGCTTCAATATGACTCAAATATATATAAAATATTTAATCTTGGTCTTTCATTCCTGTCCTCTAGTAACATACAATTTTCTGCTCTTATACCTCTCGTACTTTCACGCTATAGCATATTGCAAACAGAATAAACATTACATTATATTATATTTATTACTTAATGATTACTTAATGTGTGTGCTCCTCTTTGGGATATTTGTTTAAAATATCCATTAGTGACCACCTTACGTACTATTTCTTTTCTGCAATATACTAAAAATTTTGGACCAGTACTCAAAGAAGTACTGTCTGTATCTTTTAGTTAGTAGTGTTGGTTGGTTGCCAATATTTATTTTTAACTCTAAACCTTACCATGCCTTCTGGTGTATGGGACAGTCCACCAGTAGGTGGACGACCGTCTCATCCACCCCCGGCTCACAGGCGCATGATGGGTCCCACTACACTTGAAACGGGCCAAGTATATAACGCGACGCTAATAGTATATCCCGATTGCCTTCCTACATACACTGGTGACGTATGTTTTAAATGTGAGCTTGTGGTCGATGGTGAGCCCTAGGATTTTGATTTCCTTGGACAGTTCAATGTCTATCCCGACCATATATCTACCGAACCAGCGAAAGAATCATTTTCCAATGATTTATTTTTACATTATTTCATATTTTTATATTATTTCTTGACATATCCAATTGTAAAATTTTGATGTTCATATGTGCTCTTTGTGTGCCTAAACTGAATAAATGAAATTGATTTTTTAAATAAATAAAATAAATAAAATAAAAATTCATTTATTGCCAAATAGTATGTAACATTGTGACCCACACTAGGCAAAGCCTGTCCTGTGGGTGCCAAATACGTTTACAATTTACGTGAAAACATTGTTTGTTCAGGCGAATCAGAGTTTTTGGGCTTAAGGCAAAAATTAGAACTAAATCAATCTATTCACAATTTTTAACAACAATTACATCTATTATTTTATACTTTACTATATCGTTAATGAAAGTACTCATATAAGTATTCAATCTTTCACTTGACAATCACCAATGACCACAACATTTATGACACATGAGCAATTAAACTTTCGATAATATCGTACGATAAGGAACTGAGCCATTTTGTGACTTTCAACCTTGCCTCCTTTACCGAACATAGTTTTATATCGCAAGCGCTATTTGGCAAATTATAAATGTGGATATCTTTAAATGGATTAAAGCGTCTGGCAAAGCTTGTGTTGACTTGGGGTAGTCGGAGTTTGTACACTCGTCGCTTAGCTAAATCTTTGTAGTCTTCTGAATTTATTGTTTTTTTATGAATGTTTAGAACTATCTTTAGAATATGTAATTGACGCACATTTAATAATTCACTTTCTTTGTACAAAGTTTCTGTAGGATATCGGGAGGGTTTCCAAAACATAGTTTTAATTACTGCCCTCTGAACTCTTTCAATTTGAATCATTGCTGTTTTTTGAGCACTTCCCCAACATGTTATGCAATATGTTATCAGCGATTGACACAAGGTATAAAACACAATTCTTAGTGTCTGGTGATGCCGATGAACGAAGCAATTTCAATATATTTGCTGTTTTCCGGACTTTGATTCTTTGATTCTTCATGCTGAGGCGTGGAGCATCGTATTGAGCCTCCGCGTGATTACCATCGCAAAAATTTTGTGCGGTGCAAATTTCAGCTTATTTCTGATGCCCCACTCCCGCACATGCTCGAGAGAGGCATTGGCCTGTCTCTCAATCTCCAAGGCGCTGCCCCCATCGAACACCAGCACCACATGCAACAATTTGTGTTCAGTAAAACAGCAAGTTGATACAACAAGGGATCCAGCAATAGGTTCCACAGTAAGGGTCCGCCGATAGACCCCTGGACGCACCCCTTCTCCGTGGAGTGTCTGCACTCCACGGAGTCGCTAAGTTAACTACTGATGACTCATCTCAAGTTCGCCGGACACTTTTCCTCCGCCAGTTGCACCTTTATGGCCAGCCACCATGCGCTATCGAAGGCGCCCTCTATGTCCAGGGACACTATAAGGTCTATTCTCTTCTCATCGAGCTTAACCCTTATGTGACCCATAAAGTCATAGGGGGCGTCTTCGGTGCCTTGTTGTGGCGTAAAGCCATACTGGCAGGGGCTTATTGTTGGCAGTAAGTAGAAATGTGCTTGATTACTATAATTAATTGAATTGAAAAAGAAAAGCCAAGTAAACGCAGGCATGTGCATTCTCAGCAAAGGTATCTTCTTTCCTTCCCCTTCACACTCTTCAGAGCACGACGCTGTCACTTCAGGACAATATCCTAAGTATGGATGTTCGCAGCAACCTGAGTAACAAAAACTACATTGAGAGTATCATCAAAACAGCCTCGTGTAAATGACGGCCTCATAATATGTTTTTGACGGCTCGCTTAAAGGACCTGGGACTCTAGGCAGAAGGAAACACGTGAGCTGGTAATGAATTCCAGGTCTTAATGGTGCCACAAAGGAAAGAGTCACCGAACCGCTAGGTTCTTGATCGGATATTCTGCAACGTGTGCGGGTGACATCTAAGATGTCTGTGTAGGAAAGTAGTGGAGGGTGGAACAATTGGAAGAGCTCGTCAGAACATTCACCATGGTACTGACTGTAAAATACTGCCAAGGACGCAACATCTTAATGTATCTGCAAAGGCTCTAGAGTGCATGAACATGAACCTCGGTATTCCCAGTAATGCGGATCACATGTCGCTGAAACCTGTCGAGAGCATCTAGTAAGTACTTTGCTGAGCCATCCCAGAGATGCAATCAGTATTCCACGCAGGAGTGAATTTGTGTCTTGTACAGAAGACACCGCTGCTCCGGCGTGAAAAAACGTCTCACGCTGTTCAGGAATCCGAGTTTGCGCTATACTGTTTTGAGTGTACTCTCGATGTAGTTTTTGTTATTCAGGTTGCAGCGAATATCCATACCTAGGATATTGAGATTGTCCTGCAGTGGCAGTGGCGTGCTCTGAAGAGTAAGAAGGGTAGGAAAGACGATATTTTTACTGTAAACGCACATGCCTGCGTCTCCTTGGCATTAAATTCGACCAGGTTCTCAGAGCCCCATTGGGAAATGTGATTCAGGATCCGGTCAAGCATAGTGTCAAGAAGCTGCCTTTGGTCTGCGATATCTGACTGCTTGACCGCAGGATGTCCATGATATCTCTCGTACACAGAGATATCATGGACCTTACAAGGTGCTATCATCTGCATAACAATGAATACTGCCGGTGGACAGCATGTCGTTGATATGCAGTAAAAAGTGAGTGTGTGATAAGACGGACCCCTGCGGAACGCCAGCATTTACCTGCAGAAAGGCATAAAGGACGCGAATACGGCGCCTCTGCAGGTAACTAGCAGCCTAGTTACACAGCCTAGGAGGCAGACAACAGGTAGCTTGGAAAGAAGCGATTTGTGCCAGACTCTGTCGAAAGCTTCGGCGATGTCAAGACTAATTGCCAGTGACTCGCCGTGCTTATCCATAGCCTCACCCCAAAGATGGGTAACACATGCTAGAAGATCAATCACTGATCTTTTCGGCCTGAAATAATTAAGGAGTGATTCTCCAAATGACACATGAGCTGTTCGAGTGTGTGAGTGTTCGAGCACATTATGTACAAGCAGAGGTCTTCACCTTGCACAGCACAGAGGTGACGGCTATGGCCCGGGTATGAGCGATCCGCCTTCTTGGAGATCAGCTGTACATTCGCCTATTTCCAAGTTGATGGCACTGTATCCAAACTTTAGGACAGTCGGTACAGCCACGCTAGCATCGGAGACAACTTAGCTGCACATTTTGGTAGACCCACCGCTGGAATACCATCCGGACCACTGGCTTTCCAGATATCGTAATGATTGCAGCATTTTATCGACATTGCGTTGTCTGATATGGATATCAGACATTGCGTGGTCACTGTCCAGTAGTGTCGGCGGCTGCGTACCTACTACAATCATTGATTTGGGAGTTGGCCACAAAGAGGTTAATGAGCAGATTATATTATGAAAAAATATATATATTATACATTTTTTCGTAAGTTTAGTTCTTCAACATTTTAAGATCTTCGTTTGAAATTCCAAAAATGTAATCTAGTATCAGAGAATTTTATTCACATTAGTTTCCGTAACTATTAATGAGGTTAAAGGACTTTTACGAAACCATTTTATTATTTCCGTGCAAAATTCTGTATGTAATTCAAACCAAATAATTACACCATACTTTATAGCTTCACCGCAACAGAAACCAAGTTAAATTATTTAATCAGGAATTTAATCATGATGTACCTACATTCATAAGATTTTAAGAAAAATGAAACTGCTTTAAAATTCAAATAAAGGAATAAAAATAGCAACAATGGCAGCGCTGTAACAAAATATTAATTATTAGCAGGCACTATTACATACTGTGCGCTTTAGTACTTTGGGAGTCGTAGACATTTAAATAAAAGCCTATACATGCACAGCAAATATTTACTGTTTCCTTTACTCTAAACTCAACTTGTAGAACATTCAAGCAGTTCTTGGGACAGATGGATTCTAATTCTTTTTGTGTCTGAATTTTATTTGCGTCACCCAAGAGTGTGTACTGAGTAGTACATAAACGGGTGTTACTATTATCTGAGAGAAAATTTACTTCTGAAGCGAATTTTCAAGTAGACTTCTCATCGACTTGAAAGGCACGAAGAGATTGTATGTACAACATAGCAAAATTACATGGGTTGGACTGTAAAAATGTTACTGTAGTCTGTATATTACAATACGTTTTCCATACGCCTGTACATATTCCTATGGCAATAAGATCTATGTTAACATCTTTTCAACGTACTTACATTTGTACCAAAAAATAAATCAACAATACTCACATAGTTTCAATTACACTTATAATCAACTCTGTTAAGGTAGTTGAATCCTTAAAATAGCTTAAAATACAATCAAGGCATAATTTTAAGGAGCTAATTATTCATTCAATGTTCTGTATTATTAATATAGCAGATATAACGTTGTTACGTTTTAATACTGCTTCCTAGGTGGTAGTGGAGATAGGATGTATTTTGAATTAATGTTTTTTGACTGAAAATAGGGATTATAAATTATAATAATGTTTATTTATATGCAAACAATAAATAAGGATTGAATGGCAGCTTCACTTATCACTTCATACCAGTAGCGGCAGAGTCCCTAGGGGGCTGGATCAAGGAGGCATAAAGTCTTGTAAACGGGATTTAATTAATAAGGACTACTAGTAAAACTCGATTACTGGCCATGTAAATCCGGCGTGAAAACGCGGCTAGTGTGATGAGCACTTTTGCACTGGGAACGGTGAAGGACAGGTTATTTTAGCATATATACTGAATTGAAATTTAAAAAAATAAGCTGTAATAATGATATATTATACAAAGTTTTCAATACTACCTATTTAATAACGTATTGCCTAAATGCGAAGAGATAATTTAGTAATATGATGGCCTCATTTGATGACGGTAGTCCAATAAAAGTTGAAGGTTTCATAAGACTCACAACAATGTCGAGAACTGTGACATGAGAGAAGTGTCAAGGTATGTTAGTACCTAATAAAATAAATACTTGTACATGTTTAATTTTACAAGATATTCATTGTATGTAAATTACGCAATGCAAAGAAATTAGCTGAAATAACTTATCAGGATGATGATGAGTCATCGCCTGGCCTCGAATGCAATTAGGAAAATACGTTTCTATCAGGATTCACAGAGATGTATTTTCCTGATTGCATCCGAGGCCAAGGTGAACTCGGAGCTCAGGGTCCGCCTTCCGGCTCTTCTCCATTTCGAACGATCTTGAGTGTCATGAGTGATCCTGAGTGAGGCCATTAGCCACGCATGTCACCTTCCACGAAGTCAAGTCAGGTCTACTTGAACATACCCCTTCTACCTGAACCCGGCGGGAATGCCATTGCCATTTGTTACACACGTAGCATTGCGGTGTCGCTCCAGCGGCGGCCACGCCTCACAGCCGTGTAAAAGGACAGGCTTAGTGATCGTTTTATAGGTCTGCCCATTAATCTGACTGGCGTTTTAGGGTTGCATGTGACGCCAGACATTTCCCGTCAATTGGCCCATGCGGTGGCTATACGTGCCTTAACTAGCCACGTGAAGTACAAATCCCAAGTACTTAACCTGGTCCATGCGCTCGACCAAGTCATCGGTTATGCAGCACGTCCGGTGTGGGATCTCTTGAGTTTAACGCCAAGTATTTTGTCTTCGCCAAAATTAGCTACTAAGCTAACTATTAATAAAAAGCGAAGAAGTAGACTAGTAACAGAACTTTTAAACTATCAATCAATTAATCATATCATTATTACTTTTTTTATTTATTATTAACTGTAGTACCAGTACTCTTTGTTCTTCCCGTATATCAATACTGGTATATTTAATTCATGTATTATGTCACATTCTAAACAAACATAACACAATCTTAACCGCTACGCCCAGCAGTTTACAAAATACTACATGCATACACGAGCTCACAAGCACATACAGAACATACACTTTCAACACTGTTTACACAAACACACTAGCCCTAAACAAAACTAACATTATTTTAACTATGAACCCTCTCCTCTTATTATGTTTTGTTATATATGACCATTTCCCCAAAAATTGAAACACAGTTATACCCTAAAAACAAATGGCAGCTAATATTACAAACTTGCATGAATTAGACGACATAGCGGTAGCAAAATCGTAAACATGCGATATAGCAAATTTAAAGAAGCATATTAATTATAAAAAACTGATCTAACAGTAATACAACAAAACATAAGAAGCATTTATTGCAACTTTGATAACCTTGAAGCCTCACTCTCGGATTTCAGCTCTCATATAGATGTTTTAGTACTTTTTTTTTTTTACGTGCGCAGAATCCCCACGGATACCTCCCCACCGGAGCCGGTGGAGGAGGTTATGTCGGACTCGAACCGACTAAAACGCACACCGCCTGTGGGTCGCTTTGGTTGCCGAAGGTGAGGTTGACAGGCATATCCCTCGCACCCCAGCCGACCCAGGGCCATCTCTCACAATCTGGCCCTCTTCTCGGGTGTGGGGACTACAGAGTCCCCAACTCGTCCCCGGAAACGGAGAGGCGCGTCACGCGCGCCACCGCCGCGGCCTGCTTCTGCCAGGATGACAGGCGGCTCCACCTGTCACCCCCAGGCCGGCGCTCATGGGGGGCGGAGGTCGTTCATCGACCTCCGACGCCCGAACCTCCGACGCCCAAAGATGTTTTAATACTTACTGAATGTCACCTCAATATAAAAAAGCCAATACCTTCAATAAGAAATTATACACATTATGCTACCACACAACACTAAATGATGGAGTGGTCATGTACGCCAAATCTAAGCTGAATCCAGTCCTTAAGGAGCATAGCTTGAATAACGCTTCGTGCATACAATTAAATATATGTGGGTGTACTATACTAGGAATATATCGATCACCTTCACATCAAAATGCAACTAACTTTATTACCTCACTTGATACACTGTTAGACACAATAAAAAACAATTGTAATGTTATACTAGCTGGGGATATCAATATTAACCTTATTTCAAGAGATAACGAATCCTCTTACGATCTTAGCAATCGGGTCTCTTACCTTAACATGCTGTCCTCACACGGACTTCTGCCAGGGCACACTATTCACACGCGTGAAAATAGTTGCCTAGACCATTATATCTTAAAGCTCGACAAAACCAAACTTTCAGCTAGTATTGCAATTTTAAACACCACTATAACAGACCACGCATCAATATTCATGAGCATATCTAAAATAAAAACTAGACCCTGTTTTCCAACAATCAAAACCTTCACCGACTTTCAAGCAGCTGCAGAAAAGCTTATGACAAAAAACCTAACCACATTATTATTAAGCGATGACCCTGACTTTGTGATTGAAAATTTAATTAATAAACTTAAATCATCCCTTGAGGAGAGTGTTAGAATACAGATAAATTCTAGTTAAGCCCTGGATCACCAGTGGTCTGAAACAGAAACAGAATGCAACTAAAATTAAGGTCTGATCCGTGTAATGAAATAATATTAAAAATAACATTTACTAGGTACCGTAATTATTGTAACAAATTAATTAAAAAATTAAAACGTAAATACGAATCTGAACTACTAAAAACCAATATAAAATAATCCAAAGCATTATGGAAATCTATTAAAGAAATAACACATCTTAACACGTCTAGGGTAGGAAATTTTGAATTACTCAATGCTTGTAATACTGCGATGGAATCGGTTAACTATGTTAATAATTATTTAGCCAGTGTTGGCAAGCACCTCGCAGAACGCATCCCCAGTGGATCTTTGCTCCCAAACAGTGGCCTAATATCTGCTCCAAAATCACAACTATCTTCCTTTGTACTTCTTGAAACTGACCCTTGGGAAGTAGACTGTATTATATCAAACTTAAAAACTGACAGTGCCCCCGGTTGGGACGGTATACCGACTGGGTTCGTGAAAATGGTTAAACCACAGGTTGCTCCCATTATTAGTCATCTTGCTAACCTATGTTTCCAAAAAGGGATATTCCCGATCTTGCTTAAAAAGTCCATTGTGACCCCTGTACACAAAGGAGGAGATAAAGAAGATATCAATAATTATCGTCCTATTTCAATCCTGTCCGTTATCTCAAAAGTCACACACACCCGCCCCCAAACCTAATATTAAGGATTCACACCTGTGATTTCACTGATACGCGTACTGCGCAATGTGGGTGGGAAAAGATAGCATATGTAAAATCCACCAAATACCTGGGAGTCATACTGGATGAACGACTTTCCTGGCACCCACAAATCGATGCTTTAAATGAGAGAATCCGTAAATTTATATGGTTCTTTAAACAGTTAAGACAAGTTACCTCTCAAGACCTCCTAAATCGTATCTATATTGCGTTGGCGCAATCAGTGATGTCTTACTGTATCCCTATCTGGGGTGGTGCCTCGAAAATTAAATTTCTTGAAGCAGAAAGGGCCCAGAGATGCAGAAAGACAATGTTATTTAAGCCATTTAGATCTCCTACAGACGAACTATATCTAATTCATAAAATACTGTCACTAAGAAAACTTTACATTCTCAACTCAGTACTTATAGGGTAGTTCTGCCAGTTTACCGGCCACTGCCAGTTCTCGGCCATCTAGGATATTTTGTAAAGGAATAAGAAAAATACACGCCACCAATTTTAAAAGTCTATGTTATACTATTAAGACGGTAGTTACCCGTGACCTTGCCAAATTTTAGGTTAATAAAATCTTGTATGTCGTATCAGTGTGCCCTTGACGTTTAAAGAGTGTAAACGTGTGCGGGAATCAACGAAAAAAATAGTGCGCACCATTTTGTTCTAAGGTAAGCTAAACTGTTAGTTATATATATTTCTGCGACTGTTTGATTTTATTGTGTTAAAGGTTTGTTAAAGTTTCAGTAGGATACATTTTTTTTTTAAATAAATAATATTTACTTATAAAATTTACGTGGCCGGTTAACTCAATGCGTTTTTAACAAGATTTTTAATTCTCGGCCAGGTGGCCGACAATCTGCAGCTCCTTCGAGGTTTTCATTAATTCATATCTTTAACAACTGTATTTTTTTCTTGTATGTTAGTTTCAATGTAGAGATTATAAAAAAAAACCAGATCCAATTTCAGTTTCCGGCCACAAGGACTCATACAAAAAAACGGAGAAAAAAGTATTTTAATTTGATAACTTTTAGCGGCCGAAAAGAGGCATTCACGTATCGTTTTCTCGGCCTAAGTATATCTATAGGAAAGTGCACACAACAATTATTTATGAATTTCTTGAATACTTTTTAAAAATAATCCCTATCAACAGCTTCATCTCTTATTCAATCATTAACGTTCTTATTCATTCGATTTTTAACACAAACTCATCTAAATGTTGTGACTAAATTGAGTGGCCGCAAAACGACAGCACTTCTGTCAGCTCTCGACCATAACACTAAAAGTGGCCGGCAAACGGTTGCGACGTTTCTAGTTATCGGCCTACCATTACTAATGTGGCCGAGAACCTGCAGCCGCTATTCTAATTGTCGGCCATAACATCGTGCATAGGCCGGCAACTGAGCGCAGTGATGTCAATTTTCGGCCACTACCTTCCTTATAGCCGAGAGCTTGCACTATATAACTCAGTTATCGGCCTTATAAAACAGCAATGGCCGTCAACTGAGTGCGATTATGTCAGTTATCGGCCAATCATTTTTTTAGTGAACGAGAACTCGGTTGAGCTAAAACACCTGTCAGCCAATATCTGTGAAATTGTCAAAATGATATCATAATGATTAGGTACACTTTATTACAGATGGCCCCTAGGAAATGGAAGGCCCCAAAAAGAAAAGAAGTGAAAAATGTAACGAAAGAGAAGAAAAGAGGAGGTAAAATACATAAAAAGAGGAAGCTATTTAACTATAAGGAAGAAGATTTACAAAGGCAATTGATGCCATAAATATTGATAAAATCGGTGTTAGACAAGCCTGTCGTGATTATGGTGTTCCTCGCACTACTGTTCAAGACAGATTATCAGGACGAGTTGTTGTTGATCAAAGAAAACCGAGAAAAGTAGGTCCAGATCCAGTTTTAGGTTTTGAAGGTGAACAGAAAATTGTAGACTGGATAATAGATATGGCTAAATGTGGCATACCAATAACGAAAACACAATTGATGGAGACAGTGAAGAACATTTGCAAAGATACGGGCAAAGATGCAATTTCTTTTACGGGTCAAAAGCCTGCGCAGTCATGGTTCAGAGGTTTTTGTAAAAGGCACCCCGAAATAAGTATACGTGAGCCCGAAGGGATCAACAAAGCAAGAGAATCTGTTAAGGAAGGGACGATCAAGAAATGGTTTGAAGATCTTGAAGTGTTTTTATCAGAGAAAAATTTATTAGATATGATGAAGGACCCAGAACGTGTTTTTAATGCTGATGAAACCGGAGTGTCTCTATGTCCCAAAACTGGAAAGGTGCTTGCACCAAAAAGATACAAAAATGTTTACACTGTTACAAAGGGCAACGAGAAAGAAACTATAACTGCCCTTATCACAATAAACGCTGCTGGAAAAATATGTCCTCCTCTGGTGGTATTTCCTTACATACGACCTCCTAAAGCGATTGTGGTCAATATGCCAGAAAAGTGGGTGGTAGGAAAAACGGAATCCGGTTGGATGCGCTCTGATGTATTTTATGAATATATGGCTAATGATTTTAATAATTGGATACACGATAACAATATAAAAAAACCCGTAATTTTATTCGTGGATGGGCACAAGTCGCATATGACAATGCAACTAAGTCAATTTTGCGAGGATAATGATATAGTTCTATATGCTTTACCTCCTAATACCACCCACAGAACACAACCAGCAGACGTTAGTGTATTCCGTCCGCTGAAGCAAGCATGGAAAAAAACTGTTTCAAATTGGCATTCTAGACAAGAAAATATGAACAAAACTGTGACCAAAACCAACTTCTGCAAAGTATTTCAAGAAACGCTTGACAATGACATGACTCAAAGCATAAGGAATGGTTTCAGAAAGTGTGGGTTGTATCCGTTTGATGTAGAGGCAATAGACTATTCTAAATGTGTGAAAGATTTTCAAGAAAAAAAGAAGAAGAGAGCATCATCATCTGGCGAGTTAACAGAAAGAGATTTTGAAAGTACTTTAAAAGTAGTAAACTTTATAAAAGAAAATCTGCTCAAGAGTAGTGTAGATTTTAATATTGTTATCAAAGAAATCGAAAAAGCAAGAACTGCGAGCAAAGAAAGAAGAAGGTCTGCTTCTAAAACTCCCAGAAAATCCACCGAAGTTGTGAAAATTGTTGAAAACGTAACTAAGCAATCACAAAATGAATCAAATTATGAAAATGTTTCATGTTTTGGAGACATATCTATTCCTGACGTGGGATCAGTTGTATCTCTTAGCGATATATCTATTATAGATTTAAACTTGCATATTTATTCCATTGAAACCCATAAAAATAATTTAACCCAAAGAATAGATACTCCTCAAGAAGAACATGAGAATGCATTGTATATAATTACGAGGGCTGATGTCCACTGTGAAGAATATTTGAAAGAGCATGTTGAATCTCGAGAAACGACTCTAAAGTCATGTACGCCACCAGCGATTAAGAGTGCTGTTGTTAATGACTATACGATAATCGAGCCTCGAGATGTCATAATAAACAAAGTCTTAAACAATGCTGATCCTTTTGATAAACATCTTAAATTTATTGAAACACCCTCCGAAGTAACAGCAAAAAAGAGAAATATTAATAGGCTACCAAGTGCAATATCAGCAAAGAAATGGAGAGAATTCTATGAGCTTAAGGATATAGCAAAGCGTAACATTGAAGAAGAGAAACAGAGAAAAAAGGCGGAGCGAGAGAAAATAAAGAATGAGAAAGCTGAATTTAAACAAGCTAAAAAGAAAACACGAAAAAATAATGAACAAATTAAACTTACTATGATTGATACTGATAGTATAGATGGTGATATTATGCCGGTGAGAAAAGATAATTAAATATTTAGTTATTTTATTTATTAATTTTTACATTTTAACTAGATACGAAGTTAAAATTATTATTGCAGACAAAAGTGAAACCTCCAAAGAAAGAAGAATTTAGAGCAATGAGATCAGAAAACAAAAACATAGTAAAAGATGATCAAATTTTTATTGAAAGGATGACGGGTATAAGAAAAAAATATTTGACAACTCCGAAAGTGATGAGGATAATATTAATATTATAAAAACGTTGATGAATAAACCAAAGAGAGGCCATAATATAAAAGTTGGAAGCTCAGATAAGGTTCGTGGTATCAATAAAAAATACTTGATAGGGCTAATAATTCAAGAAAACTATAAGCTAATAAAATACCAAATATCTAAACCTATTGTGGTATAAAAGGGGTTAATATATTTAATACCGGAATAAAAAGCACTAACCTGTTGATAAATAACAAAATTTATGTGTTTCAGACGTCGGACTCTACGTTCAAAGAATTACAGACAGTGATTCCTGAAGAAACAAAAGGTAACCTAAGCGAAGAAAAAAGTTCAGGTGAAGATGAAGACTTTAATATATTTTAAGAAAGAAGTCAATCAATTGAAGGTCTGGTATATAATATTATATACGAATATACTCGTACGTACCAGTACTAATAGAAAAACAATAATGTATCTAAATATTGTAAAAAAATAAAACAATAAATAAAATTAAATACTATAGGTAAGTAAATTATTTTAAAAATATGCTTTTTTTCAGGTGTTTACATAATTCAAAGCAGTATTTAATAGCTTTGATTATTGATTTGTTACACACAAGGGAAGGGAGATAAGACACACATAAGAAGCTAAGAGTAATAACTAAGAAACGAAATATGAGAATATTAAAATCACGAAGACTGAATTAAAGAGTAATTGGTATTTGTTGATTACATCAGAGTATTTTGTTAATTATGTTGATGATTATATATTGATTTATTGTTATTTTTTAAGCCAAAAATATTAAAAGCATAAAGACTGAACATAGAATATTACAATAATAGTGGATAGTGTTACATATGTGATAATGTTATGATATACGTTACTAAAGTTATTTTTATAGAAATTAAGGCAGTTTATCTAAGTCATATAGACTGAACAGAGTCTGAGAGTCATATTAAGATAAGGAAAGTTTCTAGATAGTCATGAATATGATAGATGTTGATGACATATAAGCATATTTAACAAATAGAGGTTTTTATTTCGTTTTTATGGTAATTGTAATTCCTATATCTAATTGAAGTTTATCCAAAATCACGAAGACTGAGCTGAGACTGTTGTTATTTTATTCATTAAGAAAGTTAACTAGTTGATTAGTTAGTTTTATAATTTAACTGTCAAGTTCCTAAATAAAAACTTTGAAATACAGAACAATAACACTCTTTATTTTTTGTAAATACCTACCTGTACCTACCTATACAAAATATAAATATTTGTTGGCGAACTATGCGGCCGACAACTAGCGCTCAGTGCGGCCGATAACTCATATAGATGGCCGAAAACTAGCATATTTACTACTTTTCTATATTTTTATAATTTAAAAATAAATAGAAATATTTGGCTATTTAATTTCTAGACACTATAAAAGTATAATTAAATTTCCGTTCACACGTTATTAATTTTTTTTATTTCATGTGTTTGGTTGTAAAGATATACGAATCCGAAGGTGAAATTCCGCTTAATTGGCCGAGAACTGGCAGAACTACCCTACTACATAAAACCTTACCTTACGTACATAAAGCTCAAACAGGCAGAAGAAAATGTAAAGTAGCCGCTACTCCCTCTTGTAGAACTCTGTTGTACAGGACCTCGAGCCGCTTGGGTACAACGAAACTGAGAATTTGCTATTTAAAAACAAGTGTTAGTTTTAAGTCTATGCAAACCCATTAATCATTGAAGTGGTATCATAAACTAGAATTTCACATAAGCACAAACTTCATACATATGCACCCCCCCCCCCTCACATTCATAACCTCACCCTCGCACACACACACACACACACACACACACACGCACGCACGCACGCACACTAATTATGTAGCCCTAAGGAGGACCGAGACGACCCAAAACAAGCATTATTACATGCTTCCTGGCTTCTTCCGGTAACTGAATAACTTTGTAAGAGAAATGTTAAAGAAATAAACTATTTTCATTTTTTATTATTTATTTATCATCTATTGCAGTCCACTGTTGGACATAGACATCTCCTGTTGGGAGGCTTTGGTCTACTGTTTCTAATTCTACGCTGGCCAGATAAGTTGGTACAGCCGTATTTCGAATTTATCCTTCCCTCGCAGATGATATCGGCTTTGTATGTGTCCCTTAGTCACCTCTTACAACACCCTTCGGATGAGATGGGGTAAGCACTTAGTAGCAACTTGCATCATTTTTCCGTCACTATACAGGTAGATATTAATTTGTAATCATACAATATTGAATTTAATGTGTTCAATATTGTACGACCAAACAATCAAAAATTTCAAACACCAACGAGACGGTGACACCTGTTTTTGTATTTATAAGAGAAACGATGCTTTTTACTTGTCAAAGTGGAACCTTCATTACGTCAGCGCTGACATGATTCATATGCCTACGATTGACGTTGACATTTTTGATGTATTCTACGACAGAACTCATAAATTGATATAATGATAAACCTTGACAAAATATATACGAGATCAAAGGTGATGGCAATAAGGATATAATTCATTGTTCTTCTTTTTCATATTTATGATATCGGAAATCAGTCTGTATAATGCAGGCATTTTATATAATATCATTTATAGAATGCCTGCTGCTCCATCGGTAATGTGTGAAATAAATAAACCTTGGTCTATATTTGAAAATGATTTCGCGAAAATTCAATTTCTGGACGGTTATAAAAAATGCCTTAGTTTCAACTGGAATTATGGAATGCAATAGAAACTGTGTTTGTTTGATTTTTTTTTGTTATACTTTGTAAAATGTAGCTTGGGTCCTATGACAGATGTTGAAAAGACATCACTAGTGATGTGAAAGTGTAATAGTCTAAGTCGAGAATAAGTATAGGTACAATGAAAATGCATGTATGTATATTATCAAAAGCTATTTATTTAATCTGAATCAGACAATGGAGTACATCCTAAATCATCATCATCATCGTCGTCTTCTATATCCGACTCGCTGGAACAGTCTTGGAGATTTATAATAATTTCATTTTCTCGAAGGTTGTCAAAACGAACGTCACGTTCCCAGTCTTCAATAATGAGACGTTTGGTCCTTTCCACAACACTTTTCCAGTTCTCCGGTGTTACTTTGGTGCAAGCTTCTTTTAATAACCCCATCATTTTATTTGCAGTAAACGGCGGAGTGGTATTGTTGCGTGGCGCGTAGCCTAAAAACAATTAAATATTCATTATTATATTAATAGTAAAATATGTATTACATGGGTCTTTGTTACTGAACTTTAAATAGGTAACATATTTTTTGTAATTAGCTTTACCCTAGGACTTAGTCTGCATTTTTTAGATAAAAAGTAGGCTATGGTCCTTTCAGCCTTTGTTGCTACAATGCAACGAAAAAAAAAAATTTCAAAACTAACACTTTTCAAATTTATAAAATGTATCATATGACAGGATTTTATTTAAAAAAAAACTAAAAGTAATTAAAAAATACGAACCTTTAATTTGAGCCCATATCATTTCTATACTGTTGTATTGGCAATGATATGGAGGGAGACGGAGAACAGTGTGATCAAAGGATTTTGCCAGTTCGTCGAATATATATTTTGGACCGCCGGGTGGCTTATTTAAGTTAACGAGCCTTAGTAGCTCCACCTTCAACATTGATACATCAGCCTCAACACCTTGATTTTGGAGCCATTCCAAAATTTCGCTCTTTCGGTTAACTTTGGTTGGCGGTTTATCCATTTGCACGGAATGGTATGAGGCGTTGTCCATAACAATAACATGGGGCTCATTTAAATTGGCTAATAACGTCATGAACCACTCTTTGAATTTTTCATAATTCATTTCTTCGTGGTATTCAACCGTTTTAACTGACTTAAAAGCCAATAAACAATTGGGCACAAACCCTTTGGCTGTCCCAGCATGACAAATAATAAGTCTTTGCCCTTTTCCTTCAGGCACCTTTGTTACGGACTTCGCAGTATTATCATTCCATGTTTTAGAAACGCTATGATTGGCATTTAACCATGTTTCGTCCAAAAAAACAACTTTGTCCCAATCTACAATTTGTTTTGCCTTTCGTAAAAAATCACAACGTGCGAGAGCTATATCTGTCCGTTCCATTAATATTTTTCTTTTGTCTGCTTTTTGGTAACGGAAACCTACTTCTTCTTTTAATGATTTAGACAATGAGGGCAAACTTCCTTTAAAAAGGTTGGCTTCTCTGAGAGTGGTACGCAATTTTCTTAATGTTGGCAACTCATTACGCGTGTAGTAACTGTAAATGTGATTACGTATAGCATCAACGTCGAAACTGTCTGGTTTAGTCACTGGATGCTTTCGCCTCCTCTTTTTATTTGGTGTCGTTAGGACGTTTTCTTCCATTGAAGATTCCCCAAACTTTTCCTTTGTGATTCGAGAAACAGTGGTTTTTCCAATCCCAAGAGCATCAGCTACGCGATCACGTACGTTATTTAAAGGCAAGAGTGGTCCGCCATTTTGTAATTCGCGTCCAAAGTAGTGTCGCAAATTAACCACATATTCACGCATTTCGCTCTTGATAACAGTTTTTCTCGTTCTTTTCGGCATTATGGCACAACAAAAAAGTAAACAAGGGAACAAACTTAACTATAACAAAATACACAACAAAACTTAACACTAACAAATAATAACAACCAACGATAATAACAAATTACTGGTGAAGAAAAAAGTTAACACTGGACGCATACAAGCACAAGGCTGAAGCCATAGAACAATTATACTGAGGTGACCGACGCCGGCGTTTCACCAGGGTTGCCATAACACAGCACAAATGGACACTAGTGATTTGTTAAATTATTTGATTTCGATGCATGGTATCTAAGAAAGTTGTACCCAATATATTTTAATATTACTTTCAATCACAAACTCAACACGAACTACATAATATTTACATTCATTAAAGATACCTAACGAAAATCTATTAACTTTACATAATTTTATAAATTCACAACAGTTATATAATGTGTATCGATTATGCCTCATACAGTCGACTGAGTCGACCCAGTCGACCGATTGTGTCCCATCTCTAGTAATTTCTGCCGACGGACGGAACCTTGATAAAACGGCAAGATATTTTTTGTTGCGCATTTATTTTGTTGTTATTGTGTTATATTATTGTATGATAAATTTTATTTGTGAACTATGGTGGTAACTACGAAAAATAAAAATCTAGAAATGAATGATCGAAGAGAGACGCCGTTACAATGTAAAGTCGTCCTGAAAATGTTCAAATGTCATAGGACCCAAGCTACATTTTACAAAGTATAACAAACATAACATACACGGCATCTCATAGTGTATTACAAGATCGTTTCAAGTTGTTGCCAAGTTACTAGGTTATTTAGGCATGTAGGGTAGCAGCAGTCCCTCCGCATCGTAGATCTTCACGCGTCTCGTGCCGATTGACTTAATTCAAACCGACATACTCATTTAGATTGAAGCCACTGCCTTCAACGCGTTATTTTTCACTTTTTGTGCCTTTGGTTTTCGAAATCAATTTACTTTTTAGGCAAAAATGTAAAAAAAATCCCAGTTTAACTGAGCGCAACTAATCGTAACTGACATAACGTAGACGAATTTTGGATGAAACTACTAAACGTGTTACTTATATGAGACTGCGACTACTAAATGAGATAACCGATGAAGGAGAAATTTCTATCTGAAAATAGAGATATAAAGACGTGCTTCTTTTTTCAAAGTTAGTTACATAGGTAGATGATTCCTACATCTTATTTTATTTAATTTGATTATTATTTGATTTACTAAACAAAAAGGTTGATTTAAATAGAGATAGATCGATATTATTTTAAAATAAAACGCAATAAAGTTAAACTAAGGTTATATTTACGTAATTAGTTCAAATAAGGGTGCAAATTGACTGTAGAATATTTACTTATTTAAAAAATATAATAACTTACTACAGACTAAATTTACTAGGGCAAGTGAGCGGCAGAGGGCACGAAACCATTTTCATCAGCAGTGTAATCTACTCTGTAGGTAACACCATCGGGTCCAACGTATTCGAAGAATCCTTTAGCTCTCAAGAGCCCTTCATCATCTTCATTAACCTCTTCCAGTCTACCAGCTTCCTCAGCGAGAATTTTATTTTCCGTTTCATAAAGGTAATGGTAGCCGTCGGGCTGAATTTCAGTCTCTTGGCGGATAATACCGTATTTGTAGTCATAACCAGATCCAGAAGCCAAACCGGTTCCATAAATTGCTCCTGATTTTGATCCAGAGCCAGATCCTGAACCACTGGTACTACCGCTGATAGAACCACTGCCACCACTGACGCTGCCACTGCTTACACCGGATTTGCTTATACCACTGCCTAAACCACTGCCAGATCCGGTGGACTTGTCACCAGAATAGAATCCACCCGCGGAGCCACGGTCACCGCTGTAATAGAATGATTGAAATCAGACCACTTACTATAATAGGTATCCATAATTTTCGATGTTATTAATGAAATTATTATTTATGTGTTAGCTTTTGTTTGCAGTTTCAAGTTTCAATCATAAATCAGTTTATGATTGAAACTTTGAAAAAAAATTTTTGATGGTTTTCCCGCCTGAGCTGATTCATTAGCATACTAAATGCGTTAAAATTTCATTCAATACAATAATATTTTTTGAAATTGGTTAGTTTATCACTACCATTATATAAGTATTATGTTTACTTTTTGGGATAAGTAGATACTAACTTGAAGTTGCCACTGCTGTCCGGCTTGTATCGTCCGCCATCATCTTTGTTGCCGGTATAAGCTCCTCCGGGGCCACCAGCAGTACCGGAGCCAGTGTAAAACCCGCCTGCACCGCCGCGATCACCGCGATCACCGCTAAAAGGAAAGTAACTTTTTTCATCTGACCCATTTATCTCCAATATAAGAAATTGACAATTGTGTCCAAAGTTTGGACCCAAGGCCCCCCAAGGCCCGCTTATTATTTTTGACTGGGATTCATTTTACTTCCTCTCTCTAATAAATTCTGTTTGTTTCGTAATTATCTAACATCATTTCATGTTACATTGACAATAATTATTACTTTCAACTTCTAGTAAGAATAAATTTGAGAGGGATATGCCTGCTAGCCTCACCTCCAGTTCAAGTCAGATATAACCCTCCCCAACCGGCTCCAGCGGGGGTAGATATCCGTGTGCATTTTGTGGACATAAAAAAATTAAACTATATTTAAATTTAAAAAAAGGGACCACCGATAAGTGGTTGTATGGGGGCGTACAAAGATCCATGGGGTCAAAGCCTTTCCCCTTCATGCTGGTACAAGAACGAGGCTCTGGCGTAGGCTGTCTCTTGGGGTTGGAAGGTCAGACGGCTGTCACTCCTATAAGAGCCGTATAAAGCAAACCAAAAAATGCATGAAAGGTTTTTTGACAATAGAGGAAGCCCGTGAAATGTGTGAGGATATAATCAAATGATGGACAGTTGTCTATGCCTGTTCCGAAGAAAACAGGCTTGTATGAAAAAAACATTAGCATATGTTGGATGTATACAATATCCTCTTAGTCTGGAAGTTTAGAGTCTGGAAGTAAATGTTGAGTGATTTTTAAAACAAAATTTTCTTAATTGCAGTCATTTTGTTTCGGTTCATAAAAACATAATGATTAACATGGATGAGTACTCACTTGAAATTGCCACTGTTATCAGGGTTGTATCTGCCAGATGCATCTCTGTCTCCAGTGTAGGCTCCTCCTGGACCACCAGCGCTACCGGAACCAGAATAGAATCCACCCGCACCACCGCGGTCACCACGGTCACCGCTAACGCAAAAGAATTATAAAATCAGTATAATCAGAAACACCATTCATTTTAATTCAAATCTCTGGCAGAAAATTAGATTTATAAGATAATTTTCCATAATTATTGATTAAGTTCAGTTCATATAAGACAGAACATTTAATAATACAAGTAATAGTACGATGACTGAATCGAATTGTCGGAGTAGTGAGTGATAAAAATAAAATCTGAATCATTTGACGAAAAGGCTCGTGGTTTAGTTCCTAAGCCACATTGCAAGGTTGAGCAATACTTTTTTTTTATACGTGCACTAAATCCCCACGGATCCTCCCCACCGGAGCCGGTGGGAGAGGTTATGTCGGACTCGAACCGACTAAAACGCACGCCGCCTGTGGGTCGTTTTGGTTGCCGAAGGTGAGGTTGACAAGCATATCCCTCGCACCACGGCCAACCAGGGCCATCTCTCACGATCTGGCCCTCTCCTCGGGTGTGTGGGGACTACAGAGTCCCCAACTCGTTCCCGGAAAACGGGGAGGCGCGTCAGGCGCGCCGCCGCTGCGGCCTGCTTCTGCCAGGGTGACAGGCGGCTCCACCTGTCACCCCCAGGCCGGCAGGTTGAGCAATACTAGCCAGGTTAGTTTTAAGATAGGTGACCGTTCCTAACGCATTGAGACTCCTCTTGTCTCGGAGAGCACACTAAGCTGAGTTGAAAAAATCAATCAAAAGTCATGTTATCATAACTCACCACACCACAGGCACAGTTAATAATGGGTCAGATGAAGTTACTCCTTACGGCCTCTACGGCCATTGTATCAGGCAGTGTATATAGTTTGTATGTCAAGCCAATCGGTTTGAAGCCCTATATCCAGTATGCTTATTTCTATATCTTTGTTTATATATTCTGCATCTTTGTTTTGTACAGTCAAATAACTTACTTGTAAGATCCAGATTGATCAGGGACGTAACGGCCTGAATTGTCAGCATTGGGATTATAGCGACCCGCGTCGTCTACGTAGCGGCCAGAGTTATCAGCATTGTAAACACGTCGAGGAGTGTAGTATCTTATCGTTCTAGGAGTTGTTGTAAAGTAGCTACGTTTCGTTGTCGCGAACGAAAAGGGACTGACCCTGAAAAAGTTAGTATAGTTCTTGTTATTTGACTATATTCTTTAGTTTTCTAAAAATATCGCAACTAAAGACCACTGAGATTGAACGAGTGAAGAAATTAATATGGTATTTAATCTGAACGTCAATAAATTTGAATTTGTGTATCTTATGTAGATGAAAATTTTAATAACTAAGTTAGATTTCTATAAGAAACTAGTAGAATTTATACGCTACAAGAATGGCACGTGTTCAGAACTAATTTTTAGGGTTGATTTCTCGTAATTAAGTCAGAATTGAACGAAATTTTAAAACCAACTATTCAAATCTTTTAAGATAGGAAAATGTGAAATGACTCAGGTGGGACTTGAACCTGCGACCAGTTCTGACCGCTGAGCCACCGATTCACGCCTAGTGCTCCAAATTCTCCTATACAACTATCTACCGATCAAACTACTCTGCTTTCCGTTATTAATTAAATCTATTATTAAGTTTTAAAGTTATATATGTATCAAGACGGTATACATTACCTCGCAGCACCCGAGATGTCTCCCAGGGCCACTGCCAGTGATAGACTGAGTAACTGAAAATTAAAATAGATGTGTTGAGACCGGTTCCCCACGCCAACATTTTGACATTTTTTTTTACAATTAATAGTAAAATTCAAGATCTTTAGGTGATATTTGATATTTTCTACTTACCAAAAGGACGTGCATTTCTGTATCGAACGAGTTCGACTACTTGAATGTGCTCTTTAATTGATCGATGCGTATTTATACCTTTTTATGTAATTTAATAATGTTCTACTGTCCAGTTTGTATCATATATTATGTGATGATGTTTGATGTATATTCATTATTATTCATATTTCAATGTTAGAATAGAATCCTCATTGATTAATTCGCTTACTAGTGATAATGGACCATAAAATATAATAAAAATATAACTAAAGTTCAGTAACGAAATACATGCCCTTTCGACACACGGATTGTATTGCTTAAATGTTATACAGATAAAGTTAATCTGGGTAAATATGGCCATCATATACCTATGAAGTACAGCTATGGAAATGCATTAATTTCCAAAAAAAATGTGTGGAGAAGGTATGGTTTTATTTAGAAATTGATAATTTCCCATTGTTCTCAATAGTGAAACAAAGAAATGGTTGTCAAAAACTGTATGAGGTGTTAAACCAGAAAGAAAGCAGAGACATTTACTCGGGGAGGCTCTTATCTAGCACCATGCAGTCCATGGCGCACTTGGGCTCAAGTCCCTTATTTCATACCTTCTGCACTAAAGACCATTTGAGTTAAGTCACTGACAGCGCGGTTGAGATAGCACAATTTTATTCAAGAACCATTTAGTGCCAACAGGGTGTCATTGACACGAGAAGAAGAAGACCGAGTTGGGAAAAGTCTTAGAGAATGATATGGAATTGGAATTGAAGTGCAAACACAGTTAAAAGATTTGACAGTATTATGTATATAAAACAGTTTTTTTATATAGAATAAATTTTCAAAAATTTGAAAAATGTAACAATATTTTTGCATGAAAGGTGTATTTAGATAACCACAAAAAACGTATTTAGGAGTCAGTTTTAATAAATGCATGAAATTAGAATTTTTGGTTTCAGTTATTTTCAGTTCAGTTAGTTTACATTTTTGGAAAGTATCATATATTAGTGATTAGGTTGTCAGGATCAGTTGAGCATGATAACTACTCACTAAAGTCTATAAGGTCCATAAGGATTTAATTTTGTATTATAACGGCTGTTCTCATTTTTATTATTTTTAAATTATAGATATTTCAATGTTTGTACTCATCAATATCACCGTTGGCAAGCACTGAACATCTTCCATAAACGATTCTGTTCTAGGTTCCATTATTTCGGTACGGAAAGTTGGCAAAGATTGGTTGAACATTCTGGCAAAAGTTATTGTAATATTATGATTACAAATGGCCAATATGAGGCGGACCTTACTATATAATTTATTATATTAAATATTTAAAATTAACTTAAATAATACTTATTAATGTATACGAAACCACATAATTAATGAACGGCTCAGATAGTAAAAATGGATTTATTATAATGTAGTCTTACTTAGCTGTGATCATCGAATATCTTGATCATCGATTATCATCGCTGTGATATTGAAGTGAAAACTTCATTAGGCGTGTTGGGCATTTTAATAGAAAATTCTTGAAAATGATTTCTCATTTTCAAGAATTTTCTATTGCAGGGCGGGAAACGGTGTCGCGGGCACCGTTTCCCTCCCTCTCCATCCCTTTTTTTACAATTTTATTTACTAACGTTATTTTACATTTTATTACATTATATTATAACTATGCCAGAAAGGATATTATAAAATTCAAGCATATTTAGTGATAAACAAGTTTGCATATGAGCTGCGGGTCTTAAAAGGTCACTTTGATGGAATCGTATTTGGATAATAATAAGAATCATATTGAAAATCGTAAAAAGGTCATACACTGATATGAACTGCGCTCAATTCTAATCTCGCAATTCAAATAGTTGACAGTTTTGTATGGAAACCGTAAACTGGTTCAGAAACTATGAATTGCTTTGATGTCAGTTAGCAGATTCGAAAGCAGCAACATCTTCAATTACTTTTGCTTATTTTTTAATAAATACGCTATAATGTAAAAAAAAGAATAAAATAACGTTTTGAATTATGTTTTGTCCACAAATAACTATTATTACATACTTAACTTAAACTATTATTTATTGAGCTGGGCTACAGCACCATCTAGCGAAAAAAAGAGTAATTCAATGTTAAGCCCGAGAGTACATCACAGATAACATAATACCACTGATAATACTAAAGCCAAGCTGCTGACTCTAAAAGATAATGGCACACTAATACTTTGATTTCGTTCTTAAAATTTTGTATTCGATAATTCTATGGCGGATAATAGATATTTCATCGTTTTATTGTTTTAATAACACATATTCTACAAATTATCATACTTAGTTCGTAAAAATAGTACAGAAAAAGGAACTCGTAACAACTTGATCCTTATATTTCACATGCGGGAACATTTACACGAAATTAATGTCTGCTTGGTAAACGAATTGTTGTAATTCTGCTCAGGATAAGTGGCCATTTTACGAATTTTAAAGGAATCGATCGAGATCTACTGACAAATTGTTAGTTGTTTTTGGCGGAATCGCCCAATGTAGCCTTTTTAGACCCGCAGTTCGCTCAACTATGCTACTCAAGTAATCTATTGTATTTACACCAAGTAGAATAAGCAAATGTTTGTAAATATACTAAAAAAATACCCACTGAGGTTCTTGCTGGAATCTTCTGGGGTCCGGGCCGCATTTTATTTATTATTTTTTAATTATGACGTTTTGTATATTCCGTTTTATATACAGAATAAATTATTTTTAACTTTGATTTGGACTTCCCCTTTGCTGTAGTCAATAAATCAATCAATCAATTAGCCCAACGCAGTCCACTGTTGGACATAAGCCTCTCCCAATGTGCGTTATTTTTCCGATCCTCTGCCTTCCGCATCCAGTCTGTCCCAGCCACCTTTTTGAGGTCGTCCATCCACCTGGCTAGGGGGCGTCCTACCTTCCGTTTACCTTCTCGCAGTCTCCAATCTAGATCTCCTTTCATCCAATGGTCACTGCAACTTCAGCTTGCTTATTCTGTGATCTAAATTGGTAACTTTAGTTCTCAGATAACCTCGTTCTGAATTCTATCCTTCAGAGAAACTCCAAGCATAGCTCTCTCCATAGCCCACTGCGTGACTTTTAAGCTATGGACCAGCCCCACTGTAAGTGTCCACGTTTCGGCACCACAAGTCATAACAAGTAGGACGCACAGTTCAAAGACCTTTATTTTAATGCATTGCGTGAGGGGCGAAGAGAAGACCCAACGTAGTTTACGAAATGCTGCCCAACCCAGCTGGATCCTTCTGGCTAGTTCATTATCGAGCGTCGAGACGCTCCATCTAGGCTATGCAGCATCTCACCCAGTTGTTCCAACGATTCCGCTACTATGACGAAGTCGTCGGCGAACCGAAGATGTGAGATGTACTCACTGTTAAAGTTTATACCCCGCCCAGTCCAATCCAGAGTCTTGAAGACGTCCTTCAGTGCGTTGGTAAATAGTTTGGGGGATATAGCATCCCCTGTCTCACTCCACGCTGGAGGCTAATAGGTTTCGTCTTCTGGTCTTGGAGCTGGACGGACATTGTGGCAGTGTCATACAAACATCTTAGCACGTCGATGTATCGCCAATCGACACGATACCGCTGTAGGGCTTCCAGAACTGCCCAGGTTTCGTTGGAGTCGAAGACTTTTTCGTAGTCCACAAATGCCATACACAGCGGCTGATTGTGATCTTGAGCCTTTTCTACAATCTGCCGATTAGTATGAATGTGGTCCACGGTGCTATAGTCTTTTCGAAATCCAGCTTACTCCGGTGGTTGGAACTCGTCGAGCTTACGACTTGTGACTACTCTCGAGTACCGATTGTAGACATGACTCAGGAGTGAGATGGGCCAGTACTACTTCAGCAGGGTTTTATCACCTTTTTTTTAAGAACAGTATCACTGCACTCCTGCTCCATGCCCTAGGTGTTAGACCTTGTAGGATGACGGAATTAAAGAATTCAGGATTGTAGTCCCACCTGCTTTCAGGAGCTCTATAGTAATTCCGTCATCACCTAGGCACCTGTTGTTCTTCATTTGTCGGAAAGCCTGCCTGTCTGTCTGTGATCGCTTCCAATTTTAAACTTGTTGATCACAGAGACGTCACTAAATATATATGCTTACTGTACGTTATGGAAAAGTCTATCTCGTTCCTTATCATAGAGTCCCAATGATCCCAAGTCCACTTCCTGTGGGTTTTTTTTTCTTAAAGAAGCTATTCATTAAGAAGAGCTCTTGTGCCTCAAGGAAGTTGACTAGCATTTGTTCCCTGTGATTTCTACATTCCACTCCATAAGGTCCGATTTTCGTCTCGCTGCGTTCTTGTATTCCCACTTTAGCATTGAAGTCCCCCATAACAACGTTGTAAATGGCCTTGGGTGCGTGATTCATTGCCTTAGCAATATCCTCATATACGGCCTCGGTACTTTCGCTGGGGTGAAGCGAGGTCGGCGCATATATCTGTATTACCTTCAGCAAACGACTGTTCGTGATTTTTACTATAAGGTACGCTACCCGATTCGACACACTACCGATATCAATAACGCTGCTAATAAGGTCCTTTTTTACCAGAAAACCGACACCTCCAGGAACTGGGGGCCTTTTATTGTGACGTCTGTTCATTACAGGGTTGTGGGTTTTAGCCTACTATTACCACGCTGGCCAGACGGGTTGGCAAAGGGTTTGTTCTCGAGTTTTCCTTCTCTCAGGTCATTCCGTTCTCGACAGATAGTAGTCAATGGTCCTTTGAATTTCATTGAATGAATGTGAAAACCTAAATTAGTAATATAATTTTAATATAAATGTGGTTTTACGGAATAGTACTGGTATTTACTATGAGGTTATATTCCAGTATTAGTCTCTCATTCGGAGAGACATAATACATAAAGATAATAAAATGTGCCAACAATTTTTTTGTAAATTATTTAGTTTTATTCAATATTCCTGATTATAATTCCGAAATGCTGTGGGCCATGTTCAGATATAAAATTTATTACTATGTTAAATTTCACGGATCTGGCTTTATGAACTCATGGACAAAGCCAGACCCGCGTCACGCTCACATTCGTGCGACCCGCGTCCCTTAGCCAGGCAGCTAAGAGCTACATATATACTATACATAGAAGTAAAAACGTGGCAGTTACTATAAAAAAAAATAAAAAAATTATAATCATTTATTTTATTCAACAATAATATTACGTGTACCTAATTATCAGAACTAACTTCGGATATGCGCTTGCTAGTTATTAGATAGACAGTAATATTATTTTTTAAGACAATGTTAATAGTGATTCAAGTATTTTTTCAAATCTACATTTTTGTTATATTTAGGTATATAACTTTGTTTAGATTTTCATTTACAGTACATACCACACAAATCATTAGAAGTTTATCAGTAGTAGGTTGACACTCATCTCGCTACAAATTAAATAAATAACCCTCTTCATTTAATTTGTAGAAATAAAGAGGATTCCTTATTTAATTTGTAGCGATATAATAAAGATGGTTCTTTATTTAATTTGCAGCGAGAAGAAATATTACTAGCCTTTTACCTAGTCATTACCCAATGAGTAGGTAAGAGGCTGGTAATATTTCTTTAAGACGACTCTATTTTTTTTTTTATTTAATACGTCACAGATTTCGGTAAGCAGTAATTAATATTTAATTTAATTTATATCAATATTTTAGCCATCACTGTTATCTAAAAAAATAGTATAATATATATTTTACTGTTAATATTTTTCGCACTTATCTTCCTGAGCATGGATAGGACAATCGATAAGGGACAGCCCTTATCGATTGTCCTATCCATCGAAATTCCTGTTTGATCGATTCTCTACAGAAGGTCCAATGCAATGTCCAATGCAAGCTTAGATTCAATAAGTGTTTATTATTTTACTTCTTATACGTAATAAATTTCATTAATGACTCTGACTGACTGAATTCATATAAAGCTTCTGCTGTATACAAAGCTTTGTTTGTCTCTATCATTCCTTCTTAAGAGTAGATTTCTTTACCGTCGCTGTTGACAAAACGTTGAATTTTTTCTAATTATTTTTAGGCTGTGGTTTTCGCTTAGAATACTTATGATACTTTTATTTTCTTTAGCCGCCACTAGTTAACGTTGATTTTTTGTAATCATTCGTACTACAAACGTTGGAACATCACACGGCTATGTTTCCTTGAACAGTGATTAACGAGCTGGTGATTCTCATTAATCATAAATTTTAATATTTATAAACACATGATCAAAATTTGTTGTGAAAATAAACTTAAGAACAAACTAATTAGTAATGCATAGTGTCTAATGGGATGTGTATTGTAAGATGGCATTCAACTTCTAAATGCTAAATTCTTGCCGGGCCTAAACATAAATACATACTGGAGTCATTACATGTGTATATGAAGTGGACAACATGCAATTAACCTGATATTAGAAGAAATAACCAATATAGGGTCTCTTTGATTCGTTTATTTCTTGAATCCTTAATATACATTTGCATGAAAATTATGCTTAATTTTAAACAGTTCGCTAATATTTTGACATAAATTATAAGGAACGTATACTAGTTACACCGGCTCTGTGGCATAGCCATGGATCATTCGACTGCAGCACAGAGAGTGTCACCGGCGCCGGTTCGGTTCCCGCTTAGAACAAATATTTGTATGCATGAATATCTAATCTGGGTGCCTCAATGCATTGCTCTTACATAAATTTGGCTGAAAACGGTGGCTGGGACAGACTGGATTCGGAAGGCAGAGAATTGGATAAAATGGCGCACATTGGGAGAGGCCTATGTCCAGCAGTGGACTGCGGTGGGCTAATTGATTGATTGATTGTAATTTACAAAAACTTCTATATCGGTTCTATACGGTAACCGCTTCCCATCAGGTGGGCCATGTGCTTGTCTGCCAACTAAGTGGTATATAAAAAAAACTTCTAAGTATGTTTATTCCATAACGCAATTGTGTTAGGAACTTATATTATTATATAGTGTGAACATTTTTTGATACTTATTTTAGTATTTACATTCCTATTATCTAGATAAGTAGTAACTACTTTGTAAAACGCCATAGTATATTTATGTAATTATTTTGCATTTAGATTTTTCACTTTATAGGCTCTATTTAAATTAGGTACATCAATTACTTTTGCATCTCATGGGAATTTTACCCCCTGGAAAAGGGGGTAAAATGTAGGTAGCATATAATTATGTTATTCAAGAATCAAGACCAAATCTATTCCAGTACCAAATTTCAGCGGAATTCATTAATTCGATTGAGCATGAGTGATTAACAAACATTCAAATCGTTTAAAAATCTTTCAAATCAACTTCAAAAGTGTGCACCTGTCCCCCAAGCCAAGAAACCTCTCATGACGTCAGCCATTTTGGTGGCAGACAGCACAAAATGCGCGAAAGAGAGCTCGCCAGACCAAGGGATAAATTACTCGAACTTAATGGTATGAATGACCGTGTGGTGACCCATCTCATCTGAAGGGTAAGAGGCGACTAATGGAAAAATACGCAGATGATATCCCTGCTAGAGAAGGAACCCTTGATGTAAAACCCTGTACCAACCCGTCTGGTTAGTGTGGAAATAGTAGGCCAAAACCAACATTGGGAGAGGCCTAGTCCAGCAGTGGACTGCGATGGGCTAGTTGATTGATTGATTGAATGGTATGAATATAAAAGTATGAACGTTTATTGATCTCTGTTTTGTTTAAAATAAATTAACTATGGGCAGTTGGGGGTCGGACACGAAGATGTTGATCGCGGAAATTGGCCGCCGCATCCACGACCATGGCGGTGACTTCCGATCCGGCTCGTTCCTGGGGCAAAGGTTGGCTATTGCGATTCAGCGGGGCAACGCGGCCAGCATCATGGGCACCTTTGCACCGGGAACGCTGACGCGACATGATCGCGAGTTTGTGTCGTGTATTTATGTTCTAATTATTTTGTCTATTTGTAATGTGTTAATTATAATAAAAAATTATAATAAATAATAAATTAAACACAAATAAATTAAACAAAAATGAAACAAAATTCGATTGTAAATTTAATATCTGCTTGATAAAATATTAAGATTAATGAGCTCGCAACTATACGAGACTATGAATATGTAAATTAAAATGATATTTAATTTCCTTTTATCCCTTCAATGTCTAATGCGTTACATCCTGCTGTCAAAATGGCAGGACTTTTAGATTTTTTATCATATATTTATTTTCATATATTTCTTCAGATTCCAGATACTTCGTGCCGCTAATGTGGTTGGTTATGTATCAATTCACCTACGGTCATTACAACTAAAGTTGATTCAATTATTATTGCACAACAATAGATAATTATTCAAAGTTATTTAAATAAATATAATAATAATAAATAACTTAGCGTCATCTTAACTAGTTGTTATGAGTTTGAAAATGTGGGAATTGCATAAAAATACACAGATCAATGCGTTTAGACATATTGCATATATTGCATGCATACATACAAAGACGTATACTGAGCGGGAATCACAATGACCTCCGACGTTCTACTGCTAGGCCACAGCAGCCATTAAGTAAAATACATAAACAAAAGTGTAAAATACTACACACAATGGATGGAAAGTAAGTTAGATATTATATTCACTCTATTGGAACTGCTAAAATTATGTAATAATGCAGAAAAAATCTTTCTGTGTTTCCTGGATATAAAAGCTTTTATTGTAAGAGCGGGTTTATTTAATCCTTCAGACATATACCTAATCGTCAATGGTAGCTTCTTAATTTAACTGGTTTATGTACAATCGGTATATTTATATAAATTATGTAGATACCTAGATAATATAGTACATTAAATAAATATAATATTTACAACTTATAAGTATACTAAGGAAGTATACACTTGTTTACACGGGTACGTGAGCACCAGGAGAGGGCCAGATCGGTAGAGATGGCCCTGGGTCGGCCGGGGTGCGAGAGATATGCCTGTCAACGTCACCTTCGGCAACCAAAACGACCCACAGGCAGCGTGCGTTTTAATCGGTTCGAGTTCGACGTAACCTCCTCCACCGTCTCTGGTGGGGAGGGATCCTTGGGTATATTGCGCACGTAAAAAAAAAAACAAAAAAAGGGTACGTGAGCACCAGAAGGTACAAATCCGTTCTCGTTAGTGGTGTAGTCAACTCTGTAAGTGAGCCTTTAACCCTCAATGACCTTCATCATTGTCAACTTGTTCCAGCTTACCTACTTCCTCAGCAAGAATTTTGTTTTCAGTCTCATATAGATAATTGTAACCGTCGGGCTGGACATCAGTCTCTTGGTGGATGATACCGTCTTTGTATTCATAACCAGATCCCTTTTCTGATCCAATAGCAGATACTGAATCGCTTGCGTTGTTAAGGCTAGTACTACTTTTTTCAGTATTGCTGTCCGATTTGCTACCTCCAACCTCTTTACCAGATCCATTGAACTGATCACCGGAATAGAGTCCGCCTGCGGAACCAGGGTCACCGCTGAATAAGATTAATTGAATTTAGAATATGAAACACGAGTCAACTTTATGTTAATTTTTGAATTAATCAACTAGATATGAATGGCTTAGGAGTGTTAATTTACAATAACATTAAGTTAATATGTTGCTATTAACATTAATAAGACATAATTTTGTGGGAACCTTCCTACAAAAGGTAATCAAGTGCGCGTCCGAGTATAAAGTTTATATTAAATCCGTTCTGCTCTTCATATAACAAGCGGAAGCCGACACTGCGCATACATCGAAGGATGTTTTTAAATTTCTCGATTTCCGATGAATTTACTAGTTGACCATCATCATCTTAGTACCATCAGCACCATCTTCTTAGCGAAAGCCTGGAGAGCAACTGGAATTATTAGCTGCTTTCACCTCGAAGGTTAGAATGACTGCCATCTGACCTCCCAATACTGAGAATAAAACCTGCGCCAATACTTTGTTCGTTTATTAGCAGTTGAGTGGGCTTGCAAGTAAGGCTAGCTTGGACGGTTATATGCCCGTTCCTGCACCGTATGGGCAAATTTCATAAAATATGTCCTGTGACTCGATTGTCGAACTTAATAGTATTACTTTTTTTAAGAAAAGGATATTAAAACCGAAATGCCTAATATTCCCTGGGACGGACTGCGAGAATTCTTGGTATCGTACCCGTGGAGGCAGCTTTGTTTCACTTCTGATGATCCAAACTCCTGTGCAACAGCAGTCGCTGACGCGGTTCTAGTGGGTATGGAATGCTACATCCCTAACCGCTGGGTCGCGACAGGAGCGAGCAAACGCCCGTGGTTTAATAGGCCTTGCAGGGAAGCTAGAGACAGCAAGCAATCTGCATACAAGGCTTGGACCACGGCTCTTGCCAATAAGGATCCGAACATCGCTGAAGTGAAGCGGAAGTTGAATGCTGCTTCGAGGTCCAGTAAAAAGACAACGTCTAGGGCAAAGTTTGAGTTCATTGGCAGAATTGGCGAACGGCTTGCGCGCTACCCATCTGGCAGTCACGCATTTTGGTCGCTCGCCAAAACGGCCGAGGGAAACTTCTGCCAGTCTTGCCTTCCGCCGCTGCAAAAATCCGACGGTAGTCTGGCCCATGGCGCTAAGGAGAAGGCCGATCTTTTGGGTAATCTCTTTGCGTCAAACTCGACTATGAACGACGGGAACGCCGAACCACCCATCATCCCCAGCTGTGGTGCTTCCATGACCGAAGTTAAAATCACGCAACGGGTGGTCCGGCGCGAGCTTAAGTTCCTATATGTCCGGAAGTCAAGTGGGCCGGACGGTATACCGGCGATGGTGCTTAAGCACTGTACCCCCGAGCTGTGCCCTGTACTTACACGCCTTTTCGCACTCACATACTCCGCGAGACAGGTCCCAGCCTCGTGGAAGACCGCATTCGTGCACCCTGTGCCTAAGAAAGGTGACAGGACAGATCCGACCAATCACAGGCCTATCGCTATAACCTCCCTACTCTCGAAGGTTATGGAGCGTGTTATTAATACACAGCTCCTGAGATACCTTGAAGGAAACGATCTACTGAGCGACCGACAGTACGGCTTTCGCCACCGTCGCTCAGCCGGTGACCTTCTTGTGTATCTCACAAACCGGTGGGCGCAAGCCATTGAGAGTCGGGGTGAGGCACTAGCGGTCAGCCTTGATATAGCAAAGGCCTTCGATCGGCTTACCATCTTCTCGAGTATCGGGATTCTTGGTGTCGATATCTCCAGCGACGTCCAATACCGATGTCATTTGCAGGACAAGGTTAAGTTGGCTTCAAGAACACACGGAGTGCTCAACAGGGCGAAGCAGTACTTCACTGCGGGGCAGCAACTCCTTCTTTATAAAGCACAGGTCCGGCCTCACATGGAGTACTGCTGTCACCTTTTTGCTGGAGCACCTGCATACCAGCTTGACCCCTTCGATTCGTTGCAAAGACGGGTATTGAGGCTGGTTGACAATCCCATACTCACAGGTAGAGTGGAACCTCTTAGCCTTAGGAGGGATTTTGCCTCACTGTGTGTGTTCTACCGCCTATACAATGGTTAGTGCTCAGATGAATTGTTTGACATGATGCCCGTAGCTACATTCTATCATCGCACCTCTCGCCATAGGCAGGGAATTCATCCCCACTCATTGCGACCTGAGACGGTGCGCACTGTGCGGTATGAAAGAAACTTCATCCCACGCACACTCAATCTGTGGAATGACCTCCCTGCTGCGGTTTTCCCAAGCGCCTACAATATGGGGTTCTTAAATAGGGGCATCAGAAGGTTTCTTCATGGTCGGGAGCGCGAGTGTGACACCCCTGGTGTTGCATACGTCCATAGGCCACGGTAACCCGCTTCCCATCAGGTGGGCCGTGTGCTTGTCTGCCAACTTAGTGGTAAAAAAAAAAATTGCTTGTAATAGGAGTGGGTTCACATCGGTAGTGTAATGGCCAGGATTCGAACCAAGAACCTTTCGATCGTAACTACCGACGCTTATTATTAGGCCCGTAAAGTTCTTGCAAGTGATTTAACCAGTTGATGATATTTGGCTCTCATCTTATTATGTAAGTTAAGCTACGAAATTTCTCATGCTCAAATGCATAGCTCGAGTCAACAATAGTTGCATCTGAGCATGACTGATGATGATGCGCCTGGAAGACGGTAATAGGCTCACCCCCTATTACGTGGAATCGAATAGGATTTATTGGTGAAATGTGGGTGTTAATTCACCTCTGCTTAACACTACAGGGATAAAGGTGTGATTATATGTAAATATAATTAAGAAGAAATATAAGAAAATTAAAAAGAGGACCTATAAAATATATTTATGAATAATAATATTATGACTTCCGATGACTAGGAGTTCCTGACGGACTAAAAATAATATGACAAGTGATCAGTATGACGCTAAATTATATAGTAGGGACATCAATAAGATAGGATATAGTTCTTTCAAAAATTGTGAGTGCTATATACCTATTTTAAATGTATGTTGATATTATCACCCAGATACTTCTTAATAGTCATAAAGTACAAATACACATACATGAACCTGCCACTATTTTCGGTCTTATATCTGATGCTGTCGTCTTTATCTCCTGAGTAGAAACCACCGGCCAGCACTGCTGGAGCTAGTGTAAAGTCCACCTGCCGCCGCTGGCAGCAGTCGCCACTAACATAACATAAGCTTATTTTACAACAAACATTTTTAAAAATGTCATTATTTAAGAATTTCTAGTTAATGCTACTAATCCTTCTGATATTATGCCGACAAATGTTCATGCTGAACATCAATTTTGCTTAGAGATGGCTGAAGATTGGATGGCTGAAATGGATGAAAATTGAGATGTAGACAAACCATTCCCTGGAATAAACCATAGTTTATTTATCATCCCAGGAATAAGTTCATGCCTGTTCATGCCTGTAACAGGCATGTCACAGCACGGTGTCGCCATGGGAATCTAGTTATATAGTATAATAAATGTGAAGGTTTGTGTAGCTGTTTGTTTCTCAATCACGCACAAACGGCTAAACAAATAAAACCTAAATTTGGTTCAGAGATAGCGTATAGTCTGGAATAACATATAGGTTGCTGTTTATCTCTGGAATAGGTTACCATAGGTTGTGGGAACGGAATCAGAATTGCACACGTGTGGAGCTACGGGCACCGGTTAGTAGTACAATGGATGTTTTGGATTGGATTATATAATGAATGCGAAGGAAGGTGAAAGTGAGATTTTGATATGTATCCTAGTATTTTAGCCAATGATTCAATTATGAGAAAAATACTTTAGATTCATTTATACGCAGGCCTCAAGCAATTGATTTCATGAATAACTACTGTTGACCCTGGTGTACAGTAGGTACAGTAGTGGGTGGGTTTAGTATCCATACTGGAAAAAAAAGATATATTTGTATAATTGTGATTTCACAACTTACTTGTAAACTCCAGAGCCATCGGGCACGTACCGTTCAGAATTGTCAGCGCTAGGATTTTAGCGGCCACTTTCGTCAGAGTATCGACCAGAACCGCCTAGGTGTGGAGAATAAGAAAGGGCTAACTCTGAAAAAATATAAATAAGTCATTAAAAACTATGCTATGTATATAAGCTATGATGCTAAATTTGATTGGTTTGGTTAATGATTCTTGCCTATAATGTTCCAAATTCACAGAATAACGGAACAAGGTATTTTTGCATTTTCCTGATAGAAAATGGTTTGAGAAGGGTAGCCAGAGATCACTGGAGAGATTCAATCAGGATAAGCCACTGACGGCACAGAAACTCTCAATTCTTACAGGGTCGGTAGCACGGGTGTGACTCCCCTGGTGTTGCTCACGTTGATAGGTTGCGGTAATCACTTTCCATCAGGTGGGCCATGTGCTAGTCTGCCACCTAAGTTGTATAAAAAAGTTTTTACTCTCACTTTTGCACACCATTACAATAGTTTTACAAATAAATGTAAAATTTTAGTTCAACTATATTATAAACACCAATTTAGTTATTATCTAAAATCGTGTCTACTATTTACTTCTACGAGTACAATGGATATAGATAATATTAATACCCTGTTGCACCTAGAACGTCTCCTAACACCGCTGCCAGCAGCACACTGAGTACCTGGAAAAAATTATGGTAATCTGTCATCATCATTTATCATTACGTTAATCCCGGTGGCTTCCGAGACCCTCACCTCGGAGTCCGGGGTCCACAAACATGTCGTATATACAAAAACTTAAGTGTTATGTAGTGTATGAATAATAGTTTCCTTACATATCGCTCAAATATGAGCATGTTTTTAGTATGCACGGCAAAACTTAAAAATTGCTGTGCACGTTTTGCAAGCAACAAAGTAATAGATACGCTTTCAAACTTACCAAAACGGCACATATTTCCGTTTGTTTCGATCGAGCTCAACCACTTGAGTGTGCTCATTATTATACCAATGCGTATTTTATACCCTTTTATAAAATTTACCATCGTTCTTCTGCTCAACTGATCTAATTGATTATGTATTCCTTGGTGTACACTGGGAATTTAAATTCCAACAAAAAAAGAAAATTGTAACAGAAGTGCTCGTGGTGAGGAGCGCTCATTGTTTGGTAATCGATCAATGGGTAAAGCTATCTGGGCGCGTTTGCCATATAGATGGGTAACCGCTTATTGATGTTTAATCATCACCAGTGTCCAACTTTCAAGTCATTAAATCCCCTACGTTCGCAATCCTGATGTTGGCTGCTGTAAGAAAATATGGCAGGAAAAGTCGTAAGTGGCCCAACTACATCCCAGTTCATATCACATTTGTTTTCTTGCCCACTGTGCCCCTTCATCTGTACCACTGACTTGTGGAGGGTAGAGGGCAATGCTTTGTTTGTGACCAAGTATTGAGGCGACAAATACAAAGAAATAAAATAATATAATGATTGTACAACGCAATCTATCTATTCTAGCACAGTCCATATATTGGTTGCCTGGAAGAGATCGTAGACTGCGATAAGACCGCCCATTGTACAACTCTCATCATGTACGTATCCTTTGTACTTATGTATCCTGTTTGGTGAACAATAAAGAAAATTTATGTTATTTATCTATTTAAATATTATCTATTTAATTATTATTGTCGATATTCTTCTTCTTCTTTGAGTCAATGGCTATCCTCAGTGATCCACTATCCTTATAATAAAAAAATTGTACAAATACCGTCTCCATCACTCTTAGTGAGGACCGGTGATGGGCAAATTTTAATTACAATTAAATAATTAAAAAATAAAAATTCCGACTTGCTGTCTAAAACTTCGGAACAAGTAAACCCGACAGCGACTGCTGTCTAAAAGATCGAAACAAGGTTGACAGCAAGCTATACCATATTTCCAATCATAAACTGAAATAAATTAATGAGTGCAGCCGGCCGTTTGTCGCCGCTTGTCAAAGTTTAATTGCAATTAAGATTTCTCCAACACTGGTGAGGTCCACCAAAGTCTTTGAGGTTTGAGCAGGTGAGTCAACCTCACCTGTAAGCCGATATACATACTGACCGTGCGTCCCACTGGTGGGACTGCGGGGATTATTTTTTCCCCATAGTCCCACTGAAATTACAGTGGGGTTACGGGTAATGGTAAGGTTTCGTGGTTAATCAGTAAGTGTTGTTTAACTTTTATAAATACTAGCGTCGATAAACGAGCGTAGAGTGTCATGATCTTGACAAAAACCCTTTTATTTCAAGGGCAGCCTCGGTTCACCCGGCGGAACTTTGGAACCTTGGAAACCTTGAAGGAAGAATATACATAATGACTGTATCGCATATGTTTATAATAACTAATGCACAGAATATATAATGGACGACTCACCTACGTTTGACTAATCTACGTTAAACTCACCTACGATTAATTCAGCTACGGTTACAAGTATTAATGATCATTATTTAATGAATACTATAGGACATATAGCTGTATCTCTGTTTTGTGAAGGAACCAGACGATGAAATTTATAGTTGCAAAACTTACCAGATCAGAGTATACTTTTATCCAGAGTAACCTTTTATCAGAATTCAGTAAGAGTTCAAGTGAGACGGGATAAAAGGCTTGGAGAGTTCTTTAATGAACATTTAAACGTAACTTTTTGAACATTCTATCTATCGTATATAAGACTGACAGTTTGATACCTATGTTTAGTAGTTAGAACAATTTGTGTACTTTAAAAAAATCTTGCTGTAGACATTTACTTTGCGATACAGAGAACGCTTTATCCAACTGAAGCTAGCTGATTTCAGCATGACTTTCATTAGATCTTGCTATTTTAGAGCAAACGTGATTTCAATTCTTCTTCAAATCTTGTTCAAATTCGAGGTCAGCTATTAATTTTGAAAACTTACAAATAAATCTAGATTTCTGTTAGTCCTCCTTTTGTTTTAAGACTCATGTCTATAAATCAAGAGTTATCAGAATCTTCCGTTACAAAATATTAAATTAAGAGAAAATAACATAATACCTTTATTTACGAAACAGATTTCTTTTTCAAATGCAAACTGATTCAAACAAATACCGTTTCTTTATTTATACTGATAAAATGACAAACTTACACAAACTGCTTATTTGTCAATTTATCAACATTTAGGGGGATGAAAAATAGATGTTGGCCGATTCTCAGACCTACTCAATATGCTCACAAAATTTCATGAGAATCGGTCAAGCCGTTTCGGAGGAGTTCAAGTTCGAACACCGTGACACGAGAATTTTATATATAAGATACATAGTGGTTATATGTCTCATAAATGGTACTACCTCGTTTGTGATCTTATCACTCGTCCTAAGTTGCTGCAGCTATTTGATCTTTGTTTTGCTTGGTGATGAAGACTCTAGGCCATAGGCGAGTTAAAATTTTAACCGCTAGATATAGTCATTAAGTTCTCTTAAATAAATCATATGCAACACGAATACCTTTCTACTATTGGTTTAGAAAAAATGGGTATTAACCTAATTATATAACGGTTTTATATTGACACTAGCTGTCCCGGCAAACGTCGTTTTGCCATATAATGTTAAGGGTGGACAACCCTTAACATTTAGGGGGATGAAAAATAGATGTTGGCCGATTCTCAGACCTACTCAATATGCTCACAAAATTTCATGAGAATCGGTCAAGCCGTTTCGGAGGAGTTCAAGTTCGAACACCGTGACACGAGAATTTTATATATAAGATATGGCCATTTTAAATTATTTTCTTTATTTTACTAAAATAGGTACAACTAGAATTAGGTTATCACAAATATATTTATTGAGCATGTCGGGCACTTGACAATACGCTCTGAGGCAAATGAATTCCAGAGGGTACGAAACCGTTCTCGTCGGCGGTGTAGTCAACTCTGTAGGTGATTCCATCGGGGCCCACGTATTCGTAAAAGCCCTTAGCCTTGGTGCCATCATTATCGTTTTCAATCGGCTCCAATCTACCAACTTCTTCAGCAAGGATCTTGTTTTCAGTTTCGTAAAGGTAGTGATAGCCATCAGGCAGAAGGTCATGGTCCAGACGGATAATGCCATATTTGTACCTATAGCCTGATCCGTAATCGGAACCTTTTCCATATGCTACTCCTAATCCTGAAGTAGTTACGGGTTTAGGTATACCACCAGAACTACTGGCAAAGGCGCTAGCAGAATTACTAGTACTGCTACCAGATCCGCTTGATTTGTCACCAGTGTAGAATCCACCCGCAGAGCCACGATCACCGCGGTCACCACTAGCAAAAAATTAATTTAAGTTAGACTTTTAAACACAGAGAATGATCACATTTGAGTCACATGAGTGGTTAAGGAATCGGCCTTACGATCGAAAGGTCTCGGTTACTTCTAACACAAGTCATTTAGGTTAGCTGGAGGGGTTAGAGGAAATATTAGTAATTTCGGTTCTATTATTCTTTTTTTAAAAATTATAAAGAATATTAACATACATCCTAATATAAGGTGATGGTGTGAAATTCAGTAAGGAAGATCTGATAACTCATGATAAAAAACTAGATATACACGATGTGTATAATAATTATCAGATAGACTGGATGCGGAAGGCGGAGGATCGGAGAAAATGGCGCACATTGGGAGAGGCCTATGTCCAGCAGTGGACTGCAGTGGGCTGATTGATTGATTGATTGATAGCTGTAAATGAGTACTCACTCATACTTTCCAGAATCGTCCTTTTCTGGGGTATAAAAGCCGCCAGGACCACCAGCGCTGCTGGAGCCAGAGTAGAAACCGCCTGCGCCACCACGGTCACCGCGGTCCCCACTAAACAAAAATATATACGTTTTGTTTACCTGAACCAATTATTATATTATATATATTTATATTAGATAGTATTCTAAATGCTTTCAAATTTCATTGATTAGTGCTGATAGTTCGGATGAGTTTCGGCTGATGGCTTTACCGTCGTCGTAAACATAACATAACATGAAAAGAAATGGATATAAACACCTATTGGAAGATTTGGATGGCTACAGGCGAGGATCGGTGGTTCGATGATTGAAGCGTTCCCACTGTAAGGGAAGGATCGCGGGTTCGAATCTTGCCTGAACCATTACAAAAAAAAATCCCATCGTAATCGATTCTGATGTTATTTATTCGAAGGTCTGTTCGAAGGATTTGATGACTTTATATGATTTTTATTTATTATAGATACTCACTTATAACTGCCACTTTTGTCAGGTACATATCTACCGGATTCGTCTCTATTTCCGGAATAGTATCCGCCACCACTACCAGCATCGCTGGAGCCGGAATAGAAACCGCCTGCACCACCACGGTCCCCGCGGTCACCACTAAATTACAACATACATTTTATTAAAAATGGCTAGTAATTAGATTTCAGTATTTTCAAACAATGCACTGTACAATGGCTGACGTGGGTGACATTACGCAACCATACATAACAAATTGTGGTGGGTAAGAGGTTTGGAGTTTTTGTGTTTGTTGTTTTAATTTCTAATTTATTTTTATTTTGTTTTTATTCTAAATTGTATATATATGTGTGTATATACACCACACATTGTATATATATGTGTGTACATACATATATGTAATGTGCGTTGTGTTTTGCAATAAATGTGTTTTCTTTCTTTCTTCTTTTTTTTATACCACTTAGGTGGCAGACGAGCGTACGGCCCACCTGTTGGAAAGTGGTTACCGTGGCCTATGGACGTGTGTAACACCAGAGAAGCCACATTCGTGCTCCTGACCCTGTAAGCACAGAGTTTCTGTGCCATCAGTGTAGAGGATAAAGCAGGACAAGCCTTTAGTCATCCCACTGATAGCACAAATTCTCCAGTGAGCTCTGGCTAGCCTACTCACCGCTTCTTTCTAAATAATTTGGATAATAATTGTCTCCCCTCTCTCTTGTACTCAAAACAGGTTCAATATTTTCATCAATCAGAATTGTAACAGTTTCACTTAGCAACTTTTTTGTACTCTAGACTGGAGAGCCTGAGTGATACAATAAGTACCACCAGTAGAAGAAAAGATGATTATAATTGTATATATTTGAATTTAAAACTTACTTGTAGGCTCCAGAAGTATCAGGCACGTAACGGCCAGAATTATCAGCGTTGGGGTTGTAGCGCCCGGCGTCGTCATAGTATCGTCCAGAATTATCTGTATTGTAGACGCGTTGAGTATTGTAGTAATATCTTTGTGGTGAAGGCGTGGTGGAATAATAATATCGTTGTGGTGCAGGAGTGGTGGTAGAATAATAGTACCGCCGATTTCCAGTAAAGGAGAAGGGGTTGGATCTGGAAAAGTTTAAATAAGTTTATATTATAATAAATGATTTCACAGTTCATGCCAACCATTATTAAATATATTCATTTAATTGAGAGGTGTTTTGTTCTAACCACGTGGACTTTGCACATAAATTACAAATCAATAAGGTGATAATGGAATGGAATGAAAATGGAATTACGGTTTGTTGGGTTTCACTTTTTTATGTAAATATAAGAAAACCGTATACTCTTAATCACTTCATTTACCATGTAAGTATAACAAAATGGTACTCTGTTATGCTTATAGGGTAAATGTAACGAGTCCTCTTGAAATCCTGAGTGCTTTGTTAAACAAAGCATAAAATCGAATTATGTATGTTATTTACAAATCACTCCACTCCACATAGGTCTTTACTGGGCTGCATATGGATATTGATTAATATCATAGAGAAACAAATTTACTAGATAATAAATAAAGGTAAGTTTCAATGATTATATTTTTTACAAGAATTCCAAAAAATATATTTTCGTGTTCAGTGTCGTTAATACTAATAATAATAATTCATTTATTTGCCAGATAATTAAAATCCATTGTTTTGTTAGTAACATTTAATATATATATATATATATATATATATATATATATATATATATATATATATATATATATATATATATATATATATATATAAATATAAATAACATAACCCAAGTATTTTTATTTTTTTTACCATAAGAACCTACTTTCTGGTTATAGTTAAAACATTTCTAAATTATTTTGAATACAAATGAAGAAATAGAATGGTATTTTTCGACGTTCTAGGTATGTTTATTAAATCAAAGAGTATTTATTGATTAGTATTAATTAAATTTCTATTTTAAAGAAAATATGTTCTGGGATTAACGTTGATACCGACCGAATACAGCAGGTACTGCCATTTCATCAAATTCTAGAGTTTTACATGAACCCATGAAGGTTACATGGCTGTAGAGCTTTGGATGTAATAATAATATCTATAATTCATCGTATAACTGCGCTTTACTAGAAACTATGTATATACCTAATCTAATAGTGATAAGTAAGTGTACTGCAATCATGTGAAGCATGAAAAATTTATTTTGTATTCGAATTACTTTTCCTCTACTGGCTACAATGTAGCGTAGATGCAATATTTTAGAATCGAGGTACCTATATTACGTACTAGGTAAATACTCTTCACAAGATTACTAGTTAAGAATAAAGAACAAGGTGTGTAAGAACTATAAATGTGTATCATTAAAAATACTTATTTCAAATGTTTAAGTGATTATTGTGTTTTCATATTGTAGGTTATTATGTGCACTTTTATTTGAAATAAAGATATTGAGTGAAATAAAATTTAATTCATAATTAACTGAACTGTAATAAACTTTATGGCTAAAAAGTGTGAATCGTGACTATACAAAAAACTAATTTTAAATCGAAATGTAATCAGGAAGCAAAATGTATTGTGAAATATTACCTTGCGAGACCCTGGATATCACCCAGGGCCACTGCTAGTGATAAACTAAGTACCTGAAAGTATAATAATAAATTAAGTAAGTAAAGTTAACTGTAAATTTTTAAATATTTTAATTTATAATATTTAATAATAATAGCATTAAAATTAACCAAATATAAGTACAGTTAACAAATAAAAGTAAAAACTAAAAGTCTGATAAATTTTAGTTCTTTGTTTTTTTTTTTAATTTCGAGATATTTCGAGATATGTATTCGTCTCACAAGTACAAAGTATTCACAACCATCCGATACTTACCAATAAGATGCGCATTTCCGTTGATATCCACTGAACTATACTAATAAAATGTTCTTCTTAATAGTTCAATGCGTATTTATACCTCTTTTATCTAATTTTAAAACGTTCTCCGGTCCAGTTGGTCTCGTTTGTTACATGTTGTTTGACGTAAATTCTTCAGAACAGTGATTCTCAACAGTTACTACAAGAGGTCTTGATTAAATTGCTGACAATGCAAAAGTTCAAAATTAAAAAAATAAAATATGTAGTACTAGTAATGCAAATTTAGGAAACACTTTAAAATTTTGTCTGTCTTCTTATTTTTGTAAATCTAGCTAAGTTTCGGAATTGTACCTTAGTACCTACCCCTTATGCCAAACAATATCTTTCAAGGGTACAAGAAATGTATCTGGTAATTGTTTATTAAATCAACGAAGATATGTTTTTTAAGATTCAAGTCTATTGCAACTGAAGCCCTCTGTAAAATTTTGTAAAATATTTGTGTTGGATTCTTGCACTTTCATATAAACGATTAGGTCCATTGAATGCAGTGGTAAAGCCTATTCCTACACTGTCCCACTCACACAGCAAGCTTTGTTCACTCTTCTTTCTTAGTCCAGTCTATTTTTCTATGGAACGTGCTTCCTCTGGAAATCAGGATGCCCACAAACCGTTTTATATTCAAGACCAGAGTACACCAGCTCTACATCAACCCATAGTTGGCAAACAAATCATTTCAGATCGCATACGTATGTATTTGATATATATTCGTGTATATATTGGTTGGTCTATCATTATGATGTTTGTATATTTATATATGGAAATATTATTTTTCTAATCAATATCATTTTTATCATATAAAATTATTATTCGTGTACCAAACTGGAAAACTCTACACTTTGTGCACCTACCATTGATATAAATATCTCAGCATCCCCCTAAGATTAACTAATAGAAAATGCCTGTGGCATTATTTCCGCCTTTGTACAATCTTTGTGTATTTGTGTTAAACGCTTAAATAAAATAAAAAAAAAATTAAGAAAGATTATTGTGAAGGGCGCATACCAAACGAATTCATAATAGAAGCAAGTTTATCTAATGGTTATTGACGTCCAGGGGGATGTAAGTACGATTCATTTTCTCTTGGTGGTATTCTTACTAACGTGAAGTGAACACACTGCCACTATGAATCCTCCTTTAGGATGGAAATATATTTTGCAACGGCGCCTCTTAAAATATTTTTTATGGTTTCTTATGCCAAAAGATCCACTATGTCATAATGGCAGTCAGAGTTCTGGTCAAATATCAGTATCTTCGGAGGTCAGCAAACGTGAGTGACGTTAGGGAGTCAATGGCTTCTCTAATCTTTCAGCAAAACAAAGAAAGGTTTTGGCGATTTGTTGATAAACCACTTAGTATCGACGACCTACTTATGTTATGCAAAACATGGTAGTCCACCAGTTTTGCAATATATATATTTTGAAAAATTGTTCTAGGTATGTACAGAAAACTCTAATAACAATGTTGACATTTAATTTTTTATCATGTTTGTGGATAACATTCCACTAGTTTGAGAAACACTTTGTATATTAATTAATTTGGAGCTCATATTTAGATCAGATTCACAACACCGCATAATAATGAAGAGACTATATACATGATGTTAATGATAAATACTAAACAAACAGTGTTAACACAAACCTCGGAAATGGAAAGAAATTAATTAATCATGTAAGTCGCAATGTGGCGTTTATATCAGCAAAACATTTGATTACTATGATAATACAGTGATCATTGAAATAATAATAGGAAACAGTATACTACTATAACAATAATACAAAACAGAAATTGAAGTGAAATTCTTAGTTTTCTGAAAAAAAAAAAATAAGAAAGTCAGTGTGTAATTGACCTAATAAACATTCGAATAACGCACACAATTAACTACCATCTTTTTTATCGTGCACTCAATCCCCACGGATAGGTAGTTTTGTTTCATTGAACACTTCATTATCAACTTATAGATTGATAAATAATAATGTACCAACTTACTTTTATAGTACATATTTTATTGAATTGCTATTCTTAGAAATAAATAAAATAACACATCTTTTCAAAACTATGCCTTATCTATAAAAACTCGAAGAGTAACCTTAGCGTCTAACTTATACTTATTGTTAATGGTCCCTATCAATTACAAAAATAGACTTAATTTTGGTAAGATTATCTCACTGCCGTTTGATTTGTCATCATTATTTTCGTGCGATATGCGATGCGCGCCGCCCGACCAATGGTAAGATTCATCATGTGGGAGTGGCTAAGGAGGCCACAAGGCACCCTCTCGTACCAGCTGACGCAGATTATCACCGGGCATGGGTGTACCGGCCGATATCTGTGTCGGATCGGGAAAGAGCAAACATCCAAGTCACTGAAACGCGAGCGAGATTTCGGGGATGCACAAGCTCACCGAGTGCCCAGTGTGGGAGACGCTGAGACGGGAGCTGGAAGTGGCCCTGGGAGTGAGAGTTTTCACGCTTACCACCTTGCTTGCGGCGATGGTTCTCTGCGCAGATGAGTGGGTGTTTTAGTCAGTTTTACCTCCCCCATAGACGCACCCCGGGGAAGTTTTCACAAGATTAAAAGTAAATAAAAGTCAATAAAGAAATGCAATTTGATTGTACCTAATTCATTTTTAAGCCGATTGCCGTACAAAGGTAATATTTTTAAATTAAAGTCTTAGCCCCAAATAGTCACGATTATACCAGAGCACTGCACCATGCTACTTGAAAGAATCCAGTGGCATGGAACCACGCACCCTTTATACTCTACTTATATGTAGATTATTTCCTTGAAGCAGCAACATGAGGCGAGGAGCTGAAGAGGAAGAACACCACGCCACTTTTTATATCAGTTAGGCGGCAGACAAGTATACGGCCCATCTTTGTGGAAAGTGGTTACCGTGGCCTATGGACGGGTGCAAGATCAGGCGAGTCACACTCGTGCAGTCAACCCTGTAAGAACAGAGTTTCTGTGCCGTCAATGTAGGAGACAAAACAGGACAAATCTTTGATTTTCCCATCGACAGCTCAAAAACTCCACTCGCCGCAGGGAACACAACACGAGATTATTAAGATCGCGGTATTTTGTAGAGCGGAGACACTTCTCCAGTAGAAATGGTCAATTCGATTGGAAATACCGTCTTATCTTACCTCTCCCAAATTCATTTTATTACTCAAGAATCTACAGAAGACATTCTGTTTAAGCATTACTCTTCTAGTCGGTTGAGCTAAACATTATCTCTTCAATACGTAAACGTTTCGTAAAGATCTGTTACTACTGAAAAAAGCTTAATTAGATCAAATAAAAAAAGATAACATCATGTATAAACACGGATATTTTACTAGACTTCGTAAACACGTACTTTACTCGAGTTTCCAAGGTCAGAAACCCACTGCTATAAAACAGCTTAACCTTTTGTTTTATTGATTAAAGGTTGTGTATTAAATATATATAATTCTTATAGAAACAACGATATGAAATCGATAAATTAAGTGAAAATGGTCAGTAAGTGTATAAAAGACATGTTAATTTTACATGATGTGTAAACAGTAGTTCTTAGGAGTCAAATGCCAACAATAAAAATTTAATAAGTCATTCTTATACTTCAAGCCATCAAATTTAACTGATTGAATCATTGACTTATAATGAATCGCACGTTTAATAACTTTATAATCTACAAGTTATCTAGAATGTGTCGTCTAACCTTGACAAACTTTTAGGTCTTACATAATATGTATATTTTTCTGCATAATTTTAAATTAATAAATATACTCGTCGATAAGTCCTTTCTTTATGGCCATTGATGCCGGAAGCATCTTACTAGCGACCATTGAGCTGATCATTCATCATTATTTGAGCCTTTTCCCAAATTATTTGGGGTCGGATTTCCAGTCTGACTAAAATGCGGCTGAACTTCAACATTTTCCGTGAAGCGACTGCCATCTGAACTCTACAACCAATTGACGATATCGAAGTTCTGTATATATACTAGTTTGAAATGAATTCCGCCGCGTGGTTTCCGACAGAGAAGAATTAGGGCCACCCCTTCTCTTCCCATGCGGTTTCGTACAAGGCGACTAAGGGATAGGGCTGTTTAACATCAAACCGATATATGCAGCCCAGACTCCGCCTCAGATGCATGCCTCGAGTCAACAATAGTGCCCGGAATACGGCAATAGGCTCACCCCCTATTAAGTGGGACCGAATACAATAATTGGTGAAATGTGGGTGTTAATTCACCTCTGCTTGACCCTCCAGGGATAAAGGCGTGATTATATGTATGTATGTATGAAATGAATTCTTTGATATTTTGATTCTTTGACGGCTCCAAAAACGGAAGTAACCACCCGCCCTATCAGTGAATTCAGCGCAAAGATTTTTGTTGTCCTCAGACTCTAAGTTTCTAATCTATGGTAGTACCATGACGTACGCTAAACAAAAATAATAATTCATCAGCTTCCATCATCAGCTTACCTAAATATTTTAATATTACACAGCGAGCCATAAAACTAGCTGTGTTGTATAAAAAATATTACAGGGACGTATATGATACATCTCTGTATTATTTCAAAACTCAGCCTCTTAACTGATCTTTAATGAGATCTCCTATCATCATCATTTCAGCAATGTCATTAGATGATAACTACAAGAAGTAAATATATAATTACTAGCGTCGGCTGGTGACTTCGTACGATTGGACCCTTTTTCTTACTAGGTGTTGAGTTTTATAAAATCTATCCTGATGTCTACACTAAGGAACGTATCTGTCAAAAAATTCAAGTTTCTAGATGTTATAGTTTCTGATAAATAAATATCTTTATATAGCCTCTGATTATATAGCCTATATAGATTATAACAAATTCTATAAAATTTGCGGATCTCTCTTAATTTCCAAAAGATCCGATCATCAGATCCCAAATTGGTGATAATGGGACCAACTTGAAATAAATCAATCATTCAATCGCCTATAATAATAATAATAATAATAATAATAATAATAATAATAATAATAATAATAATAATAATCATTTATTTCAGATTCATCATCCATAGCAAATATCTAGTACAATTGCAAACTTCCAATCTAGTATTAGTACATTAATAATACATTTAAATTATAAATGGCAGGTCCGGATGCCTATCCTATCGCAGTCCAACTTGTAATACTATTTTTCAAATAAAAAATATTTTCTAAAATAGGTTCATAAATGACGAAGCTATCAGGTAACATACATTGCGATGAAGCCTAGTATCTCGTCGAATATATAACCTCTTCCTCTTTTGAAGTAACTTAAAAAGTAGCTTCTTCACGGTATCTCCACACTATCCTCAGCTACTCAGCGTTGCTTCTGCTTTCACAGAAGCTTTTTTAGCTTTAAGTGTGTAATATAGTGTAATATTAGTATATTACACTATGTTACACACTATTTTCTAGTGAAAATAATATACTTATGCGTACCATTATTAGTTGATTTTACTTGGTGGGCGTTTTAAGTATTTCGCTACCTGGCAGTTTTTTTATTTTTTTATTCCACTGTCTTATCATATAACTGTCGAACCTTTAGACTTTATAAGGAAATATTTGTTTTACACAAGCCATCAGAAGGCTAAAACCACCATTTGGATTTTAAGTTAATATGTGAGTATTTAATTATGTCATGGCGTATTAGTTAGTACACGTTGTTTACACGGTAATTATGTAAACATAAATATTATAAATTAAATGTTACTTTTTTTCTTTGAAAAATACTTAACTCATCCAATATAAAGGTGTGGCTGATGTATTCTGAGTAATAAAGTCAGAAAGAACAAATTATTCTACTCAAATTCAAATGTGTTATTTTATAATTGAAGATTAGCACAACAGATAAACCACGTCATCTAGAGCTATTATTATACTCTATATATCTTATGATTCCGATAAAATAAGATCCGGTTGATAATTAAGTGAATTTCATTATTACCTCTTAGGACAAAATAATTAATTTTAGCTGTTTCGATGTTGCGTAACTCGAAACCAGATGGTTAATGTATTCCATAAAAAGTATCCCTGAGTAAATCACATTAAATGCAAATTTAATGACTTTAAGTTGTTAATTGGGCTCATCTACTTCAGGTCACCGCACCCGCACAAAAAGCCTTAGTAATAGGGTGCCGTAACCAACTTCATACTATTACTAAGACGTCGAAGTAATTAAATCGGTAAAAAACTTCGTTTAAAGTTCTGTTTAAAGTCAGCAGTATTTGTACAAGATGAAAGGTTTTTGCATAAGAGTAGTATTGGGTAAAATAAATCTTCATTAAATTATTTTATACTTTTCCGTTTCTGAAGCTGGTTTTCTTAAACGAGATTTGTTTGTATTTTTTTACTTTTTAGTATCTGTAATAGGTTAATCTTCACAAAAAATATTAAGTTTCCCCCTTTTTATTGAATTAATCCAGTCCAGCATACCTTCTACTAGAGTTGCCGAGTATTGTCTGCATGACCTTGTGACCATTGTGATGTAGCCCTACCTTGTCACAGTATTTTATTGATTTTGAAGAATTCTCTGGTGTATTTCCGGAAACCAAGGTCCAATAGTCATGAAATTTATATGAGACCATTTGTGTAATATACTAAAAACAATGCAAAATCATTTTTTAAAATAGGTTAATAAACAATAGAATATTGGAGAACATAAACTAAAAAAATAATAGTTTATAAAACTAAAACACACGCTTTTAGCACGCGCTAAAAATTACAAAATAATTCGGACATTTAGTTTGATGACTCAAGAGTTTTCCCTTTGCCAAATCTTCATTAGATCGCAGGTAAACATAAACAATTTGTTCGTGATGAAAGATTAATAATTACCTATGCGAAATGGTTATGAGTAAGTAATCATCTTTACTGAATATTTATGATTCATTATGAAAGAAAGCGTGGATTTTTAGTGCGTTCTAAAAGTGTTTTTTTAGGTTTTTAAACTATTATTTTTATTTTATACTTTTTCGTATTCCTGACTGCAAACCCTTTCATTTGATACCCATAACATGAGGGTGCATTTTAAATAGCCTGTCCGCCATCTAGGACGTCCGCCATATTGGATTTAAGTCACGTGACTATCTTTTTCGTTTTTTTGGAAGCAAACCCTTTCATTTGATACCCATATTATGGGGGTGGATTTCAAACAGCCACTCCGCCATCTTGGGGAGGCCGCCATATTGGATTTGTAATGACGTTTCTTAGCTATTCATGTGTTGTCATCAGAACCCAGAGCGTGTGCCAAATTTCATCCTAATCGAAGACCGGGAAGTGGGTCAAATTAAGATTTCAGGATTTTCTTACATACATAGGTGGTTAGTTGCAAGTGAAGCTAATAAAAGCGTGATAATTATTTAAAAAAAATGTTCTTAAAGTTATGTTAAAATTATATGGGACTAAATGTCCGCTAAAATTAAATATACAAAATTAAATTAAATTAAAAAATTATCACAGACATTAGATCAAATAGTAAATAGGTGTCCATAAAAAATATACCAATCGAATTGAGAACCGCCTTGATATCACTACTTTGATATCAAGGCGGTTTTTTGAACCTTTAACTTAATCGTAATCATAATTATTAGTGTTTTACTAGCGTTATAGAATAATCTTGGCATAATAACCTTAGTATGATCTCCAACTACAGATATAATCTTATAGTACAATCATCTCATAACTGTAGATTATTCAAGACTTGTTCAAGAATGGTATTTTATAGAGTTTCGTGAGAAAGCTATAATTTGGTATTTGTTATAACAATCACACCCCTAAAGCTTTGAGAGAATTTTAAAATATCTCCCCTACCTACACTTAGGTGTTTATATCATCATCACATAGTTGGAAAAATATTGGCGATCTGTGTACTAGGGGATCAAAAAAATCGTACAAATGATATATTTCAAGCCCGCTATTCTTCAATTTACTTACAAGTTTGTAACTACTTCAATCATCGCAATAGACAGAAGTAACCAAAATTAATCGGTAAATAATGGTTGCCTGTAAGAAATTGTCGCAGAGTGATAAGGCCGCCACCTGTACGTACGTACAATATCAAGTGTATAATATCAAGAATATAAATCCTTGATGAACAATGAAGATAAATATTATTATATAGGTACCTAAAGTAGTCTAAATCTTGAGTCATACAAATATGTCAGGGGTCAAACTATTGATCTTTAAATTCATTATCGTTGCAAAACCAGAAGGTCTAAAAAGGTCACTTTATTGGAATCGTATTGGGATGATATTTTGTCTTGCGGCGATATTTATACGAAATTAGGGTCTGCTTAGCACATTAATTAAAATGTGATTTAGCTCATATTAGTGAACATTTAAAGAATGTGATACGAATTCATTAAATCTACTGGAAATTCATAAATTTTCTAGTTTTTAGCAGAATCGCTTAATGTGACCTTTTTAGACGCGCAGGAAAAACTAAAATATCACTAGTATGATTCATATATTCATAAATCACAGTAGCTATCAGGATGCCACATTATGGTATTTATTTTTCAAAATAATCTTAAATCGTATGCTTTGCATTATAATTATAATTACCCTTACTATAAGTTTGAACTATTAGAGTCTTCGACGAGTAGTGGCAGTCAGACACGGCCCGAAGAGTTGAGGTCTTGGAGATGGCTCACTAATCCATTACACTACAGTAACAGTTTGAGGGATCTTATTTCTGATTTAAATAATCTTCTCAGTGTACAGCAAATAGAAAATCTTGTAATCATGCGCCCAAATAAATTGAAACTAAAATCCTAAAGTTGGCAAATTTAACCTACAGGAGACATTCCTTTATTTTTTAAAAGAAACAAATCTGATGAACTGACAAATTCAACATTTTCTAAAACTCATTTGCCACACTAGTAATCGAACTGACGAAAGTTCGAAAAAATAACACCTGTATTTTCATAGCATCAAAAGCAACAAATCTCTCCAAAAATGTGGTAAATGAAATAAAAGGAAATAGTTGTGGCCCGAAGAGTAGACCTCTTGAAAATTTCCCGCTGTTCTATTACACTACAGTAACTGTTTGAGGGATCTTATTTCAGTATACAGCAAATAGAAAATCTTATAATCATGTGTAGAAATAAATTGAACATAAATCAGTAACATTATTGATATGAACTTGCCGAGTAACATGCAAATTTTCAGCTTTATACAGATGTTGCATTCATTGCTGATTAAAGGATATTATTCCTTGGAGCTGGAACATTACTTTTAATGATCTGATATGTTCGCATATTTACAGTAAGTTGAAGTAAACAAGTTCTTCATTGAATGTTTAAACAAATACCTACTTGATTTTATATGCCTACTCTAAATGAGTTTAAAAAATTAATATTTAAATTGTACGATTATTATGGAAACGTGACCTTTAAAATATATTTTTGTATAAGGATAGGAATTACGTATTAAAAAATACTTTTATTTTATTATTTTCATCGGTCTTCAAAATCATCATCATCATAATGAAATTATTTATTTGCTATAACGATTTAAAATAGGTACTTATCTGATCAATTTATGAATGTTTATAACCCACTTCTGACCTTACTTTAAATATTTTGCTTTTATACCATTGTGGTAAAAACAGCAGGCCACGTCATAGTTATAGAGCAGTCTAGAGTAGTGTCATTATTGCCTTTCCCACCGGGCGCCTCTGACACTTATTGATAATCAACAAGTAGTACATGTGCCATATAACCCAGTAACCAACGTCGCAGAGTTAAGTACTATAACCTACTATAACCTACTACCTAGAGTTAAGTACTATAACCTACTACCGCAGTGTCTGGCATCTTTCCAACGTCAGTGAATATTAAACTATTTTATGGCAGCGAAGTAGTTAGCTACCTTAGGTATAAATTGATAAGTTTAAGCAGTGTTCTTACACCTGGTAATAAGATCACTAATACCAATAAGTATGTATAAAAAGTGTGTTTAAAATTTTCTACAATAATTTTTTATAATAAAGTCTAATAATTAATTTATGTCAATTATTAATCTTATTGTTTCTACAATTGACAGCCTCTGTGGCGTGGCGGTAGTGAACGCTACTACTACGCAGGAGGAGCGGGTTCGATCCCCGCTCAGTGCAAATATTTGTATGCATGAATATGGGTATTTGCATACTGCTACAACATTCTACACATCGCTATCTAGACCCATGGTAAGCACAGTTTAACTAGCTTGTACTATGGAATCTAGAATGCAGATAAATATACTAAGATACTTTTTTTTGCAAATGCCTACATATTATACATAGAAACACCCAGACCAATGTAAATAAAAAATATTCATGCATACAAATAATTGCACTGAGTGAGAATCGAACTCGCGCCCTCTGCGTGGCAGTCAAACGTTCTACCGCTACGCCACAGAGGCCGCCAACTTCATATATATAATTATTTGTTCCAACTGACTGACTGTATGCCGCGTGAAATGTCCCAGATTAGAATTATGTCAAACCATTAACAGTATTATTCTCTTTGAACCAAAAATATTAGTATTTTTAACGATTAATCAATCTCATTCGTCAATTGAAAACAAACGAACAGTCAGTTGAAAACAAAGCTACATATAACAAAATTATTAAAACAAATAAAAAAAGAAACAAATCAAATGTATACATATATATTCAGACATTTCACGTTCGTGATATGATTGTAACAAGTACAACCTATCACATCTACTTAAAACAACAAAATTATGAATTACGTAAGTGTAGGTGGTACCACTGACATTGGTATTATAATTTTATTTAAATGATATCGGTATGACACACATCTATAATTATCACATTAGTACTGTTCATATGTACATCAAAATAAATGTCACAACATAAATTTATTTTATTAGTTGGAAATAAGTTTGAAATTTTTATTTTTATTTTATTGCTACTATAATGCATTGGCACGCTTCAGTATAAACGTATACACTTACGTAAAATATTGTTTTTGTATCTATACCTCCCTTATATCTTGGACCCAAAATGCTTATATACGCAGTACGCTAAACATAAACTGGCGAAATGTGGATACTAGCACCTCTGGCTACCCCTTTGATAATATCCCCCAGTCCGAGGTGGAGAGGAGTCGCGAACAACTTGTGTCAGAAATCGAGACTACTCTCTCTGGAGTATCCGATTAGGGACGACTAAACCTAGTCCAATTCAACTCCACTAAGACACAAGTATGTGTATTTACCGCTAAGAAAACCCCATTCATTGTAGCGCCGCAATTCCTGGGCACATCGCATACCATCTCCTTGAGTATCGGGATCCTTGGTGTCGATATCTCCAGCGACGTCTAATACCGAAGTCCTTGGCAGGACAAGGTTAAGTTGGCTTCAAGAAAACTCGGAGTGCTCAACAGGGCGAAGCAGTACTTCACTAGCACAGTAGCAACTCCTTCTTTATAAAGCACAGGTCCGGCCTCACATGAAGTACTGCTGTCACCTTTTTGCTGGAGCACCTGCATACCAGCTTGACCTCTTCGACTCAGTGTAAAGACGGGCATTGAGGCTGGTTGACAATCCCATACTCATAGGTAGTGTGGAACCTCTTAGCCTTAGGAGGGATTTTGCCTCACTGTGTGTGTTCTACCGCCTATACAATGGTTTGTGCTCAGATGAATTGTTTGACATGATGCCCGTAGCTACATTCTATCATTGCACCTCTCGCCATAGGCAGGGAATTCATCCTCACACATTACGACCTGAGACGGTGCGCACTGTGCGGTATGAAAGAAACTTCATCCCACGCACACTCAAGCTGTGGAATGACCTTCCTGCTGCAGTTTTCCCAAGCGCCTACAATATGGGGTTCTACAAGAGGGGCATAAGAAGGTTTCTTCATGGTCGGCAGCGCGAGTGTGACACCCCTGGTGTTGCATACGTCCATAAGTCACGGTAACCGCTTCCCATCAGGTGGGCCGTGTGCTTGTCTGCAAACTAAGTGGTATAAAAAAAAAGATATAGGCGTGGGTTTATGTTATGTTATGTGTTTTTGAGTGTCTTCTGAGGATAATACAGGGTGCTACAAATCTGTAAATTCAGTTATTTTTCACTTTCCAGTGCTTCTTTTTGTTTCTTGAAGTCGTTTTAACGTTTATGTAAAAAAAAAAAATTTTTCCCTTTTTAGTAGTCACTTGAACTTCATATTTATAAACAATCTCCGATCATATCACCGAAATAACTGATCTTCATAGTTTATAACCGGTCCATAGTTTGCTTGGGTTTCTATCATCAGCTTAACATCATGTGAAAATGATTTTCATAGGCTCAAATACAATTATGTAAAAGCAACAGTAACAGTATTTTAGCCAACATTTTAAAGATTAACCTAGATTCCGTTATCCGAACCTAACTCCCCGAATCTCGTCATCCAAACACTTCCCTTTTCTACAAAACAAAGATCATAAAAATTCGTTTCGCAATTTATGGCTTTTATATACAACGGTTTATCACCTATTTTGCCACCTTAGTGGTAAAATTATGAAAAATGCTGATATACTTACCGGTGCCATTTAGAACATCTACTTAAGGATGATAAAATCACTATATTGTAACAACACAACATACAGGGTGGAAAAATAAGTCAGGCCTTGGAGGGAAACTACCTTAAATCCTTAAGTTGGCTAATTTTCTTTAAAGGAGACATTCCTTTATTTTTAAAAAGAAACAACACTGCATTTAATATTTTCTAAAACTCGCTTGCCACACTGGTAAACGAACCGACTAAAGTCCGAAAAAATAACACCTGTATTTTTATAGCATCATAAGGAACAAATCTCTCTAAAAAATGTGGTAAATGAAATGAAAGGAAATCCAAGTATATAAATTCAATTTGACAAAATAATAATAATAATAATAAGTGGCGAGCAGTTGGTAAGTGGCGACACCACGTACCCTTATTCTCCCGAGGATTAGGATTTTAGGATCCTCACCTTGTGTGCTTGCCTTTATTTGGCCGGCCATGAGTGGAATTGCAAGAGCAGAACCTATGCTCCAGGTTGGAAATGTAAAATGTCATAGCGCCGGGGGCATGCTGATTGGTATACCGCAAATTTGCGCCCCGCAGACTCACCTCTCGACAACCTTAGCCGTTCAACAGATGTTGCTCCATGGTCGCTCTATATGTGGCTATTTTAATGGGGCCCATGCATTGAGTTGGCAAGTCACCAGCTGCCTTTTTACAATTTTGATACTTATTGTCTCGGCAGGCATTCGTTAGTCTCCTCCCATAGCCCATTCACCTGTCCATCCAATTCTCAATCCCATAGCCCATAATTTAGTTTCCATCGCGGCCACAGCACCACACGGCAATAGTCTCTACACCTGGCGGGTACCATCTCCCGGTGTATTACATTGTGCGCTCGGGGATGATATCCACCATGTGTGTGTATTCCTAGCATATTAAATTCTCATAAAGTGCGCAGGGGCATAGATCTAGCAACCAGGCAGGTGACGGAAGAATTCTCTACTGTACGGTGTTTGTCTGACTGTCACGGAGAGAACAAACAGTTGTCTTACCGTGAGTACTTGACAGAGTTCATAGAGGTGCGTGGTTGGAAAGAGACGTGGTTTGAAATAGGAAACCTATAGTATGGCCCTTTGCGCACGCTTGGCTAACATAAGGTGACTTTGCGCGGCCCCTCCCCACGAGTCAATACAATATGACAATATGGACTGGCAGAGTGCTAGATACGCCATCTTCATAACCTCCACGTCAGCCGAATAGCGTAATTGCTTGAAGATGTAATAAGTTTACGAACTCTCTTGGATAGTTGGACGACGTGTTCCTTGAAGGTGAGATTACTGTTGATGACAACACCAAGGTATTTTGTAAATGATACCTTCTCGATACACACGGGGTTACTTGATGGCGAGCCGTGGTGGTTTAGGTCAGAGTATTCTCCCACAGTTACTCGTAAGGTGTTGTTCATAAGCGCGGGGCGATTGCATATACTAAAAGCGACCATTTTGGTTTTACTGATATTTAGAGCCAGTAGATTATCATGAAGCCAATCTCTGACTGTGTCAAAACCTTCTTGGGCAAGGCGAAATGTATCAGCCCATGTGTTTGAAGTGAACACAAGGGTCGTGTCATCTGATTACGAGAACAGTTTTCCATTTTTGAGGTTGATGTTGCACAATCATTTATAAAAATCAAGAATAGACTTGGCCCCAAGATGCTGCCCTGGGGTATGGCATATCAGTACTGATATGTGGTCCCAACTTAACACACTGTCTTTTATTTGTTAAATTGCTTCGGAACAGGGAAAGCTGGGTTCCCATTATGCCCAGAGCCTCCAAGATCAAGGAAAAGTGCAGCGTATTTTTGTTTTCTGTCGAGACTTGTGACTATGTAAACTGTAAAACTGTGTACAGCATCAGAAGTGGAGAGATTAGCTCTAAACCCGAATTGGTTTTTAGACAACATATTTTGTTTTTCTAAGTAAGACACAAGCCTAGAATTCAGAATTTTCTCTAGCACTTCAGACACGGCAGGCAATGCCGAGATAGGCCTATAATTCTCAACTTGGTTTCTATCTCCAGATTTATAAATAGGATGTAGCAACGCCTTCTTGCGAAAGTCGAAAAATACGCCGGTAGTTAAACAGAGATTGCCAATGGAGGTGAGTGGAGGAACAAGTACTGATTTGTGGCACTTCAGAAATGTGAAAGATATACCGTCCCATCCCGTTGCAGAGTTATTTTTAAGGGAAATTATCAAACGTTCCACCTCCTCCTCATCTGTTTCAAGGAGTACAAATGATTTTCCAAATTCGGCTGTCGTACCGAGTATCAGGGTGTGTAAGTGCTGTTTGCTTGCTGTTTTTCAACAAGTGATTTACCAATGTTAATGAAATAAGAGTAGATATTATCGATGGCACACTGAGTGCTAATATTTTTATCTAAGAGATCAACAGCAGGACTCAACGTTTTTATAGTGTTGGTGATAGAATTTATCACCTTCCAAACTTGCTTTGAATTCTTACCGGCCTTTTCAAGTTCCATCCTTTCATAAGCTCTCTTACTTCTCTTAAGAAGTGCAGTGCAGTAATTGCGATACATTTTATAACAAATTTGCAAGACTGCACTGGATCTATCTTTCATTAGTTGTTTATAAAGATTATCCCTAAGGCGCATACACCTGATCAACCCGGGGATGATCTAGGGTTTGATAAGTCTCCAACTAGGTTAGCATCAAGAACAATTCGACTTATTAGAAGCTTACTTTGCTTGCAATAAGAACTACGATTTAGCTCTGCATCTAGAAAAGATTTATCACGATGGTGAACATTTTAGTGAACATTGGAAGTTTTAAAATTGGAAATTGGAAATCTTCAAGGCGGGAAACTGCTGAAGAGATAGGCACCAGCCATACTCGTATACTTAGCGTTCTGAAAAAATACAAATACAAATGTTATCGTGATGGACGATTGGTGTAGAGATTACATCCCAGAGATAGTGAAAGAAGAAAAAAAGAAGGAGGAACTGCTGAACAAACTCGAACGCTTGCAAAATCTGGAAATCCGATTTGTGTTTGGCCTTCGTAAATATGACCATGTCACGGAATATCGTAAAAGATTGAACTGGCTCCCTATTCGACAGCGCCGTGACCTACACATTCTAACTCTTCTCAATACTATTCTTCACAATCCTAATGCTCCAACTTATTTGCGGGAACGCTTCAATTATCTTGTGCCTAGGGGCCAACCCTGTCGTCTTTCTTCCTCTCTTCTGCTTCGCACACCTGCACACAGTTCCAGCTGTTATGATGGATCCTTCACGGTACTAGCTGTACGTCTTTGGAACGCACTACCTCACACCATTCGCAGTAGTAATACTCTGGACATTTTCAGAAGAAGAACAAGGGAACATTTTCTCTCACAATAATGAAGTCTGTATATTTATCTATGTATGCTTTGTATATTTATATTATATATGTATATATATATAAGTATATGTGTATGTATGTAGGTATATTATGTATTATGTGTAGGTGTAAGTATGTATTAATATAATACTATGTATGCTATGTTTGTGTAAATACATGTACCTACCTGTTCAGGTAGGTACCTACGCTTATTATTATTATTTTTTTTCTTTTCTTTCTTTGTTTATCTTTTCTTTTTGTTTTTTTTTGTAATGTACACTTCACATCCCCCTTCATTATTATATGCTTCTCTGCTACTCAAAGGTTTGCTGGGAGAGAACTCATTTTGAGTTAAGCTCGCCTTTGTACATCTTCTTTGATGTGTTTTGTTTATGATCTCTGTACTGTGTGTGTGCAATAAAGAATTAAATAAATAAATAAATAAGATTAGAGTTCTGACAAGTTATTCAGACACAAATAGCCCGCAACCCAAATTTCTTAGACTACATTATATAGTTTGATGTAATAAATTTCAGTAATAATGAAAAATGTCTAACAATCATTACTGGATCCATGAAAACCCATTCCGTGTTCGTGAAACAAACAATCAGGTCAGGTTTTCGTTTAATTTTTGGAGTGGAATCAAAATTAATAAAGACGTTTTAGTGCACGTTTACTAAGAATATCTGAATACAGGTAAATACTGTGAAATTTTGGAAATTTTACAAAATCAATATAGCCTTCTACGGAAAGAGTAACGAAATAATAACATTTTTCAACAAGATGGTACACCTGCCCACAACAGCAATATCCCGCGCTTTGTCACACCGTGCTGCGGCGGCATTCACCTCTTTTTTCACGCCTTCTCCCACCCAAACTCATGGCAGCGCAATTTAGAGAACTAGGCAACGCAGCGGCTCGTCACACTCCCAAAAGCTTGCTATTTGAGGTGGAGTCCACTAACATCTGTGGGCTCCATGCAAACCTCAACGCCGTCCACCAACACCTAGAGACGGCGAAACCTGTCATGTTTTTTCTAACGGAGACGCAAATACACCGCCCTGTCGACACGACCTACTTGCTCTACCCTGGCTATGTTCTTGAGGAAAGTTTTCGTGCAAAAGCCGGGGTGTGCGTGTTTGTTAGGGCGGATGTTTGCTGTCGCGGTTTGCGCTGCCTAGAGGACCCTTCCTTCTCTATCCTTTGGGTACACGTAGACCATGGCCCTACGAGTCAGATCTATGTGTGCCTCTACCGTTCCCATACAGGAGATGCTGAGATAACTCGACTCTTTGAATATCTGAGTCAGGTGGCAGATGATGCGCAGGAGCGATTTCCGAATGTCGAAATGGTATTTTTCGGGGATTTTAACGCCCACCACGACATCTGGTTGGGCTCCTCCAAAACAGACCATGCGGGAAGAGCCGCCCACGCATTTGCTCTGGCGCACGGCCTGACCCAATTGGTGCACGAGGTCACTAGGATACCAAGAAGGTCGGGCCTAGCACCTTCTCTGCTAGACCTTCTGCTGACGAGTAATCCGGACCGGTACAGTGTGTCGGTCTGTTCCACGGTGCCTATTATAGTGCCCCCACGACCCGTGCAGGGGAAGCGGCGTCTCTGGCACTACTCGTCAGCGGACTGGGATGGACTTCGTGACTATTTTGCGTCCATCCCGTGGGTTGAGCGCTGCTTTAAAGGTAAGAACCCATCGGATTGTGCTACTGCTGTCGCCGGTGAGATCGGTCTGGGTATGGAATACTATATCTCATATACCGAATCGATGATTGTGGTACGCAGCCACCGACGCTACCCGACAGTGACCACGCGATGCCTGATATCCATATCAGGCAACGCGATGTCCGTGCAGTGCCGCAACCACTCGATGTCCGGAAAGCCAGTGGTCCGGATGGTATTCCAGCGGTAGTTTTGCAAAAATGTGCAGCGGAGTTGTCTCCAATGCTTACGCGCCTGTACCGGCTGTCCTACAGTTCGGGTACAGTGCCTTTGCCTTGGAAAGAGGCGAATGTTCAGCCGATTCCCAAGAAGGGGGATCTCTCGGAGCCAGCCAACTATCGACCCATAGCCGTCACCTCTGTGCTGTGCAAAGTGTTCGAGCACATAATTAACAAACAGCTCATGCGGCACCTAGAGGATCACTCCTTAATTAATGACCGGCAATATGGCTTCAGGCCGAAACGGTCAACGGGTGATCTTCTAGCATACGTTACCCATCTTTGGGGTGAGGCTATGGACAAGCACGGCGAGTCACTGGCAATTAGTCTTGATATCGCCAAAGTTTTCGATGGAGTCTGGCACAAATCGCTTCTTTCCAAGCTACCTGCCTTCGGTCTGCCTTCTAGGCTGTGCAACTGTGTTGCCAGCTTCCTGCAGGGGCGCCGTAATCGCGTCCTTTGTGACGGACGAGCTTCGGAGTTTCTGCAGGTAAATGCTGGCGTGCCCCAGGGGTCCGTCTTATCACCCACTCTCTTTCTTCTGCATATCAACGACATGCTGTCTACCGGCAATGTTCATTGTTATGCAGACGATAGCACTTTACATGGGAGTTATAATGGACACCCTGCTGTCAAGCAGTCAGATATCGCAGAGAAAAGGCAGCTTCTTGTCACTGAGCTTGACGGGATCCTGAATCACATTTCTCAATGGGGCTCTGAGAACCTGGTTGAGTTCAATGCCAAGAAGACGCAGGCATGTGCGTTTACAGCAAAAGTATCGTCTTTCCTTCCCCTCCCCACTCTTCAGAGCACGCCACTGCCACTGCAGGACAATCTCAATATCCTAGGTATGGATGTTCGCTGCAACCTGAATAACAAAAATTACATCGAAAGTATCATCAAAACAGCCTCACGAAAACTCGGAGTCCTGAACAGAGTGAGACGATTTTTCACGCCGGAGCAGCGGTGTCTTCTATACAAGACACAAATTCGCTCCTGTGTGGAATACTGCTCGCATCTCTGGGGTGGTTCAGCAAAGTACTTACTAGATGCTCTCGACAGGTTGCAGCGACGTGCGGTCCGCATCATTGGGAATCCCGAGGTCACGAACACCCTAGAACCTTTACAGATGCGTAGAGATGTTGCGTCCATGGCTGTATTTTACCGTCTGTACCATGGGGAGTGTTCTGATGAGCTCTTCCAATTAGTCCCACCCTCCCCTTTCCTACACAGGACAACACGTGCAGGTCTTAGATGTCATCCGCACACGGTGCAGAACATCCGATCAAGAACCAAGCGGTTCGGAGACTCTTTCCTCTGTCGCACCATTAAGGCCTAGAATTCATTACCAGCTTACGTGTTTCCTTCTTCCTACAGTCCCGGGTCCTTTAAGCGGGGCGTGAAAAAGCATATGATGAGGCCGTCAAGCTGAGTGTCACCATTGTCACACGGTATGTGTAAGTAATGGTGACCCTCTTTTCTGGGACTTTGCCTTCAGCTTACCATCAGGCAAGGCGAAGTCTAATTGACGTGCCCTATATAAAAAAAAAAAAAAAAAACTTCCAGGGCTTGCTTTAATGTAAAACTCAATGTCTGGATTGGTACGAACGGAACGATAAAATGGCCTGTATGAAGTCGAGACCTCGCCCATTGATTTTTTTTGATTGGGTCATGGAAAAAAAATTATTTATGAAACCACTTCTCTTACCTCAACCCTTAGTTCTTGCACGGTTTCATAAAAACCGTGCAAGAACTAAGGTTTAAGGTAAAAAATGTTATAAGGGGCATACACAACTACATATTATTGAAGGCTACAAGAAATGAATTTCAACGGGCAATAGATTTGTGTAGACGGTACGAGGGGGCTCATTTCGAACAATTTATCTAAAGTTAATGTTAGATTTTACGATCATTATTATTTTAAAGACCAAATTTTTGTAAGAGAAAATTTATCCGGAATAATAATTCTATCGATTAGCGAATAGCGAGTGTTTTTTTTTAATTTTAGTTGGTTCGAGTCTCGGATGACTCAAGCGAGTTTTACAACCCACGACGGCGGTTTTGTTTCTTTTTAAAAATAAAAAAATGTCTTCTTTATGTAAAAGAGCAACCAACTTAAGGATTCTAGTGTGTTCCCTCCAGGGTCCGAGTTATTTTTCCACCCATTATACACATAGATTAACACGTAAATGCTGTAAAGTATCATTATTTGCGTGTTATTAATTATATTTCACTCAACTGTAATTTTAATAGAAAGCGCCTAGACATTTGTTTTGTGGAAACGATACAGCAATGTTAGTGTCATTGCTACCACAAAATAAGTAGGCGCGTTTTCCCATATTTGGAGGGTTTCTTTAAACTTTTTCCAAAGAGTTTAAGGAAACCCGGACTTCTTGGATATGGGAACACTCTGAAAATATCTTCTACGCAAAAAATCAAGAAAAAAAGCCGTACATGGTACCGTGCAAAATTGCGTAGCAGATATCTAATTGAGAACCTCCTCCTTTTTTGAAGTCGGTTATAAAAACCCCGAAAAGCTAGCTTCCCTGTTTTCGAAAAGCCTAACGCAGTCTACTACTTGACAAATCTCTCCCACTGTTGGGAGGCTTTGGCCTACTGTTTCCACGCTGGCTACAAGGTTTTAAGTTCAAGTTTTCCTTCTCTCGCAGTGATATCATCTGCATATTTTCTGTCAGTTGCCTTTTATGACACCCTTTAGATAACATGAGATGGTGAAACTTGCATTCTTTCTGCGTCACTACACAGATATATCATAATTCTACTTGAACATGTGACAGAATCATATCCCGGATCAGGCTATACCGAAAGTCTACAATTGTGACTCTACTGATTTTAAAAGTATTGATACTCGTAACTATACAATAAATCTCATGTTTTATGTAGGACACGTCTATTTATACTTCACCTCTCCTGATGGTAAGCTGTAGGCAAATGGTCAGGATAGAGGGTCACCATTACAAATTTATTTATTTATTTATTTGGCACACAAAACAGAAAACAATCAAAATTTTACAAAATATCATTTGAAGGTTCGGTTCCAGATTGAGTTCCAAAACATGTGTACTCAGCATGGTATAATTAAAAAGCGTGCATTAAGTATAACAATAAAATAATAATCAAAAACCAAAAATAACAAAACAATAGGACAATTACAAGATATCATGGTTAAAAAAATTAGACAGTAATTAATCCCTGTAACAAAGCAACAGCAAATTTATAGCTTGGCTATAACCTTTTTAACAGCATTCTTGTATGTTGAGAAACTAAGGCTGAAAATATCTATCTCATGGCTATGCTCATGTAGGAGTTCATTATATAGACGACGCATTCTAACAATCAGGTTGAAAAAAGATGTGTTGTTGATGTATACATTTAATACGAAGCTCTTGAGGTAGGGTTGACGATGTCTAAATTTAATATTAAATTCTATTAAGGTTAATAATTCCGGAGAGTCAATTAAGGAATGAACAATCTTATGAAGGCATATAAGATCACTACATTTACGGCGCTCTTCAAGCGATTGCAACTTGAAATGGTCGAGTCTCTCCGCATACGACTTCAGCTGAATGTGTGACCTCATTCTATAGCAAGCAAAATAAAGACACTTCTCCTGGATCCGCTCCAGATACTTAATATGAACCGCATAAAAAGGTGACCAAATGATGGAGTTATATTCCAAGATACTGCGAATTAGCATCTGATAAAGATATATCAGACTGTGAGGATTTTTGAAGTCTCTAGTTAGTCTAGATATAAAACCAAGTAGCCGCGTACTCCTACCCACCACATAGTCAATGTGTGCCTGAAATGTAATTTTATCGTCAAACAAAATTCCCAAGTCCTTAACGGCACTTTTTCTTTCCAGGCAGTGTCCATCGACGTTATAATTATATAATATCTTTTGTCGTTTGCTAGTGAAAGATATTACACAGCATTTCTGAGCGCTTAAGGACATACAGTTTTCGTGACACCAACTAAGAACCTTTTCCAGATCTGACTGAAGTTTTAAACAGTCTTGGAGATTGTTGACTATTGAGTAGATTTTCAGATCGTCAGCATAAAGCAAACAAGAGCTCTCCAATCTATCTATAAGGTCGTTGATAAAAACGACAAAGAAAAGGGGTCCCAAATGAGATCCCTGGGGAACACCTGAAGTACAGGGAGCGGGAGCAGACAAAGCGCCCCTGATAGTCACAAGTTGACTTCTTCTATCCAGATATGATTGAACCCAACGAAGCAAATTCCCATGTATTCCATAACCAGATAATTTTGCACACAGAATGCTGTGGTTTACTTTATCGAAAGCCTTGGAAAAATCTGTGTATATGGAGTCAACCTGCGACCTTTTCCCAAATGCTGAGCATAAGTAATTTTTATACACCAATAGGTTGGACAAGGTTGAACGATTTTTAATAAAGCCATGTTGTCTAGTCGAAAGCATTGGACTGATGTGGCGGTATAATGAGCCGTAGACTACTGATTCGAAGATTTTAGCCATACAGGATAAAATACTGATAGGTCTATAGTTTCCGCAGCAGGTTTTATCACCTGCTTTGTGTACAAATGCGACAATTTTATTTCATTACGTTTGATCTTTATTTAATTTTTAAATTATTATTAGCCTAACAATCGACGCTAATTTTCTTTTAATTTGGTACCATTCCTTTTTCTAACCGCTGTAGCTAAATAACTTGACCTAATGAGACATAAAGCCATTAACGACTTTAGTAATGCAAAATAAAATTTTACTTGATTTTTAACTTTGACTTTGAAGTGTGTTTTTATAATTAAACACCTCAACAAAGTCTAGGGAACAAGATGACCCCAATTATTTTTTTTCGTGTAAATCTTGTTTTGCAAATAACTGGCAGCAAATAAATAAAAATAGAATAAAGTAGATTACAGAGTTGTTCGAAATTTAAAAATAAATTTAAATAAGTAATGATTTTCGAATATGGAGGGAAAACTTTTAAAAGTGTTTGATTGTGCAATTTCTCTGAGGCAAAATAATTTTTTTTTTATTTATTGTAAATAACGTTTATTATCAATAATACGTCTTTTACGTATGGTTTGTGCATTTTTGTGACTGTAGTCATCATGTCACGTCGTCATTTAAGTCGCGAAGAGATGTTAAGGGCTGTTGGTATGCTGCAAGCTGGACGAACTCAACGCGACGTAGTGGATGCTGTCAACACCCAACCAAGCGTAATTTGCAGATGGGCACGCTACAGGTCTACAGGGGATGTTGCCGAACGTCACAGGGGACGAAATAGGGTTACTACCCCGCGACAAGATCGTTTCTTGCAAAATTCCGCAAGGCGGCAACCCACGATTACTGCTCGTCAGTTGGTCGCAGGCCTCCAGTCTCAGCATCAAGTGGTTGTTAGCGATCAAACTGTCAGAAGAAGACTACACGAGGCCAATCTTTATGCTCGCAGACCGCTTAGGGTTCCAGCTCTTCGACGTGGAAATCGAGGTCGTCGCTTATTGTGAGCTAACGCATATTTACAGTGGACCGACCATCAATGGGCACGGGTTCTGTTTTCCGACGAATCTTGCTTCGGTTTTCATCCTGATTCGAGAAGAGTGCGTATATGGCGAGTTCCTGGACGTCGGAGTCGTCTCCAGAATCCGCAAGAAGTTCATCCTTACCAAGGTGGAACAATCATGGTATGGGCTGGAATTCGCCTTGGTGGAGGGACCGACCTCGTTTGGATACGGGGCAATTTGAATGCAAACCAATACATTCAGGAGGTTATACACCCCATGGTAATCCCTCATCGACAGCAGTTCGGTCAAGATTTTATGTTCATGCAAGATAATGCACGGTCACACACTGCGAGGGTAGTGGTCAATGCGTTAAGCTAGCACAATATGACGACGTTGGAATGGCCTGCTCAGTCTGCCGACCTCAATCCCATAGAGCATGCCTGGGATTTGCTTGGGAGAAGAGCTTTCAGTGATTCTTTGGAAAATCTGAACACTGAAGAACAACTTTTTTTACACCTTCGCAGTGTATGGAGCCATATTCCACAGACGATGATTGACAATCTCATACTAAGTATGCCACGCCGTTGTCGAGCTGTTGCTAATGCTTTAGGAGGTCCTACAGATTATTAAAAACGTTTAAAGTACGGTTAATTACTGTATTTCTTACTACCTCGTTATTTTTGTGCCTAATCATAGAAGGTTGTAATACTCAATATTGGCACTATTCAATTCTTTCTTAAAAAAAAAAAAATTTGGTATGAAAATGTTTTTATTAAAATTAAAATTAAAAACGGTATAAAAATACCCTTCTACTGATATAAAACACTCACTATTACAAGAAAGGGTTTTTAAATAAATACTAGAAATGTCCTTGTTCCCTAGACTTTGTTGATGTGTGTATTTTGTGAAATACGTAATTCACACTACTTGTAGCGCCTGAGGGCATAAATTACTAACTGTATTAAAAAAAATACTGAAATGAAATTATTTTATATTGATCCCGAAATTTCGGCGTTTTTTCAGCAGTCATGGCCATGTGAAGGTTTACGAAAGAATCTGTTTGAAATAGTTTTATTTCAATGAATAATTGTCGCGTTAACTGCCGACAATATTAAGATCACTGGATCAGTTGATTTAAAGTAGTTATGAACTCTGCCATTCGGGTACACATTTACTGTCAGATACAGATGCAAAACAGTTTTATTCCCTATTTACCTTATACAATCTGATATCATCATCGCCTTAGCGTTTTTCCTGATTGTAACCAAGACCAGGTACCTATTACAAACGTTGTACTACAAGGCATAAGCTAGGCAACTTCTTTTGATTTGATTTATATATTCGTCTTATCTCCTGACTCCCAGAGAAAATCCTATGTTTAGCTTATATTTCAATCAGCAAGTACACCTGCCACCACCTGGGACCAAGTTAACTTCACTGTCAATTCGGTACACCGAATTGACAGTGAAGTTAGCTTGGTCCCTTTGTTACTCTCATTATAAGTTATCTTTCCAACGGTCTATTAAAATAAGATCGCAAGTCGTAATAGGCCCACCAATTTATACAAATAGCATTAGGTTAGTATTCAATAAAGAGTGTGCCTGTCTATCTGTAACACGCATGGGAGAAGATAAAGTAGCATCACATTCTAATGCACCACGTCATCTAACAAATGATGTAAGGCGCATTAAACAAACATATTAAAACCGCAATTCATTATTAAACGATTAACAAACTTATATAAACGACTCAACAATTAAAAATAATGAACAATCAAGATGGTGCTCAAACTCTTCTCGTCTTTGCTCATATTTGCTACTGTAATCAACTGTCACTATCGCAATAATATACAAATAGGAGACAAATATGGCTCACACATCATCTACCAAGAAACACACAAGAAGCACGCAATCCCTTTGCTGGTTAGAGATGAAACGTTCACAGTCAATACTGTTGGTAATGAAATCATCAGGGCTGTGTTTGTGAACGATCTGCTCGGCAACGGCAAAAGTAATATCAAAGATGGAGGTATTGGGCACAATCAAGTCACAATAAAACTTGAAAGCGAACGCGGTAAAGGCTATGAATTTGCTGTACAAGTTTATGCAAGTTATACGTATTAAAGTGCATAGTGATGGGTGCTATACGGTGTAAAGGTAACTTTTTAAAATAAATGTTGTGTGATATTCAAAAAACATGAGATTTGCGTGGGTCCACTCATCAAATTGTTTTCCACAGTGCGCCACACTTTTCCATAGGTGTAAGCCGTGTACATATTCACATGTTACTAGTAACGAAATATTGTGATAAATTATCTTTAAAACCTTTTCATTGATTTTTTATTTAATCCAAATTAAATGAGAACCTCCTCCTCCTCCTATCGTGAATTTTCACAAGGTTATTAAGATATAACACAGTCTTTTTTTTATTTAGGACTCGCCAACTTGAATTTACCTCGCCTGATGGTAAGCTAAAGGCGAAGTCTCAGGAAAGAGGGTCACCATTACAGACACTAAGTATTGTTACAATGGTGGCACTCAGCTTGGCGGCCTCATCAAATGCTTTTTCACGCCCCGCTTAAATGACCCGGTAGGAAGAAGGAAACACGTGTGCTGATAATGAATTCCAGGTCTTGGTGGCGCGGCAAAGAAAAGAGTCTCCGTACCGCTTGGTTCTTGCTCATATATTCTGCACAGTGTGAGGGTGACATCTAAGCCCTCTACTTGTTGTCCTATGTAGGAAAGGGGAGGGTGGGATTAGTTGTAAGAGCTCATCAGAACACTCACCATGGTAGAGACTGTACAATACAGCCAAGGAAGCAATATCTCTACGCATCTGCAAAGGCTCGAGGGTGTTCGTGACCTCAGGATTCCCAATAATTTGGACCGCGCGTCGCTGCAACCTGTCGAGAGCATCTAGTAGGTATTTCGCGGAGCCATCCCAGAGATTCCAAGCCGAAGCGAATTTGTGTCTTATAGAGAAGACACTGTTGCACCGGCGTGAAAAACGTTTTGATGATGCTCTCGATGTAGTTTCTGTTATTCAGTTTGCAGCGAATATCCATGCCTAGGATATTAAGATTGTCCTGCAATGGCAGTGGCGTGCTCCGAAGAATGGGAAGGGGAAGGAAAGAAGATACATTTGCTGTGAACGTTCGAGCCTTTTTTTATCGTGCGGAAATCCACTTTGGATATCCCCCGCCGAGGCCAGTGGGGAGGTTATGTCGGGCTCGAACCGACTAAAACTGCACGGCCGTCTTGAGCCATCTGTTGCCGAGGATGAGGTAGCCTCTGGCATATCCCTAGCGCACCCCGACTGACCCAAGGCTATAGAAGGCCCCATTGGGTGTGGGACAACGGCGTCCCCATCTTTTCCCAGAAAAAAGCGGAGAGGCACTAATCGCGCCGCCGTCTCGACCTGCTTCTGCTAGAGTGACAAGCGGCTCCACCTGTCACCCCCAGGCCTGAGTTAAGGAACCCCAAAACACACACATTAGCTTTGTCAGCAAATAAACTTCTAGAACATTCGACGCATATCGACAGTTCTATCCAGGTCATGCGTCATTGTGTTAAATGCCGAGTAATCAATAAGATTAGTATATAAGATCAACATTTTGTGAATAGAATTAATTACTGTTAATTATAAATAATTGCTGTTACTCTGTCTCTCGAAATAAAGTATTTTTTTAAATAACTTCAGTGTCAGTCTCTTTATTGGCGCAGCCGGTAGGATCTTTGCAGTTAGACTCTTACCACGTATCTACATCTACGAGAAGTATCTGACGTCCGTCTCTACGGTTCAGCAAGGATCCCCGAACAAACAAATTTATAAGGAGCAGCCGGTGGCAGAAGCAGCCAAGCAGTAATTCACAGGAAATGAAGATAGCTGCGGAATTGTGAGTTCATCTTATTCACTTTCCTTTCAGATCTTCCTATTTCTAAACCTTGTCTTAGACCTATGTGTGTGTGTGTGTTATTAGGAATTAGACAACGCCTTAGTGATACTGTCATAGGTTTACGGGTTAGGTAGTCTTAGTATTTTATTCTATTGTCATAGAGAACCTAATATACAATGGAGGGAATAACTCGTGTCCCACAGGAGATGGTCAACATTATACCTGTATTTAGTGGTGACGCAAGGACCTTGCCATTGTTTATTAAGAAATGCGAATACATACTTAATACATTTTCCGGTGGTACCGAACAAAATATCTATTTATTTCATGTAATAACAAGTAGATTATCGGGCGAAGCAGCTAGTTTAATAGGAGAACGTGATTCCATAGATACTTGGGAGGACTTGAAAACCCTATTGAGCTAGCACTTTGGGGACCCACGTACTGAAGATTGTTTAGCATTAGAACTAGAGTCCTGTAAAATAAATAAGGGTGAAAGTTACCTAGATTATTGCCATAGAATACAACAAATAAGAAGTATTTTGTTCGCCAAACTCTCGGAGACTATTCGCGACGAAAGTCTACGCAGGGCAAAACAAACTATTTACAACAACAGGGCGATGCATGTATTCTTGTATAATTTACCACAATACCTTGTGAGATTAGTTCGTTTGCGTAATATATCTACCTTAGAGGAGGCGTTAAAAATCGTTCTCGAAGAACAGAATTTCCAAACTGTATATGACGCTAGGACAAGCGATCGCCGTAGTTTTACTAAGACGAATAAATTCAACTCTTCACAGTCAGAAACTCAAAGGGACGGTTCACAGAATACATCGAGAACTGAGCCAGCTTTAAATACTAGAAGGGATAGCCCTAATAGTTCATATACACTTCATTCTTCCAACCAGTTTAGGAACTCTAGATCGCAGAATAATCACCCAAATAGCTCTAATGTGAACAATAACAATAATTCGCAACAACAAGTTAGTAGGTCACCGTATCCGGTGGCACAACAAAACTATACACCACGCTCGACACCGTTTGCAGCGCAAGCACAATCATCGGGTTCAAACACCGATGTTACTATGCGTACTGCGAGCTCACGACGAGTCAATTATATAAACAATAATGAACCTAATACAAATAGCTTGATTAACGAATTCCAAGAATTAACGCTCGATGATGGTAGCGCGGAAAATTTTTGCGTAACAGCCTCCTTAACAGAGAACGAATAAAATTAAACTGTAACAGGAGACTAAATTTACCTCATGTAATTATAAAGGAACTAAATGCAGTATTTATGATAGATACCGGTAGTGTTAGGTCATTTATTAGTCCATTTATAGCAAATAAATACTTTAAAAATTATTTGAGATATGAGCCGTTCGAAGTTGTTAGCACTCACGCTTCGAGCGTTCATAGCGAAACGGCAATAATACCATTGCCAAATACTTTTAAGAGTAGTGAATCCCATAAGTTCTATGTTTATAGTGTAGACGACAGGTATGATGGGTTAATCGGTAGTAATCTGTTGAAGCAATTACAGGCCAAAATTAACATGGAAAACCAAGTCTTACACTTAAAAAATACAGACATCCCCATTATCTATTCACCGCCTATGAGAGAGGTATACCATCTACCTTCTCGTAGCGAACTTAGAATAAGACTTCCAGTCAACTTATTAGACGGGGAAGGTATTTTAGATTTTAAGCAGCTTACGGAAGGGATTGGAATGCCCGCTGCATTAGTTACTTGTAAGAAAGGTTTTGCGACAACTGTCATCCAGAATTACAGTAACGTTAGTAAAGATTTAGTGGTAACAGGCCCTTTTACAGTAGAGCCTTACGTTAGAAACTCGCCCCTGAGAATAAACTTTACCGAAAATAGTATAGAAATCGATAAATTACTCACCCAAAACTTATCAAAATTGCAGCTGAATCATATGAATTCAGAGGAACGATTAGCCATCGAGGGTCTATGCCATGAATATAAGAATATTTTCTATTGCGAGGATATACCTTTAACTTTCACAAACCAAGTTAAGCATAGGATTAGGACAAAGAACGAGGACCCTATAAACATAAAATCATACAGGCTCCCTCCTGTCCAAACCCAAGAAATTAGGAAACAGGTAGATAAGATGCTACGGGATAACATAATCCAGGAATCACACTCTCCCTGGAGTGCCCCCGTACACTTGGTACCTAAAAAGCTAGACTCCTCGGGCCAACAAAAATGGAGAATGGTAGTTGATTATCGACGCCTCAACGAAATCACAACCGACGATAAATACCCACTACCTAACATTAGCGATCTGTTCGATATGTTGGGAAAAAGCACATATTTTACAACGCTAGACTTAGCTAGTGGATATCATCAAATAGAAGTTGCAGAGGAGGATAGGGATAAAACAGCCTTTAGCACTCCAGCAGGACATTATTCTTTTAACCGTATGCCCTTCGGTCTAAAAACGGCTCCCGCCACGTTCCAAAGGGCAATGGATAACGTCCTTAGAGGTCTCCAGGGCATACACTGTCTGGTATACTTGGATGACGTTATAATATTCTCCAAAAGTTTACCAGAGCACGTACAGAAGCTTAGGGCAGTTTTTGAGCGATTTCGTAAGACAAACCTCAAGGTACAGCTGGATAAATCACACTTCCTCAGAAAAGAAGTCCTCTACCTTGGACATACTATAACCAGGGAGGGTTTGAAGCCAAACAGCGACAAAATCGATGCTGTGCTTCGTTATCCCATACCAACTACTGTAACACAGATCAAAAGCTTCTTAGGGCTGATCGGGTATTACAGGAAGTTTATTAAAGATTTCGCCAAAATAACCAAGCCATTAACAGCGTGTCTAAAGAAAGGCCGCAAAATAATTCTTAATGACGAATTTAAGGAATGTTTTGAAACTTGTAAACAACTCCTTACCAATGCACCTTTGCTACAGTTTCCCGATTTCAGTAAAGGTTTCATATCAACCACTGATGCATCCAATTATGCGATCGGAGCTGTATTATCACAAGGGCCCATTGGAGCAGATAAGCCAATAGCATACGCAAGTAGGACATTGAGCGACACTGAATCCAAATATAGCACAATAGAAAAGGAACTTTTGGCTATTATTTGGGCAGTTAAGCATTTTAGGCCATATCTATACGGCAATAAATTTACGATCTTTACAGATCACAGACCGTTGGCATGGCTCTATTCACTAAAAGAACCAAATAGTAAACTCACACGTTGGCGTTTACGATTAGAAGAATATGACTATGAAGTCAAATATAAAAAGGACCCTCAAAACACAAACGCTGATGCTCTCTCTAGAATAAAAATTAACGCAATAGATGATGATATGGACTCAATCTTTGTGAACGTAGGAGATAGACAGGAACGAATAAGACAAATTCGAGACGAACTTGAACATGATCTTTCGGTTAATGAAACCCCTATAGAAACTATAGAACTTTCAGACTCTGACGATGGTGTCACAGCCAACTCTGTTTCAAATAGAGAACACGAAGGAATCCCTATTTTAAACGAAGCTATAGATAATAAAAGTAGACAAATTTTAGTTCACTTTTGGTTTAAAGATAAATTAACAGTCACAGATATATCTAATAATAAGCAAAACATTTTAGAAGTACATTTACCAACAGATAATGATAGCTTAGTTAAAGACTTTTTAAAGGAGTATATAGATCCTAAATTTAAATATTTCATTTATTTTGAACACCCATCTTTTAGAAAAACTTTTTCCAACATGGTTATTAAATTATTCAAAAAGGATTCGCTAAAACTGACGGAATGCACAGAGAGAGTGGTCAATCTGACAGATTCGGAAGCAGATCAAAAGGAAATTGTCCTCAAATACCATGACGGAAAAACTTGTCATAGAGGCATTATTGGTGGGCCAATATGCATGAAACCGTCTCCGCTATCATCAACAGTTGTGAGCTGTGTAAAAAAATGAAATATGACAGAAAGCCCATCAAACCTCACATCCAATTAACTCAGACCCAGGATAGTCCTTTTCAGGAAGTATTCATGGACTTACTTTTCATCGAAAGCAAATATTATTTAACTATTGTTGACGCCTTCAGTAAATTAGCCCAGGCAATTGAAGTACCCAACAGGGCTACACCTACGATAGTTAGAGCCCTTATTAAGTATTTTAGTATGTACGGACTACCTAAGAAAATTAGTTGCGACTCAGGTACAGAATTCAACAATACCCTAATTAAGGAAATGTTAGGAATGTACAAGATAGAACTCCATATAGGGACACCGAACAACCCAAGTTCGATGGCCGTAGTAGAAAGATTCCACTCTACCATTATTGAGATGTACCGAATAGCAAAATACGAAAAAACAGACCTTGATGCCGCATCCGTAATGACGTATGCCATTATGGGATATAATAACAGCATACATTCAGCCACAGGCTTCACGCCTTTTGAACTAGTATTTGGGCACACTGACACTGGTAACGTATTCGATATCGACAGACAAAAACAGCTAACTCAAAAATTATTATGAGATCATAGGAAACGTCTTAAGGTACTATATGAAAGTTTTATCTATTTGTAACAGAAAAGTTGGGTTCAAATAAAGTTAAAGTTAGAGACAAAAAAGGCGGAGAAAGTGTCCCGTCCATCAAACCAGGTGAGACAATTTTTATGAAAAACACGAGAGTTAGGAAGGCTAAAGAAAAACCACGATAAGAGAAAGCTAAAGTTACGGGAGACGTACAACGTAACATTGTTCCTGTAGAATTAAATAAACGTTCTACACGTGTGGCAGTTAAAAATGTAAAACGTCCTCCACAGATCGTGGCTAGTCCTTCTAGCGATGACATCCGCCCTGGACCTTCTAAACCTCGGTCAGAGCCCGGGGATAGCATCGCTGAGGATGGGAGTAGCAGTGAAGAGGAGTAGCTTTTGGACCATTTTTAAAACTCTAGATTTAGAATCCTTAGGCTTACAAATAGAAGATAATATTCAGAATTTCAATAATCTTAAACTTAAGATAAGGGAAATTAGTTTAGCAACCGAAACTTTGGGGGTTGAAAATCAAATAGAATATTTAATAGCCTTAACCAAAAATAGATTATCCCAAATTTATCCTTTCAACTTTCGTACTAAGCGAGCATTACTCAGTCCCTTAGGTTCATTAGTCAAAACTGTTACAGGAAATTTGGACGAGGATGATGCTATAAAATACGACCAGGAAATACAAATGCTAACTAATAAGGAGCATGTGATTGAACGTAAAGTTTCGTCTATGCAAAGAGCTTTCGATAGATTGGTGAACAATTCGGAAACAATAAATTATAACATTAAAAACTTAGGCTCACAAACCAAGGAAATAGAAAAGCTTGCCCAAAATGAGTTTAATTTTAACACTTTATTACACATGTTAAATGCAATGTACCAGGTCTTGAGTAACTTTCGCTCTTGTTACGAAAATATACAGGAAATAGAAACAGCAATCGCTTTTAGCAAGTTAAATATATTACACCAGTCAATTATAAATAACACAGAACTATATAATACATTACTAGTTATTAACAAACATGCTAAGACTATTTACCCCATAAATAGACAAAATTTACTTAAACTAGAACGTAATATTTTAATCAAATCATATTTAAATAGTGATAGGTTAGTTTTTATTTTAGAGGTTCCGTTAATAGAAGACAAAACATATAACTACTACAAGGTTATACCTATCCCTATTTTCCAGTACCCAAACACCCTGACCATTATTCCTAAGTACCCATACCTAATGGTGAATGGATTAACTTACATACCTGTAGCAAACCCGTGTACTGAAGTTGAAGATGGAAAATTCCTTTGCACCGAAGATAATCTAAGCCAAGACTTGACAGAGACTTGTGTGGAACAAATAATGCTGATGAAAAACAAATATAACAGATGTATACAAAGTCACATCAAGATCGAGAAGACCAAGGTGCAGAAAATAACTGACAACCAATGGTTGGTCTACTCTGAAGTCAATTTAGTCATCACCGAAAACTGCGACACCGACATAAGGAAGACCAATATCCTCGGTACATATATGGTGACCCCAGATCAACGCTCTGAGACCCAGATCGGAGATATATTTGTTGCTTCTACTACGAATCTAACAGTTTCCAGACTTCAACTTCCATTGATCCAGATGCCAGAGCTTCAAAACAAGATCCAAACAAGAACTCAAAAGGTGGACCTCAGAGACGTGGATTTTAGTGATGTTAAAGAAATTCTCAGAACTGTGAAATATAGTGACAATGGTGATTCAAGCACAACCCAAATTTTTACTGTAGAAATAAGTGTCTGGACTATATTTTTGTACATCATAATAATCATTATAATTATTGTAATGTTTTGGAAATTAAAGTTCTTTTATATTTTTCGCCGAAATTCTCCGAAGCCATCTGCGAGGTCTTCTGATAATTTCTCTCTTGGGGAGGGAGGAGTTAAGGAACCCCAAAACACACACATTAGCTTTGTCAGCAAATAAACTTCTAGAACATTCGACGCATATCGACAGTTCTATCCAGGTCATGCGTCATTGTGTTAAATGCCGAGTAATCAATAAGATTAGTATATAAGATCAACATTTTGTGAATAGAATTAATTACTGTTAATTATAAATTCTCTCGAAATAAAGTATTTTTTTAAATAACTTCAGTGTCAGTCTCTTTATTCCTGCGCTCATGGAGAACGGAGGTCATTAAATGAGAGTCACCTACGCGCATTGCGGGCTATGCGGGACGGTAGGAACCAAAGTCTCCTCCGGCCCCGTTCCCCCGCCTCCTTCTCGAGCATTATTTGCTCAGAGAAGGAGTCGGCGGCAGCCCACGCACTCGCGGTCTGCACCATCACTGCGAGCAACGTGCTGAGTGCGAGAACTCGCAGTCCCAGGGCCGCCAAAAGGACACGCCTCGGCGTCTCCCACGCCGCGGCGCCGGGCACTCGGTCAATGTGTGCAGCCCCGTATCCTCGCTTGCGTCACAGTGATGATACTCGGGCGTTGGCTCCTTCCTGATCCGATGCAGGTAACTCCCGAAACATCCGTGTCCGGTGATCACCTGCGTCAGCCGGTACGAGAGGCCCCCGTGAGGCCTCTCTAGCCAGTCCTCCATGATGGGTCTTACCGCTGCTATCACGGCGTGCCCTACGCGTGGTTGACCAAGTCATAGTTTCCGCGCCTCCACCATGTCTTGGTGGAGCAGTGACCTCATGGCCCGGATTTCTCCAGGCTCGGGTTCGTGTCCCCGCTCCTGCGCCACCTTTCGGTAATGATACCACCACACCTTTCGGAATGCTGCCTCGAAGGAGATCGTACAGCACCCCCTTATAACCCTGATGGCCATCGTCTCTGTGGTTGTCACAGTGGTCGTCCGCTACTGGGTTTCAGAGTCTCCGCCCAGATTGGGCACCCGTATAGGACCGTGGACCGTACGATTCTCCCGTAGAGTCTCCTGCATGAGTCGTCCGGTCCCCTCAAGTTGGGCAGTAGTCCTGCAGTGCATTGCAGTGGCAGTGGCGTTCTCTGAAGAGTTGGAAGGGGAAGGAAAGAAGATACCTTTGCTGTGAACGCACAAGCCTGCGTCTTCTTGGCATTGAACTCGGCCAGGTTCTCAAAGCCCCATTGAGAAATCCTTCAACAACAGCGCATTATTCTCTCATTCTCATTTTTCTTATTTTCATTCTTCTTGTACTTGTTTCCCTCCTTCTTCTTCCATCTTCCTTCTTCATGATCTTGATGATTCTTGAGTTAGAAAACTGAAAACAAGTATTTTTTACAATATTTATATAGTTAAAATTATTTAAAGTCATAAATAACATAAATAGACAAGGAAAAATTATTTATTAATTGGCGTAATTATCATATTTATTTTAGAAATGCAAGAACATCGTGATACTAGTTCTGTTGTCTCTATTGATGCTGTCGTCCCATAGACATACGGAGGCAATAGTGACACGGGGTATGGTACGTAGTACTATTATTTATTCTGTGCTACATCGCAGGATTCAAGCCAGGAAGAGGATACTCATGCTAAATAGGGTACCTATAATTGTAATACAATGGAGGTGTTGGAATGAAATACCTTATTTCGAGTATAAGACTTGAAAATGTGCTTGGGCAATTTTCTTTTATCTTGCTTTATGGTTAGCCAAGGACAGAACATGGGTTAGCCAAAGGTGAAGTCTCAAAAATTAGGATCACCATTATAAATGTCAACAATAATAATGATGATCTTAAGCTAGACCACTAACTGCTTTACTGCCACAAAAGTGAAGGGGCCAGATACCAATGCAGCAGTTGCTGCACACACAGTGAATTGCCAAGAAAATACTGAAAATTATTATTATTATTATTATTTTATTGAAAAATTGCGTTAATTTTTTTTGCATATTGCAGAGCACGGGAATATCTGGAACAGGGTATTGTAAAACATTGTTCCAATAAACCTTGATATTCGTAGAGAAAGCGGTTCCTGTTGTTATCCACTGCTTCCAACTTTTGGTTTAGTAGAGGATTAAATTCGTCTCTCAAGTCTATTTCCAAATCTTCAAGATCACTTTTATATATAAAAGGATATTCACAACTTAAAAGTTCGATACACTTTACAGGGTCTTTGTCACAATACAGTACGATTTCTGTTAATTCCCAATACGTAAATGTCACAAATGATGATTGTCCCTTTTATAGATCCAAGGTATATTAGTTTCGAACCCGCCTCTCATTATACACTGCACTAGAAACTGAATTACTCAGCAATTACCTAATTGTCTTACTATTCAACCATTGCTTAATATTGCAGTAATATCAAACGAGTTTCTAATAAGTTAAGAAAATTATCATTAAATTAATAATGATCAAATTGCTCAAAAAAACCATGGGCTGCAAAGCTTTGTATATAATCGGAATTAACACAAGGATAATGATGATCACTATGGCACAATTGATGCATCTGCATTCGAATCTAATAAGTCCCTTTTGTATTCATTATAAGTATTTCCCTTTTGGAATAATTTACATACCTACCTACTTATAATGTTCGAATTCACAAAAGAAAACTATTTAGTTTGAATACACATACATATTACAACGTCATCACATCCCATAACTATCAATGTACCTTCCCCATTGACAATTCATTAGCATATTGTAGAATTAAATAATGAATGTTTGGGATTGATACGTATTTTGACAATTATAACAGTATTCAACGTATGTCGATCCAATACATTAATAAATCTTCTCTATTTATTAGTAATTCTCAATTAGAAAAAAAAACTAATTGTTATGTCGTAAAAATTATATTAGTAAATAGTTTGAATAAAGTGTTCACTGCTGTGGCGTAGCGTTGCAGAGGGGGCCATGACTCCGGGCGCTATACGGAAGGAGGCGGCGGATAAGGAACATAACGAAAATACTACATTGCCTGATTCATAAAAAAAATACTTATCCTAAACCGTATAGTACGATAACCACCCGGCCGAAGTAAATACTCACTCGATTCAATCAAACAAACAAAACAATACCACTATAATTCATATTTTCGGATTGGAAGTTGCAAGTACACGGTAAAGAAAAAAGAAATATCTTTGTTACTGTAAATACTTACAAGGTACTGTTCTTCTAAAAAACTATTGTTTTTTGTTTGAAACGAATAAAAATACGTATTTTTATTTCTTCGGGAACATCGTCAAACAAGTAAATAGGATTAAAGGTTAGAACATATAATTGTTAATTCTTTTTACGATTCATTGTTTATTATCAAAGTTTTCTTAATTTTCTTAGGTTGACATGGTACGAGTACCTTTGCTTGTGTATTTTGAATTTCGAAAATAGGTTTTTTTTATACCTCTTAGGTGGCAGACAAGCGCACGGCCCACCTGATGGAAAGTGGTTACAGTGGCCTATGGACGTGTGTAACACCAGAGAAGCCACACTCACGTTGCCGACCCTGTAAACACATAGTTTCTGTGCCATCAGTGTAGAGGACAAAGCAGGACAAGCCTTTAGTCTTCCTACTGGCAGCACAAATTCTCCAGTGAGCTCTGGCTACCGTACTCACCGCTAGGAACACAACACGAAGTTATTATAAACGCGGTATTCTGTAGGGCGGAGATACTTCCCCAGTCGGACTGCTCAATTGGGCGGAAATACCACCGTGTCCTGTCTCCTATGAAACCATCTAAGGTAGGTAAATATGTCGGTGTCACACTTTAAAATATTGACGAATAAAAAAGTTAACTATCTGAGAGTTGACAATAAACGTTTCGTGTTTTAAGGCATTTTCATCATGGAGGAAGCAGGACACGCTAAAATTTATTTCGTGCATTACTTAATTAAATTACTATAGAATATAAATCGTCTTCTTCATCCTAGTGTTAATACCAGTAGCATCCGAACCTTTCACCTAGGAGTCTGAGGTTCACTACCAGTCTATCTGCAGATTTGGCTGAGCTTCGAAAGTATCCGTGAAGCGACTACCATCTGACCTCCACAACCCATACAACAATGCATATACCATACATACAACAATCTACAACAGAGATAAATTGTTGTATGTATGGTATAGGCATATTTTTATTTATTTATTTACACTTTATTGTACACCAAGTAAGTAAATAATACATGATACTTAATAAATAATAAAAAGGAAACAGTACAATGGGCGGCCTTATCGCTTTAAGTGATTTCTTCCAGGCTACCTTTGGATGGTGACTATAGCTGCAGGATTGAGTGGTAATTGTTTTGACGTACTTTTATAATATACTAAATGTAATAAGTACATAATACACAGATATATTAATTCCTAATTTACATAATCGAATGTTTATAGCGTGTAATATTGGATGTATGTATTTTAAGTACATACATATTTCAAAGTAGTAAGTACACTACTTGTTGCCTGCTTTTCCAAAGATACCAGTCCATTAAAAGGTTGTCTGGTAAATATCACAGTCCGCGATAAGACCGACCATTGTACCTATTATTGTGAACTTTGTTGAAATATATTTTGTGTTGATTACCGGTGGTGGCGCGATTCTCATGCCACCTGAGCTAGTGGACTGTATTTTGCGGGGGGTGAAGTTAACATGTTTCATATGACACTTTACACAACAAACAAGATAGGTGATCGGGTTGCCGCGGAGGTGGTTTAGGCATTGAATGCAACCCGAGAAATTAGGAGAGGATGCACTAACCTTTACTACGCCACGTGCTGGCTGGGCCGATGCACCGGTCTTCTCTTCCTGGCTCAGGAGCTGCTGCCCACATCACTAAATCACTTGAGGGACACACGAGAGGCACAATCCGATCGGTAAAGGTCTATGAAAGCGGTTAAAATCCAACAAACATTATTAATTTCTGAGAGTCGCGCGCGCCGCCGGCCATTGTTTATTAGTTCAAAAGCGGAAGTGAATATGCGTCTATTTTGACAATTGAGCGGGGCGAAAACTATTGCTATCTCACTTTAAAGGTAGCGCGGGAACGAGATGGGTACAGGAAGCGTGTGTTTCAGTGTCAATGACTTGAATTACTACTATTGAGCAAAAAAATACAAATTCTACCATCGGCGCAACCATTCCCCCCGGCTTGAAGGGTTACCTTCAAACGAAAAATGCGGAACAAATCTAAAGTCTAATCTAATTCTAGGTTTGGGAAATAACAACTAAAATATAAACCTAGGTTTGAACTCGTGCCTACTGCTGGTTAGGCAGAGGGCAGAGGCGAACAACCGGGCGCAGATACGATCCGGTTGCGGTTTTAACCCGTACAACACGAGTTATCCCGCGGGAATCGGGAAAAACTTCCTCTACTACTCCTAGAGGCCAATGTAAAGGAGGCGCATTCTCAGTCATAAGGACTACCACCGTACCTACAGTAATTGGGTTGGATGGAGTATTCCATTTTTGACGCGACTGCAGCGTGTGCAAACAATCGGTTCTCCAACGATTCCAAAACGATTGGACTAATTTATCTAAAAGAGCGTGACGAGTTAGAAGGTGCATTCTATCGTCATCAACATCTATTGCGGGCAAATATTTTTGCGTACTTAAATCACCGGTCAACTCTATATGACCGCGCGTAGATAAAATTCTCAAAAATCGGCCTACATAAACAACACAACGCAACAGTCTCGACCAAGACGAGACGCGATTAGCCAACAACAAAATAAGGGACTCTTCACGCGGGACCGATACAACAAGCGAGTGCTTCTTCTCCTCGGGTGGTTCGGAAACCGTAGTGGGATTGAATTGACTAACTGGCCACTTATCTAACGCGGCATGAATCCAGGACGGTCCACTAAACCATAACGGGTGATCTAAAATTTGCGAAGGAAGCAATCCACGAGAGAGACAATCGGCTGGGTTGTCGGTGCCAGCAACGTGAAAGAGATTTTGTGGCGCTAATTCAGATTGAATTTTTGCCACTCTATTAGCGACGAATGTGTCCCAACGATGGGGCGAAGAGTGGGCCCAACACAAAGCGACTGTTGAGTCCGAAAAAGCTAAAATTCTACTAATATTAATGCGACACGGAAGTGCTAGTCTTAGCACTGCCATCCAAGACTACGCGGAGTTTAGTAGTAAGCTTATCTTCTCTAATAACTCCGTGGTGCGGGACAATGTACGAAGGCTGGGTCTTGTCAGTGTCCGCAGGCGCAGGTGAGATGTAACCTTTATCTAAATATTCGTTAACAACCTCATCATAGGCTTGCTTTAACTTTGGAGACGCCTGCATCTTTCGTTCTAAACAAAGAAAGCGTTTTTCAGCGGATACACGGGAGTCACCGAGCGAAAAAATATCTCCCTTGAAAGGGAGCGCGACAACATAACGACCCTGCTCATCACGAGTAGTCGTGCGACAATAAATCTCCTCAGCCATCTTGTCATCAGGGCTTAGGATAGGTGGGACATTGACCTCTTCAATTTCCCAAAACTTGCGGATGGTAGACTCCAGTGGCGGCTCGACGGTGCAACAGAACGAGGCAGTCGAGTGACTAAAACTATCTATAGAAGCGGGTGCGGAACCAATTATAACAAACCCAAGAACTGTTTCCAGTGCGTGCGGAGCGGGGTACGTCGGTCCCCCTTGAACCTTACGTGATAACTGGAGGTGCGGGAGAATCGAAGCGCCGATCAATATATCGACGACTCCAGGTACAGCGTAAATCTCATCTGCTAAAGGCAAGTTTTTAAATTTCGTTAATAAAGACGTGTCAACCGGGACGGTAGGCAACTGTTCAGTTATTTTATCTATAACGAGCGAATCCATGTCAAACCAAATATTATTATTAAAACGAGATCCAAACCTTGTTTTAACGGTGCCATGAACAGCTGACCGTAAACCTCCAAAACCCTTCACCACTGAGCGGGTTGAACGCTTATTAACATTGAAACCAAGACGTTGACAACAATCTTGAGTAATAAAATTACTTTGCGAAGCGCCATCTAATAGCGCTTGAACAATGTGCGGTTTACCCAATGCATCGACAATAATAACGCGAGCAGTCGCGAGGACCACAGTAGTGAGCGCATCACTAGCGGACAACGAACACAAGGTGACGTCATTCGCAGCGGTCCCCGGGCGGGCCGGAGCGCGCGCGAGCGCGGGCTGCGGCTGTGGCGCAGGCCGCCGTGTGTCACCGCTCGACGAACCAACTGTGCTCACATTGGATGCGGCATTACTATTTTCAAAATGAAGTAAAGTATGGTGTCTCGCTTGACATTTGCGACAACTATTGCTACTATTACATAAAACAACGCGGTGTTTAGTACCGAGACAATTAAAACAAAAATTATTAGCGCGAACAAATTTATAACGATCATTAGGCGATAATTTTAGGAAACCCGGACACTTGTACAATTGCGAATGATGAGTATTACACAAAGAGCAAACAGGTGATTGTACATGTGCTGGTGCGGTATTAACATAAGTATGAGTTGACCTCAGTGACCTCGATGACGTATCTATTTTGCGTTCCGAACTAACAACTTTCTTCGCGCCTTCATGTTTCGATGAAGAGCGTTGCAATATTTTTATATGCTCGCGAACAAAACTTTCTAAGTCTTCGAACTTAGGAATTTTATTGCCGCGGTGATCCGACTCAAATAATCGAATGGTTTCGGAATCTAATTTCTTTAAACCCATATACAAAAATAAGAAGTCGCAGAGGTCATCGATCTTTAGGTTCTTTACGGCGCGAACAGATGATGCGAAAGTATCTAGAAACTTCTCTAAGTTTTGATCGTTACATGCCGTAATGGATTTCAAGTCAAACATCTGATCCAAATATGCGTTAGCTACCGATCCTTTATCCTCATACTTAGCTTTCAAATTATTTAAAATTAAATTATAATTTTCGGCACTAAACGTAATTCCAGCGCAAACGGTTATAGCTTTACTAGTTAATTTTTCAACGAGATAATGCAATTTTTCGTGATCTGTCAACGAATCGTTCTTATCTATTGTATTCTCAAAACTATCTATAAATAAACACCAATTGCGAATGTTACCATCAAATTCGGGTATTTGAATTGGTGGCAACTTAGGTCGGTCGCGAGTGGGATTGGGTCGGTCAGACGGTTTCTCCAAACTCCTAGCGACGCGTTTGATACGACAATACAAATCGTCAAACGACGACAAGGCCTGATAACTCACTGAGTAATCGGGATTTAAATTTAACTCTAAAACGTTGATGTCATGTACTAAAGATTCGAAATCCGCGCGTAAACTATCCAAGTTTTCTATAGAACACAAGAACGAATCTCTAATAGCCAAATCAGAGGTTTTAAGCGCATTATCACAAATCGATTGTACACGAGAGTAAATCATTTCTCTTTTAGCGTATAAAAGTTTCAATTGAACTTTACTATCGGTACTACCAACCTTTGGGGGCATTTTTACAACTAATATCAAACTAAAGTGCGGTAAACAACAAATGAAATGACTTAATCTTAGCGGTACCTACAGTACAGCGACGCGGCGCGAACGATATCCGTAGGTAGGTAGGTACTTATAACTGCGAGTGCCAGCTTGAACAAAACGCGCATAGCAACAAGATCGTACCTACGCGAGCTAGATCGCTGTCTAGGTTCAACTATTATTTCAGGGATTAAGTATTGCGTAATATCTATTCAAATTAAAATACTTTCGTATGAATTTGAATGAAATGCGAGCGAGGTATAACCACGTATCTACCCACGTAGGTATTAGGTAAATACCATGCGAGCTAGCGGCGAACGGACAACTTAATTGAAACAAATAAAAACAAAAGCCAAATGCGTTAGGTATTACACTGTGCCTATGCACTAGGGTGTCAGGATACCTAAGATCTAAACCTAAATGCCTAGATGCGGGGTTTTCTACTAAAATAACTAGGTATTTAGGTGCGGTGCGTTTATTCCCTGTGGAATAAATAACAAAAGCGAGCTACGACTAAGGATCGATACGATAAGAGAAATGCGAGCGAGGTATAACCACGTACCTAACCTATGTAGGTATCAGGTAAACACGATGCGAGCCAGCGGCGAACGGATAACTTAGAAATTGAAACAAATAAAAACAAAAGACAAATGCGTTAGGTATTACACTGTGCCTATGCACTAGGGTGTCTAGTATACCTAAGATCTAAACCTAAATGCCTAGATGCGGGGTTTTCTACTAAAATAACTAGGTATTTAGGTGCGGTGCTTTTATTCCCAATAGAATAATAACAAATGCGAAACTACGACTAAGTATCCGGCTCGACCAGGACCAAAAAGAATGGTGGCGCGATTCTCATGCCACCTGAGCTAGTGGACTGTATTTTGCGGGGGGTAAAGCTAACATGTTTCATATGACACTTTACACAACAAACGAGATAGGTGATCGGGTTGCCGCGGAGGTGGTTTAGGCATTGAATGCAACCCAAAAAATTAGGAGAGGATGCACTAACCTTTACTACGCCACGTGCTGGCTGGGCCGATGCACCGGTCTTCTCTTCCTGGCTCAGGAGCTGCTGCCCACATCACTAAATCACTTGAGGGACACACGAGAGGCACAATCCGATCGGTAAAGGTCTATGAAAGCGGTTAAAATCCAACAAACATTATTAATTTCTGAGAGTCGCGCGCGCCGCCGGCCATTGTTTATTAGTTCAAAAGCGGAAGTGAATATGCGTCTATTTTGACAATTGAGCGGGGCGAAAACTATTGCTATCTCACTTTAAAGGTAGCGCGGGAACGAGATGGGTACAGGAAGCGTGTGTTTCAGTGTCAATGACTTGAATTACTACTATTGAGCAAAAAAATACAAATTCTACCATCGGCGCAACCAACCGGTGTACAATAAAGTTACATTCATTCGTTCAACACCTCTGCGTACCTATTCAAAGCATATAGGCGTCATGTTATTATGTGTAATGGCATAGACATTGTAATAATATGCGATTGGAGCAATCACGACTGATTTCCTGGGATTTATTGAAGAGTTCCGTAGTCTATCTCTGAAATACGTCATCAAGTCTTTATGAAAATTAAATAGGACCATTTCGCAATAAACTTCTTTTGAATAAAAAAATAATTTTACAAATCCGTCTACACATGACGGATCTATGCGCGTATAAACATAAAAAAATAAACATCCAAATTGATAACCTCCATCGTTTTATTTAGAAGTCGGTTATAGATACACCTCACATTATAGACTCGCGACTGAGTAATAAATGAAATGAATAGAAATGACTTCATTTTAGGGTTCCATGCCTAAACAGATGAACACTCTTACTCAACGTAAGTCACTTCTAACTCAACGTAATTAAAACGTAGGTACAACAGTTCATGTAACAAATCAACATAATCAAATGGGAAAAAAAGGCTTCTACATAAACATCACAAATCAATCAACCAATATCACAAAAATACGATTTAAAACTTATTCATCAATCAATTTTAGCCTATTGCAGACTAGTGCTGAATAAGACCAGCGCCGAAGCCTACCCTAACAACCTTTTGCAGGTTTTCAGTTCATTTAGTTCTCCGCTCTTGGGCTTGGTTGCAACATTAAGACTGTCCTTTAATTCGGTTGTGTACGGAACCCTCAGTGCGCGAGACCAACTCGCACTTGATCGATTTTTTTCTACTTGGGGACTTCCGGAAGCCACCTCGCCTGGGACATAATGATGATCTTGTTTGATAAGGTATTGTCATCGTTTCTAGACTATTTGCTTGTCTAGGAAACATGCCTACGGAGTAAGTGTTAAACAACTAAATGTCAAGAAACGTCCCTTCCTTTAATATTGTATTAAATGGTATACTCCCTATATTATCCCTCCGATGCGATCAATTTAGTTTTTAATTTATACATATAATTTGTGCAAGCGCCTACGTTCGTTATTTTAGCAAACAGCCATTTGTCTATTTTAGCTATGAGTTTTACTACAGTTTTTTGAAAAGCTGAAAAGATGACAAAGCAAACAGTTTGTGATTTTTTAATTTCAAATTTTAGTGATAGCTATTCAGAGCCAAGCAGCATGTATTTCAAACAAAATTTTCTGTAACTAGCTGCTGCGTGTAAGTTATTTCAGATTGTAATCTATCTATTTACCAAATTTCAACCATATCCGTTCAGCTTAACATCCAAACATTAACAATTTTGTTACAATTTTTTATTAGCCATTTACAAAGATCAGAGTTTTCTCTGTAGTATTTTTATTTGACTTGAACTTGTATGAAGACCATCATCAAATTTTACACAATCAGCTAGTAACAAATAAGTACATATTATAATCTTGAACATCCAAAATTGCTAAAAAGACATTTATACAATTTTGAATTTAAATTCTAAGCCTAATTCTAATTACAATTTCAGATTACAATGATCTATTATGTTATTATAGAATGAGATAAACTAATATTTACAAGAATATAAAATTAGATGCAAAAGGTTCAAGCGTCGAAAAATTCCTCCCCATCGATGTTGACTGGTAATGTGCCCAAAAGGCTGGCGGCATTATCCCGTTGGATGGCAATGCCAATTCGTTGTCCGAGAAAGAGGCCATCCCTTGGGCCACGCGAAGCATCGATCAGTCGCTTTGCTATTTCTTTGTAAAAGGACCGTGCGCTCGGACCCCACGAACCCAGCGTTTCGACCTCAAACGGGTCAAATAAATAATTACTGGTTATTTGAGTTTATTACGTATCGTTTGAGGGTGTTCGCAGATGCCACCGCAGCACAAACGCAGTCCATCGTACTTAGACGATGGGAAGGTGCAAGGGTGACGCGTGTTAAGTCCCACACCAAAAGTCGTCTTTGCGCGCCAAACCAACTGGTTCAAGTATCGCTGGAACGCCGGCGGTGACATAAGCCGGCGGATAATGCCATTTAAATGTGCATGATGTGACATGCGGCCTGCGCTCCTGCCGCATGATAGGGTGTGATGCCCGAAGCTGTCAACTACCTCACCACAGTGACATCGTTGAGGAGAAACATACGGACAATTGCAATTCTGAAAGTCGTGTCGTCCAACATGGTGCCAATGTTAGACGAGACGGAAGGGCCTGAAGCCACACACCAGACTTCCACTCTCCCACAGCCAGAATGCGACCACGCTCTGCTACAGTGCTCTGTTAGAGGATGTATTAATTTACTGTAGTCGTAAAATGCTGCAAACCGGCTCATCCCACTGTCTCTGAGAGCCTAGTTTGGTGGGAAAAACATTTTCCAAGCATAACTTCGGCTTCGCCTGTCAATTCGGAATAAACCAGAGTAGGTTCATTCATCTATGCCAATAATCGAAGCTGAAAAAGCTGGTAAACTTAAGTCAGAAATTTTACGAACACCGAGCCTACCCCAGGCTGACCGCCAGGCTCGGTCGTGCAATTTGCATTCAAAAGGCTAGGGTATTTTGCATCATTTTGACCATCTCATCTAAAAGTGCCAAATGTTTAAAAAATTGTGATGACCGTATAGTTATTTTTGGGACGAAAAGGCAATATCAGATAATGGTAAAAGCTGAATGTATAATTAATTTGGTAGAGTCGGTCCGAAACTTCATTATAATTTTGTATTATATCCTCAATAAAGGTATCATAGGCTTCTTCAAGAATCGGGGCCCCTATGAACCGGGGTGAACTTTTATCGAACACTTAAGAATTTGGAACCAAAACGTTAAATGCCGAAATTGCCAAAAATACGTCAAAATTACCGTTAAGAAAAAAATCACATTTTGACGGATTTAGTTCTAAGCCAATAGTTTTAAATTTATCTTTCAGAAAAGCCAAATCTTGAAGCACTGTGCCCTTGAGTATCAAGATACTAGAAGTTACATTTCGAATTTAGTTTTAATAGTGCAAAACTCGCCTGGGTATTTTTATGTCTATTATTTTTGCTGAGCAATTAAGTTGCCTAGTGATTATTATATATATATATAAATTAATATTGATAAGCTGAAAATGAGTAGCCCAAGAGGGTCATCTTGTTAACACCCGCCGAATCTAAAATATTTTCCTTAAATAATAATTTAGAAGAGTATTTTTAAACTATCGCGATATGAATTCATAGTTATACAACAGTTCGGGACTTTTCGCGATAACGCATCCGAAACATCGGCAAAATTACTAAGTTCCAGTCGCGAAAAGTCCGAACCGTTGTATAATTATGAATTTAGAAGGGTGTATGTAGCACTGCCGAAGAAATTTTCAAATTTTTGGGATTTCTAGTTTGGCCTGTGTCATCATGGTGTTCTTGTTAACTGAGTTGAAGGCATTCTTCAAGTCAGCCTTAAAAATGACCTCTCCTTCACAACAGCCAAGATACGTGGATAGAACATGTACAGCAGCATCACATCCTTCTTTAGACCCAAACCCGAGTTGTAGGGGCTGGAATATGTTAGTCATATCTGCAATGTAATATTTACAGCAAATTTTGGCTTCCATACGCCTAAGTACAAACTACGGCAATGGGACGAACGCCACCATCTTTTTTCCGCAAGGTGCATAAATTAGCGTCATAGAGGAGGACTGATTGATTCTATGAGGAAGTGGTGTGAAGGAGGCAGTGGAGCGGATCAGAAAGGTCTACAGTTTCGCTAACCCAATTCATCGCCAGCGAACCGGGTGGCGGCGTGCACGCGCATTATTGCGCCTCATGCCACCGCGTCTATGTGTCGGGGTTAGCTCTCCACCCGCTGTAGAGCCTTCGAGAGGGTTCGAGAGGGTTCTAGAGGGTTGATGTCCTGGTGTGTCGGGACATCAAACATTTCGGTGACGGGCCCACACCATACCTTTCAGTGCCAGCGCTGGGGTGACCCCGTCAACGAGAGCGTAGTGTTTCCAACGGTTCATTCACTAAGTTGCGGCATATGGCACATTGCAGGTTGTTCTAGTGTAGTGCGGCTTTCTCGAGTCTGCGAAAGGCAAAAGGTACATTTTTTCCTGCCTAAACAATAAAAGTTAGAAATACTGAGATGATATAGAGTTTACCTTATTTGCGGTATCCACATTGAGTACCTTTTTTTCAGTTAGATAAAAATAGTAATTTCAGATAATGACATGAAACTAGACAACTAGCGTTGTTCATGTTTGCATCCGTTTATCTACGAATCTGGGTTTAGTTTCTTCTTCCCGGACTATTGACACGCATGTTATACTTTCAACATCAAGTCAACATTTAGGATGAAGGGATACGTACATTCTGTTGCTCACGTCAGAAGCTCTTTACGCTAGATTCTATAGAAGACCCTTACTGAGATCTCAGTAGTCTTAATAGTTGTGAGGTAAGTAACTATTTTTTGATAGCTGACCCAGCGATATGAAAGATACACTAGAATTGCCTGTTTATCATTTATGGTGGAAGCAAAGCCATATAAATCATGTTTATAAAGTTCGTTAAAATAGGAATTTAACATTTATTTTGCCCTAAATATTTGGTCCGAAGTAAAATTAAATCATTACGATAGCTGTATTTAGGTGTGCTGCAAAAAAAATTTAGAATCCATCATCCGTCATAGTCTAAACACTAGCAAACAGAGCTCTTTGGACAATCATATTTTTAGTTACAGAATACCGTGGTTATAATAACTTCGTGTTGTGTTCCCAGCGGTGAGTAGAGTAGCCAGAGCTCACTGGAGAATTTGTGCTGTCAGTGGGATGACTAAAGGCTTGTCCTGCTTTGTCCTCTACACGACGGCACAGAAACTCTGTGCTTACAGGGTCGGCAGCGCGAGTGTGGCTTCTCTGGTGTTATACACGTCCATAGGCCACGGTAACTTACGGCACGGCCACTTTCCATCAGGTGGGCCGTGCGCCTGTCTGCCACCTATGTGGTATAAAAAAAGACACCCTCGCCTCCTGGTTGAAATATTCTCACCATGATTATTTGTAGTATTCTTATTGGATAATAAAATATATAAGGTAAAATTGAAACGAAAAATATGGCACATTACTTTTAATGACTTTACTTATGTAGGAGTTGACTTAGATTTGTGTCCATAAAAACCTTATTCTTCAGTTACAACCTAACGTATGAGCATATTATATTCAGTTGATACCAAGGCGTTACATTTTCAGTAAGTTATACAGTATAAATTTAATATTTCTCGTTTTCGGGGTTCACGGGTGCGTACTTAGCTAAGTACACGAGTGCGTCTTCGATTTCCTTGGGGATCGGGGGTCCAACGGGAAGAGAGTCACTCTGAAAGTAAATAAATACTGTAAATAACAATCATATAGGTACTTATTTTTATAATGTAAAAAATACAGATCAATATCCCGTAAATCTTAGATATTGCAAAGCAGAATAAAATTATTAACCTTAGATATATTTAATTCACATATCTATTTATTATAAACAACTTATGGTACACCCTAGCATCTAAATAAATATTTCCAGAAAATGTGAAAGCACTTCTGGTAATTTTCATTTATTCCTTATCAACACACGTGTTTTCTTCCTTTAACTAAGTATAATTATATAATATTAATAATAAATATTTACCAAATACTGTTATTTGATAAGACACGAGTGTTAATTGGTCAAGTGAAAATAGATGCCAAACAAGAGGGTCCTAATCCATAGTGCTTTTATTGTGATCAAAGAAAATTTATTTTATTGCTCGATTTTAATGTGAAAATTTCATGAAGTAAATACCTGGGGCTGGTATCCGTTCTCATCAGCAATGTAAGTGACGAGGACTTGGGTACCGTCAGGAGAGAGGTATTTGTAGCTACCCTCGACAACCTGAAGAAAATAAATGTTCAAATTACTATACGATTTACTGCAATGCAATGCTATAATTTCATTGTTATCTATCTTTTATAGATTTGATAGTGATGTAAAAATAACCTGATTTTAAAAGCACTGCATATTATTTTGAATTCAATAAACGAAAATGATAAAGAAATCATTGCTATACTGGCATATATTAATTAATAAAACATGAAACAAACTAATTATATATATTTTTTTTTTATTTATTTTTTTATACAGTACACGTCAATTGGATTTCGCCTTGCCTGATGGTAAGCTGAAGGCAAAATCCCAGAAAAGAGGGATATACTCACAAAGGCGTCGGTCTCTCCAACCTTCTTCAGGGCACCAGATGACTCAGTATAGATACCATTGTTGGTTTCAAAGCTGAATAATAAAAATATTTTTTTATTTATGACGTCGTTTTTATCGTAATTAAATAAGTACATAATATAGTCGAGTAAGCAACAAACCCAAAAAATAGTTATCATGTTAAAAATAGTATTATCACTACGGGATAAATATTTTTTCATAAAAATTTGTTACTACTCAATATTAAATTGCTTTACTATGAGTAAAGGTACTCAAAATTTGACTTACTGTTGAGTGTATGAGCCATCGGCATTGAATTCAGACACGTTGGTTATCACTTCAGCTGCAGCATCATTGTTGGCGGTCTTGGCAACAACACCAGGAGCAGGGACGTAAGGAGCAGGTACAACGGGAGCGGGCGCGGGAGGACTGTATTTGGCAGATGCCACTGGCGCTGTAACAACTTTGGCGGCAGCAACGAAGGGGCTGGCAGCGACTTGGGCAGCAGCAACGCCAACTTTCGCAGCACCATTAAATGGTGAAAACGAGGGTCTGTTGACGGGTTTGTATTGACTGTAGGTGGCCGCGCTGGCAGCGCACACGCACAGAGCAAGTACCTGCAAAATAATTGCCACAATTGAATAGTACTTTACCATTGAAAAAAGGAATTGTAATTATTTAGATTTAATGGTATTTAACTAAATATGTCTCAGTCAAGTTACCAGGTATAGTTTAACAGAAAATATTAAATATCCTACCAAGAATTTCATTTTGCTGAGATCTGTGTCTGTACGAAAGTCAAAACAAACAGGTGCTATTCAATAAAAATTTTGTCCTTTTATATTAAAATAGAAGTCAACAAAAACCATGCTTTTGAGATTTAACGCTCTATTCTGAGGGTATTGACATCAATGATGTCCTTGAATAATAATATTTAATTCCGCGACATCATGTGGTATATCGTTGAGACTGGATCTATTATAACATTCAACATAAATATTATTTGAAATGTAATCTTGGATATCTTTTTTATAGGTTTAAAGTTCCGTACATAATACTGGTGGTAGAGATTTGACGGCACAAATTTGTCACAAATTTCGACCGGGTTGGTACCACCGTGCAATATTGCGAAAAACCCTTCATAGTAATTCAATTTCGGTTGGATTGCGTTCAGGGATCAGGAAATGCATAGCCGGGTAGGGGTGATGGTGGTCGCAGCACTAGTGGGACCAGTGGGTCTTGGCGTAGTCTAGTGAGGATGGTGCGGGTCGACGCGCCGGTCAGGGAGACCCGTAGAAACGGTGGTGCCGCTGGCCGCCCGCGGTAAAGTACAGAGGCCCAACTGGGACTAACCACCCTGGAAGGCTGCCTCACCAGACCGCGCATAATCCCGGTATGGCTCGTCGTGCCGGTTGGTGACCGGAAGTGGGGGCCAGACGACCATATTCGGGGGGTACGGGGGCCCTCATAATCATAGACAAAACCAATATCCCGCACTTTGTCACGCGGTGCTGCGACGACAATCACCTCTTTTTTTCACGCCCTTTTCTCCTTTTCATCATGGCAGCGCATTTAAGAGTATTGGGCAACACAGCGGCTCTGCAAACTCCCACAAGCTCGCTATTTGAGGTGGAGTCCAGTAACATCTGTGGACTCCATGCGAACCTCAACGCCGTCCACCAACACCTTGAGACGGCGAAACCAGATATGCTCTTTCTCACGGAGACACAAATAGGCCGCCCTGATGACACGACCTACTTGCTTTACCCCGGCTATGTTATCGAGGAAAATTTCCGTGCAAAAGCCGGGGTGTGCGTGTTTGTTAGGGCGGATGTTTGTTGTCGCCGTTTGCGCTGCCTTGAGGACCCATCCTTTTCAACCCTATGGGTACACGTAGACCATGGCTCTACGAGTCAGATCTATGTGTGCCTCTACCGTTCCCATACAGGAGATGCTGAGACAACTCGACTCTTTGAATATCTGAGTCAGGCGGCAGATGATGCGCAGGAACGGTTTCCGAACGCCGAAGTGGTATTTTTGGGGGACTTTAACGCCCACCACGAAACCTGGTTGGGCTCCTCCAAAACAGACCATGCGGGAAGAGCCGCCCATGCATTTGCTCTGGCGCATGGCCTGACCCAATTGGTACACGAGGTCACTAGAATACCAAGAAGGTCGGGCCTAGCACCCTCTCTGCTAGACCTTCTGCTGACGAGTCACCCAGACCTGTACAGTGTTTCGGTACAAGCCGCTTTAGGCAATTCCGACCACTGTCTGGTCTGCTCCAAGGTGCCAATTATAGCGCCTTCACGACCCATGCAGGGGAAGCGGCGTCTCTGGCACTACTCGTCAGCAGATTGGGATGGGCTGCGCAACTATTTTGCGTCCATCCCGTGGGTTGAACGCTGCTTTGAAGGTAAGAAACCCTCGGATTGTGCTACTGCTGTTGCCGGTGAGATCGGTCTGGGTATGGAATACTATATCCCGTACACTGATGTCACCGGTGCCCGAGGAGTGCGCCCTTGGTTCGGGCGCGAGTGTGCGAGGGCTGTTGATCAAAAGCAGTCCGCGTATCGCGCTTGGGTAAGGGCGCGTGCCACGCACGATCCCAATGTGAGCCACTTCAAGGCGGCGTACAACAGAGCCACAAAGGTCTGCAAGAGGGCTTACGTCAGAGCGGATGCCCTGCGCATTGCGCGGCTTGGTCAAGAGCTAGTGGCACATCCCACGGGCAGCCGTGGATACTGGCGACTGGCCAAAGCCGTGCAGGCCAACTTCTGTCAGCCTTCGCTGCCACCGCTGCGCTACCCTGATGGATCCCTGGCCCATGGACCGCAAGAGAAAGCCAATATGCTAGTAAATCTCTTTGCAGCCAATTCCCGAGTCGATGATTGCGGTATACAGCCGCCGACACTACCCAATGGTGACCACGTAATGCCTGAAATACGTATCAGGCAATGCGATGTTCGTGCGGTGCTTCAATCACTCGATGTCCGGAAAGCCAGTGGCCCGGATGGTATTCCAGCGGTGGTCTTACAAAAATGTGCAGCGGAGTTGTCTCCGATGCTTACGCGGCTGTACCGACTGTCCTACAGCTCGGGTACAGTGCCTTCGGCTTGGAAAGAGGCGAATGTACAGCCGATCCCCAAGAAGGGGAATCGCTCAGAGCCAGCCAACTATCGACCCATAGCTGTCACCTCAGTGCTGTGCAAGGTCTTCGAGCACATCATTAACAAACAGCTCATGCGTCACCTAGAGGATCACTCCTTAATTAATGACCGGCAATATGGCTTCAGGCCGAAACGGTCAACGGGTGATCTTCTAGCATACGTTACCCATCTTTGGGGTGAGGCTATGGACAAGCACGGCGAGTCACTGGCAATTAGTCTTGATATCGCCAAAGCTTTCGATAGAGTCTGGCACAAATCGCTTCTCTCCAAGCTACCAGCCTTTGGTCTGCCTCCTAGACTGTGCAACTGGATTGCTAGTTTCCTGCAGGAGCGCCGTATCCGCGTCCTCTGTGATGGACGGGCTTCGGAGTTCTTGCAAATAAATGCTGGCGTACCGCAGGGGTCTGTATTATCTCCCACTTTCTTTCTTCTGCATATCAACGACATGCTGTCCACCGGCAGCATACATTGCTATGCAGACGATAGCACCTTACACGGGAGTTATCACGGACAACCTGCGGCCAAACAGTCTGATATCGTGGAAAAAAGACAGCTTCTTGTCACTGAACTGGACCGGATCTTGAATCACATTTCTCAATGGGGCTCCGAGAACATGGTCGAGTTCAATGCCAAGAAGACGCAGGCTTGTGCGTTCACAGCAAAGGTATCTTCTTTCCTTCCCCTTCCCACTCTTCAGAGCACGCCACTTCCACTGCAGGACAATCTCTATATCCTAGGCATGGATATTCGCTGCAAACTGAATAACAGAAATTACATCGAGAGCATCATCAAAACAGCCTCACGGAAACTCGGACTCCTAAACAAAGTGAGACGTTTTTTCACGCCGGAGCAGCGGTGTCTTCTCTATAAGACACAAATTCGCTCCTGCGTGGAATACTGCTCGCATCTCTGGGATGGCTCCGCGAAATACCTACTAGATGCTCTCGACAGGTTGCAGCGACGCGCGGTCCGAATTATTGGGAACCCTGAGGTCACGAACACCCTCGAGCCTTTGCAGATGCGTAGAGATATTGCTTCCTTGGCTGTATTTTACCGTCTCTACCACGGTGAGTGTTCTGACGAGCTCTTCCAACTAATCCCACCATCTCCTTTCCTACATAGGACAACACGTGCAGGCCTTAGATGTCACCCTCACACTGTGCAGAATATACGAGCAAGAACCAAGCGGTTCGGAGACTCTTTTCTTTGCCGCACCACCAAGACCTGGAATTCATTACCAGCACACGTGTTTCCTTCTTCCTACAGTCCCGGGGCCTTTAAGCGGGGCGTGAAAAAGCATCTGATGAGGCCGCCAAGCTGAGTGCCACCATTGTAGCACTTAGTGTCTGTAATGGTGACCCTCTTTCCTGAGACTTTGCCTTTAGCTTACCATCAGGCGAGGTGAGGTCAAGTTGGCGTGTCCTATATAAAAAAATAAAATAAAAAAATACTATTTTCATTTATTTTAAATATTTATTTTATTTATTTTTATTTCTTTATTATTCTATTTTCATAAATATGTATGTATATTCACATTTTTTTGTCAATTATCGTTAACGCATATCAATTGTGCATATTCAAGGTGAATTACCTATATTTTTTTAATTTCTTACAGTGTAATGATCACATGAGTGATACCCTATTGTAGCAGGTGCCTATAAACTACCTACCATAACAAATATTACAGGCACTAGTCACAAATTTTTCAAGTAAAATATAGATCACAATGATTGATTTCTTTACTTTAAAAGGACTCCTATATCTATTTTTGTTTCCCTAATTTGACATAAAGTATATAAATTAAGACAACATCCTAGTTGACCTTGATTTTAGACCGATAATGCGAATGGATGACATCAATCGATCTGTAAATGCCTAAACTGAACTACCACGCCTTTACAAAACTAGTTTCATCTTTCAAAATGTCAATGAGTATTATTAGACTTCCACAGGTCACCATAGTTAGAACCTATACCTACATTTGCAGGCATTGTAAAATTAATTGTTAATCATTATTTAGGATTAGGATTACTGATAAAGTTAACATGAGCAAGAAACCACGAGTAGCTGCTAGTCAGAAATATTTCCAAAATATATTCTACTAGCTGCTACCCGCGGCTCCACCTGGGAGGATGTCGATTATCGCGACCAAACATGGCCTATGTCCTTTCCTAAGCTCTAATCCACCAGTGTACTAAATTTCATCAAGAGCCTTTGCAGAAGCGTAGAGAAGATACGTAGCGGTTTTTTATACCCGATAAGGATACCTACCAGAAAAATGTGACAAAGGGTGCTCGCGAGATCTATTATCCACAAAACTACAAGTAATATTAGTATGAATAAGGATTATTTATTATGTCAGAGTGATGAAGTTTGTTCTCTATGCAATTACGATTTGAAACGTTATGCTGTTATTATTGACTAATACAAACATACAAATCTTGAAAAGCTAGGTATTTCAACGAATGCCAGACATTAGTTAGTTCCTATACAATTTTTTACGCTTTGTCTGCTTATTGACGGGTAGCTTAATAAATTGGTTCACGAATCCTATTATAGATGATTTATTACGTGACGTCTTCTCAGACATGGTACTTATGCTGTACATATAATATGTTAAAACGGATCTCTGACTAAAAAATATCTAGACTCTCAAATCTCTTTGTGACATTTAAAAATATGTGTTTTCCTATACATAAAAATGGCTATCTACGTACGTGTTCATATAGACAAATGTGACCTTTGCTTTTTAGGTTCCCATATTTACCTCAAGAGAAAGAAACAGATCTTATAAGATCACTTCGTTGTTTGTCTGTCTGTATTTTTTATCTATTTCGACCTTTTTCTCAGGAACGCAGAAGATGGGCTAGTTAAAGTTAATATCAATTGTTCAGGTGTGCAATCTCCTGAAGCTTGATTAAATTGAAACTTCTAAATGAGCGCATTCAAAATATAAATCAGTTTATGCAATATATTTGAACAGTCTAAACTATTTCTCGTTGATCTAAAACCATGAGGTTTGGCAAGAAGTAAGATCATTCACTCTAGGGATCGTTTAGAGAAATCTGTCCTTCGGCAGATATAGCCCGTATATTGTCACTAGTTATTCTACGAGTTATCTTGGTAACTCTAGTTTTTCAACAGCATGCGTTTATATTTATCTCTTAATCCAGTTGTATACGGAACTCTCAGCGCGTGAGTCAGACACGTACTTAACTATTCTTCTTGCGTATTTAAATAAATAGATTAATTGTGAGGTCGATATAAGGGCTATCGAATCGATCAAAACCTTTGTCGTATCACCAATTTGCGAGCCTTTTAATCATTTAAATATCTTCCTGATATGTTAATAAACGAGTATTTGTCTTTCCATAAATAATATTATCATATACAATAGTAAACAAAATCTTTTTTTTTGTCTAATTGAAGACGTGTTACATTAAAATGTTATTGTGGGCGACAATATAATCAGTATTCAAGTTGGAACTGACTTCCGCATATATCATGTTGTAGATATACAATTAATTAATTAAAATAATAATAAATGAGCAGTCATTCATGTAAAGCGAGGGAGGGTGATGGAGTCGGAGGGTATAAAACTCTCTGATTCCATTAACCTGAGGTCACTCCTCGTAACTCAGACCTTCAAGTACGTGGGTATGTCACAGACGTTATGCATCAATGAGGCCGGCATGAAGCAAATGCTACAGGAACGTTTCTTTGACCGCCTGAAAAAGGTACTTAACATTCTTTTTTCAGGTGGTAATAAGGTGCGCGCTAGTAAGAATTGGGTCATGCCACTCTTGATGTACTCCTTTGGTCTACTCAAGTGGACTCAGACTGAACTTGATACCACATGACACCAGAGTCCGAACTCAGTTGACTGCATTTCGAATGCATCACCCGCGGTCGTAAGTCATGAGAATGTACATCACGCGCAAAAGTGTAGGTCGAGGATTCTTAAATGCTAAAATCCTTCATAATAGCGAGGTGTGCAATCTCAGAGACTATTTTCTTAAGTCTAACGTTATCCAAGTGCATCGGGATATAGTCAACGTAGATGACGGGGTCACCCCGCTCGGTATAGCTAAGGAGAACTGGCGCAGGCCTATAGTACTGGCACTGACAACCACAGGGAGATATAGCAGAGCAAAGAGCTACATGGCAGGTTCTATCGGGCGCTCCACATGCCCTTAGTAGACCTACCTTCTTCCGTGTCTTGGCTACGTTTCGGTGAGCTTTTTGGGGACACTGAAGGTTTTGTCTGTGTAATTGCTGACGAAGTTATCAAGACCAATAACTACCGGCAGTATATCATGAGGGATGGCACAATTGACATGTGTCGAGTGTGTTACCAACCTGGTGAGGAACTTGAAAGGTTCTTTAAGATAAGGAGGAGTGAGAGGATTAAATTGGATGTTACAAAGTAGAGAAAGAGTGTGAATATTTCATCGAAGGCGAATTGGGAGCCACTTGAGCATGTTGCGATATTATATGAACCTAATACAATTTTTTCAAACTTTCCTAATACAAACAATTAGACTATAGTAGTAGTATAGTAGTAATATAGGTACCACACCACATTATACATTATGCATAATGTGGTGCAATATGCACATTATACTTTTGAGATACAAGTGAGATTTTGATTCAAAAACCGTGGTAGCCTAGTGGTATGGGTAATGGACTGCTGAGACGAGGTCTCGGGTTCGATCCCAGGTTTTACCATGGCACACACCAATGGCTTTTCGATGTTATGTATGTATTTATCGCAGGTTTATAAGTGCCCGGTTAATGGCAATAGGCTCGCCACCTATTACATTATGACCTAAACATAAACTGGCGAAATGGGGGTGCTAGCATCTCTACCTACCCCTTCGGGGATATAGGCGTGAGGATTTATGTTATGTGAGTTTTCATTAAAAAAATGTAAGTACCATAAATCAGTATATTAATTTAGTATTCACTAAATTATTTTCCTAATTAATTGTATATCAACAAAATTATTCAGCGGAAATCAGTTACAACTTGAAATACTTATTAAAATTGGAGATACGGATTCGGATTACGGATTCGGAACAAGATCAATATCATAATTAAAGCTATTAGGTCAACAGTATAACAAACTCACAGTTCACTATATCAATTAATCACGAGACCAATTAATAAATTAGATTAACAGTTCACATATAGGAATACATTTTTATTTTTTATTTCTTAAAGGTACGCTTACAGATTACTTACATTACGTGATTAAGCATATGAAGATAGATACAATCATATATTTAATCAAGACAGTATTCCAAATATAATATACACAATGTGAAAAGGTAGGAAAAAAAAATACATGAAACATACAATATAGATACCTAATCGCCATGGTTATACCGAATGCTTAGAAAAATTATAAGAATAAACTAGAAACGCTACTCAAATACTACAAACAACATTGTGCACTTATTATATTTAATATGGCCCACTTGTACTGGGAGAATCTACCATTAAATATATATATATATATATATATATATATATATATATATATATATATATATATATATATATATATATATATATAAATCGCGAAGGACTTCTTGCGTCTTTACAAACTACCACCCGGCGGCGTCCACTGAATGTAGTGAGATTTTTAATGTTTACAATGCGTATGTAAGATGTTTTAATCAGTATCATATCAGTAGTCGACGTCAAATTTCATTTAAACGTTAAATGGTGATATTCAAATTAAATATTTCTAGCTGAATTTGTGCGTCCGTTCACTCTTAAATCTTTCTTGCACACTGAATACCTGCGTATACCTACTAAACACTGCATGCACATTCCTGCCTCCATCCGAATGTATGTTTAAATCAATTCCGTATAATGCTCTGCATATATCATAATGATTATAATAACTAAATTACATCCATCTACTATTGTATTGAGATTGGTTCCGTATAACTGAATTAGTTCGTCCGTTCACTCTTAAGTCTTTCTTGCACACTGAATATCTCCGTATACGTTCTAAACACTGCATGCACATTCCCGCCTCCATCCAACTGTATGTTTAAATCAATTCCGTATAATGCTCTGCATATATCATAATGATTTAATAACTACATGACATCTATCTACTATTGAATTCAGATTGGTTCCGAATACTGTTTTTGAATTATTGTATCCAGCTTATCAGCCAAGAGGCTTCCATCTATATAAGGGCTTATAAAGACTCCAGGCACAGATATTAAATAACTAATAGTTAGCATACAAAAATGACAATACCTATAATGACATTCGGCGCGTGGAACGTGAGAACGCTTGTTGATCGCGATGGCAACGCCTGCCCTGAACGCAAAACTGCCATAGTAGCTCGGGAACTTCATCGATATAACGTGGATTGCCTTGCCGATGAAGGAGAGCTGATAGAAGAAGGTGGCGGCTATACTTTCTTTTGGAAAGGTACCACAGCTTCCGAACCGCGACGTTCAGGCCTGGAGTCTTGGGTAGACACGGAGTCGGCAACATGAACAGCAATGGTCAGTTGCTACTCAGTCTTTGTGCTCATTTTGAGCTTGCAATATCGAACACTATGTTCAGACTTGCCGCTAAGCACAAGACAACGTGGATGCATCCTCGATCCGAAACACTGGCACTTGATTGATTATACTTGTCAGGCAGAGAGATACTGGTCAAGTCCAAGTCCAACGTAGATCGATCATCTGATTTACAAAATGTGAGTCTAATACCTCAACTCCCTCTTTCCATTGAGCTGGATGAGCCCCTGTCATATGATGAGGTTGTCTCTGCTATCAGGCAGCAACAGAAGCGAGCGGTTGGTATTGACCTTATACCGGGAGAGCTGTTATAATACGGCGGCGGGGAGTTGTAAATGTTGGTTTGGAAACTTTTTGCTCGTATGTGGGAGGAAGAGCGAGTCCCGGATGACTTTAAAGTGTCTCGTATTTGTACCTTTATTTGTATTTTTATTTGGAGGAAGGACATGACGGTATCTCCCGTCCAAAATTGAGCAGTCCGTCTGGGTAAGTACCTCCGCCCTACAGAATACCCCGGTTATAATAACCTTGTGTTGTGTTCTCGGCGGTGAGTAGGGTAGCCAGAGCCCACTGGAGAGGTTCTGTGCTGTCAGTAGGAAGACCAAAGGCTTAAATTGACCCCACTGACTGGTGGGGGCGTGAAATGTTGGCGCGGTGGTCAGGGAGACTCGGTGAAACGGTTATCCGCTGACCGCCCGCAGGCTGTACGGTTTCCGAACCTGGGGATTACTTAATCTCCGCCTCAGGAGGCTGAACCAGCAGCCTGTGTAAAGTTCCCGGTGCTGTAGCCATGCCGGAGGAGGAGACCGGAGTGGACCTGGCTTCAGTATCTGAGAGGGGACCGGGGGCCCTTCCGCCCATCGCGCCAGCCAGTCACACAACCCCAACTTGTCTGTGGGCTCTGGTTGTATGTGGCTGGGGTCTCCTAGGACTGATTTTGCGGGAAGGGCTGCTCACGACTTCGCTCTAACTTATGGGCTCTCTCAACTGGTGCATTCTATCACTAGAACACCAGAAATTGAGACCCACAGAAGCTCTATACTGGACCTTCTGCTGACTACGCGCCCGGATGAATACCCTTAAGGGTGGAAGCACCTCTCGGTAATTCGGACCACAGCCTCGTCCGGGCGCAAGTGTCACTCGCGCGGCCTGAACCACCGCGGCCACCTCAGTGGCGGCATGTGTGGCACTACAAGTCGGCAGACTGGGACGGACTGCGAGAATTCTTCGCGTCGTACCCGTGGAGGCAGCTTTACTTCTCTTCTGATGATCCAAGCTCCTGTGCAACAGCAGTCGCTGACGCGATTCTAGTGGGTATGGAATGTTACGTCCCCAACCGCTGGGTCGCGACAGGAGCGAGCAAACGCCCGTGGTTTAATAGGCCTTGCAGGGAAGCTAGAGACCGCAAGCAATCTGCATACAAGGCTTGGACCACGGCTCTTGCCAATAAGGATCCGAACATCGCTGAGGTGAAGCGGAAGTTGAATGCTGCTTCAAGGTCCAGTAAAAAGGCAACGTCTAGAGCAAAGTTTGAGTTTTGCTTGCACGCTACCCATCTGGCAGTCGTGCATTTTGGTCGCTCGCTAAAGCTGCTGAGGGAAACTTCTGCCAGGCTTGCCTTCCGCCGCTGCAAAAATCCGACGGTAGTCTGGCCCATGGCGCTAAGGAGAAGGCCGATCTTTTGGGTAATCTCTTTGCGTCAAACTCGACTATGAACGACGGGAACGCCGAACCACCCATCATACCCAGCTGTAGTGCTTCGATGACCTAAATTAAAATCACACAACGGGTGGTCCGGCACGAGCTTAAGTCCCTAGATGTTCGGAAGTCGAGTAGGCCGGACGGCATACCGGCGATGGTGCTTAAGCACTGTGCCCCCGAGCTGTGCCCTGTACTTACACGACTTTTCGCACTCTCATACTCCGCAAGGCAGGTCCCGGCCTCGTGGAAGACTACATTCGTGCACCCTGTACTGAGGTACGGATCTGTCCTGTCACCTTTCTTAGGAAAGGTGACAGGACAGATCCGACCAATTACAGGCCTATCGCTATAACCTCCCTTCTCTCGAAGGTTATGGAGCGTGTTATTAATACACAACTCCTGAGGTACCTTGAAGGAAACGATCTACTGAGCAACCGACAGTACGGTTTTCGCCACCGTCGCTCTACCGGTGACCTTCTTGTGTATCTCACAAACCGGTGGGCGCAAGCCATCGAAAGTCGAGGTGAGGCACTAGCGGTCAGCCTCGATGTAGCGAAGGCCTTCGATCGGGTCTGGCACAAAGGTCTTCTTACGAAGTTGCCATATTATGGACTCCTCGAAGGATTGTGCGAATGGATCTCCAGCTTTTTGTCCAACAGAAGCATCCAAACCGTCGTCGACGGCAGCTGCTCGGACCGCATGAACATAAACGCTGGTGTCCCACAAGGCTCCGTGTTGTCTCCGACGCTGTTTCTGCTGCATATCAATGACATGCTGTCTGATGGCTCCATTCATTGTTATGCGGGCGACATCCGATTGGGGACAACTAAACCTAGTCCAAGTCAACCCCACTAAGACACAAGTATGTGTATTCACCGCTAAGAAAACCCCATTCATTGTAGCGCCGCAATTCCTGGGCACACCGCTTACCATCTCCCTGAGTATAGGGATAATTGGTGTCGATATCTCCAGTGACGTCCAATACCGAAGTCATTTGCAGGACAAGGTTAACTTGGCTACAAGAAAGCTCGGAGTGCTCAACAGGGCGAAGCAGTATTTCACTGCGGGGCAGCAACTCCTTCTTTATAAAGCACAGGTCCGGCCTCACATGGAGTACTGCTGTCACCTTTTTGCTGGAGCACCTGCATACCAACTTGACCCCTTCGACTCGTTGCAAAGACGGGCATTGAGGCTGGTTGACAATCCCATACTCACAGGTAGAGTGGAACCTCTTAGCCTTAGGAGGGATTTTGCCTCATTGTGTGTGTTCTGCCGCCTATACAATGGTTTGTGCTCAGATGAATTGTTAGACATGATGCCCGTAGCTACATTGTATCATCGCACCTCTCGCCATAGGCAGGGAATTCATCCCCACACATTGCGACCTGAGACGGTGCGCACTGTGCGGTATGAAAGAAACTTCATCCGACGCACACTCAAGCTGTGGAATGACCTCCCTGCTGCGGTTTTCCCAAGTGCCTACAATATGGAGTTCTTCAAGAGGGGCATCAGAAGGTTTCCCTATGGTCGGCAGCGCGAGTGTTGGGTTGTTGTGTGACTGGTGTTGCATACGTCCATAGGCCACGGTAACTGCTTCCCATCAGGTGGGCCGTGTGCTTGTCTGCCAACTAAGTGGTATAAAAAATTAAAAAAAAACCCTCTACAAAAACAAGGGTGACCGTTCCGACTGCAACTCTAACCGCGGTATTTCGCTTTTGTCAGCCCTGGGAAAGGCCTTGGCCAGAGTCCTTTTAAACCGCTTAAAAGCTCTGTCTGAAAAGATACTGCCAGAAACCCAGTTTGGCTTCCGACCTGAACGAACCACCTCTGAAGCAATCTTTTCTGTGCGTCAACTGCAAGAAAATAGCAGAGAACAGGGTCGTCCGCTTTATCTCCGCTGTGTTGACCTGGAGAAGGCATTCGACAGTGTGCCTCGGGAAGCTCTCTGGATGATGCTTGGGAAGCTAGGGTGCACGGAGAAGTTTGTGAGACTTCTTAGACTCCTGCATAACGACATGCAATGCTGCGTCGGTGTCGATGGTGAACAATCAAATTTCTTACTCGTTACCTGTGGGGTGAAACAAGGGTGTGTTCTAGCGCCCACACTGTTCGCCAAGTACTTTGCAGTAATAGTCAGTGATGTTTTACGAACTCTTTCTGAGGGAGTACGCATCCGCTTCCGCACAGATGGCGGAGGATGGTCTTTTCAATTTGGCCAGACTTAAGGCGCGCACTAAGGTCTCCCCATACAATGATTACAGAAATCATGTATGCTTATGCTTTGTGGCAGAATCCCCTGATGGCCTGCAACAGCTAATGTCCAGTTGTCACCAAGCTTGCTGCAAGTTCGGCCTTAAAATCAGTGTCAAGAAGACGGAGGTGATGTCTCTGGACACACATGGTCACGAGACACTGTCTATACAGCTAGGTCAGGACATGCTCAAGCAGGTTGACCAGTTTTGCTATCTGGGGAGCACTATAACATCCAAGTGTGACCTTGATGATGAGATCGGCAGCAGGATCTATGCCGCAGCTGCGATATTTGGGAAGCTGCATTCCAAGGTTTTCTGCTCAAATGACCTTAAGCTGGCCACCAAAATATCTGTTTACATGGCAGTTGTGCTGTCAAACCTCTTATATTCCTCTGAGATGTGGTGTGTGTATCGGCACCACAAACGTACTCTGGATCGTTTCCACCTCAAGTGCCTACAGTCTATCTTTAAAGGATAAGTTGGGCTCGCCTAACTGTAGCTTATGTAACGTCAATCAATTACATTTTGATGAAGTGTGTCCGGAATGAGGCTCAAAGAAAGCAATTATATTGTTACGTGCACAGGGTACAAATAAATGCCGTGTACGCAACGAAGGAATTTATTAGCTCACCACAAACTAGACAATTAAATCACTAGTGCACACAGTACTCTTCAACAGTTCCAGTCGCTCAGTAGTTCACAGTAGTCCACAGTCGTTGCTCAGGTCACAGGTATAATCTTCTTCGGTTGCTTAAGCTCGCTGTGTTTGTTAGCGATCTCAAAGACAGAATGAATGGTGTCGCTTAGTGGTGCGTCCCTCACTCATGAGGTACCTCATTTGAGGCCCTCGTGACGTCAAATTGAGCGAGTTCCTCAAATGTTCGCAATGAACCGCCTCACTCATCGTTCATTCCTCATTTTACAATCGTACCGCACCGCGCGCGCTAGCTTGCACCTATTCACGACTCACGAGTCACGACTCACGAGTAAATGAGGAACTAAACGATGAGGAAATGAGTAAATGAGGAGCGAGTGAGTGAGCAAACAAATCGGAAAAAAGTATGATCTGTCTGCTTTCTGCTTCAACTTTGAGCTTTATTCTTTTAGATTTATCGTCGATAATTAAGTGTCATTGGTTGGTTTATTTTGGTCAATTCGCGCTCAATCACTGTGAATGGAAAAAAAAATACTACAATAATTGCTTTTTTACAGTATTAATGATATTAATTTCCACTAATAATATAAATGCAAAAGTTTGTGAGGATGTTTGTGAATCAATCACGAAAACTAAAACTTTGAATGGATTTGTATGCAATTTGGCACAGTGATTCTAATACCTAGCTTAGAATAGTATAAAATGTAGGATACTTTTTATCCCGGCAAATGTTTCCTGTGGGTAGCGGGAACGGGATCAGATCTACCTATTACACGCGGGCGGAGCCAACGGCAACAGCTAGCCTAAACATATAGTAGCGATATGGATAACGATGTGTATGAAAGAAACAGCAATAGTTCCCATTATTCCTAGCAATGCATCACGGGATTCACGGGTCGCTCTCGCTCGCAAGCTCTTACGGTCACCAGAGGCAGGTAAACAAAAACACAAGACAGCCTCAGCTGTGGCGTGGCGGTCGTGAACGCGGCCGCCACGCAGAAGGCGCGGGTTCGATTCCCGCTCAATGCAAATATTTGTATGCATGAATATATGAATATTTGTATTGGTCTGGTTGTAAAAAAAAGTATCTAAGTAATTTGTATCCGCATTCTAGATTCCATAAGACAAGTTAGTTAGGTTATGCTTACCATGGATCTAGAAAGCGTTGTGTGAAATGTTGTGGAATATTTATTGTTAATATGATCATTATTATCTATATTAATCATACATTTATATGTAGGTATGTATTGCGATACGCGATGTGGCGGTCACATTGAGCCGAACGACTCTCCTCAGTCCTCACTCCTCATTGACCGACTCACGTGAGTCGCGTGAGGTAATTAAATGCAGAATCACCGAGCGAATCAAGGGATTCCTCACCTCAAATGAGGGGTACCTCGTGAGTACCTCATTTGGTAAAATGAGTTACTCCCTCATCCTCGAATTAAATTTACGAGTAACCCTTCACTAGTGTCGCTATGCGAGCGTGTTCATATACCTCTCAATTAGGAGGGTCGAATCATCTAGAAAATACGCGAGCGATAACTATCCACTCTCTTTTGAAGTTTGCCGCCGTCACTGAACTTTCGAGTTCATTCTCGATATTCACCTATTGTTTTCATTTATTCAAAAGAGTAGGTACTCGTAGGTAGGTTGTGACTTTGTGTTGACAATTCTAGATTTTTCTATGCCAATCGGTAGAGTACCTCGTCACTAACAATGCGTTTTTATTTCTTGAAGATCCGGTTATTAGTTTTCGAGATATCGACGTCTGTCGTAACAATATGGTAACGGTAATAACAATATGGGCCTATGTAACAGTATCCTCGCTAGTCCAACTTCTGAGGAGCCGAAAAAATTGTATTCCTAAGCTAAGATTTGCTGTATAGATCATTGATTGAACACCATGTATTCAACAATTCCAATGAGGGCGACATAGTCACGCTATGACTAAGACCTCAATCCTCAATAACAACTGAAGATTAAAAAAAAACTATCTATAGGTAATAATAGATCAAATAAATAACCATTTTTAAAGCTTTCACTTTGGTGACAAACTTACATCACGGCCCGCACATGTCTGTTTGTTTAAAAACTTCGGCACGCGAGCGCGCTGAAGCCCGCCGCCCGCCCCGCCGTCCCTCGTGAACCCCGAATAGACCCCTCAGACACCGTACCTAGTGCCCGTTTAAGGATATTTAAGAGACGCAAGATTGTTGTCACGAAAACATGATAAAAACTTTACAAATTAAGTACGATATTCAATGGACATATTAAGATCGGTGAACTGAACTCAAAGTATACGTGGTAAAGTATACGCTGAACACTAGTGCCCTCCAAATTTCAGTCGGGCGACGGCCGAACTATATTATACGCTAAAAGGCGTTGTAGTGATGGAATTACGTCCATGCCAATTTTTCGCCCTAGCATTCTATTGATCATAAGGAACATTTGGGCTGAAAATGAGGGTCGGTTAATCTTGCGTCCGTATTTCGGACGCACAAAGTCAGTCGGACGCGGCATCATCGGTAAATAACGCCATGTAGGACGCAACATGTCCTTCAAGATTTATATATATATATATATATATTTCAGGTCCGGCCTCACATGGAGTACTGCTGTCACCTTTTTGATGGAGCACCTGCATACCAGCTTGACCCCTTCGACTCAGTGCAAAGACGGTCATTGAGGCTGGTTCACAATCCCATACTCACAGGTAGTGTGAAACCTCTTAGCCTTAGGAGGGATTTTGCCTCACTGTGTGTGTTCTACCGCCTATACAATGGTTTGTGCTCAGATGAATTGTTTTACATGATGCCCGTAGCTACATTCTATCATAGCACCTCTCACCATAGGCAGGGAATTCATCCTCACACATTGCGACCTGAGACGGTGCGCACTGTGCGGTATGAAAGAAACTTCATCCCACGCACACTCAAGCTGTGGAATGACCTCCCTGCTGCGGTTTTCCCAAGCGCCTACAATATGGGGTTCCGCAAGAGGGGCATCAGAAGGTTTCTTCATGGTCGGCAGCGCGAGTGTGACACCCCTGGCGTTGCATACGTCCATAGGCCACGGTAACCGCTTTCCATTAGGTGGGCCGTGTGCTTGTCTGCCAACTAAGTGGTAAAAAAAAAAATATCCAGGTCTTCAGCTCGATTCAGTTCGTTATATATGCGATACATCCTAACGATAGGATTATTAGAAGGAGGTGTTGTTTTTGTAATTTTAAACAAAAAATGACAATGATTTAAGATTAATAAAAACTAAATTCCATTTGTTGTGTAAACAACAAATAGTATTTAGTTAAATAATACAAATATATTTTTCTGATCAGTGAGTGCCTATGAAGAATGGTCCAAGATCCAGCCTAACATTAACCTTCATCTATCTGTTTACCGAATGAAAAATATATTTAAACGAATGAAATGTGCTGCTGAACACATACCAATAAGGTTGCTAAAAAAATATTACCAAAAGATAATTATTAAAATTTTGAAACGTGATTTTTTTTCCAATTTCACTGACTCAAATTTTCGGATTTCAAAGACCGACTACCATTATTCATGACTAGATTTTCATATGCACCCCAATACTACAGAATTCGCAATGAAATCTAGTTACCTGTTTGATGATTAAAAAAAAATACGTAATAGTATTTTTTGACCATATTTATTTAGGTAACCCTATTGATATATATTCATCAACACATTTTATTCGCTATAATGTATTCTTCATTCGGTAAACAAATGGGTGAAGGTTGTTCTTACCTGGAACCCTATACGAGTACTAGAAGCTTTCTAAGGAAACCAGTTTTGTCTTCAAATGTTTTCACATCGATTTTGAGTTCTCTATGAAATATCTGAAGCTTGAACTTGATAGCCGATGGGATTTTGAGTACTTCTTTTTATAAATTGACATTATTAATATGTATATCAGCCATGATCCATTCGAGCGAGTTTGAATTTAATTTAATGGTAAAAAGTGTCTAGGGAATTCAGACAATAATAAAATTAGCGATTCTAGATTACATAATGTCTGAACGTTAGTCATCGGTAATTAAGCAGGTTCTTAAGAAGGCTACAAAATCCTAATATCGATAAATTTTAAAGTGTAGGCGTAAATAATGATCTAATCAGGTGAACTTTGGCGTGTCGCTAAGGGAAACCAGTTGAAGACACTCGAATAGGAAGATGTCATTAAATCAACCGGTTGCGGTCAGAAAATATATGATAAGGCCCCAGGCATCGTGTTCTAATTAAAAAAGTCTCAAGTTTGATAGAACAAGTCAGATATTATACAAGATTAGAGAAAAACAGAATTATATTACACCGCGGCGCGGTGCTAGCACCGCGCCGCGGTTTCACCCGCGTAAATCCTGATCCCATGAGAATATCGGGATAAAATGTAGCCTATGTTACTCACGAAGAATGTAGCTTTCTAATGAAAAAATAATTATTAAAATCGGTCCAGTACTTTTTGAGTTTATTCGTTACACACAAAAATACAAATCTTTCCTCTTTATAATATTATATAAGTATAGAAGATTAACAATAATACAATTGGATAGCTAAGCAGAAATTTATAGATCAATAATATCTCTCTAAACCGATATAATTATTCTGTGATAGCTGACCCATGATCATGATGATACTGCACCTACTAATGGGTTGCATATAAATTATGTACAACCTTACTGGCCAGTATCATCTATAGATACCAGGTGGTGAGGTAATTATCCGGGAACACAAGACATTCCTTCCTCATTCTAAAATCGCAGTATTTGGCAAGTATTAAGCCTCCGCTCTGTAAGGGCTATGGACTGCTCAAAGTCAAAAATAATTTATTCTGATAGATCATTAAAACGGAACTTACTAAACGTCTAATTTAAAAATATTAAGGACTAGTTACTAGCAGCTCCGGCCTGAGAAAACTCCTGCAAGAAACGGCGGGCATTTTCTTTTTCATCATCCGAACGTAGGGTGCCATGCAGGCAGAGAAATGAATATTGTTTGAGCTAGTTAATATTTTTCACTATTAGCATTAGCTGTTCTGTGCTAGCCCAAAAAATATTCATTATTTAAAATATTATAATCAAACATTCTTTAACATCGATGACGTAAGTTGCTTACGACAGAAGTGTCACTTCATCAAGATCAAGAAAACATTTATCATTCGAGTACATTTGCTTAAATTATACAGCGTCTCTAAGTAACGTGAATAAAATATCTATACAGGGCAGGAAGCAGATGTTCCGCGATATCTGACGTATATACAATATATCGAAATTACGACCGGTCGGGTTACCGACCAGTCAATCCATACACAAATTTGAACCTTACAAAAATGTGACAGTTAGGTAGTTCATAATATGTCAACAGCATGTAGATACTGTAAACACATAATGCTCGTAGGACCATTAACTTGGCAAAAAAGATCTTCTTAGGATTAACTGTACAACCCAAGACAAACTATCTGTCAAGTGCGCGAATAATTAAAAACAATTTCTTCGGGAAAATAAATGTGTTTTTGAATAATCGAAGTTTTGTTTCTTAAGAATTATAAAATTCGGAATTTAGAAAATCGGAATACTGAAATTCGGAATTAAATATTTCAGAATTTTTGAGTGTCGGAATGGATGGAATCCAAACGCACAGGGCATCAGGCGCCCTTATGCGGCTGCAGTACGGACAGGCTATAGTGGTATACTTGTGGTGCATGTGTGGTACGCATCTCACAGCGATTTTGATTATTCTATTCTATTCAACTAACGATTATGCCACTTGTCTAAGCTAGATGTTGTGTAATAATGGCGGAGGAGGAAGAGATAGATCCTGTTGAAGTAAATTAATAAATTTAAATTTAAAATTTTACATCAACAAACAAAGAATAATTTATCATCATTCTGTAAATCACAGCACTCGAAACACGAACTGTCATGATCTGACGTCATAATAGTCCAAGCAAACAATATATTAAACCTATGTGTCAAGTGTCATAACTTAATTGATTACACGTACCTACCAAGTACCTTGATTCTACTATTGGAATTAATGACTTTTGATCACCATAACATACATACATACATAAAATCACGCCTGTTTCCCATAGGGGTACGCAGAGTTCACTGATCTCCATATGCTACGATCCTGACATACTACTCTCGCTTCATTCCCTCTTATTACATTCTTCATGCATGCTCGTCGGTTTAGGGTACTCCTGACCTGCCCCTTATGTAAAACTATGACGTCATAGTTTAGTTAAAACTGCTAAATGACTTTTGAGAAAAACTCATATGAGACGAGAGTCGAGTCCACTTTTCCAGTCTAACTAGGGATTCAGCTGAACTTCAACGTTTTACGTGAAGCGGCTGCCGTCTGACCTCCACAACTCAATGGTGATATAGAAGCATTGCAGTTAGACCAATTGTTGATTTTTTAGGGCTCCAACTACCCGTATCGACTGCCAAAGATGTTCATATGGGAACTAGGACCGACAGCTTAACGTGCTCTCCGAGGTATAACAAGATCAATATGTTTTGCTGAATTCCTGATGGTAAGCTGAAGGCAAAGTCACAACGATTTCCACTGAACAGCAATTGAAGCCAAGTCCCTTGTGCTTTCACCACCACAATGCCGCAGAGGCAGCAGTTACAAAAAAAACTAAATGTATATATGTGTATGGATTATATTAGTTTGAATAAATAAATTAAATTAGATTAAAAATAGTACAAGCTTTTCAAAACAACCTTTTCTATGATATTTTATCTTTCTTTGTACGAAAATAACGATATTCTTCAATGGTTGTGCCATGTACTAGTTCAAAAATTTTTCATGATCATTTACCGTCTCCACAAACTTTGTTGTTGAGCTACGCTCAAACGCGGTAGTGTAGCTTAATTACTGAGTTTCTATGGCCATCTTCCAACTCTATCACCAGATCCTGGTTACCGTTGAAAGATAAACTACTCGTCAAGATGATTCAAATGAGCTGAAACTCGATGACGTTTTGTCGTTTTATTGCAAAGTTCCTTTGACCACTACCAGCTTCATCATCAGATTACCATTTTTATAAATTGCATTGTCATGCAATTTATACATATATGCAAATTTTCACCTCAATCGGTACCCAGGTCACATTTAATTTGCAAGATTTGAACATCGGGATAGGTGAAACAAAATAAAATCTTGTAATAAAATTATATATCAAGATACAAATATATGTTTATTCTAAAAAATGAATAGAGGTACTTCAAGGAAAGTAATTCACACCGCTATGTTAAGTGGAATACGTTACTATTTGTACGTAGTAGCACTATATTACTAGATACTCTTAAATTAACAACTTTCAAATCGAAAGGATTCCGTGTCGTTGTTGACAGTTAGTATTAGAATTTCAAGTCGAAAGTAAATCAAATAATGACTGTGTCTGGACAGGCCTCCCCCAGTCATCTTAAGGGAAGAGTAAAGTCCTTTCTCTTAGGATGCCTGAATGCCTGTTTGCAACGGAGAACAGGCGACTATTACGAAAATTATCACACGACCAGTTGGACCACCGTTAAATATTGAAAATCAACTATATTGTCTTGTATTGTACTTCACCGCCAAAGGCTTATTATTAAAATACGATCGCGGAATTTATTCACCTCGGGAGGAACTCTCTCGTACTGTTGAAGGGTACCTTGCGGTCGGGATTGTAGAATTATCTCCTTGTTACATGACCGGGAGACTGTTGGGGCTATCCATCACCCTAGCAGAACCAGGTCGAGGATGGTTGCCTGGTTGGTGATATGCGTATAATAAATATTTTTTTAAATTCAGCTAATATTATATTATATTATATTCCATTTGTAAAACACAGACAGGTTGTATGGCGCGGTCCCACAAAAAGCCGACTAGTCTACAAAACATTGTTATCGCTAATTGGCTGTGGAGGTCTTTTTTTTTCTTTTTTCTTGTGTATCTTTGCTAGTCGAACCTATATCTGCAACCCTCTCAGGGTTCACATGTTTTAATTAGATTGGATCACGCATTCATTCTGAGCCTGTTTGTCATACCAGTTCTCGCAAGTATACTTCTCGCACTTTCACACTATACCTTACATCCAATGGGATTTAGGAGCAGGATAATGCGCTTTTTATTAAATACAAATATTCTTAACCTATATTTTCACATTATTTGGTTTCCCGTTTACATTTTAAAAGTCTAAATATAATTTATGCAATATCAGGCATTTCCATAGAAATGCCTGCATTACATACTTATGTGCTACTTCTTATATTTACTATTTTGATTATTTTAGCCCAGTATTCCAAGAAATATTTCCGGTATTGTTTCGTCATTAATACAGGCAAGGTATTAATGCATATCCTCAGCTGCATCTTCGTTTCCACTTCATACCGTGCCCTTGCGTGGATAGGACAGGTCACATCCACGAGGAGGTGGACGACCGTCTTGGCTGTGGAGGTCAAATGCCAGTCGCTCTATGGAAAACATCGAAGTTCAGCCGCATCGCAGTTAGACTGGAAGGCCGATCCCAACTGAGTTGGGAAAAGACTCAGAGTAGAATGATTCCATTTGTAAAACAGCGCCATCTTCACGAATTAGATGAAAACGATATATTAAAAGCGTATCTTGGTATCTTCAATGCTATATTACAAATCCTAATATCCATTTAGTTGTGACCGCTACAGATTCGTAACTATTACCTTCACACATTTGCCGCTAGATGGAGTGAAACGAACTGCTGTTACAAATATTTTTTGATACATTCTGTCTGAGCAGAATTTGGACCACCCATCTCTTCCCCATGCAGTGTCGTACAAAGCTACTAAGGGATAGGGCTGTTTAACGTCAGACAGATATATACAGCCCAGACTACGCCTCAGGTGCATGGCTCGAGTAAACAATAGTGCCCGGAAAATGGCAATAGGCTCACCCCCTGTATGTATATATGTATATTTAATACTTGTTAAGTACACTACTAGTCTATCATTTAAAAAATATGCTGTTCTCAATTTATTTTTATAACCCATCTATTTAGCCACTCAAACGTCCGAGTGTGACATCTGTCAACACCTTGTACGTCCGCGCGCGCGGTCGGTGTAAAACCGCGTCGAGCGTCCCATGCCGCTTCTGATTCAAAATGTATTTTCTAGCCTACTATTGCCACTGCATCAAATTAAAAAATACCAGTATAAAGCTGAATTATTAAGGAATCAAATGGTATCCTAATTAAAATGCAATAATTAATCAGTAGTTTATAAAAAAAATGTTGAACTTAACTATACCATAGTAGCTTTTTTGTCAGAAAATTTCGGTTTATCTCCTGGCTGGTATCGTATTGGGGCCGTTGTCGGACTCGAACCGACTAAAACCGCACGACGTCTTGGGTCTCAAATGCCCACTGATGTGGCCCATAAATAATTTCCCTCGCAGCTCGGCTAAGTCTGAGTTCTACAGTGACCTTCAAATTATACGAAAATGAAAAGTTTTTTTTTTTTTTTTTTTTTTTATATAGGACACGTCAATTGGACTTCGCCTTGCCTGATGGTAAGCTGAAGGCAAAATCCCAGAAAAGAGGGTCACCATTACTTACACATACCGTGTGACAATGGTGACACTCAGCTTGACGGCCTTATCATATGCTTTTTCACGCCCCGCTTAAAGGACCCGGGACTGTAGGAAGAAGGAAACACGTGAGCTGGTAATGAATTCCAGGCCTTAGTGGTGCGACAGAGGAAAGAGTCTCCGAACCGCTTGGTTCTTGATCGGATGTTTTGCACCGTGTGCGGATGACATCTAAGACCTGCACGCGTTGTCCTGTGTAGGAAAGGGGAGGGTGGGACTAATTGGAAGAGCTCATCAGAACACTCCCCATGGTACAGACGGTAAAATACAGCCATGGACGCAACATCTCTACGCAGCTGTAAAGGTTCTAGGGTGTTCGTGATCTCGGGATTCCCAATGATGCGGATCGCACGTCGCTGCAACCTGTCGAGAGCATCTAGTAAGTACTTTGCTGAACCATCCCAGAGATGCGAGCAGTACTCCACACAGGAGCGAATTTGTGTCTTGTATAGAAGACACCGCTGCTACGGCGTGAAAAATCGTCTCACTCTGTTCAGGACTCCGAGTTTTCGTGAGGCTGTTTTGATGATGCTTTCGATGTAGTTTTTGTTATTCAGGTTGCAGCGAACATCCATACCTAGGATATTGAGATTGTCCTGCAGCGGCAGTGGCGTGCTCTGAAGAGTGGGGAGGGGAAGGAAAGAAGATACTTTTGCTGTAAACGCACATGCCTGCGTCTTCTTGGCATTGAACTCAACCAGGTTCTCAGAGCCCCATTGAGAAATGTGATTCAGGACCCCGTCAAGCTCAGTGACAAGAAGCTGCCTTTTCTCTGCGATATCTGACTGCTTGGCCGCTGGATGTCCATGATAACTCCCATATAAAGTGCTATCGTCTGCATAACAATGAACATTGCCGGTAGACAGCATGTCGTTGATATGCAGAAGAAAGAGAGTGGGTGATAAGACGGACCCCTGGGGCACGCCAGCATTAACCTGCAGAAACTCTGAAGCTCGTCCGTCACAAAGGACGCGAATACGGCGCCCCTGCAGGAAGCTAGCAACCCAGTTGCACAGCCTAGAAGGCAGACCAAAGGCAGGTAGCTTAGAAAGAAGCGATTTGTGCCAGACTCTATCGAAAGCTTTGGCGATGTCTAGACTAATTGCCAGTGACTCGCCGTGCTTGTCCATAGCCTCACCCCAAAGATGGGTAACGTATGCTAGAAGATCACCCGTTGACCGTTTCGGTCTGAAGCCATATTGCCGGTCATTAATTAAGGAGTGATCCTCTAGGTGCCGCATGAGCTGTTTGTTAATTATGTGCTCAAACACTTTGCACAGCACTGAGGTGACGGCTATGGGTCGATAGTTGGCTGGCTCCGAGCGATCCCCCTTCTTAGGAATCGGCTGAACATTCGCCTCTTTCCAAGGCAAAGGCACTGTACCCGAACTGTAGGATAGCCGGTACAGGCGCGTAAGCATTGGAGACAACTCCGCTGCACATTTTTTCAAAACTACCGCTGGAATACCATCCGGACCACTGGCTTTCCGGACATCGAGTGATTGCAGCACTGCACGGACATCGCGTTGCCTGATATGGATATCAGGCATCGCGTGGTCACTGTCGGGTAGTGTTGGTGGCTGCGTACCACAATCATCGATTCGGGAGTTGGCCGCAAAGAGATTAGCCAGCAGATTTGCCTTCTCTTGCGACTCATGGGCCAGGGATCCATCAGGGTTACGCAGCGGAGGCAGCGAAGGCTGACAGAAGTTGGCTTGCACGGCTTTAGCCAGTCGCCAGTAGCCACGGCTTCCCGTGGGATGCATCACTAGCTCTTGACCAAGCCGCGCTATGCGCAGGGCATCCGCTCTGACATAGGCCCTTCTACAGACCTTTGTGGCTCTGTTGTACGCTGCCTTGAAGTGGCCCAGATTGGGATGGCGCGTGGCGCGCGCCCTTACCCAAGCGCGGTACGCAGACTGTTTTTGTTCAACAGCTTCCGCGCACTCGCGCCCGAACCAAGGGCGCACCCCGCGGTCACCGGTGACATCGGTGTATGAGATATAGTATTCCATACCCAGACCGATCTCACCGGCGACAGCAGTAGCACAATCCGATGGGTTCTTACCTTCAAAGCAGCGCTCAACCCACGGGATGGACGCAAAATAGTCACGAAGTCCATCCCAGTCCGCTGACGAGTAGTGCCAGAGACGCCGCTTCTCCTGCACGGGTCGTGGGGGCGCCATAATAGGCACCGTGGAACAGACCAGGCAGTGGTCAGAGTTGCCTAACGCGGCTCGCACCGATACACTGTACCGGTCCGGATCACTCGTCAGCAGAAGGTCTAGCAGAGAAGGTGCTTGGCCCGACCTTCTTGGTATCCTAGTGACCTCGTGCACCAATTGGGTCAGGCCGTGCGCCAGAGCAAATGCGTGGGCGGCTCTTCCCGCATGGTCTGTTTTGGAGGAGCCCAACCAGATCTCGTGGTGGGCGTTAAAATCCCCCAAAAATACCATTTCGGCATTCGGAAATCGCTCCTGCGCATCATCTGCCGCCTGACTCAGATATTCAAAGAGTCGAGTTGTCTCAGCATCTCCTGTATGGGAACGGTAGAGGCACACATAGATCTGACTCGTAGGGCCATGGTCTACGTGTACCCAAAGGACGGAGAAGGATGGGTCCTCTAGGCAGCGCAAACGGCGACAGCAAACATCCGCCCTAACAAACACGCACACCCCGGCTTTTGCACGAAAACTTTCCTCAAGAACATAGCCAGGGTAGAGCAAGTAGGTCGTGTCGTCAGGGCGGTGTATTTGCGTCTCCGTTAGAAAAAACATGGCAGGTTTAGCCGTCTCTAGGTGTTGGTGGACGGCGTTGAGGTTTGCATGGAGCCCACAGATGTTAGTGGACTCCACCTCAAATAGCAAGCTTTTGGGAGTGTGACGAGCCGCTGTGTTGCCTTTTTCTATAAATTGCGCTGCCATGAGTTTGGGTGGGAGAAGGCGTGAAAAAAAGAAGTGATTGCCGCCGCAGCACCGTGTGACAAAGCGCGGGATATTGGTTTTATCTATGAATGTGAGGCATGGCGAGAGCCGACGCGCCGAACGGAAGGGCCCCCGTACCCCCCCGAGTATGGTCGCCGGGCTCCCAAATCCGGTCACCAACCGGCACGACGAACCATATCGGGATTATGCGCGGCCTGGTGAGGCAGCCTCCCAAGGTGGTTAACCCCAGTTGGGCCCCTGTACTATACCGCGGGCGGCCAGCGGCACCACCGTTTCTACAGGTCTCCCTGTTCGGCGCATCGCCCCGCGCCATCCCCACTAGACTACGCCAAGACCCACTGGTCCCACTAGTGCTGCGACAACCACCACCTCTGCCCGGCTATGCACATGCTGACCCCTGAACACAATCCAACCGAGATTGAATTGCTATGGAGGGTTTTTCGCAATAGTGCACGGTGGTACCTACCCGGTCGAAACTTGAGACAAATTTGTGCCACCAAGTTTCTACCACCAGTGCCACCAAGTTTCTACCACCAGTAAAGTACTATCTAACAAGCTATGTAAAGATGCAATACAACATAAATAGAATGAAGAGTATGCCTTTTAATCGAATTAGGTAATCTAAGTTTGCCTACGACTTTGCTGTCCTTTTTTAAATAATATCTTATAGAAACATTACTTGAACTGTAAGACGAGGAGTTTTTTTTATACATATATACCACTTAGTTGGCAGACAAGCACACGGCCCACCTGATGGGAAGCGGTTATCGTTGCCTATGGACGTATGCAACACCAGGGGTGTCACACTCGCGCTGCCGACCATGAAGACACCTTCTGATGCCCCTCTTGAAGAACCCCATATTGTGGGCGCTTGGGAAAACCGCAGCAGGGAGATCATTCCACAGCTTGAATGTGCGTGGGATTAAGTTTCTTTCATACCGCATAGTGCGCAGGAGTATTATAGTTTCGAGTTATTGAACTTATAATGTGAACGTGATTGTGTTATAATGGTAAAAATAGAGTCTAGTGAGTTTATTTATTCCTTTACCATAGGAACAGATATTTATAGCAGAATCCTACTCAAATATAGAGTTTTAAGTAATCACACTTAATACACACAAACCATGTTTTACCTAAATACTTTGTGCTGACTAGAATAGCCAGTGCTTCTTGGAAAGTCAGGTAGGAGCGATAATGAAAATGACACCTTTGATAAACTTTATAGACATCGGTAATGGTTGGTCATCAGGTGGCGCATGTGACTATGTGTTACAAATCTGGAAACACCTTAATAGATTTGTACATATTTCCTGTTTTTCAATTGGTATAAAGATATATTAATAGAGTATGTATAAATTAATAAGAATTATAAGAAATAATTCTTCTATGACATGTTTACACAGCGCCATCTAGACCCAAAGTTAGCTTTGCTTAACTAACTTGTGTTATGGGATGTAGTGTTATGAACGTATCAAACTTGTAAAACTACAACACGATTACAATTCAAATAGCGCGAAGTATGCCGTTCTTTGTTGTCAAAGGCCAAGGTTTACTGGGTCGTTATTCTAGCGAATTAGTTTAAGAATATAGTGGTACTTATGGAATTTACTAAATAAATTTTTGTTATTGCGACATTAATAATACTTTTAAAATGTTGTTGAGGGCTATACGATCAACTAAAGAACTAAGTACTTAGTAAATATTACCGTCGTTTGCACACAAATCTTAACTGTCTACATCTATATGTAAACAAAAGTTAATACCTTGTAGGATACTACAGGTCTAAATGTCACATGTGTAGTTTTGTAATATGTATATAAGTTTATTGTACAATGATCATATCAATCCTAGTTGCAGAAAGTTCAATGTAAAATAAAAGTGATCCAAGTTTAGTTTAAAGTCACGTAAATATATTTACATTACGAATGTTTTATATACAAAATAATAAGATAAAAAAATAGGCATTAAAGTATTCTACAATAAAATAATAGTTACTATTATAATATTGAGTAATACTTTGTCATTAATACATCGAATAGTGCTTATCCTAATTCAAAGACGAATACTATTAATTCTCAGGCTGAGGAGCAGCGGTGGCAAGATAGGCGAGAGCTCTTTGGATAGCCTCTGGAATCGGTGGAGGAGTGGGGATGTGAGCACCTTGAGGCTGGAATCCATTCTCGTTGGCGATATATGATAGCTGGATGCTACTGCCATCGTCACTGGGATATTGAAACTGGCCTTCAACTTCCAGGGCGGGTTCCTCAGCACCAACGTTCTTCAAAGATCCTTTCTCTTCAGCAACAATACCGTTACCGGTTTCATATGAGTAAGAGTAGGAACCATCGGGATTAACTTCACTGGCTTGCTTCACAATGGGGATGGGTTCTGTGCCTTGGGGAGCAGCAAGGGCTGCCGCCAGGAATCCGAGGAGAATCTGGAATTAAACGAATTGTTAGGGGTTGTTTAAAGCTTACTTTTTAGATGGACTTTTTCACAGTTCACTGTTATCACGGGACACTTTTGTTTTAAAATCCAATGATGGTTAAACCACTATCACAGGCACTTACTATGGTTTTCATGTTTGTGTTGTTTGTTTGTCGGTGAAGGCACTAGACAATGTTGATCTAGCAATGTTATATCGGTATATATACGGGTGGTCAATGTGACGCCTACCACCTCTGGAAGGTATTGCACCATTTGGCACGTCGAAATAAATTCAGAGAAATATGTGCGTGCCTTCAGTTAGTAGGCATTGCGCTTGCGTGTTTTCTGCAGTACCATATTTTAATCATTTCTTATTTAATATTTGACCTTTGATAAATCTTATCTGTAAAGGATATTACAAATAGAATGGAAATCATGATAAATTATGATTTCATAGACCAAGTAAAATTCTTATGACGTATGATATCAGTTACCTGAGAAACTCATAAAAAAGTTTGATTAGATTATGAGATATGGAACTCAACAATGTAAAACATCTTAATTAGTTCCTTTATAGTATATGGTCTAAGATTAGTTCATTCTTATATGTTTACAAAATGTTCCTGGACATACATATTATTTAGCTGCTATCGACATACCAAACAATATTTTCTTAATCGAACAAGACTCATATAACAATATAGCTAACGAGAGATAAGATTCTTCTTAAAGATCGACTCAATCTTGATGGCCTAGAGCTATTTTTTCCTTATTGGTATGTTCCAATAAAAAAAAGTTTGGCATTACAACTATTGTATCAATGATATTAGGTAAACTCTAAAACATGTTTGTACAACGATAATTTTATGCAATAATTCCAATAAAAAGATGTCTTAAAACATTAAATACAATACATTACCAGTTTTATAAAACCGGTAACACAAGGTCATCTTATAATAAGATAGCACGTAAGTTGTAACTACCTCTTATATTGTAACGTATTCAATCACGTCATCATGCTTTTATTTTTAAATATCCTGTATAGAGTAATTAGGTCCATCCTGTTAGGTGTCAAAATATTCTCAGAAAATTTTAATATAGTTCAGAATACTGATGATAAAAAATACATGAATATCATTGGTCGATTTGACGGTTGCACAAAACCTCCTTGCTATGTGGTATTCCATTTGATTAGAAGTTTGTGTAATAGGATGCGGCGTTGCAAGCATGTGAAACATTTAGGTATAGCTTCTTTATCTTTATGTTTGTTTTACAAATATCCACGTTCTCACGTCTCATATCTTTTTTAAGTGAGCTATGTTCTAATTTATGACTAGCTGTCAGGATATTTAGGGTAACCAGTTCTCATTCTAAAGATAAGATAAATTCTACTTTAGGAAACACATAATTAAGTAATTGACACAAACTATTGCGAGTAATTCTGGGGTCTTGGGGTTCGAATCCTGGATTTAGTTTGTAGGATATAAGAAAAAAACTAATAACACATGCCAAGCACACGCCGCAATTTTTTGAACCTCAATAATAAGGAATCGCGAGAGATAAAAACCTTTTTTTTTTAATTACACAAGCGCCACATATTCTATTATTGAACCCAGAACATCAAAAGCAGGAAAATGTTAGCGCGATCTCTGATTGATCGATGTGGAATACGCATCTGATGATGTAGTCATTACATTAAAATTTAGTGCCATCTCTGATTAATGTATGTATGAACTCTGCATTAATTCAAAGACTGTATTGAAATAGACAACAAACAAATTGTTTGCATACTGATATGCAATCAATATATTACTTCTTTTTCCTAATTACAACATTTTATGCTATCATCATAACATCCAAAGTCGTTTTATTGTTATTAAAGTATTGTGGGTGGTTGAAATATTTATAAAGGTCAAACACGCCATTCAACCTCTTTAACTATTTCATACACTAAAATATTGTGCAATAGGTACGAAGATTTTAATGTTTCCCTTTGGTTCAAATAACTTTAAGTAACTCGAACTTTCAGTCATTAATTAATTAGGAACAAGAATAAACACGTGACTTAAAATGTAATACTTTATTTATTTATTTTTTAACTCAAGTAGGTCATTTGACACTAAGTATAGTGTGATACTCTCAAAGTTTTTCATTTAAGTTTGCTATTTAGTGGTATCCCAACCTATTGTTGTCATTTGGACTAAATTCTATGTGTTATGTATCTAATACTATGTGTTATGTATGTTTATATTTGTAAATGTTTTCATGAAATTAAATTATTAGATAAACTGCGAAACACTAGAAAGAATAGTTTAGTATTACTTTCTACACTTTGAGTGAGAGTTAATAATAAGCTAATATTAACCCATTCATACGAAGTCAGAGCTTATTTTACCGTGCGCGAAATCCTCACGATTAGTTCCCCTGCTGGAGTCAGCGAGGGTGGCTATGTCGGACTTGAACCGACCAAAACTCACGTCGACTGTGGGCTATGGGCTGCCGGAGGTCAGATTGGCTAAGATATATCTCTCACACCCCAGCCGATATACGACGTCAATACTGGGTTCTTAATTGTCTAAATATGTAAACTTTTATACAGTCAATCAAGGACGTAACTTGTTCCTTGTTGTAACAAAATTTTTTTGCCGTAGCGAGCAAAAAGCAAATTAATACCTATGTTAAATCATTCAACCTATTCTTAGAACAAGATGGACAAATTTTATACTAATAGTATTACCTTCTGAAGTTGAAACCTTAGATGCCTAGCAGATAACGAGAATTAAAAAAATATAGCTCAATGATAAAATTAATAAGTCTCGTGAGCCCTTCAGTAAATTACTCTAATTACCTACATATTATGTAATTCTATTAACAATCTAGGCATTTGAGAAAATTAACTAAACGTATTGTATATAAAAATATATATGACATAGACGCTAAGAGTAAACTTATTAAAATATTTTGTCTTTTTATCTCTTTCTGCGGTTAATATCGCATCTTAAGTGAAAAATTCTATGTTACCTTTGTTCCTATGTTATGCATTTAACAGTGTTTGTTACATAACTGTTACTTTTGTGCCTACCTAATAAAGATTTTTATTTATTTATTTAATATTAAATAACGTAATTATATTCTTCTTTTAATAGCCTTTACAATATTAACACTCTGTAACACAATTTTTTACGCATCAGTAAAGTCCTTAGTTATAAAGCTCAACTTTATGCCGCTTAATTCATTCCGATGCATTCAAATATTTTAACAATCATGACCTATAAATTATTTATAGTCTCAAACTATCTTTAAGTTATCACGAAATATTGGCAATGGTTATATCAATTAACTTTCGTCTCTTAATTAATGTCAGACTTAATCATACTGAAATTCTTTATCAAAATTTACATAAGTAAATGGTGTTAGATCTTCATTTTAATAATAACATGGTCATGTTTCGAAATACGGCAGGGGATGAGGTTTTTGAAAAAACTTTTAATTTTTTAACAGTCTTCATATTCAATTTGTATTACGTGTTCAGACAACATCTCTAAAAATAAAAGTTGTAAGGTATGAATAATTAACCGGTAAATCTGGTATTCACTACAATATATTATAATCATTAAAATTGTCGTCTGACCTTGACATTACGACTTAGATAAGGAAAAGAGAGTAAAAATATTAGTAGATGAATATATAGGATGGTTTTATAGCTAAACCAGTTCCATGAATTAAAACAAATGGGCTCGAATGTATATTTGGACCTCTTCTCTGGTAATAAAAATACAAGATTTTAACAAAGGTATTTGGTTTATTCATGGTCAAAAAATAAAAAAATACATATTTTAACAAATAGTGATTATGAGTATTGTTGCATCAGCCAACATGAAATCTATTATTGTGCGGCATTGTTTGATGGTGCAGCGTCCGCAGAGGCAGAAGCGGGTACTGAGGCAATGTATTGGAGGGCGCGCTGAATGGCTTCAGGTACAGGTGGGGCAGTTGGCAAATGGTCTCCCTGTGGGTGGAATCCCTGTTCATCGGCTGTGTAGGTGATATGGATGGTTTCGCCGTTTTCCCCAGGGTAAGAGTACTCGCCCTGTACTGAAATAGCCTGGACATCGCCGACCTGCTTCAACTCTCCTTTCGCATCAGCACTGATACCATTACCGGTTTCATAAGCGTACTGGTACGATCCATCATCGTTGATCTGGCTGTCATCCTTGAGGATAGGGATCGGTTCGGTGGAGGAACCTTGAGGGGCAGCATATGCCACGGCGATGAACATACAAACCAGCACCTGTAATAATAAAATTATAATTGGTGTAACAGATGAAAACGTACTGTGAAACGACTTGAATTAATTTACTGCGTTCGTTATTGCTTTATTTAAATAATTTGTGAATAAAACTAATAGTTTCAGCTTAACGACCATCTATGATTATTTATGTTTTTAAGTTTTGATTGTATTTCTTGAAATTGTTTTAAAAAATATATTTTTTAACAATTATGTTACAATTATAAAGTTTCTGACTAAATTCTTATAGTATTCTATTATTTTGTGTTAGCACGTCAATCCACGACTTTTCACTGAACTTATTGTAACCAAAATAATGGGAAACAATTCGAAACAAAAGCACTTTCCACAATATCAAAGAACACTTACAATAGATTTCATTTTGTTAAATTTTGATGGTGGTTTAACAAGCAGTAATAACTGTAGTCGACTGATGCTTTCAATCCTGAAAAATTGTGTTTTTATACTTATCACAATTGTCCACCTCTCCACATTCTAGTTTCACCATAATTCATTCTGTGTCGCAAAAATCTATGAAATAAGTAAACATGGATGCATTAGCTGGTCTCGTGTATGTCAACTTGGCGAGACGACGTAATGCTTGTCAACAAACCTAACGGATTTCCATTTGTTCAGTTTCGGCCTTAGTAGCGCAAGAGCGAGTGTTTGCACAAAAGATTTATACACACACAAATTGGCACTTACCCACGGTCAAATTCGTGACAGACATTGGTGTATCTTCACATACATCGATACACAATTTTTTATTTACACATTTTTTACATAAACGCACGCCTATATCCCCGAAGGGGTAGGCAGAGGTGCTAGCACCCACATTTCGCCAGTTTATGTTCAGGTCCCGATGTAATAAGTGGCTAGCCTATTGTCATTAACCGGGCACTTATAAACCTGCGATAAATACACACATAACTTCGAAAAGCATCAAAAGTCATTGGTGTGTGCCATGGTAAAACCTGGGATCGAACCCGAGACCTCGTCTCAGTAGTCCATTACAAACACATTTTTTATTAATATGAAATTCAAGAAAGGGGGGTAATTATTGAATTTCATATTTTTAAAAAATGAAATTATTTTATAACAGAATACAACAATGATTTGATAATAAAGCTATACATTTGCATTATGCAATAAACTAGAAAAAATATCATATATACACCCATCCATTTCGTAGGTGAAGTTCACGAAGTGGGCGCGTGATAGATTAATTTCTTCAATGACACGTACCACAACTTCGCATAGTCATACATCTCAATTTACTAACTACGTGAACTCACAATGAGATTGATGAAACATCAGAATAATTCAGTGCATTAGAACAACACCACTTAGGTTAAAATAAACTAACTATAATTAAATAGGGAAAACGAAATGAAGTTTTTTTTTTAAATAGCGGGAAAATATGAATAGTATTACTATGCGCGCCGTGCATCTAGCTAGCAAGGTTACTTTTTTTTCGGAACATAGAAAATGGGGATACCTATTAAAGTTTTTAAACAGGGAACATTAGTTATATTAGAGTAAAAAATATGTTTAAAAAACTTGCGGTGAAATTAGAGCCAGTGAGCAAGTGTGTTGAAAATTACAATAATATATTTAATCTCAATAAATAATCTTTTTTCTATTCATCTGGTGAGAAGATATGTGAGTAGGCATGAATAGAGCATGATATTATTTGCCAGAAAGGTTGGATTGGGTTAGCTTCCCATATGATTTTTATGTTAAAAATAATTTTAGCACCGAAATTACTAATATTACTCTAATTTCTCCAGCTAATGGACTAAAACTGTCTTAAATAAAAAGATAATTTATTTATTACTGAAGCCAAATTAAATTGCTTTGCGTGGGTTCACGTCAGTAGTGGAATGACCAGGATTCGAACCCAGAACCTTTGCGGTCGTAAGGCCGACTCCTTAACCACTAAGCTACTTCTTGTCCGAGCACTAGCTAATCTATAATTTTAGAAACGTCAAATTCAAATTATACTCATAGTAGTGATTAAAATATTTTATAGTACGAAACCATTAGTACCAAAATAAGTAAATGACAGTGAAGTCATAAATGAATATGACTATACTGTCATTAGGTACTCGGTTAGGTACTTAAATAAACTTAAACAATCAGAGTTTCTGTGCCTCAGTGTAGAAGACAAAGCAGGACAAGCCTTTAGTCTTCCCACTGACAGTACGAATTCTCCAGTGAGCTCTGGCTACCCTACTCACCGCTGGGGACACAACACGAAGTTATTATAGCCGCGGTATTCTGTAGGGCGGAAGCACTTCCCCAGTCGGGTGTAAATACTGACGTTTATAAACAGAATTTATTAACATTTTTATGTTTATAACTCATTTTAAGGGCTAAAAACCGAAATAGAACCACTAGTTAGTCAATTTGTTGGCATGGTGGTTGTGTGTATGTGTGTGTGTGTGTGTGTCTGTCCGTGGCATCGTAGTTCCTGAACGGATGAACCATACATTTACATATTTTCACCGTTGTTAAACGGGGTGTTATAAGTTTGACATGTCTGTATGTTTGTGTGTGTGTCTGTCTGTGGCATCAAAGCTCCTGGGGGACCTTGGATTGTTCCAATATTATGACGGAGTGCTTTATCAGTTAGGGTCCCCCGACATGACAACGCTTGAATCTAAATATTAGTACGCATATCGAAGTAAAATGGCTAAACAACACAATTTCTTTCAACGTTTTGGTGGTTGTTTATTGTGACGGGGATTTTTATGGTCGATCCCTTAAACGGGACCTGATGAGGTCTTCAAGCTGCAGACCGCCATTTTTACATAAATAGTATCTGTAATGGATACCGCTTTTTCTGAGACTTTACCTTCAATATTTAATCAGGTGAAGTAAAGTCATATTGAAGTGCCTTGTATAAAAAAATCGACTAGATAAATCCAATTGCATTGACATTATAATAAGATGCTTCTAGCAATACGAGTAATAAACAGATTGCAACAATTTGATTAGCACATACACGTCATTTAACACTAATAAAAATAAAATTACTGTATAATAAAACATAAATAGCTAACAAATGATGACATACTATTATTGCCTTTGTCACACCGATGAAGGTTAATATAAACCTTATTGAACTTATGGCACTCAAACTAATGTGTAATATTTTTTTTTTCTTCTAAATTAGCATTTTAATTATTAATCGGTTTTTTTACTATAAACCAGTAAGTAATATCAATTATTATGACGTCATTATGACAGCATAGTTTAAAAAGTGTCTTGAGGAATACATATCTTTCAACGTACGTATGCAAAGGTTTTATTATTCATACAATACAATTTATTATTATAACATCTGTAACTATACCTCATAGATATTTCTATAGAAAATATTCCATAGCAAAATCATGAAAGCATGGCACTGTGATAGTAGAAATTATATTAATATGAATGTAATTATGTAAATAATTACAATGTATTATACCATAATATCTGGTCTAATTTTATATATAACTAGGTGACGCCCACAGCTTCTCCCGTGTAAAAGCCAGTTATCGTGATTATCAATCATATCAGAAGATATAACTAAAATCTAGAGTTTTATTCAACCTATTGCATTCAAACATGATGTATGTGAGAATTTAATTCTGACCATATATCATTCATATCCGTTCAATAGTTCTTGTGTCCAACACGACCAAACAGACAAGTAGAAAATATATATATATATATATATACCTATATATATTGTGTGTGGAATCGTTAAACATATATTTTTTTAATCCAAGTATCTCTATATATGTACTATCACAACTAATTTACAATTTTATAGCAATATAGATCGTGTTTCCTAATTGAATCTCAGATAATAATCCTATTTACATACAAATCTAGATATTTGAAAAAAATCTGTCCAAAATTGTTAAATTTAAGTGTCTATAAAATACTTTTTATACGTTTATTTTATTAATTTTTACTGACTGTAATTAACAGGTTGCTCTAAAATTTATGTTTATTTAAGTCAAAACTGATATGTCCGGCAATTCTAAAGTAAGCGATTTGCGATTACCGCGAATAAAAAAGTAAATTAAAGAGAATTCATCGTCAAAAAAATACTTAAATCGTGTGAAAATTCTAAATCCTTATAATATTTTTTAAAACTAACAAGAAAAGTAGATCGTTGTCGTTTTGTACATTGTGAAGTCAAAAATATAATACAACTGAAATAAAAAATAATAATAACAGAAGTTATCCGGTGAATAGAACCTTGAAATCAAGTTATTTATTTGTACATCGGATAAATAAAATTCTGTCATTTTATTCGTTAACTATATACATGAAAAGTATCAACACCTAAAGTTGCAGTTTGAGGTTTTAGAAATTACTACCATATAACTCATTTGTTCTACCATCTGGCCCGAAGACGGCCATGGCACTGCATTAGGCCTCAACACAGCTGCAAAAATCCAAAATAACTTCGTTGCATGCAAATGCTATGTCTATCGTCCGTGTTTTATGTAGGATTCGAAGTTTTGAATGTATATTTACAAGTTATAAGACAGTATTTCTGAAATTCAATATTCTTGTTTACGGATATAGAAATTGAGAATAGATCCTATACGATTTCAAATACAATTAGAATAGTAAGTGGCGCGCGTTTATTTTATAAACTAGAGACTCGTCAATTATCACATTCAAATTAAGGCTTCAGTGAGAACTTTCATTTTACTTTCATTTGTTTCAATAGGATTTGAATCCAGTAGCTCACTCAGCTTAGATCGCGTTTACAAACAGAACTTCTTAATAATGTACGCCTCATTGTCAATTGCTATTAAATAAGCTATCTATAAATATTTTTATTTATAGACATTTACAAATAGGTTAGGTTAATTTTTCTGTGCTCTGGCAATACGAGTCCAAATAGGTATATGGGACTCCACCACGACTTGCAAGCCGGTGAACTTTATGAATGACAGACATGGCAAGCTTGACTCTAGGCACTAGCAGGTCAGATGGGAGACATTTCCTTAAAAGTTTAAATAAGTATAATTGTGTAAGGCAAGAATGTGATTCGAAATTGAAATTTCTTAACGCAAACGGGATTATCGCTTGGATTAAGAAGAACATATTACTGATACTGGTTCCTTTAACTTGGCCAATGGACCAATTTAAAATGTACGCACAAATTCATTTTGTTAAAACAATTCCTTTAATCCTATAAACAAAGAAAAAACCTTAACGCTGATAAAATAAATTAAGCTTCACTAACTACCAAGCGTATCGTCCTTGACTTTAAGTTCGTGAATTTCATCATAAGAAACCAATCTAAAAAGACTCCTTCAAGCTGTAGCTCCTTAACCCAAAAATCTTAAATATTCTAGGTGGGCGTTTGACTACTATCTCACCTATTGGTAAGTGAACCTTAAAAATTTTTATGATGCAAACTAGCCCTAGGCCAAGTTCGGAGAGCTACTTCTACTCCTCTTTTATTTGGTTTATTTGGATTTCGATGGCTTCCAGGTTAAGTAGGTCAATCCCGGTCAACCGGCACAATAAAGTGCAAACTGAATGTGACCATCGTTTTGACCAGTGATCGAGCTTCTAACGTGTGCTCTGTGCTCATGATACTAACAAATCAAAAAATATTTATTACAAATTACAAGTTAAATTGAACCTATTAATTAAATAGCATATTGCTCTTAGCATTGTTACATAACACTATGCATGAAATGATTCGCCACAAATGACCCATAGCCCACATTATATGTGGATTTAAGATACTGACTTATATCTTATTTTGCAATTAAGTACGTCACTATAAAACATGTAAAAAAGTACTTAAAAAAATATCAGTCACTAGCACCGCGCCGTGGTTTCACCCGCGTAAATCCTGATCCCATGAGAATATCGGGATAAAACGTAGCCTATGTTACTCACGAAGAATGTAGCTTTCTAATGAAAAAAGAATTATTAAAATCGGTCCAGTACTTTTAGAGTTTATTCGTTACATACAAAAATACAAATCTTTCCTCTTTATGATATTAGTTAGTATCAGTCATAAATTGTATGGTACACAATATATTATATCAATAGGCATCGATTAGTTATGCAAGATACATCGCAGTACTTCTTGTGAATAGATGTTCAGACGATAAAGGATTTCACTCATATCTGTTATGTAAATCATATTGTAGACTCTGGTAGAGAATAGAATGTCTTCAGGCTTTCGTATCGAAACATACATCTATATTTTTGGAAGTGGTGATCGCGCAGTGCCTATGATAATTTGATGAAGCCATTTGACATTTCAAAACTCCAGTATATACCTATTTGCTCGCCTAGCAGCAGTTTTTTTTTTATTTTATGGTAATATTTTTACAGCTTTGTATATATTACGATTAAAATATCCTTACAATGTGGCTAGATCAAACAACATATATTAAATGAAGGGCACGAGAATATCGGTTAGGTGATTAGCGACTGAGTGTGTGTAGGTAGTATAGTAAAAACATAATTGCACATCGAAGTCCAATCACTTTCATAATTATTATAACTTATGAAAATGTCATGTGTCTCCAAATTATTATTATCATTAAACAAGTAAAATCATTTTCAATTAGTGCATGAATTGGTATTTTAATAAAGTCTAGCCTTAATCTCTTGGACATCCGCGGCAAAGAGACCATAGATGAAACAATTACCTATTCAGACAATTTCATTTGTCGTTACTTATAATTAAAATACATATTTTTTATACTGTTGATTGATGGCACTTGGTGGAATTTGTTGTTACACATATTGATAACTGATACACATTGATAGCGGTCAGGTCTAATAAATATTAAAAGTAATGTGGAAAAGTACAAGTGAGTTATTAATATGTGTAAAATACATATACTGACGCCTGTGAATCCCTGAAGGGGTAGGCAGAAGTGTATTTTAAGTAGTTCTAGAGTAAAACACCGTAGCCAGATGAACCGATGACCTGAAAAAAGTAGTTGAATGCTATGGTGCAAAACTATATAAAACGTAGAACACTATGGTCCAAAACTCTTTGAGGCTTCAGCCAACTTCACCTGCTACCTGGCACTTGCAGATTGACGAACGATGGTCTGGTGCAAGCTTACCTCGCACCAGTCAAGAAAAAGCAAATCAAGACAAAGAGAAGAATTGCAAACCCCGTGCTCTAAACACTGAGAAGCTTTGGATGGAACCAGGACCAACGCTGTGAAATTTAATCACGTCATAATTAAGTTTTTTTTTATATAACTTTGGTGGCAGACAAGCACACTGTCCACCTCTTGAAATGAGATTACAGTGGCCTATAGGCGTATGCAACACTAGGGAAGTCATACTGTCCGTGACCCTGTAAGAATAGAGACAAGCCATTGTTCTTTCCAATGACTGCACAAAAAATCTACAATGAGTGATTGAAATGAAACTAATATTCACAATGAATCAAATCTTTAAGTATGAATCAATTTAACGTATTTTGGAAATTCTTAATTAATTTTATGCTAGAGCTCTATAGAGTGCAGCATCGCGATGTTCACGCGACCTTGACACGCGTGTGTAGGGAAAGTGAACAAACCGGTTGTTGAGCAAGAGGTCACACCGAACGAACTTCAGACGGTTAGGACTCGACCACACGAGCCTTTTTACATTACGTCGGTGATGTTATAGCTGCCCATATCCATTATAAGATTATGTATTATTTTATAATATTACTGGTTGATAACTCCGGCACCATCCGCGTAGATATCGGTTATCGCGTTTAGTGGTAATATTTTCAGTTATTTTTAAACAATCAACCAATTGAGATTTTTAGTCTGTCCAAGGTCTTTCTAATAAAAAAATCTACATCATTTCATAGTTTTTGCGTTCATTGCGAACAAATAAACAAAAATTTTAAAAAAAGTTATCTGAGTTTTACTCCATGCTCTAAGTTGCAAGCCTTGTATGCAACCATAATTGGCGATTATATAAAAAATATTTATTGTTGCATATAAGATATTCACGAATATAGTGAATAGTAATAGTTAGGTTAGTTTGATAAGATAGAGAACAATACTAACACTCTGTGTATGGAGAGGTACGGCCTTCTGTGTCAACCTATTGACCCAACTATCTAACACAAGCCTCATTGTGTTATCCGAGGCTCTTAGCTATCAGTATATTAACTGACCATCGGTAAGATGATTGCTGAACCAACATTCCAAATGTCGATAATCTCGTGTACCAAACTTAACGAGTGTTTGATTAACATCAAGCAGCATTACAAAATAGGCTACAACCCTACAGTTTGATATGAGATTTCACGGCTATGAAACAGAAACAGGCAGATGTTGTACTGATGGGAAGTGATTACCGCGCTCTGTGGATGAGTGCAACACGGCGTGTTTTCGACCCGATTGGATTAGCTGGTTCTATTAAATTCACCAAGCCGTTTCATTTAAAATGAAAACAAATTATAAGCTTACAACTTTTTAACTCACTCTAAATAAAAATATATATTAAGTACTTATACTTAAGTCTTACTTAATACTTATGTGTTCATCTTAACCATAGGGTGCAATTAGCCATGACAGTCCAAGAGTCAGCAATCAACGCTATTATTATAACGTTAACCTTGAGAATGAACAACAAATATTTAACCTCTCGAATTGTGAAATGATATTATTAGATCAAAATAAACGGTTTTTAATTGAGAGTTTAACGGTCTCGCGTTCTATGGTCCTTATATTTGTGAAATCAACATTATGATTACTTCAGCGGGTAACATTTCTTTTGTAAGCTATCATGATCCCAGTGTTGATCCCGATTGCATTAAGAGTTACAGATTGTTCCTACTGATGTGATGCTAGCTAGATACATATCATCACTGTTACGGGTGAAGGTGCAGTCTGTCCCCTCAACCTTGAGAGGAAAGCCTACGCCAGACCCATATCCATTAATCAGTAGGTGTATCAACTAGCAGGTAAGGTAGGCTGGTCCCCAAAGATTTCAGTAGGGTACCATACACCCAATTGTAGTCGAAGTAGAATAAAGAAATTCTTAATTAATTCTAAAGGATAGTTTTCAAAGTACCTGATTAATATCTAATAATAGGTAGAATTATTTAGAATAGTAAATGAAAAGATACAGTATCAGTCAGTAGAATAATATCAGTAAATATAAATACTGATTTTTATACGTGAATATTTAATACCCGACACGAGTGTATCGCGTGTCTTAAAATATTTGGGCAAAATTATTTTTTTAATCAGTATAATGCTAACGATACGCGAAAACTGGTTTCAAAATATATTCCAATATAAAACACATTAACATAAAATCATTATATATTATTCAAACGGCTACAAGAATGTCACTATCTCACATTTCCCAGTTACATAACTTTTTTTTTTCATTTTCAATGTCACAAGACTCACAAGGATGCTTCAACAATAATTGAATTAAATTTATATTGCTTTATATGATTCGTCTAAGTATCTGATTCATTTTCTAGTGTCTTCCGTATTGACTAGCTTCTGGATTTGGTGGTGGCAGTGTAGCTAGGTAGTCTAGAGCGCTTTGAATTTCTCGGGGTACGGATGGAGATGTGGGCAAATGAGATCCTTGAGGCTGAAATCCATTTTCGTCTGCTAAATACTGCAATTGTATTACCTGAAACCAGAAAAAATATGTAGCGCTTATAATAAACCTTACTTTTATGTTTAATGTACTAAAAATGCAATGATATATGTATTTCGTCGTAAGAGGGTGATGCAATCGGATTACAAAGAATTCATATAAATTTAATCGCGAAGAGAGCCAGGACCCAAACCTCTAGCATTTCCATTTATTCATATTATGAAAGAATTTGCCTAAATTTTGTTCCGATACGGATACAAAAAGTACTAGAATACATTTAGAATATTCAAGTTTTTTAATGGTATTTCTTATTACTAGCAAAGCCAGTTTTCATATGTAACGTGTATATTTTTTTAAGTTTCCTTTTCATTTGTTACATGAGTGATCAAGACCTGCGGTAACTATATTTGTCCAGTGACGCATCCGGAATAACCTTTGAGGTGTGGTATGAAGAATATCATTATCATCGTTGTAAATGTCAAAATTAGATATTTTATAATGTTCAACTATTTGTTACTGCAAAACATACATGATCAATAAAACTAATACCTACTAGCCCGTAACTAATAGTTATATGTGAACACAGATTGATTAAAATTCTATTAAAAAAATTGTGTTTAAAATTACGTAATAAAGTAACTACTTTTTGGGAATTATAATTAATATACATCATTTCCATTTCAAGAAAATATACTTAAATTTCATCACAAATTACGTGATGTAAAGTCACAATTGGATGAAATTTATCTTTAATTTAAAACGTCCGTATTTAATAGTAATTACTAAACAAGTTCCTTATTATACACATGTAATAGAATAGTAATTTGACTTAAATTATATTACACTGAATAGAATTTTTCTAATCTAATATCACATTACTTCTCACTTCACATTCACTACATCTGCACAGTCAACTAGAGCCATCTAGTAAACACTAGGTATAACTGCATGTAGCGAAGCTGACTATGGTTACTATTCATAGATAGTGTTTCTGCACAAAATCACGTAGCAGAGACAGTGTAGCGCTTTACTACAAAATAAAGTTAGCAAGAAGCCTTTTCCAGAATATAAATTTAGATGTAAAATTTTAGAACATGTTACATAAATAGCCAGCTGGTCACAATTATCATAATAATAAATATTTAAATGAATCATTAGGATTCGTTTTTTACGGCAATAACTACTTAAGTGTTAAATAATCCTGTTGAAAATATATCCTGTATGGCTTATCGTGTATTGGAGATTACATGTTTCGTTTTCAATATAGATATCTCGAACTACTTTTTGAATTTTAAACACAATGTGCCACATTTACGAATCAGACACGATTGATGTGTAATACCATGATCCACTGATTCATTACAACAGTTTTTGGTTTTTAATTTCTAATTTACGCACCCATTAAAATTATTACAACCTAATTATGAGATTAACCTATTTAATTTATGCTCATGTCTACTTCTCACATACCGTAGGAATGTAAGAAGTAGATACGACCATAGAGTTTGAAGGTTGAGGAAAATAATATTAAACTTATTTACGTATCTTCAATAACGTATAGAGTCGAGACAGAACTACGAGATAATTTACACATTTACACAGGATCGGAGAAAATGGCGCACATTGGGAGAGGCCTATGTCCAACAGTGGACTGCGGTGGGCTAATTGATTGATTGATTGATTGATCATATAAAACTAGTTGATACCTATAGCTCCTCCCGCGTAGGTGTCGTTTTGATCATAATATATCTCTGTTTCTACTCAACCAAGTGCAATCAAAAGTACTTAAGATTCTAAGTCTGACTAAAGCCTTTCAAACAACCAAAGCCACATCAAAATTCGTTTAGTAACTTTTACGAAAATCAGACAATAATGTAACCCAAGTTTTTTTCTAATATTTCCAATATACAGACATAGATAGTTATCTTACAATTATATAAATATATAAAATATGTATTCTTATCCCCTTTACCGTGTGTACACATGCGTATACAGCACACTTTACTACATGCTATGGAATATTACCTATTATTTCACAGAAACTAAGTATGTTACACATACCTGTCCATCAGGAGCGGTGTATTGATATTGTCCTTGCGCAGTCTTTGTCTCTTGTTCAGGAATGCCTAAGTTCTTGACATACCCTTGTTCTTCTGCAGAAATGCCGTTGCCGGTTTCGTAACTGAAATCAAATTTTTTGTCTCTTTTTTTATACAACTTAGGTGGCAGACAAGCATACGGCCCACATGATGGAAAGTGGTTACCGTGACCTATGAACGTGTGTAGCACCAGAGCAGTCACCCGTGCTGCCGACCCTGTAAGAATTGTAATAAAACGCACTGTTGCACTGAAAGAAGACAGCATCACAATCATCGTCCCGGTTCGAATCCCATTTGAATAACCAATTTAGCTTAGCAGGATAGGTTTGGAGGAATACCAGTGGTGTTGGTTTCTTAATCTATATGAATAACGAAATCTACGAGCATAAGTTCCGAACAACTGAACCAAACTGGATAATTATTTTTCGATTTCGTTCCGATATTGTGTGACCACGGTTTTTATAAAAAATTGAATAGAAGGTGCAACGGCAAGAGATGGAAGTCACCAGAAAATTTGTATAGAAGTTGCAGCTGGAACGAGATCCGAACTCAAAACGGGTGGAAAAAATATTGTAATGTAAAGTTCGGTGGAACAATTAGTAATTAAAAAAACTTGAAATAAATACATCCGTTTAGATTAACTAAATATGAGATCATCATCTTTGACGTATTATTTTTCGTCATCTAAAATCCTAGTAGCATACATAGCTAAAACCTAGATCCTGAGATCTGCGCTCTTAGTCTTTCGTCTATCTTTTTTTATATAGTACGCACCAAATTGACTTCACCTCGCCTAATGGTAAGCTGAAGATAAAGTCTCAATAAAGAGGTCACCATTACAGACATATAGCATGTTACAATTGTGGCATTCAGCGCTTAAAGCTTACTCTCCCATATTTCGCCTTTTACCAGAGCATATGCCGTATGACCCCAAACCCCCAAAGCTTTGTCCTACAATCAATAGGCAGGTGTATCAGTTTGCCGGGAAGGTTAGCTTGAGTCCTTAAGTTTTTTTTATACCACTTGGTTGACAGACAAGCACACGGCCCATCTGATGGAAAGTGGTTACCGTGGCCTATAGACGTGTCCGACACCAAGGGAGTCGCACTCGCGCCGCCAACCCAGTAAGTACAGAGTTTTAAAAGACAAAGCAGGGTAAGCTTTTGGTCTACCCACTGACAGCACAAAAACTCTCCAGTGAGCTCTGGCTACCCTACTCACCGCCGGGAACACGACACGAGGTTATTTAGACCGTGGTATTCTGTATGACGGAGGTACTTCCCCAATAGGAGGAGTAGTAAGTTTTTGGTGGGCCCTATATATAGAACATCTTTAATTGTTAAGCTTAATTGCTCGGTGTTCAAAATTGATTCACATTGGTAGTATAATGACCACGATTTGAAACTCCTTAACCATTAACCTACTGACGCATCTGGTGAAATTTGAGTATTATTAAAATTCAAACTACATCATATGAACTTCTCAAAACTGTTTCCATAAAAAAACATTTAAAAAAGTAATATAATCATAATTCTTCATTGATTTACCTGGCAGTAGTTTACTCTTTTAAAAAGAGTTCAACGCGTTATGCATTTATATTTAAAAGACTTACCTCCACTTATAAGATCCATCTGGGTTGACAACTTGTTCTTGTCTGATAATAGGGATAGGCTCTGTCGTATACTGCGGCTGTTGTTGTTGCTGATGTTGATAGATACCCTGTTGTTGGAAAGGTTGGAAACTGCTCACGTCTGCGAGCGCTGCGATAACCACAAATACTAATAACAACTGAAAAAATAACATCATTATTATTGTCACTGTTTACGTTTTTTTATAAAACTATTAATCTTTACACAATTAGGGAAGAGTCACATGATTATAATTACTAGTAGCAAAATCTACGTCACTCTATAAAATTTCAGGTAATTCAAAAATTACATCACATATTTAAGAACTTACATAAAAGCGCTTTCTTTTTATGACAAAGCTGCATTAGGTAACTATTTTTTATAACTCATCATTATATTGTTAGCGTTGTTCCAGGCTGCATGCGAGGCTTTAATAAATACGCCTATTATGGGAATAACTACCGTTGGTCCTCCCGATTCCGAATCCCTCACTCAGGTGAGGTTGATTAAGACCCCAAAAATCTTGATGTGACGTCAAAAATATTCCACTTCAAATTTAATAAAGTTTTACAAGAATTAATACGATAAATTTCTCATAGAATCAGGTTCGTGCTCAGTGGTGAAACGACTCTCACAATGACATTACAACTTTTATCTAGAATAAAATCTGTCAATACAAATATAATGTGATTCAGGACTGAGTATCGTACAGCTTTAGATTCAAAAAATCAAGAATCAAGACTTAAGCCACTGACCAGTACCTTACAGGCTTCTTCTGATCTAAATTTTACATAAAGCCGCGTGGTTCCCGGCAGAGTAGAGTTTTGACCACCCCATCTTTTCCCATGCGGTATCGTACAAGGTGTCTAAGGGATAGGGCTGTTTAACGTTAGACAGATATAAACAGCCCAGACTCGGCCTCAGATGCGTGGTTTGAGTCAAAAATAATGCTCAAAAGACGGCAATAGGCTAACCCCCTATTACGTGGGACCGAATTTAATGATTGGTGAAATGTGGGTGTTAATTCACCTCTGCCTAACCCTCCGCGGATAAAGGCGTGATTGTATGTATGTAAATTTTACATTACGAAATATCTAACTTACGAACAATAAATAAAATTTGTCAAAACTTACAATACACTTCATATTGAACGAAGTACTGAGAGAAATGTATTCTTGTGATAAGTACAAATTACAATGTAATGAGGCATTTTTGATTCACCCCCAGTATTTATACCCAAAACTTTGTCGCAATTACGCATCACAGCAGATTCTGTACACATTTTATGATCATGACTTGTGTGCATGAAGGACAGTCGCCCTTATTCAGTTGTGTTGCAAATAACAACTTAATCCCCTCAACAACAAGACCTAAACTGAATTGTAAAATGTAGATAAAATTGCAAGTTATGACATACGTGTCAAATTATTAATTTATTGTTATAAGTAAAGAAATAAAAAATAAAGATTTGCTAGGGTTGAAAAAAAAGCATAGCAAAGGAATGTGTAAAGAAAATGTTTAATAAAGTATATTCTTCTTCTTGTCGTGTCAGTGGCAACTAACTAAAAGTCGCACATGAGCGCAAGCCTGGAGGTGATAGCTGGAGCCACTTGTCACTTGCCACCCTAGCAGAAACAGGAGACGGTGGCGACGCGTGATTCACGCCTCCACATACCCGGGGACTAGATGGAGATTGGGTGATTCCCCCACCCGAAGAGAGTCAGGTCGAAATAGATGGCCCGGGGTCGGCCAGGGTGCGAGGGTTATGCCTCCGGTAACTTTACCTCCGGGTAACCTACGACTTACAGATGGCGTGCATTTTAGGCGGTTGGTCGGCGATAGGGGTTCCATGATGATTTTTCGTATGATAAAAAGGTACTTTTCTCCAGAATAAATGTAATCTTACTTTTATCCCGGGGAAAAGTACTTATTAATCACGAAAACAGTATTTCAAGTGAGTGGAGACGCTTGCAAGCTCATAGTATGTGCTATTTCAGACTATATTGTTTGCAAAATTTACAAAATTTCCTCCAGATTCATTCAGCCGTTAGTTGCGTTACAAACGTCTATCCATTTAAATATTTTCTATAAATATTTCTTTACTATTACTCCAACAAATAGCACTAATCATTTATAATTATTAGATAAAAGAATTCAGACCTTACATTAACCTATCACACGATTTATATAACACGTTATTTATAACATGTTCCTTTATAACATTATGAATGTTCATATTTCCAAATAATGCAAAAAAATATCAAAACGTTTTACAGTACACGATGTATTATTATGTAATTCGATGTCATAAAGTTAACCTTAACTTGTAGTCTCATCATCGCAAGCGGATCTCGAAAACCAGTCTTAAGCACACTCTTGTGACATACTTTGACAAAGCTTCAAAAAATCGCTAAATGCAATCTCGTTTCGTATTATGTATATTGCTCTTCTCATCATAATGAAAATAAAATTCATGAGAATAGAACAAGCAATAGCATGGCAGACAAAATAAATTATTGTACTATTAAGACATAAAATGTTCTTTGCCTAGGCCTGCGTAAAATTACAGTTACTTTTTAATAGCTAGTGTAATAATTTGTATCAGAATGTTTTTGTGTTTAAATAGAAGGATATAATTATAATGTAAAGTATTAAAATGTGGAATGAGGATTTATAATTTTGAAATATTTTCTGTTAAATGTTATGGGCTATATGGCGTACTCCAAATAACACACGTAGGCGTAAAAACTGGCAGTACACCTGCTGTTCGATGAAAGAGGCCTCGACACTGGCTTTACTTTTGGGGGTAGGCAGGTCACACGGCAGTTGCTCCCGTAAAATCCCAAATAAACAGCAAAAGTACCTATTATTTTTGTAAAACGCGTTTTTAAAGGTTTTTTTTTCAAACAAATTAAATAAATTGATCAACTCATCTTTTAACTTCTTCGGAACAATTGTATTCCTCAATTTCCATCTTCGGTATTTTATTATCCTGACCATTGAAAAAATGTATTTTACGAATGCTGATAAATAGTGTTGAAATCACAACTGTTGAAGAACCAGTGTTTGGAATTATTTTCCGCTAAAGAGTTCTGTTTTATGCAGAAAATAATTCCAAACACTAGTTCTAAACTAGACTTCTTACCCGACAACTGAAAATTGTTCAATATGATGAAGTTTGATTCAACGGACAATAGAATATGCGTCAGTTTAATCAATCAACTAACGTATTGAAATATCGTAATAAAAGAAACCTAATAACTTTAACCTATAATGGGGAAATTTTAGGGAAACATTCGACTCTTATTACAACTTAAAGCTCTACTACTATACTTGCCGATAAATTTAGTGATTTGAGTGATTGTGGTTATCGTTCTATGTCTAACAAAATTGATACTTCAGTTAAAGTCATAACGGGTACAACAAGTATTCATTATTATAATACTTGTGCATAATGACATATACAAGGCAAGATATGTACGTGTAGGTATTTCATTGAAATTTATATTTTCTGTTCAATAAATGACCAGATTTTGTTAACATCAAAAGTGACTCATTTCACTTAATAATAATTTTAAGGATGAGTAAATAGTCCTCGACACGGCACGCATTGTGAGGAGGTTCCTCTCCCTGGAACCCTAATCACTGGTAGCTTTGTCACTGTACTCGATGCCGGTGGTGTACTAATAAGTCTTTAGAAAAGGAATTAGTACGTAATACATACTTATTACTTTTGTATTACTAATTAGTGTCGCTCTCGTATTTACTCATCTGTACTAATAGATGAGTAAATACGAGGGTGACACTGAAAGTTTTTAGAACTGGTCACTTGTTAACGAAATAATAAAAAAATAAGTTCAAATTTTGAAAATGGAACTCTTTGCCAATATTATTGTATGTGTATTTTATTGTTGTCGTGTATGTGTTGATTGGTGTCGTGAAATGGTTCAAAGATTTAATGGAGGTGACTCAAATGCTGTGTTCGGTCATTCGGTTAATGCGGATTTATTGTTATGATCCCGAAACTAAGAGACAGTCTGCTGTCTGCATGCTTCCGATGAGTTACCAACTAAAGTGAAGAGAGGTCGAAGCGTGGGAAAAAAGACGGTGGCCTCGTTCTTCGGAAGGACAAATCATTACGCAATAATTTCTTTAGAGGGTTGAGAAACAGTTACTGCAGAGTGGTACACTAAAAATTGTTTGCCACTTGCCTAAGAAAAAGTTCGGGAGAAACGACCTCGCAATAGGATTCTCCTTCACCACGACACCGCCTCGCCGCACACCGCCAAGCAAACAATTGACTACTTAATGACGTCAGACGTGGATTTACTGGGTCATCCGCCCTATATCCCCGACCTCACACTTGTGATTATTATTTATTTTCGAAAATAAAAGAAAAACTTCGAAGAAAACGTTTTATGAACACCGAGGAAGCAGTGGCTACGTTTCTAAACGCCGTAAAAGAGACCCCTAAGGACGAGTGGACAAAGTGCTTTTCTCAGTGGTTCTATCGGATGCAGCGCTGTATTGATGTAAATGGACACTCTTATATTATAATGAAGAAACTGACTAACAAGATTCAGAAAGAAAGGAGCACGTCCAAAAACTCTGAAGTAAATCAATTTCGTAGCAGATAAAGCACTTATTTACTTAATAAACTTGAACTCTATGTTCCTCAAGCAATTAGAATTCCAAAGTTGTATCTCTCAAAAACGTGAACTTTATGTTTATTATTAAAAAATCTTATGATCTGGATTAAATTCTAACTACGAAAATATGGAATATGGAACTACGGAAGTATGGAATTATGGGAGTACGGAAGTATGGAAGTATGGAAGTGTGGAAGTGTGGAAGTGTGGAAGAGTGGAAGAGTGGAAGTGTGGAAGTGTGGAAGTGTGGAAGTGTGGAAATGTGGAAGAATAGAAGTATGGAAGTGTGGAAGTATGGAAGTATGGAAGTATGGAAGTATGGAAGTATGGAAGTATGGAAGTATGGAAGTATGTATGAACATTTCATATCACAGATTTTATTTATTTATTGCTTAGATTGTTATTTATAATACAACTAGTGGGTCATAGGCGAAACAGTTTACATTTGGTCCGTATATTTTAAGCAGAATCCTTTTTGGCCTCTTCTTTAGCGGAAGTTGGAGTAGGAGTGGGTATAGGAAGGGGACGAATTTTATAAGGGTTGAAGTTTTTAAAAGCAGGATTGATCCTACTTTGGTCGTAAGGGAATCTAGGGTCATAAGGGTAGCCATTGTTGTATCTAGGGTCATAAATTTGACCATTGTTGTATCTAGGGTCATAAATTTGACCATTGTTGTATGGTCCCGGGAATCTGTTTCGGTTTAACAACGGGTTGAAACGATTGTAAGCTGGGTCATAGACTTGTTTGTTATTTTTGTCCAGCGCTGGAATTACTCCTTGACCATTAGCAGGGATGTGCACACCTGATGGACGGAACCCTGTAAAACGATAACAAAATGAGAAAAAGAATTAAATAGTTTCAATTTTTTTTATACCAATTAGTTGGCAGACAAGCACACGGCCCACCTGATGGGAAGCGGTTACCGTGGCCTATGGACGTATGCAACAGCTGGTGTCACACTCGCGCTGCCGACCATGAAGACACCTTCTGATGCCCCTCTTGAAGAACCCCATATTGTAGGCGCTTGAGAAAACCGCAGCAGAGAGGTTATTTCACAGCTTGAGTGTGCGTCAGATGAAGTTTCTTTCATACCGCACAGTGCGCACCGTCTTGGGTCGCAATGGTGAGGATGAATTCCCTGCCTATGGCGAGAGGTGCGATGATAAAATGTAGCTATTCATGTTTTTTAAAAATAAATCGAGAAAAGTCTGTCTTCTATTCTTTTAATTACACCAGAAATGGAAAACTTTATACCGTTAGGTATATGGCATTTCTTTTTTTCAAGGAATTACTACATAATGACTGTTTTTTTTTTTTTACGTGCGCAAAATCCCCACGGATACCTCCCCACCGGAGCCGGTGGAGGAGGTTATGTCGGACTCGAACCGACTAAAACGCACGCCGCCTGTGGGTCGTTTTGGTTGCCGAAGGTGAGGTTGACAGGCATATCCCTCGCACCCCGGCCGACCCAGGGCCATCTCTCACGATCTGGCCCTCTTCTCGGGTGTGGGGACTACAGAGTCCCCAACTCGTCCCCGGAAACGGGGAGGCGCGCCACGCGCGCCACCGCCGTGGCCTGCTTCTGCCAGGGTGACAGGCGGCTTCATCTGTCACCCCCAGGCCGGCGCTCATGGGGGGCGGAGGTCGTTCATCGACCTCCGACGCCCGAGTTGCCTTCGTACGCGGGCAGCTTGTCTTGCGATCCTTCGTCGCTCCCGCTGCCGCTCCCGCCCCGCCTCCTCCTTCACGAGCATTACTTGCTCGCAGAAGGAGGCGCCGGCCGCCCACGCATCCGCGCAGCGAACCATCGCCGCGAGCAAGGTGGAGAGCATGAGAACCCTCACTTCCAGGGCCGCCACAAGCTCCCGCCTCGGCGTCTCCCACGCCGGACACTCGGTGAGCGTGTGCGGACCTGAGTCCTCGCTCGCGTCGCAGTGTTGGCACTCGGACGTTGGCTCTTTCTGCATCCGACGCAGATACTTTCCGAAGCATCCGTGCTCGGTGATCATCTGCGTCAGACGGTACGAGAGGCTGCCGTGTGGCCTCTCTAGCCACTCCCCCATGATGGGTCTTACCGCCGTTACTACGGCGTGCCCTACATAATGACTGTTATGAACGAATTGAATAAAGAGAACAAATGAAATGCGACATAAATCAAAGAAACAATATTATTTAAATAGTAAGTATTGTATTCCTAGATAAGTGAATTGTCACTTATCTAGGAATACTCTATACTAAAAACGTATTATAGTATAGAATAGAAAATATTGATAAATGTATAGTATTGACATATGTTGACACCTGTACAAAATACATGTCAATCCTATACATTGAACATTATCTATTTCACAAAACTACGTCCAACGAATTGCCACTTACCTAATGGCTCCTAAGCTCCCTAAGGGAGAGATCCTTAAAGGTCTTGTGTAGGCTCGGCAACGCGATTTTAGTGTTTGGGATGTTTATAGCCAGCATAATTTTATTATTTACATTGATTTTGTTTGTTAACGTAATAATTAATATTCATTTCTTTGTAATCTTACCATTTTCATCAGCGATATAGCTGACTTGAATGGGTGTGCCGTCAGGAGAGACATATGCGTAGCTACCCTGGACAACCTATAAATAGTTCAACATGGTTATAAATGTATTCTCTCATAATAACATAAATGGCGAAAAAAATTATTGATCTTGGTACTGAAATAACTTCATACGCTAGCAGATACAAACTATATTAACTACGATAGGCTTCAATTGATTAACTTCAACATATTAATATATGTACAATACATATTAAAGGTTACAAAGGTGATAAGTTCACCTTTGTAACCTTGCAGCAAAAAAATGTAAAAGGAAACCGTCTTTATTTTATTATTATTAAACTTTCGCGGTGTAAATTCATTCTTTATACAAAAATACTTCAAACAAAATACCTATATATTTATATGATTCTAAACACCTACATTTATATTTTCTTTATTTCAAATAAAGAAACCTTTGATAGTCCAAATATTCATAGCCTCACAGCAATTGCAGACTACCGGTATTCTTTTACATACATCATGTACTACTCACAGTTATGACTTATTATCAATTTAACATAATGTGAAATTGTATTTGTTTTAATTATTTTCAACTCTAGTTTTATTGTACTTCATAAATATTTAAAATTTATCATTAAAGCACCTTCAAATTTCATAACATCTTGTGTAATAATGTTTTATAACTTATTGTACATTTGTACCTGAGTTCCCTGTGGCTCACCGGCTGGGTCAATGAAAGCATCTTTCAAATATCCACTTTCTTGAGCCTCTTTACCATCGGCAGTAGAAAAACTGAAAATATAAGACGAATTATATTTTATAGTTTTGTAAAACATCACGGCATAAATCAAAGTTCAGCCGCATCACAGTCACACTGAAGCCAGTAGGGGCGCATCTCCCAAGATTCGGCCCGTTATAACCAAGATGGTTGGTAGGGCCATGGAAAGGAGGTGGGAATAGAGTCACACTGAAGCCGACCCTAACTGAGTGCAGAAAAGGTTGAGAATGAATGACAGTTTTAATTAAAGTTTTATAGCAGTGTGTACTTTTAAACCACAATGAAAGATTTTACGTACATCATTATTAATTTAGACATACACTTCATGTAAGATAACTCTTCAACAAACATAATACAAGGACAGAATTCTTTAATTAAGTTATTAAACAAACGAATCATTTATGACTTTGTATAGGTCATATTTTTAGGGCACGCCGTAGTAGCGGCGGTAAAGCCCATTATGGGAGAGTGGCTAGAGAGGCCACACGGCAGCCTCTCGTACCGTCTGACGCAGATGATCACCGAGCACGGGTGCTTCGGGCAGTACCTGCGTCGGATGGAAAAAGAGCCAAAGTCCGAGTGCCATCACTGCGACGCGAGTGAGGACTCCGGGCTGCACACGCTCACCGAGTGCCCGGCGTGGGAGACGCCGAGACGGGAACTAGTGGCGGCACTGGGAGTGAGAGTCCTCACGCTCGCCACCTTGCTTGCGATGATGGTTCGCTGCGTGGATGCGTGGGCGGCCGGCACCTCCTTCTGCGAGCAAGTAATGCTCGTGAAGGAGGAGACGGGGTGGGAGCGACAGCGGGAGTGACGAAGGTTCGCAAGCCAAGTTGCCCGCGTACGAAGGCAACTCGAGCGTCTGAGGTTGATGAATGACCTCTGCCCCCCATAAACGCAGGCCTGGGGATAACGGGTGAAGCCGCCTGTTACCCTAGCCGATGTAGGCCGCGGTGGCGGCGCGCTTTGCGCATGTACCTGTTTCCGGGAACGAGTTGGACACCCTGTGGTCCCCTCACCTGAGGAGTGCCAGATAGAGAAAGATGGCCCTAGGTTAACCGGGGTGCGAGAGATTTGCCTGTCAACTTCACCTTCGGCAAAATTGGGCAATACTATTGATTTACGAAAAGTAACATTTGGCCAATTGGGCAATTTGTTGTGGTGAGTCACTTATTCTCCCCTTCAATTCATGACTTTCAGCTCTAAGTTCCAGACTTCGTTATATCAGGTTTTATACTAACTGTCATCTCAATGCTCGTGATAAAATTAAAAAATAATACGCAAAGAACATACCTAAATTCATAATTCCCATCCAAGCCGTGCTGACTAGAGTACGACAGGATGGGTACCGCAGGGCCGCCAGCATAATTATAATAGGGGTTATTGATCCCTGGTCCTAAGGGCCTAGATCCGGGGCCTAAAGGGAAAGGAGTCGGTCCTGGGGTTATAGGAGTAACCGTTGGAGCAGCGGGGAAAGGGAATGGTAACCCATTTGATAAAGTGCTGCACAGCAGCAGAAATCCAATGACGCGATACATTCTAAAAACATAAAATAATTATCATCACAACTTGTACAACATGATTTGTTTGTAAATAATGTAACTTCCAATTTTTATGTGTAATGTATATATAGATATCCATCACAACTTCAATATACAATATACTTATTTGATATAAATATTATTAGATCCATTAAATTTGATAGTGCAACAATTAAGAAACAATCAATGTAATATTTGTATTTTGAGTACAACATAAGAATTTGGTAAACAAGGGTGCTCAGTCGCCTTTAATGTTAGATTGCACTAAGGTACTGTTTATGTATACAAAATTCAGATATTATTATTGTTCATTTACCTCAACAATAGCTAAATCCGACTGCTCAGGTACTCAAAGTGTTACTGTTAGCGTGGGATCCGAATATTCCATTTATAGCAGCGGGGTTGCTATGTACTGATATTTTTTGTTATGCCATCGTTCAAACGTGAGTATTACACACGTCTATTTCACCTACAAGTGTTATTAACCGAGTCACAACTGCAAGAAATCATTCGAAGCTCAACACGAAAATGGCGGTTGAAATAATTTAGTAATTTTAAGACAAAGTTATGGTAAATGTTACCTCAAGACATCCTTTCAATTACGTTGCATAAATAATTGCAGGGTAGTGTATTAGATATCGAAGCCGTGTACGAAACAACAATTACTAATTTTGTTAACTATCGATATAGGTACTTAATTAAATTTGTTATTTTGAGTTTATTTTTTAAACATAAACGTAATGAAATAAGTTAAGGTACCGTTGGACAACATAATGTACTAAAATTGTGTCAGAATAGGTGCCCATGACAAAGTAAGTAAGGTCCTTATGCAAGTAAAATTGTATGTACAAGTGCATACACTCATATGGATGTTTTGCTTTCTGTACATGTAACAATACAACATACAATGTGCCAACTTGGAAGGCAAATTGTTTTCCAATTATCATAAACGTCTACACATTCAATTTTAGAACAAATAGTTACTATTAGATGTTACAAGTAGTCGTAAGAACAATGCACTAATATGTTTTGATTACGAATTGTATTAACACACCAATTGGAGGTACATAATATGATTGTGATCGACTTGAAGACAGCTGTGGATTGATTTTACCCGGTTAGTTGGTCATAATTATAAATAAAAAACGTAAACTTCGATCAGCATTTGGCGATAAGCATGTCAGTATAATATTTAAAACCAATGATAACACATTACTTTTATGTTCGGAGTAATGTAATACTCAACGATTGTGGCCATCAGAAATCGCCTTATTTGTTTTCCCGACAATCTCTAAAAATTTATTAGTAATAAATTATTTCACAGCTAAAAAATCTCTTAAGTTCCTTTACACGGGTTAGCTTGCATTCAATCATGTTATCTATCCGATTGACTATCAATCGGACGCTACATGCCTGACTCATAGCGTTGACCGACAGACAATTGAACTGTACAAACCACCAACCAACCAGGATTGATTTAAACTATTTTTCCAGTCGTAATACAGAGTAACCTACCCTCATTAAACTATTTATACTATTTATATTGATGGCACTTGGTGGAATTTGTTGTTACACATATTGAAAACACACTTGAGCTTTTACCACAGTATTTTATTATTGTATGGTTATTGTAAACCTCATCACAAGACGAAACCGGTCAGCTCTAATAAAAAACACCGTGGAAAAAGTACACTAGTACTTTTTCCACAGTATTTTTTACGGCAACAAACTGGAATCAAATCCGTAAGCTGGTACACATACTAATTGACGAACGTGACTTTGGCGCAGGCTTTACTCTCGAGGTAGGGAGTTCATACAGCAAATAAATGCCCCTTAAAATCCAAGACAAACCAAATTATGGAAAGAAGGAATAGGGAAGTGGTTCCCGATGACAACAGTTCCTTTAACTTTTTTTATATAGAACCGAAATGACTACCTACTCCCTCTAACAGGATTCACGTCGGTAGTGTAATGGCCAGGATTTGAATCCAGGACCTTTCGATCGTAAGGCCGACTCCTTAACCACTAAGCTACCGATGCTAGAGCCAGTGGGGATGGTTATGTCGGACTCACACCGACTAAAACCACACGGCCACCTCGGGCCTTCAGTTGCCGGGGTGCAGTAGCCTTTGGCATATCCCTCGCGAATGACGACGTCGCTCACGAAATACATCTGAAAATTTATAAATTAAGTAGTCAAGACGTCTCATTTACCTGCCTAATCTTACCTAAAACACTATAGACGGTAACTACATTACATCTGCAAATTTTTGAATTACTTCAATATAAATTTTTATTTGTACTTTCGCGTTCCATGATATACTATATTGTTTACGGGAATTACAGCGATCATGGTATAGTTACATACATACCTTTGATTGGCCTTACGTTTCGACCAGATTAAACTGGCCGTGGTCACAGGCTGACTGGCTCAGTGATGCAAGCCCGCCGTCTTCGAGTCCGCGAGGCAGTAGGTTCATCATCTACTCGCACGTTCATCGATCAAATCTGCGATTGCAGAACATCTGCTAGAAGCAGGCACCAATCACTGGATTGAATTCCATCAATTAAGCCAGAGGGGGATTGGTAGAGAGGCGAATATGCTAGGTATTTACTTAGATTTAGTTATCGTGCTGCCCGCCTACTCAGGCAGGCGCGGCGACCATAGACAGCGAATCTGATCTATGGTCAGGAAAAAAAAACATTATTTTTATTTATTTTTAAGCATTGTTGTACCTATGTATTCCGTTTCTAAAAATGTGCGCTGTGTTTTCTAAATAAAGCATATTTTCTTTCTTTCTTTTTCTTTCTTTCAGAGGCCTATGTCCAGCTGTGGACAGCGGTGGGCTAATTGATTGATTGATTGATATTTCTAAACAAATTAAAACGCCAGCTACGCCCTGGAGTACGCATTTCGCTTTATTATACAGCTTCTGTGGCGTAGCGGTAGTGAACGCGACTGCTATGCAGGAGGCGTGGGTTCGATTCCCGCTCAGTGCAAATATTTATATGCACGAATATTTGCATTGGTCTGGGTGTTTCTAAGTATAATATGTATGTATTTATAAAGAAAAAAAGTATCTAAGTAAGTTTATCCGCATTCTAGATTCCATAACACAAGTTAGTTAAGCTATGCTTACCATGGGTCTAGATAGCGTTGTGTAGAATGTTGTATAATATTTATTTATTATTTTATTTATTTATTATAAAAAACGTATTCAATAAAAGGTTGTATTAAAACAATAATTTGGCTACGTTTTGTACTTGATTACTAAAAAAACTTAACCTAACTTCAATGCAAACAAGTTCATTCACGTTATTCTTCATATGTTTTGCATGCTTTTTTATAGTAAGGACTATATTAAGTAGATACCAATTTAATATTGATGTTATAAGATTATAGTGTTTGAAAGTCTACTAACCAGTTCAAAATATCTGTTAAATATATATTGCAAATCAATTATTATATTGTATTATATTTATTTATTATTACCATGTATGGCAATCGTCAAACAACAACATCTATTCACCTTTACTCAGTTGCTTTATATATGATCCAGACCGTTGATCTAGTCTATCCCAGCTACATCCTTCGAGTCATCAGTTCATCTCAAAATACGTTTTCCACTCTAGAACTTATTACTTGTTGCCCTGCAGTGTGTTATGCTAAAGGACTGCTACAGCCAGTGCATTGTTGTTTGCCATTATTTTATTGGAATGGGTCATTATTTTTGCCTATCATATAGTACGGAAGACAGAGTGTAAACGTGTTTTGATCTTGTTATCACTTGTAGATTAGCCACTTTATATTTAGTTATTTTAATTAGATGCGGACGCATCTTTAATCTAAACACATCACTCAGTAAGATGACAATTAGTGTAGTTCATATTCTCACGTGTTTTTATTAATAATATAATTTCTCATACTAGGTATATTATAACTAATTAATTATATCTTAAATTACATAACATTATGGGAAAATATAAATGAATTATTTTTTCTCATAACCTGCATTATTTTGTTACGTGAACTTGCAGTCATCAGTGTTATATTTACATTCATTACAAAGAAGGCCAAAAATCTCGTTTCAATTACGTTTAACAAAAGATATGGATCTCATTGTCAATTAATTTATATGGTTACATCAAGACGTGTTCTTTAATTACATACTTGGCATTTTTTAGAACATTATTACGGATCTCTAAATTAAGTCTTCATTGGTGGGTCAGTAAGTATATTTATCAAAGTCATCCATTTTGTATGATTTATTTGAGATTACAGAAGATTTGATAATAAGGAAGCTCTCGTAGTCAATGCAGGTTATAATTTTGGCTTCAGCGCCCGCTCCGTGCAAATATTTTAACGCGTGAGTATGGATATTTGCGATAGTCTGGTCGTGCCTTGGTTGTTATACGTATATCTATGACAATCGTTACGAACTAGGAACCCTAAAAATTCCAACAACTGGTGTAATTGAAATATTTCGATGTCGGCAATGGGTTGTGGAAATATCGAAAATCACCCAAACCTGCAGTTAGACAAGAAAAAACGGACCCCAGACTCCTAGGTGAAATTTGAGAGATTATAAGGCACAGGTCCGACCCCACATGGAGTACTGCTGTCACCTTTTTACTGGAGCGCCTGCATACCAGCTTGACCCCTTCGACTCGGTGCAAAGATGGGCGTTGAGGGTGGTTGACAATCCTATACTCACAAGTAGTGTGGAACCTCTTAGCCTTAGGAGGGACTTTGCCTCGCTATGTGTGTTCTACCGCCTATACAATGGTTTGTGCTCAGATGAATTGTTGACATGATGCCCACAGCTACATTCTATCATCGCAACTCTCGCCATAGGCAGGGAATTCATCCTCACACATTGCGAACTGAGACGATGCGCACAGTGCGGTATGAAAGAACTTCATCCCACGCACACTTAAGATGTGGAATGACCTTCCCGCTGCGGTTTTCCCAAGCACCTACAATATGGGGTTCTTCAAGAGGGGCATCAGAAGGTTTCTTCATGGTCGATATCCATAGGCCACGGTAACCACTTTCCATCAGGTGGGCCGTGTGCTTGTCTGCCCCCTAAGTGGTATAAAAAAAAAATATGCAGGAATGAAGAAGTTACTTATAAAGGAACCTACAGTTAATTGTTACTACCTTGTTGGTTCCAAACTATTTATGAAGTTTCTGAGCAATCGTATGGTCCAAATTAGAATCCTGGATCAACTCAAATATTAAATTTCTGCAGTAATTCTCTGTAGCAGCACCGAATCTGCAATAATCTCAGTAAACAAGTTGTATAAACAAAATATCAGTAGAATTATCCATATTCTAAATTATAAATAATAAATAAATGAAAGTAATACCCATTTATTAGGTATTTATTAGTTGACAGTTGAAAATGCCTCAGTCGTTACATTTGCCGATTTACATGTGGATAAGAACATGTACATACATTGTTAGGACTCATATAATTACGGCTTGTAATGACAACAACACAATTTATATTCAGTTATAGACAAAGGTGTAATTACTACATATTTACGCGGAAGGCATTAATATGGGTGTAGAACCACAAGATATCAAATCTGGAACACTTCATTATATAGACGTGTTTATGAAATCATTACCTAATATAAACGTTATGTTTTCCAGTTCATAAACTTTATTGCTTTTTTTGTAACAAATTTATACCTTGTACTACAGCCTACCTGCAATACCTCTTAGTTTAATCAGTAAATCTTGTACTTAATAAATTTTTTTCGATTTACCAATCATTGATCTTGAATGTTATATGTAATTTGTTTCATACACTACACATAGGAATAATATGCTATTTGACAAATTTTACTTTATTGTAATAAAATTATCACTTTAGTAGAATGTAATGAACTGCTACAACAAATATTTGTTCAGTTCTAATAAGTAATTCAGGAGCTATGAGGGAACAGATGAACCTACATACATACATACATAGCCTGTCAAAATCATAACCCGCCTTTGGCTTCGCCGTAGTCGGGTAAAAATGAGACTGAATTTTATTGTTTATATGTTGACTAACATTGAGAATTAAAAATAATGAAGGGTCATAGTATCAGTTGAGTTAGGAAATATCATATTTTGTAAGAGGTATTTTTCCAGGGAAAACTAAGAAGTGAAGCGGCATTAGGAAGAATCGAACAACCTTGTCAAAGCCTATTGAATGTATAATTTTCAACCGTTTGGTACTTTTAGGTACAATTAAATTGCACATTGCAATATGTAGCAATTATGTATTGCCCACAGTCTTGATGAATCCCATCAAGTAATGTTTAAATTAATAATAAACTTATTACAATAAATCGCGAGGTATAAGAGAACATCTTAAAGCGATTTTATTTAGATCCGTGTTTATTTCTCACGATCATAGTAATTAATGGAATCTTGTTAAAGTTTGTAATTCCATGTAATATATGTGTATATTTGAATTCCTTCCTTACTTGTTAGCTGGTGTTTATTTTTTCGTAACACGCATTCCACCTACTATTAATGGTTGTTATGTCCTATTACTCACCCATGCACCAATCCAAATCTTGCACATTGGAAGCTAATTCTCTCTCTGCAAACGTGGAGATTTGTTGCTCTTAAAAATTAAAAAAGTTCTTGCAAATTAGCGTTTTGTCGTTCTTACCACTTTGATCTGAAATTTCTCCTCTTTGGTTAAGAATTCCACGATTGATTGATTGACTGATTGCCACGATTAATACTGACCTGGCTAACCTTAGTGCTTGGACTACTATGCATGGACTCAAGGTTAATCCCGGTAAGACTCAGGTTACTGTAATTTTTAGCTAAAGATTTTTAGCCAAGGTCGACTGGTCGGCACTGCCCCAAATTTGCTTTGAAGGTACTACTATTCCCATAAGTGATACAGTGAAGAACTTGGGCATATATCTTGACAAAACCATGTCATGGACGGCTCAGGTTCAGAACGTTGGTCGTAAAATTTTCGCTGCCGGTGGATCGCTCAGGAGACTACGTAATTTCCTTCCAACCGCAACCAAAATTGAGCTAGCACAATCCATACTTTTACCTATTTTGGACTATGCCGATGTCAGCTATCTTGATCTTAACGAGGACCAACTTGATAAACTTGAGCGACTCCAAAACTTCTGTGTACGATTCATTTTTGGCTTGCGCAAATATGATCATGTTTCTGAATTTCGTAAAAAACTCAAGTGGTTACCAATCCGCCTTCGCCGGAATACTCATATTTTCTCTCTTCTTTTTAATATTTTACTTAACCCGACTACTCCTCTCTATCTAAAAAACCGATTTAGATTTCTGTGCGAGAACAATTCCAGACTCTTAAGATCCACGGCAAATTTAACCCTGGCAATTGTGACGCATTCTACAAGCTTCTACGATAAATCTTTCACAGTTCAAGCTGCAAAATTGTGGAACGCGTTGCCTGTAAATATAAGACGAGAACAGTCACTGTCAACATTTCAGAGACTGGTAAGGGAGCACTACCTAGCATTATAAGTTGTTATGTATGTTCACTCCTTGCTTTTTGTTTTTTTATTTTTCTTTTTTTATGTTAAATATTTAACATGGGTATGTATATATGTAGCTATGGTATATGTATGTTTATATATAGTATATGTTTTATGTATGTATTTATGTATCTGTATATATAGGTAGGTATTTATTTCATGAAATAATATAATATCTTATTCTTCCTCACTTCTGTTATTTAAATGCTTAACTAGATACAAATGTTAAATAGTTATAATTTAGTGTACACCGCAAACTATCCTGGTTACTGGCAGTATAGTCCATATACTGGTTGTCTGGAAGAGATCGCGGACCGCGATAAGACCACCCATTGTACAACTATCTAGAATGTATGTATCCATTATATGTGTTCTATGTTTGGTGTGCAATAAAGAGTATTATTATTATTATTTTGTTTTTATTTTTTCTCAGCTTTTTGGCTGGTTTTAACTGCATTTACGGGCTTAAACCAAGTAAATGCAGATTGTGGTGTGTATTAAGTGGGTGTGTTTTCGTCTAACTGCATGAACTTTCTGACTATTCTACATGTGTTTAATATGGCAGCTTTCTGTAGATTGATGTATAGAGATTCTGGCAAATTATTATTATTATTAATTCCGAATTCATATTTCGAAAATAGTCATTCATTTGTTTTTCCTCATTATTTTTACGAGTGCGAGTTCTACCGTGGCACCAGTGGTGCAGAAATAAATCGGGAAAGTAAAAAAACTTGAACGAAGGGTACCTCATGCATTGAGTGAATCGAACTTGCAAACACAATTACTTAGCTCAACCGTCGACTGTTACATTACTTTGCTCAACCGACACAATTATGAAGGGATTTTATATCGAATCATTACTTATGATGAAAAGTGGAAACTGTACGATAATCGGAAGCGTCGCAATAGCTGAACCCTGGAAACCCAGAAAAAAACTTAGAAAAAACCAAGAAGGTCGGGCCTAGCACCTTCTCTGCTAGACCTTCTGCTGACGAGTGATCTGGACCGGTACAGTGTATCGGTACGAGCCGCTTTAGGCAACTCCGACCACTGCCTGGTCTGTTCCACGGTGCCTATTATAGCGCCCCCACGACCCGTGCAGGGGAAGCGGCGTCTCTGGCACTACTCGTCAGCGGACTGGGATGGACTTCGTTACTATTTTGCGTCCATCCCGTGGGTTGAGCGCTGCTTTGAAGGTAAGAACCCATCGGATTGTGCTACTGCTATCGCCGGTGAGATCGGTCTGGGTATGGAATACTATATCTCATATACCGATATCACCGGTGACCGCGGGGTGCGCTCTTGGTTCGGGCGCGAGTGCGCGGAAGCTGTTGAACAAAAACAGTCTGCGTACCGCGCTTGGGTACGCGCCATCCCAATCTGGGCCACTTCAAGGCGGCGTACAACAGAGCCACAAAGGTCTGTAGAAGGGACTACGTCAGAGCGGATGCCCTGCGCATAGCGCGGCTTGGTCAAGAGCTAGTGATGCATCCCACGGGAAGCCGTGGCTACTGGCGACTGGCTAAAGCCGTGCAAGCCAACTTCTGTTAGCCTTCGCTGCCTCCGCTGCGTAACCCTGATGGATTCCTGGCCCATGAGCCGCAAGAGAAGGCAAATCTGCTGGCTAATCTCTTTGCGGCCAACTCCCGAATCGATGATTGTGGAACGCAGCCACCGACACTACCCGACAGTGACCACGCGATGCCTGATATCCATATCAGGCAACGCGATGTCCGTGCAGTGCTGCAATCACTCGATGTCCGGAAAACCAGTGGTCCGGATGGTATTCCAGCGGTAGTTTTGCACAAATGTGCAGCGGAGTTGTCTCCAATGCTTACGCGCCTGTACCGGCTGTCCTACAGTTCGGGTACAGTGCCTTTGACTTGGAAAGAGGCGAATGTTCAGCCGATTCCCAAGAAGGGGGATCGCTCGGAGCCAGCCAACTATCGACCCATAGCCGTCACCTCAGTGCTGTGCAAAGTGTTCGAGCACATAATTAACAAACAGCTCATGCGGCACCTAGAGGATCACTCCTTAATTAATGACCGGCAATATGGCTTCAGGCCGAAACGGTCAACGAGTGATCTTCTAGCATACGTTACCCATCTTTGGGGTGAGGCTATGGATAAGCACGGAGAGTCACTGGAAATTAGTCTTGACATCGCCAAAGCTTTCGATAGAGTCTGGCACAAATCGCTTCTTTCCAAGCTACCTGCCTTTGGTCTGCCTTCTAGGCTGTGCAACTGGGTTGCTAGCTTCCTGCAGGGGCGCCGTATTCGCGTCCTTTGTGACGGACGAGCTTCGGAGTTTCTGCAGGTAAATGCTGACGTGCCCCAGGGGTCCGTCTTATCACCCACTCTCTTTCTTCTGCATATCAACGATATGCTGTCTACCGGCAATGTTCATTGTTATGCAGACGATAGCACTTTACATGGGAGTTATCACGGACATCTTGCGGCCAAGCAGTCAGATATCGCAGAGAAAAGGCAGCTTCTTGTCACTGAGCTTGACGGGATTCTGAATCACATTTCTCAATGCGGCTCTGAGAACCTGGTTGAGTTCAATACCAAGAAGACGCAGGCATGTGCGTTTACAGCAAAAGTATCTTCTTTCCTTCCCCTCCCCACTCTTCAGAGCACGCCACTGCCACTGCAGGACAATCTCAATATCCTAGGTATGGATGTTCGCTGTAACCTGAATAACAAAAATTACATCGAAAGTATCATCAAAACAGCCTCACGAAAACTCGGAGTCCTGAACAGAGTGAGACGATTTTTCACGCCGGAGCAGCGGTGTCTTCTATACAAGACACAAATTCGCTCCTGTGTGGAATACTGCTCGCATCTCTGGGATGGTTCAGCAAAGTACTTACTAGATGCTCTCGACAGGTTGCAGCGACGCGCGGTCCGCATCATTGGGAATCCCGAGGTCACGGACACCCTAGAACCTTTACAGATGCGTAGAGATGTTGCGTCCATGGCTGTATTTTACCGTCTGTACCATGGGGAGTGTTCTGATAAGCTCTTCCAATTAGTCCCACCCTCCCCTTTCCTACACAGGACAACACGTGCAGGTCTTAGATGTCATCTGCACACGGTGCAAAACATCCGATCAAGAACCAAGCGGTTCGGAGACAATAAAGATAGTTGATTTCCTCTCACACCCAATGATTCAAGCTCAGACAGCAAGATGGAAATCGAAACCATATCGAATGCTTTCGCAAGATCCAGGAAGAGTGCGAAACGTTTCTGCTTATTGTCTAGTTTCCTAACTATGTGACCCACAAATTGTGTACAGCATAGGCGGTGGAACAACTCCTCCTAAATCCATACTGGTTCACAGATAGAAGGTTACGCGATTCTAAGTACTCGAAAAGCCTGAAATAATTTTTTTTACAGTACCTTAGACATTGCGGGCAAAACTGATATTGCTCTGTAGTTTTCAACACGATTACGATCACCCGATTTGAAGATAGGATGAACAGTGGCTCTTTTAAAAGCACTGGAATATATGCCCGTGTTCAAGCACAAGTTACATATGTATGTAAGAGGTGGTAAAATTATGGTCCTGTGCTTTTTCAAGAACCCAGATGTGATTCCGCCCCAGCCAGTAGAACTGTTATTTTTTAATGACATGAGTACACGCCCGACTTCTGATGCATCAGTGCTGAACAGGACAAAACTGTCAGCACTGGGGCACAAGTGATTGGTTGCACGGTCTATCCTACGAAAATTACTATGGTGTATTTTCTCTACCAGTTGCCTGCCAATGCTAGAAATATTCCTATATTTCTAGCATTGGCAGGCAACTGGTAGAGAACACACAATTGTTTGTCATCCTGTAGACTTAGAAGGTGATTGACACCGGGGAATTTGCTTTAGCGGTACAGGTAACAGACTGATCAACTTTCCATATATGTTTGAAATTGCTACCAGCTTTTTAAAAATTCGAGCTTTCCAAATGCAATTCTAGTTCCACGCAACGCAACAAGTAGACGCAAAAATTTAGTGTCCGACCGAAACTGGTTTTTACGACCGAAACCGAAACCGAAATCGAATTTCGGCAACGGTCTCAGTTTCGGCCGAAACCGAAACCGAAACCGAAACTTTCTTATAAGGATCATGTTTTCAGAGAAAAATAAAGAAAATGTATTATAATCATTCAGTTTTTTTTTTTAAATCACATCGATAGCTTTAATACTTATAAATTTATATTGTTACCTAATAACACAATAGTTATAGGTGGATAGGTACTTAAGGTTTAAGTAATGAATTTGTTCATTACTTAAACATAAAGCACCTATCCCACAAAGTAAATCACTTTTATCTTAAAATTAAATTAACTTCTTCTATACTTAATCGTCATATTGACATTTCAACAAAAACAAAAGCTAAATTATAAACTAATCGTAATCATAATATTGCAAAACGCGACGACTGTAATAATTTCAAGTATATATTATGTCTACTTAAAGGTTAATTCTTAATATTCATAGTTTAACAATCTTATATTATAGGTAAGAAACAATAGTTTATCAACATTTTCGCCTCGCAGATTGCTCATTCTGTCTGAATAAATTTGTCCAGCAGCACTAAATAGTTGTTACTATCACTGTTCTCCACCTCCACACCAGAAGTTTCTATAAAGTTACAAATAGATTTATCACAGGCGTCCCAAAGCCCTTCTGCTTTTTCGGAAGACACTATTCTAGATGAACAATATGATTTTCACTTATTGTATCGCTAACATCGACCGTGCAAATCCTCAAATGGTTTTCTATTTTTAAAGTAGCAATTTCAACTTCATCAGAATTCAGAATATGTGCTTTTAAATCTTGGATCCAGTAATGTTGAAGTTATTAGAGCAGGATGTCCTTTGACGTAAGCAAATCGTCGATTAATTGATTCATGCAACCGTGTCTTCATGTTTCTCATTATTTTGCTTTCATTTTTGTCTCTAGTTTACAGCGTTCTATTTATAAGGTGATACCGAATTCAAAACATTTCACATGAAAACTCACAACAAACAAAATGCACTGCAAACAAACAGGTTACGACATGATTACGCACGTGGACGCGGCCAAACGCCATCGTCGCTTGGATGTCCGCGCCGAACACACCCGAGCACAGCGCGCAAACTTCCGAATGCAGTTTCGGTTTCGGTCGTAGTTTCGGCAGGTTTGCTGCCGAAACCGAAACACAACCGAAACTCAATTTTTTGCCGAAACTCGACCGAAACCGAAATCGAAATCGAACATTTGGTCGGACACTACAAAAATTACGATATCGCCTATATGAGAGTACTATTATTTCATTTGTTGGTTTTTTCTTCATTTGTTTGTAAAGATTGTCTCTATGACGCATACACCTCAGTAACCCAGTTGTTGGTGATCTAGTGTTTGAAAGGTCTTCTCCTTCGCGATAGTTTCATGGTTTTGCTGTTAGTAGAGATAGCATGAAGAATAAGCTCATACAGACGTGTTAAGGCGAGATTAGAGTCCTCAGCCGCGTAGATGGACTCAAAACTTATGCCCAGCAAATCACTAGTCAGTTTGTTTTCGTCAATTTTTGTTATAGAATTTCAAGAAATCGATTTTTTCCTTTTTAATGACAACGCACCAACAACCGCGAAGTGGTCGGTGACGGTCGACTCAATCACCAGTATCCGAACAGGTAGTCGAGATTTCAAATTCAAGTGATCAAGACAAGTCAGGCGATCATAAGTCAGAAACGTATGACCCAGGAAAAGTCCATGTTGGGCCAGGAAATCCATGCAGTTAATCGAGTATTGATCCAATTAACCATCGGCTATATCAATGTCAATGTCGCCCACAAGAATTATATTACTGTACGCCCTAACCCCACATAGAAGGTTGTCTATAGACGCCATTAATAGCCAAATCAGCACCCACTGTAACCAAAAGACAGCTTGAGTCCCGTAAAGCGTGTTCTGTCCATCTAGTGCAGGAATAACAGGATTCTGAGATAGCCGTCACTCACTTAGAATTATAATATCAGGATAATTGCCATTGCTTTCATTGCAAAGATTGCCCACCTTGTTTTTTCTGACGGAGACGCAAATATCATGCCCAGCCGATACAGCCTACTTAATGTACCCCGGGTACAAACTCGAGCATAACTTCCTGAGTCGTGCCGGGGTATGCTTGTACGTCCGGGATGATATTTGCTGCCGCCGTCTTCAAGGCCTTGAAGACAGGGACCTGTCAACTCTTTGGGTACGTACGGATCACGGTGGCCACACCCGTATCTTTGCGTGCCTCTAAAGGTCTCATAGCGGTGACTTGGGTACAGCTCAATTGTTTGAGCATCTGCAGCGGTCTGCGGACAAGGTAATTGAACAATACCCTACCGCGGATTTACTATTCTTGGGGGACTTCAACGCTCACCACGTAGAGTGGCTGGGGTCTCCTAGAACTGATTTTGCGGGAAGGGCTGCTCATGACTTTGCTCTGACCTACGGATTCTCTCAACTGGTGCATTCTATTACTAGAACACCAGAAATAGAGACCCACAGAAGCTCTATACTGGACCTTCTGCTGACTTCGCGCCCGGACGAATACTCAGTAACTGTGGAAGCACCACTTGGTACTTCGGACCACAACCTCGTTCGGGTGCAAGTGACTCTCACGCGGCCTGAACCACCGCGGCCACCTCAATGGCGGCATGTCTGGCACTACAAGTCGGCAGACTGGGATGGACTGCGAGAATTCTTCGCGTCGTATGCTATATTCCAAACCGCTGGATCGCAACAGGAGAGAGCAAACGCCCGTGGTTTAATAGGCCCTGCAGAGAAGCAAGAGACCACAAGCAATCTGCATACAGGGCTTGGACCACGCTGAAGTGAAGCGAAAGTTGAATGCCGCCTCGAGGTCTAGTAAAAAAGCTACGGCCAGGGCTAAGTTTGAGTTCATCGGCAGAATTGGTGAGCGCCTTGCGCGCTACCCATCTGGCAGTCAAGCATTTTGGTCACTCGCTAAAGCTGCCGAGGGAAACTTCTGCCAGTCTAGCCTTCCACCGCTGCAAAAATCCGATGGTAGTCTGGCTCATGGCGCTAAGGAGAAAGCCGATCTGTTGGGTAATCTCTTTGCGTGAAACTCGACTATGAACGACGGGAACGCCGAACCACCGATAATTCCCAGCTGTGGTGCTTCCATGACTGAAGTTAAAATCACGCAACGGGTGGTCCGGCGCGAGCTTAAGTCCCTAGATGTTCGGAAGTCGAGTGGACCAGACGGTATACCGGCGATGGTGCTTAAACACTGTGCCCCCGAGCTGTGCCCTGTACTTACACGGATTTTCGCACTCTCAAACTCCGCAAGGCGGGTCCCAACCTCGTGGAAGACCGCATTCGTGCACCCTGTACCTAAGAAAGGTGACAGGACCGATCCGACTAATTACAGGCCTATCGCTATCACCTCCCTACTCTCGAAGGTAATGGAGCGTGTTATTAATGCACAGCTCCTGAGATACCTTGAGGGAAACGATCTACTGAGCGATCGACAGTACGGCTTTCGCCACCGTCGCTCTACCGGTGACCTTCTTGTGTATCTCACAAACCGGTGGGCGCAGGCCTTCGAGAGTCGGGGTGAGGCACTGGCGGTCAGCCTCGATATAGCGAAGGCCTTCGATCGGGTCTGGCACAAAGGTCTTCTTGCGAAGTTGCCATATTATGAACTCCCCGAGGGACTGTGCGAATGGATCTCCAGCTTTTTGTCGAACAGAAGCATCCAAGCCGTCGTCGACGGCAGCTGCTCAGGCCGCATGAACATGTTTATGTTTATGCTGGTGTCCCATAAAGCTCCGTGTTGTCTCCGACGCTGTTTCTGCTGCATATCAATGACATGCTGTCTGATGGCTCCATTCATTGTTATGCGGACGACAGTACCGGAGACACGTGTTACACGGGCCGTGCAAATATCCCTCAGTCCGAGGTGGAGAAGAGTTGCGAACAACTTGTGTCTGAAATTGAGACTACTCTCTCTGGAGTATCCGATTGGGGACGACTAAACCTAGTCCAATTCAACCCCACTAAGACACAAGTATGTGTATTCACCGCTAAGAAAACCCCATTCATTGTGGCGCCGCAATTCCTGGGCACACCGCTTACCATCTCCTCGAGTATAGGGATCCTTGGTGTCGATATCTCCAGCGACGTCCAATACCGAAGTCATTTGCGGGACAAGGTTAAGTTGGCATCAAGAAAGCTCGGAGTGCTCAACAGGGCGAAGCAGTACTTCACTGCGGGGCAGCAACTCCTTCTTTATAAAGCACAGGTCCGGCCTCACATGGAGTACTGCTGTCACCTTTTTGCTGGAGCACCTGCATACCAACTTGACCCCTTCGACTCAGTGCAAAGACGGGCATTGAGGCTGGTTGACAATCCCATACTCACAGGTAGTGTGGAACCTCTTAGCCTTAGGAGGGATTTTGCCTCACTGTGTGTGTTCTACCGCCTATACAATGGTTTGTGCTCAGATGAATTGTTTTACATGATGCCCGTAGCTACATTCTATCACCGCACCTCTCGCCATAGGCAGGGAATTCATCCTCACACATTGCGACCTGAGACGGTGCGCACTGTGCGGTATGAAAGAAACTTCATCCCACGCACACTCAAGCTGTGGAATGACCTCCCTGCTGCGGTTTTCCCAAGCGCCTACAATATGGGGTTCTATAAAAGTACTGTATTAAAAAAATAATTCAAAATATATTATGTCGTGTATCAGGTATCACCTGAAAGGGCTTAGTCAACACATTTCAAATATTTATAAATTTTACCTATTACTTGCCCCAAAATAATGTCAATAAAAAATTTAGTTAAAACTAAAACTTGACTACTGAAAAATCACGCTCTAAAAAGTATTCAGGGTCGGGTTTCCATATCCCGGCGCTGTTGCAAGCACCACGTGATCACATGATGGTGCTTGCAACAGCGCCGAAATATCGGAAAGTCGAAACAATGCGACATGGTAAATATCCCGATTATTTTGATACTGATGTGAGTGAATTAAATACTTAAACTTAATTTTTATAACATTTGTATGTCCTAGATAAATATATTGTCCTCTTTGGACTATGGTAGAGTATTTGACTACTAGCTCAGAAGTCACTAGTTCGATTGCCGCTCAGTTTAAATATATATGTAAGCATGGATAATTTATGCATATTTGCATTGGTATGGGTGTTTGCATAGTGAAAATATCAGATAAATGTAAAGAATATTTTTATTTTTCACTGTTTTATTAGCATTCAGTACATACAAGTATAACTAAACAATATTTAAACAGGGTTTTCAGCTTTTTATAATATCATTTTAGTTGCTATGTAGCATAGTTTTTTTAGTCTTTTATTTATAAGCTATACCTTATACATAAAAGACCAAGGTATTTTTTAAGTGAAAAAAATACTATGACAAGTATGGAAGAGATATTAACGAATATTTATCATTTATCTGTGGCCGGTTATTGACTGCTCATCTGCTGCCTTGAACGGGCTTTGGAATGGAGTTTCCGAAAGCTGCATAGCCGTTCTCATCACCCGTGTAAGAGGTCGTATCAGTCTCGCCTTTGTCGTTTATGTAAGTGTAAGACCCACGAACGACGACTACAGTACGGGGCTTGTTGTTCTCATCTACAGTTTCTTTCAGTTCGCCAATCTGTTCCTGGACGGTACCATCACTGGTCTCGAAGCTGTAGATTTTAATAGGAATTTATAATGTTTTAAATCAATTATTTATTAGAATACAAGTGAAGACCACAAAATAAAGATATTACACTGATGCACTACAGTAATGAAAAAATATAATATATGTAAGTCTATCATGCATTGTCATTAGTATCACGAAGAGTTTTTAGTTAAGATATTAATTTACTACTGATGTTATGTATTCATATCGTCTTCTTTTTTATACGCTAATGTATAACATATTATAAACACCTATTTGGGTACTCAATTAAACTTGGTTTTAATTAACAGAAAGAACTTTACATACTTATCAAACTCTTAGAATTGTTTGCATATAAAATAGGTTGTCAAAATAAAAATTTCGTATACGAAAAGGATATTAAAAACTTATGATATCATACATACCGCCAGACGAAGCTGCCGTCGGGTTGTGTGTCTAAATTTTGAGAAATAATCTGAACAACGGGGTCAACGGGAGCTGCGATGGCAACAGCCATGACGGCAAGGGCGACGAGAATGATCTGTGCAACGCAATGGTGTTTAAGCATTTTATTGTTAATGTTATGTTATGTTAGTTAAATAAACATACAACGCATAACTAACGAAATAATAGAGACGTTAAAAAAATATATTTATAGAAAAGCATACCGATTTCATTTTTGGTTGTTTGGTGGATACTTGGAGTGCTACTAATACTAAATCGATCAAATCGCAATCTTTTATACAAGCCACGCATATTCAGATACAATGTCAAACACTAAAAAATGCATGATTTCGTTATTCCGGATTGAAACTTGTCCAAGAACGCATATAATTATCACTAGGAGCAGACTAGTTTCTAAACTTAGTCCCAGCATACATTAACCTACACGATACTGATAATACTGTAGTATATGCTCTTCTTCCTTATCTGTACTATAATCGCGGGGCCTCAGAACTCGCTTGAAGCCCGAGGCCTGATCTTTTACTCCTTTTTTCTATAATTTGGTAGCTTTTTGCAGGAGCAATACCCTCTTACATTCTAACCCCGGGAGGGCAGTCTGCGCCTGAGCCTCGTTCGTTAATCACCGGTTTATACCAGTATATATATAGACAGTGGCGGCCTTACCCTTTCGCGCACATGGAGGTAGTCAACGTGCCAATAGACAAGAGCCCGCTAAAAATACTAAAAGGAGGAGGTACTGATTACTTCCGGGCGGGCCAGTTGACACGCTTTGTTGATCTTTGGAAGAAAAGGTTATCGCATACCTTGCATTCGAAAACCGTTTTTTTATACTACTTAGTTGGCAGACAAGCACACGGCCCACCTGATGGAAAGTGGTTACCGTGGCCTATGGACGTGTGCAACGCAAAGGGATTCACACTCGAGCTGCCAACCCTGTAAACACAAGAGTTTCTGTGCCGTCAGTGTTAAAGATAAAGCAGGACAAGCTTTTGGTCTTCCCCAGTGAGCTCTGGCTACCCTACTCACCGCCTCCTCTTGTTTTACTCAACACAAGTGATCAATTTAAAACAAGGGAGTCTAAAGAGACATCTAATCTCTTCTCACAAATATTGTCTCAGAGTATACTAGACATGGCCCCATGGTTCCCAAGGTTCCGAAAACCGACGGCACCAATCAACCAATTTTGAACTTGATAAATTGGATCCAATTTGTTTTCACTCTGCCGTTCAAACTCATAAATGTCTTCCGTGTAGCAAGCTACCTTCAATCAAAAGACTGGCTTTGCAAAGTAAAACCGACTACTGCAACGCTCGATCACGCTAAAAGTATTAAACAAGAAAATATCAAGGAACGCCGTGGTCGTATGCCACTTAGTCTTACACAACAATATGTTCCAGGGAAAGTGGCATACAATCACGGGTAACCTTGATATTTTTATATGCAAAATGGTCATCGTTCTTTTAAACTGAGCTATATTTCATACAGCAATTACGTTTTGGGGGTTTTCAGTAGTACATTTTTATAACGAGAGTTTGCAACCTCTTTGCACATTTCTCTTTTTGCTTACTATAATCCGTATAGTCGCCCGTGATTCAAATTCAATTCGCGGGTCTCATTCGAGTAGCAATAGTAAAATGCTATGATTTTTAATTATTAAAAATAAAAATCCCGAAAAGATTGAAACAAGTTTCATAACAGGCGGTACCCATATGCCAATCATAAACCGGATGAAAATTAATAGGTATATGTCTACCATAGACTCATGGCACGATTTAAAAAAAAGAATTACGATTTTTATATAGCAACGTTAAGGTCATCATGTCAAATTCGACGAGCACATAGGAGCACAAGTACTGCTCCTTAATTAAAATTTTAGACGAAAATAAAAGCATTATCGGCAGTCTATATTTTTTGATATCCAATTGAATTCGTATAGATTCGTATAGACCACCATCTACAGTTAAAATTATTACAAAGATACTCTACACTTAAGATTACCCTAACTCTTTAAGAAATTCGAAACACCCAAGTAGGGATAGTTTAACTACATCGATATGTGGATTCTAGTATACTGATTACTATATTTAGACACATTTTCTCTCGAAAATGCATACATAATGTCATGAAAAGACCCAGAAAACACCCAAACTAATGCGAACACATATTCTTGAATAGGTGCAAATGTTGATATTGAGTGGGAATTGAAGTTTCTACCAATACTCTACAAAGATCATCAAAACATCTATTTGCTGTAGTCAGGAAGTTAACTTATCATCTCTGGGAAAGAGGACTCTTTTATCCGCACCTAGCCGAGCCGTATGTTCACCGACGAGATGACCGTTTTTGAAGCCTTCACTCGGTGGTTTATAATCCAGCTTTGGTTATGTTGTTCCGCTGATCTCTTGCGTGTCCAGGTGCAGAACTGTAAGAAAGGGATCGGTGGTCGTGGTGGTGGGCCAGCAATGGTCATACCGGGGCCCCTACTCGTGAGCTCGTCTGCGGCATCATTGCCATAAGACATGGGTTATTAATCTTATTATGACTATGAAAACCAATTTTGGTGTAACTATACAATTTTCATGATAAGTAAAACCTCACCAAATTCACCAAAATTGCGCCACCAAAATTAGTACCTACCACGAAAAAAATTAATCAAATCAAATTATCAAAAAAAATATCCAAATATATACTACTTCGATTATATTGTTTATATTATTAAAATTTAATACATATTCGCCTATATATACACTGTTCCTAAAATATTTACAGGTGAATTTTTGAAAATGGCTTGGATGAAAGCCTAAACTATAAGAAATAGCGAAAAATGCTCAAAGAAGTAACGAGCCCGATTTTGGATGAAAGTTAAAACCTCATCATTAGATTTTTGAAAAGCCAATAATCCTAGCTGACAATCGACCCGTTGATTTCGAAAAAATAGCATACCCTTTATTATTACATAATACGATAGTGTCGTTGTTATGTATTAAATTCTGCGAAGTAATGATATACAGCAAATTTAGGGAAAATTTGGAAATTTAATAAAATTCAAATTTTCATGTATCATGTATCATAATTCGTTTCGTTCGAAATCCCAGAAAAGATCGGTGTTTTCAATTATTATAGACTAAATATTACGAATTAAATTATCGAAGATAGCAAAAATAATGCTGAATCGAAATAAACTTAGGTACACTTAATAAACTAATGGAGTTTTCATTAAACCGTGGTTTTTTCCAAGAATACTGGTTGTGTACGCGACACCAAGCTCAGAATCAAGGCGGAAATACATTTTTTTGTACACTCACGCAAATATTTTCTTATAATTTATTATATACGAGCATATAGAGAAAAATGGTATCAATCTTACAAAAAATGTACAGACATCGATCGGTTTCAATTTTATCATATGTATATAGAAGATAGATAGATAGAAGATATAGATATACTGAAAATTATATTTTAAGACACTATATTAAAGGATAGAGTTATACTCCAAAATGACTTTACAGGTGATTGATTACATTATTACTTGCTGCTTTGTTTGCATTTAATTGATTCCAAATTTCTAAATCAATAATAATCACCAAATCATTAATTTGCTACGACGAGCTATTTGTATGTTCCTTCCAGTACAACTTCTTTTAAATACTTATTCACTTTTTAACCCTTTGTTTTTGCGTCGCTGGTTAAATATTAGTGCATCTATTGTACCAAACTAGTTTTTGAAATATGGGGCGTATTTTTTTACAATTTTGTCGATAAATGGTCTTTTATGGGTTTTAATGTTCAAACTACTTGTAATTCATATAGTAAATGGTACCAGGATGTATCGTTTAAAGGCAAAATTGTGTTATTCCTTTCAATGTTTATTTGACACAAGTCTCATTGATTTATAAATTACATTTTCAACATACAACATACCTTTTGTTATTATTGTTGTTGCCACTAGTTGTTACTGAGTCATATGTTTATTCACGCATATTTAGGCCCTAATGAGCTAATCCGGATTAACAGGTACTTTTAACTTTAAGTTAGAGGTGTAGATATAAAAGGTTAAGTCGCGATCGTTTTCTCATCAGTTGCTCATTTCTTAGCAATCAATTAAAATGAAGTTGGTAAGTTTAAATAAATTAATTGTTTATCACTATCGTAACCATTTCTAAGTAGTGTTCAAAGTTTGCACTCTACGAGTTCTGGATTCACATATTGTTTTCAATTGGAAAAGCCATTCCCTGCGCTTGTCGTCTGACCTCCGTCTAGGAGGCAAGTCTGTGCTAGAGCCTTGACTGTTATTCTGCAAGTGCACAGACTTACTAGTCAGTGCACTTGCAGAATAACACATACAGTAGGTTAGGTTGGCTTTTATTCTTAAACAAAATTATTAAATCAGTTTTTATTTCTTTCACCTCACAGTAGTTTTACTTTATATTTAATTTCGTACATATTTCATATTGGTTTTCAGGTCACAGATAAGTTAATTTGTTAATATTGTAGAACATTCTACACACCGTTATCTATACCCAAATAAGCATAACTTAACTAGCTTGTGTTATTGGTTCTAGAATGCGGATAAATATACTCAGATACTTTTTTTAAATATACATTTATATTATACTTACTTATAAAGTATTCAGATCATATCATCAGTTTAATCAGTTCTGTATTTCCCTATTAGGTACGTATTTTTATTTTCAAGCTGGCGATGATCTCGCTCAAAGAATATAACCATTACCCTTTATTATATTAGATACCTAGTTTCTTTCAAGTTAAATTCATTATGATTTTCTTTTGTCCAGATAATTGTGGCCGCCTGCGCCCTCGTGGCCCTCGCCGTAGCCGCTCCGTCGGAGCCTGCACCAGTCCAGGTCGTAGTTCTAGACACCAGTCGAACTCCTGAGGGCTCGTACAAATTGAGGTAGTTAATTTAATATTATTGTAGTGCTGATTTTGAGGTTCGAGAAAGAAATATATATATAATTTTTTGACCAATACAAGAACATATTTATTTAACATATTGTTATATAAATCCACAGTCTCGAGACTAGTGATGGTGCTAAGCGCGAAGAAGTTGGTGAACTGAAAGAAGTACCTAATGAAGAGAATAAGCTTGTCAAAGTCATAGTTGTCCGAGGATCGTACACCATCCCTGACGCCGAAGGTCACCCTCATACCGTCAGTTTTGTCGCCGACGAGAAGGGCTTCAACGCTGATGGTGACATACCCAAAGCTCCTGAGCCCAGCAGAAAATAAGCAAAAAACTTAAAATAGTCAAAACAGAATATTGATAATTATTATCATCATCGCTTATGTGGAAACACTTCGACCTAACTGATGACACAATAATATGAAATTCTTTCTTGTTAACATTTTATATGTATGTATATATGTACATACTATCAAATATCTTGTGTTACTTTAGTTTATAAGAGTTATAAATATTGTCATTTGTAAATAAAATACTAGTCAAGGTTACATTTCAAATAAGTATTATTTAAACGCTTCCTTGCAATGGTACATACAACATTTTTGACGTTTAACAATACGAACGGTGTGGTGAAATGATTGTCGCTTCACTAACTGAATAAGATTGAAATTATACGTTGCATGGCAGTGGTCATAATTCGATCCAGTATGCATTAAAACACTGCTAGCTAAGGTTTCGTAGCTCGAACAACACAGCGACGCGCTGGGGCTCTGAGAACCTGGTTGAATTCAATGCCAAGAAGACGCAGGCATGTGCGTTTACAGCAAAAGTATCTTCTTTCCTTCCCCTCCCCACTCTTCAGAGCACGCCACTGCCACTGCAGGACAATCTCAATATCCTAAGTATGGATGTTTGCAGCAACCTGAATAACAAAAATTACATCGAAAGTATCATCAAAACAGCCTCGCGTAAACTCGGAGTCCTGAACAGAGTGAGCCGGAGCAGCGGTGTCTTCTATACAAGACACAAATTCGCTCCTGTGTGGAATACTGCTCACATCTCGGGGACGGTTCAGCAAAGTACTTTTTAGATGCTCTTGACAGCGATGTGCGGTCCGCATCATTGGGAATCCCGAGGTCATGAACACCCTAGAACCTTTACAGAGAGAACCTTTGCGTAGAGATGTTGCGTCCCTGGCTGTATTTTACCGTCTATGCCGCCTCGCGCGCCTCCCCGTTTCCGGGGACGAGTTGGGGACCCTGTAGTCCCCACACCCGACGAGAGGGCCAGATCGTGAGAGATGGCCCTGGGTCAGCCGGGGTGCGAAGGATATGCCTGTTAACCTCACCTTCGGCGACCAAAAACAATCCACGGGCGGCGTGCGTTTTGGTCGGTTCGAGTCCGATATTCTTCACTCTTCCACCGGCTCCGGTGGGGGAGGGTATCCGCGGGGATTTTGCGCAAAAAAAGGGTCCTTACTAAGCGCGTTCGTATTAGATATTTGTTACTTTAGTTTTACTCCAGTTCTAACTTCTATGTTAACCAATTGATATAACACTATCATTGATATGCAATTATTTTTTTTTTTTATACCAAGTTTTAATGTAAATTTGAGTAAAGATAACATTCGTTATTAGTACGTTTATAAAGTTGTAACAGCATAGCTTCAATTCACAGTTTTAGAACAGTCTCAATAGCGATGGAAAGAAGCGGTAGCTGTAGGAAAGAACCCCAGCCATGCATGTCATTCCAAACCCAATGTAGCTTCCAATTCCTGGCATAACGTGGTTACAGCCGCGCTAGTGTTTATTCCATCCGATTGAAAGCATTTATATTCAATTATGTTTTTTAGTGTTCCATATCAACCCAAAGGCCAAAAACAGAACAGTTTTGGAAATACCGCTATCCATGTGTTTCTAATACTTATAGGACACATCAATATTACTTTGCTTTGCCTGATTAAAACTAATACATTCACAATAATTAATTAAATTTAATCACGTGGTACTTTTACTTCAGGACTTACTTGCTATGTCAAAAACGGACATCGCCCTAAACTAAGACATAATGCCAGTGAGTGAGACGAATGCGAGTCACACCAAGCATTGCTATATCAGATGACAAAACCCAGAGGCAAAACATCCGCCATGGCGTCCGTACAAATAGATGAATTAGCAGAAGGGTTGTTGTAAGTAGGCTGCACAGCACATGAAAAAGGATCGCATCTCATCCCTAACCCAACGGTAACTTCAAGGATTGGCGTCTCTCAGAGAGTAGACGCCAATCTATGATATATAGATTTGACCTAATTGTTTGCAGAAATACAGAAACTATTAGCAGAAGGTTCAAGTAATTAGCTGTGTCACTGTGTGTTCATAGGGTGGATGATTTTGACCTTACCTGGAAGGGAAGTACTCTAAATGAAGCAAACGTGCAAAACTATAATAATAGTGAAGTGCATTCTGTGAGAGAAGAATTGCTGTTACAACCTTCTGATCTTTACGTATGTACCTATTTGTTTAGAAGTATATGTACGAATAATTTTGCCAAATAATAAATACACGGTTAGAGCATATTGTCAATAGTATGAATTAGAACATGATGTTGAGGGAAGTAATAGGGGTACAGATAAACCAATTTTAAATGCCTTTATTTGGTAATGATAACGAGTATTATTTTAAAATATTGTCAGTGAAAAATAAAATATTTTTCATATACTAATTCAAATTCAAGATAGTTGCATCCCATCACTTAAGTAAATGCGATTGTATGTTATACACTAGTGATCGTAATCTATTATACTCGGAATTTTAATTCGATTCCAGATTTGACAATTTCAGTGTTGCAACGTTATGACAAGTACTAAATAGTGACGTTGCGAAATCATTCGATATGGAAATGGAATATTTCCGGATCGATTCTTCTCGTTTATAATTTTACTCTCGTAAACTAAGTATATCAGTAAATTAAATATTTCTAAACCGATAATTTGTGTGAAATAAATAATTGTGTGTGAGATAAATAAAAAAATGTGATCATGAAGGAACATGACAAATAAAACAGATAGATGTATTATGGTAATAATTTATTTTATAAATTGTCGCCGTCATCGCTATCGCTGTCACTTTCTGTAATATTTATTATAAATGTGTCTGTGATATTGTCAATTAACATATCTAGCCTACTCATTTTTTCCTCTCCTTTGACAACATGGGATTTTAGACCATTCGGTAGCCGTAATTTTTTGAATGCCTTCCTGAAATAAATTTCTTTTTTTTTTTTTTACGTGCGCAAAATCCCCACGGATACCTCCCCACCGGAGCCGGTGGGAGAGGTTATGTCGGACTCGAACCGACTAAAATGCATGCCGCCTGCAGGTCGCTTTGGTTGCCGAAGGTGAGGTTGACCCTCGCACCCCGGCCGACCCAGGGCCATCTCTCACGATCTGGCCCTCTTCTCGGGTGTGTGGGGACTACAGAGTCCTCAACTCGTTCCCGGTAAACGGGGAGGCGCGCCGCCGCCGCGGCCTGCTTCTGCTAGGGTGACAGGCGGCTCCACCTGTCACCCCCAAATTTCTCACGTCTGTCAATTTGAAGGTTTTATTATTTTGAGCTACATGCCCCTTTACCTGCGCCCACATCAATTCGATAGGGTTTAGCTCGCAATGGTAAGGGGGCAGTCTTAAAACCGTGATCCTATGTTGTGCTGCCATTTCGTCTACAGCGTACTTATTAAAAGACTCGTTATGTGGAATCAGTTCTAAAAGCGTAGCTTTAACCATATCTGGTTCGTAATGAATATTTTTATTTAAAAGCCAATCTTGAATGGCAGCTTTTTTCCAGCTCATTTTTGGTGCCGTTTACAATTTTCGGGAGTGGTAAGGTGCATTTATCCATCACCACAATTGAGTTTGGTCTTAATTTTGGTAAGACTCCAGCGAACCACTCCTCAAGTCATGCGAAGCGCGCGGTATCTGTAAGGATCGCTGTCGGTGATTTAATTTGTAAATATTGAATTTCGGACAGTACAGTGGTGAATATGGTGTTAAAAGGGACTATTGGTGTATATATGTGACTAGTGACTGTAGTTATGTGTTGACCATGACGATTTATTAGCATTTGAACTCAATTTAGCATAAAGAATAATCAGTGATAATAAACAGTTGTAGGTGGGTGAGTGTGAAGTGGCGAGCCGCACATCGCGCTCTGTTGCACTAACGTATTTTTATATCTACGTCTCTGTTGCACCTTCGGTTGAGAGTGAACATTTAAAATGAACTGTAATATTTGTGGTAAAAATATTGCATCAGTAGATTTACTTAAATGCAATGCCTGCCAATTGAAATTTTGTTTTAAATGTGTCGATATTGACCCGGCTACTTGTAAAGACGGGCAAAGGAAACGTGACTTTAAATGCGAAGCTTGTGCTAATATTACTCAGCGTATACGGGTAACTGATGATACCCCGGTACGAAGTCTTCGTAAAGGGATGATGGAGACTCTGGTATCGGAAAACAAGTCTGTGGATTATAGTAGTCCTAAAGTTACTATCGAGACATTGGCGTTGGACGGTTCGCAAAACCTAGCTGGCATAATGGAGACACTTAATAAAATTATAGTGGATAAATTGAACGCTTTAGAAGCTAAAATTATTATGGAAATTAAGGACACGGTTAGGGGGTTGGCACTGGAAAATACTAAATTGACACAGGAACTGACTGAAGCCACTAAAAAATGCATTTCATATGAACAAGAAATTAAGACCTTGAAATTAGAGAAAATGGCTGCCAGTTCGGTAAACAACAAGGAAACCATTGGTGCATCACGTAGCCAGTCTCCTACCGTAATGCCCACCTCTAGCCAGCCGCAAGCGGCGGACAGAAGTGTGCTGAGCCAGCAGCTAGAGAGCCCTAAACCGGTGACGCAAGCGCCGATACCGGTAAGTTATGCGTCTATGACTAAGAAACCAGCTGACACCCCCGCCACCCCCATAGCGCAAGATACGTGGGTGGAAGTTAGGGCGAATAGGAAAAAGAAACCCGTTAGGAAAGGGGGTAACGTTGCATCGGAGTTGCTGAAAGCAGTAGAACGTAAAAAGTTCTTGCATGTCTGGAGATTGGAAAAAACAACATCAGAAGATATGCTCAAAGAATTTATAAAAAAGACATTGCCAAAAGATGCTGATATTATTGTTGAGAAGTTGAAACCCAAAATCGAGCGGGACTACGCGTCTTTTAAGATAGGGGTAAACGTAGTAAGGTATACGAGGCCTTCGATCTTAGTGTCCCGCGTAGACAGGTAGGCGCGCATATTAGAAGTAGGTACATTTATCCAGTTTGGTATACACCTGACCTTATTAGAGAAATAAGACATAAGCACGTATTGCATAGGAGGTATAAATCTAGTAAGCTACAGAGTGATTACGAAGCGTTTAGTAGGGCTAGGGCTAAAGTAAAGACCGAGACGGCGCGAGCTCACGACCATTATTGTGAACGGGTACAGTGCCGTCTGGCGAGTGAGCCGCGAGCCTTTTGGGAGTATATGCGATGTAGGAAGGGCTCCTCGAATATTTTAAAGCTAGAAAGGGACGGACGCATTCTGACACAGCAGGAATGTGCGGATGAGTTCGCAAATTTTTTCAAATCGTTCTATGACCAGGAGTCGCCCACACTGAGTGCGGCGGCAGCTAGCGCGGCGCCCGCGCCCGCGCCGCGTGTGCGCGTCTGCTTGTCGCCGCTGAGCGAGCGCGACGTGCGCGCCGCGCTGGCGCGCCTGCCCGCCAAACGCTCCACGGGGCCCGACGGTATACCGGCATTCTTTTTTAAGGACATTCGTATGGTTTTAAGTGAGCCCTTGCTACATCTTTACAATGCATGCATAGAAGGTTCCACCTTTCCAGAGCGTTGGAAAATCACACGTGTTGTGCCTGTGCCCAAAGGTAGTGGGGGGTCGGAACCGTGTAATTACAGACCAGTGGCTGTCCTTAGCGCCCCGGCCAAGGTGTTTGAGGCGGCACTTCACAGCAGCCTCTATGAGCAGGTGAACGTGCAGTTATCCGACGCGCAGCACGGTTTTCGTACGGGTAGGGGGACGACAGGGAACCTCTTGCATCTGATGTCACGTTTGGTACCAGCAGTGGACGCTGGTACTCAGGTGGACGTAGCCTACTTTGATCTCAGGAAAGCTTTTGATTTGGTCGAAAATGATATCCTCTTGACACGACTGGCGGCCGTGGGCTGCACACCGCGCGCGCTAGCGTTCTTCGCGAATTACCTCCGAGACAGACGCCAGTATGTGGATTGTGGGGGGTGCTTTTCCGAGCCATATTTTACAAGATCCGGTGTCAGCCAAGGCAGTAATTTAGGGCCTCTCCTGTTCATCCTGATGATAAATAGCCTGCCTGAGGTAGTTACTCACTCGATACCATTACTTTTTGCTGACGATCTCAAGTTGGTTAGAGAGATTACCCAAACCACTGATCACGACTTGTTGCAGCGGGACATAGATAGGGTTGTTAATTGGAGCTTAGAAAATAAATTATACTTCAACATAGATAAGTGTTCAGTTATGTCATACAGTCGGGCACGTAACCCTAGTCATCATTCGTATACAATGGAGGGAGCGCCGTTGCAGCGCATAACAGAGGTCAAGGATTTAGGAGTAAGGTTCAGCACCGACCTGACGTTTAGGAAACATATTGCAGACGTCTGTAAAAAGGCTTTTCGCAATCTTGGATTTGTTTTAAGACAGTCGAGTCACTTTACGAACATCGCAGCCCTGAGAGCGTTGTATGAGGCCCTGGTTAAGAGTCACCTTGAATGCAATGCTGCTATCTGGTCCCCACATGAGGCAAAATATAGGTTGATGCTGGAGCGTGTCCAGAATAAATTTGTTAGATTTTTATATCTTAAATTGTATGGTGTTTATCCCGGATACCCGTTGCTGTACCCTACTTTGTTTGTCCTGGGGATGGTGGGGTACTACAAGCTGGAGGTCAGGAGAGAGATAGCGCTGGTCATCTACGTGTTCAAGGTGATTCGCGGTAAGGTCCACAACCCAGCCATCCTATCGGAGGTGAAGCTGTGCGTGCCGGACGGGTACGTGGCGCGGCGGCGGCGCCCGGCGCTGCTGGCGCTGCCGGCGCCGCGCACCAACCTGCTGGGGCGCGCGCCGCTTGCGCGGGCACTGTGCGCGCTCAATGCGGTTGCGACACGAGTGGACATATTCTCTTGTTCGCTGAGTGACCTCACGCACGCAGGCCACATATTGTATACTTAATTTCAATGTATAATTTGTCATAGTAGTGGGTATATTTGTGTGAGTAATGAATAGATAATTGAATTTGAATTTTCATCATTGGACATTAAATTATTGTAAATTGACATTATTATATATAATTTTGAAATTTTGAATTGAATACAGTTTATTATTTTGACATTAGTAATTTAAGTATTATTGTGACATTATTATTGGAATTATTATTTTGACATTATTAACTTAATTATTATTATGACATTATTATTGGAATTATTATTTCTGACATTATCTATGAAAAGTAATTATTGCTGTGACGTTATAGTTTGAACATTATTTTGTCATCATGCTCGAGAATTATCTTCAAATGACTGAATTTTATTGCATCTACTTGTATTGATTTTGTATTTTTTAATATTGTGTGACAATTAGTATTTAGATTATAAGCATGAACTTATTATAAGTATGTTGCTGCTCTGTCGCATTAGGTTACCTGTAATGACATTGTATGTGTGTAATAAAAAAAAATAAAAAAAAAATAAAAAAAAAAAACTGCATTCATCTCTTCATGGTAATCTTCACAATTTTTCTTTGCTTCAAAAATCATGAGCCCCTCTTCCAGGAAGCCGTAGATGAGCTGATTAGAGATTAGAGATGGCTGTTATGTATGAGCTTAGTCGGTATCACCTTAAAAACCGTAGCCGATAAACTAGAAAAAATAAAACAAAACTATAGTAGTGGATTTTGTAGAAAGTAGTAACTACTTTCTACAAAATCCAATATTTAAAGCACTTCTAGTAGAATAAAAAGGTACATAGTAAATATGAACAATACTTGAACCAACGCTTCAAAACACTGAAGGCGATATTAAAATAATGTTTACACGGCAATATAAAGGAAATTATAGAACTGCCTTAAGAAAAGCCTCTAGGCTAGATCCTGTATTGTTTGTTGCTCAAGTTCACAATGTTCAATTAACAAGTCTTCTTGCCTCTTTACAGAGGAAAACTAAATATAATATTAATAGGCGAATAACTGGGGTGCAAAAAAATGGTTTTTGAACCTCAAACCTGTGGCTCATTATGATAGATCATATCACACAAAACAGTAACATAATTTGTTAGTATTTTAACAGAAAACAAGCCTTTTGGTAAATGATACTTAATAACCGATCGAGTTGCGAATCATTTTCAACATATTTACAGCATTACCTACACAAGAGATAGAAGTGGAGTTGGAAGGAAACGATCTACTGAGCGACCGACAGTACGGCTTTCGCCACCGTCGCTCAACCGGTGACCTTCTTGTGTATCTCACAAACCGGTGGTCGCAAGCCATCGAGAGTCGGGGTGAGGCACTAGCGGTCAGCATATAGCAAAGGCCTTCGATCGGGTCTGGCACAAAGGTCTTCTTGCGAAGTTGCCGTACTATGGACTCCCCGAGGGACTTTGCGAATGGATCGCCAGCTTTTTGTCCAACAGAAGCATCCAAGCTGTCGTCGACGGCAGCTACTCGGACCGCATGAACATAAACGCTGGTGTCCCACAAGGCTCCATGTCGTCTCCGACGCTGTTTCTGCTGCATATCAATGACATGCTGTCTGATGGCTCCATTCATTGTTATGCGGACGACAGTACCGGGGACACGTGTTACACGGGCCGTGCAAATATCCCTCAGTCCGAGGTGGACAAGAGTCGCGAACAACTTGTGTCTAAAATCGAGACTACTCACTCTGGAGTATCCGATTGGGGACGACTAAACCTAGTCCAATTCAACCCCACTAAGACACAAGTATGTGTATTCACCGCTAAGAAAACCCCATTCATTGTAGCGCCGCAATTCCTGGGCACACCGCTTACCATCTCCTCGAGTATAAGGATCCTTGGTGTCGATATCTCCAGCGACGTCCAATACCAAAGTCATTTGCAGGACAAGGTTAAGTTGGCATCAAGAAAACTCGGAGTGCTCAACAGGGCGAAGCAGTACTTCACTGCGGGGCAGCAACTCCTTCTTTATAAAGCACAGGTCCGGCCTCACATGGAGTACTGCTGTCACCTTTTTGCTGGAGCACCTGCATACCAGCTTGACCCCTTCGACTCGTTGCAAAGACGGGCATTGAGGTTGTTTGACAATCCCGTACTCACAGGTAGAGTGGAACCTCTTAGCCTTAGGAGGGATTTTGCCTCACGGTGTGTGTTCTACCGCCTATACAATGGTTTGTGCTCAGATGAATTGTTTGACATGATGCCCGTAGCTACATTCTATCATCGCACCTCTCGCCATAGGCAGGGAATTCATCCCCACACATTGCGACCTGAGACGGTACGCACTGTGCGGTATGAAAGAAACTTCATCCCACGCACACTCAAGCTGTGGAATGACCTCCCTGCTGCGGTTTTCCCAAGCGCCTACAATATGGGGTTCTTCAAGAGGGGCATCAGAAGGTTTCTTCATGGTCGGCAGCACGAGTGTGACACCCCTGGTGTTGCATACGTCCATAGGCCACGGTAACCGCTTCCCATCAGGTGGGCCGTGTGCTTGTCTGCCAACTTAGTGGTATAAAAAAAAATATATATATATATATAATGGTGACAAATTCGATCGCTATTTCAATAACTTAGTAATATGCACTAATATTATGTAATTAGTAGAATATTCATTGCACAATGACAATTGCTATATTCAAGAATTACTGTTAGGTACCTACTTAATCACAAATTTTCTATTTAGGTAATTATTATTTTTTTATATAGAACACGTCAATTAGACTTCGCCTTGCCTGATGGTAAGCTGAAGGCAAAGTCTCAGAAAAGAGGGTCACCATTACTTACACATACCGTGTGACAATGGTGACACTCAGCTTGACGGCCTCATCATATGCTTTTTCACGCCCCGCTTAAAGGACCCGGGACTGTAGGAAGAATGAAACACGTGAGCTGGTAATGAATTCCAGGCCTTAATGGTGCGACAGAGGAAAGAGTCTCTGAACCGCTTGGTTCTTGATCGGATATTCTGCACCGTGTGCGGATGACATCTAAGACCTACACGTGTTGTCCTGTGTAGGAATGGGGAGGGTGGGACTAATTGGAAGAGCTCATCAGAACACTCACCATGGTATGGTAAATATACTATATTATGTATCTGACTAGATGTTACTTGCTGTTTAGACTGGAAAAAGCTAGACTCAAAGGTGAAAGCTTCAGATGCGACTAGGAATAACGCTAGGATGAAGATGTTGCATGCAGCTCCTCCAGCGTGAATGTCAGTTTTCGCAACTAAAAAGCAATATGTCCTTTAATATGTACAGTACCAAATTTGAATAAAATCTGTTCAGGGCATTAAACGTAAAAGCGTAACAGAAAGACAGAGTTACATTTGCATCTATAATTATAATATTGCGTGGATTTCTGTAACATTTTTATACTACTTTACTGATTCATTTCATAAATCACGCATATTTACATCTCAATAGGTAATCCGGATTAACGAGTAACTTTGATTATTATTATAATATGCCTATAGGCGTAGGTATAAAAAGCCTATGTCGTGATCGTTTCCTCATCAGTTGTAATTATTTTACTTACGGAACCAATCAAAATGAAAATGGTGCGTTCAAATGAACAGTAGCTTATAAACCTAAATTATAAATAATATTATTCGTATTTCAATTGGCTCATAGCACATTTGCTTATAATTTCATAGTTCGCGTTAATAGATAATTATTGAGACTTCCTTTTGTACAGATAATTGTGGTCGTCTGCGCCCTCGTGGCCCTCACCGCAGCCGCTCCAGTGGACTCTCCCGTCGAGGTCGTAAATAGCGAGTTTTCTCGGGAACCTGACGGCTCCTACAAAGTTCGGTAATTACTTCAATCTTTTTGCATTGCTATTTTTGTGAATAGAACCATCATTAAGTGTGCAATAACTGCCCAACCTGAGAGGCCCGGAGGACTCTTGCAGGAGACTCTACGCGGGTGTCGTGTGGTCCATGGTCCTGTACGGGTGTCCCGTGTGGGCGGACACCCTGCATATACCCCTGCTGCAGCGTCCGCAGCAGAAGTTGGCCTGCCGCATCATAAGGGGGTACCGCACGATATCGTTCGACACGGCGAGTCTCCTCGCCGGATCGCCACCGTGGATCCTGGAAGCGAGATCCCTTTCGGCGGTATAATGGTTCCGAAAGGCGGTGCGGGAGCGGGGTCACGATCCCGAGCCCGAAGAAATTCGGGCCGTGAGATCCCGGCTCCATAGGGAAATGGTGGCGGAATGGGAGCTACGACTTGGGCGACCAAGAGCAGGGCGCGCCGTAGTAGCGGCGGTAAGACCCATCATGGGGGAGTGGCTAGAGAGGCCACACGGCAGCCTCTCGTACCATCAGACGCAGATGATCACCGAGCACGGGTGCTTCGGGAAGTATCTGCGTCGGATGAAGAAAGAGCCAACATCCGAGTGCCATCACTGCGACGCGAGCGAGGACTCTGAGACACCGAGACGGGAGCTTGTGGCGGCCCTGGGAGTGAGAGTTCTCACGCTCTCCACCTTGCTCGCGGCGATGGTCCACTGCGCGGATGCGTGGGCGGCCGGCGCCTCCTTCTGCGAGCAAGTAATGCTCGTGAAGGAGGAGGCGGGGCGGGAGCGGCAGCGGGAGCGACGAAGGAACCCAAGCCAAGATGCCCGCGTACGAAGGCAACTCGGGCGTCGGAGGTCCATGAACGACCTCCGCCCCCCATGAGCGCAGGCCTGGGGGTGACTGGTGGAGCCGCCTATCACCCTGACAGAAGCAGGCCGTAGCAGTGGCGTGCCTCGCGCGCCTCCCTGTTTCCGGGGACGACTTAGGAACCAGCTCCGGTCGACAGGAAACCTAATGACAAGAAAAAAAATATCAATTCAGGCGGAATTCGAACCCGCTATCTTTCCTTTATAGGAGGAATGCTCTGTCGACTGCGCCACCGAACCATGCCTTAAATTATCCAAATCTTCCTATATATGGATATAGATGGCTCCCACAGTCGCCGAGGGAGCCACCTTTCGATACTCGTACGAACCATCGGAACCAATGAATGATATTATAACCTTTTTTAAACATTTATTTTTGATGACTCCGCCCAAACTATTGCATGAAATTTTAAAGCATTTAGTATGCTAATTATGATAAATAAAAAAAATCTATATATATATATATATTGGAAGATTTGAATGATTTCTGGCGTGGTTCAGTGGCTCAGATGGTCAGAGCATTCCCCCTGTAAGGGGAAGATTGCAGGTTCAAATCCCGCCTGAACAGATTCATTTCTTTTTCCTATCTTAATCGATTTGAATAGTTAGCATACTAAATGCTTTAAAATTTCATTCAATAAAATATGGTGGTGTTCTACGATAGGTTGGGAGAGTTAACTGCTCTCCCATATAAGCTGAAAACTAACCTATACAGGGATTCTTTTTTTTTTTACGTTCGCAATATACCCACGGATACCTCCCCATCGTAGCCGGTGGAGGAGGTTATGTCGGACTCGAACCGACTAAAACGCATGCCGCCTGTGGGTCGCTTTGGTTGCCGAAGGTGAGGTTGACAGGCATATCCCTCGTACCCCGGCCGACCCAGGGCCATCACTCACGATCTGGCCCTCTTCTCGGGTGTGGGGACTACAGAGTCCCCAACTCGTCCGCGGAAACTATCCCGCACACTGCCGCGTAACCTATATAGGGTGAAAAATAAACTAAAACTGTGCATATTTTCTTTTTTTACGACATCTAATTTGCAAAGATAAATGCGTTTCTTCATATCTTATTATTTACATACACAGTTGGGAGACTAGCGACGGTGTTGTTCGTGAAGAATCTGGCGACTTGGTAGAAGTTCCGAATGAAAAGAACGAGACCGTGAAAGTCATCGTAGTGCGAGGCTTATTCACCATCCCCGATGCCGAAGGCCACCCTCAAACCATCACTTATGTGGGTAACGAGAAGGGCTTCAGCGCCGATGGTCCAACCATACCTAAAGCTCCTGAGGTTAGCAGGAGATAAACAAGGAACTATAGTCACAAATACATAGTCAATTTATGAAAGTGATAATAATTGTTCAGCAGATTTATTAATGTGAAAACTACATTTTATTCTCACTGCCAATTATTTTGTGTTAATATTATTTCTAGGAAAAATATGTACTCATTAAAATAAATAAATAAAGATAAATTTTTCAAAAGGACATTTTTGTACTACATAGCTATACTGCTTCTGGCACCACCTGATTCTAAATATGACCGTACCATTCACGATAACCTCTGGCAGCATTGAGATAGTAATATACGAAAAAAAAAAACCATTTATCTACGTCATACTGAAATTTTCTAAATTGTGCTAAATAAGACCCGATATTACTTTTCTATAACAATTGGGTATTTGACAACTTTTACAATAAAATATAATATGTATTGAATATGATAGCTTATATGCATATACTTAATAACTATGCAAAGGAGATGGATTCGCTTTCATACATTCTTGGGCCAAAATGTAAAAAGTTGAGAGTGGCCTCAAGTGAGAGCTTATATATTAATAAACCATCCCTGAAAAATCTGCAGATTTTGAACATCAGAGAGCAGAGTTATAAGAGATTTAGTAAGTGAGGTTATGCAAGAAATTAACATTTTTGAACTATCATTTCTATGTTTTTTTTAGATAGTAGTTATTTTTTATTGTAAAAGATTTATATTGTACTCAGAGATAATGTAAGAAAACTTACAAATAGATTTTAAAGATATGTAATACAAAGATGTCATGTTAAACAAAACTCTTTAAATAATTATTATATTTTATTTTTCTTCAATAATTATTAGAATATCGTCTAAGAAGTGCGCAGGGGGAATTACATTACCTTGGTACCACCGTATAGCCCAACCAAGGTACCATATAATTGACATTATGTGTGCGCAGCAGCCTACAGTTCGTTTACCTAAAATACAGTTACAGTAATGTCCGAGGATTGCCTCTCTACCTCGTAGAGAGTTGTCGACTAAGATGTATACAAAATACGTCTTGCGACTTATATGTCTGGTCTGAATGCGTCCCCTTAGCATCCACGCAGAATTAGAAGCCGACAACTCTCGAAGCAGGGTGTTGCTGACCACCCTACACACTTCCATAATGAAGCCTTCATTACCTCCTAGATGCTCACCGTAGTATAAACGTGCTTGCTTTATCTGATATGTCCCTAAATACATTAGAATTAATTCATTTTACAGAAAAGCTGGGGAAAATCATTTAAGTTATCATTGTGAACTGTAATTGTAATAAACTGATTGACTGAAAGTCAGGGAGCTGTCAGTTGTCACAGCACAGATTAGTACGACTTATACAGTTGATAAACAAGAGAATTATTTAATCGATTAACGAAAATCAATTCAGAATTTCTTATAATAACACAGTTATTATATTTTTTAAATGTGTATTATTGTTATTATTATGTTTTGTTCACTTTGACTGAAATAATACTACGATGAAAGTGTTTTTATTGACAATATTGTTTAAATCGATCACAGTAATCGATATTGAATCATATTCGTAGAATAAACTTAGTTTTAAGATTTCTCAACTTCCTGATGTTCAAATGAGCTGTTCTTTTTAAATTTTGAAATAGATAAATATACCGCTTTTTTAAGTCATATCTCAACTCATTACAATTTGGCCCAGAAATCCCCGTCTCCTTTATTTCACTCCAATATGAATAGTAAATATTTATTTCTGCAAAATAAAGTTGCTATTTTTTAGTCTGTATTTAATACGATGCAAAACGCATGCAATGCAAAATGGTTTAAGTAAAATGGTCCCGTCTTGACTATCTATGTTTATAATTTGCTTGCTTACTTTTTTACAAATTAATAATAATAACTTATATTCTCACTGTAAAAAGCGAATAAAATTTAGCTAGCAAGGATATTATAAAAATCGACAATGCAAAACTATTTAAATGTAGGTTCATTAATGATAGCAAATTTCTTTTTTTTAATACCACTTGGTTGACAGACACGGCCTGACCTGATGGAAAGTGGTTACCGTGGCATATGGACGTGTGCAACATCAAAAGAGTCGCACTTGCGCTGCCAACCCTGTGAGCACAGAGTTTCTGTGCCGTCAGTGTAAAAGACAGAGGAGAACAAGCTTCAAGCTTTTGGTCTTCCGACTGACAGCACAAAAACTCTCCACAACACGAGGTTTTTATGGTCACGGTATTCTGTAGGGCGGAGGTATTATATATATATACTTCCTCATTCGGATTGATCAATACCAATACCTACTTATTTCTCGAGACATATATCTTGGACCTAAAATGTGCTCTGTACGCGCAGTACACATTTATTCAGTGTCTTTTGAAGTTAACACTTGTCCTGAGATATACGAATGTTTACTATGCCGAGTTTTGGGATGCAATACAGAAGAAATAAGACTAAAGGCATTAATAGGATTAAATATTTATGTAGTAGGATTTATTGAGTTACTTGACAGTACACTAGAATGAGACGACTAAGCGCCCCATAAATACGACATAGTATGCATAAAGTTTCATATAGCGCCATAGACGTCCATACTCTCAACATCCTCTCCTGGACGCAGACGCTTGAAAATTAAACCCATCGACGAGGTGAAGTTTTCATGCAATGGTCGATGAAGTCCTTTTGTCATAATTCTATATTGAACCATGACTAGCTTGGCAGCAAACTTCTCTGGTATAAAATGATAACGTACATCGATATGTTATAGGTTTTCAATATCATTTACCCAGTCAGAGTCACAATAACTTAAAACTTCTTCATCAACATTCCTTTTATAAACCAGTTTCATATGCATTGTAGATTTCAGGTACCTTAAAACTCTCGCGCACGAAGGCAACTCGGGCATTGGAGGTCGATGAACGACCTCCGCTCCCCATGAGCGCAGGCCTGTGGGTGAATGGTGGAGCCGCCTGTCACCCTGGCAGAAGCAGGCCTCGGCTGCGGTGCGCCTGGCGCGCCTCCCTGTTTACCGGGGACGAGTTGGGGACTCTGTAGTCCCCACACACCTGAGGAGAGGGCCAAATCGTGAGAGATGGCCCTGAGTCGGCCAGGGTGCGAGAGATATGCCTGCCAACCTCACCTTTGGCAACCAAAATGACCCACAGGTGGCGTGCGTTTTAGTCGGTTCGAGTCCGACATAACCTCTTCCACCGGGTACCGTGGGGATTTTGCGCTAGTAAAAAAAAGGTACCTTAAAACTCGTTTCAAAGCCATCCAATGTCTATAAGTAAGTTGACTATTGTACCTACTTAGAGAATTTACTATATAAGTTATAATCTGGACGAGTTCCCTGTAATAAGTGTTCCCAGTGGTGAGTAGGGTAGCCATAGCTCACTGGAGAATTTGTGCTGTCAGTGGGATGACTAAAGGCTTGTCCTGCTTTGTCCTCTACACTGACGGCACAGAAACTCTGTGCTTACAGGGCAGACAAGCACACTGCCCACCTGATGGAAAGTCGTTACCGTGGCCTATGGACGTTTGTAACACCAGAGGAGTCACAGTCGCGCTGCCAACCCTGTAAATATAGAGTTTCTGTGCCGTCAGTGTAGAAGACAAAGCAGGACAAGCCTTTCTTCCCAGTGACAGCACAATTTCTCCAGTGAGCTCTGGCTACCCTACTCACCGCTGGGAACACAACACGAAGTTATTATAGCCGCGGTATTCTGTAGGGCGGAGGTATATTTATAAATAGCGATAATAATAATAATAAGTTTTTTTATTTCACAGTAGATAGATACAAATTGGTATACAAGAACAAGAAAAACATAGTTTATGTTTTACGATATAGCGATTAACGAGAAAGAAAAGCAGATATATAAAATTGCCTTTTGGAATAGCGTAAAATATAGTTAGTACACAATTTTAAAAGAAACATAAATAGTTCTTATTATTTTTCGCCTGAGCCATCGGGTTCCTACTTGATATCAGAACGTATGACTTGGACCGTACGTGACTCCTCGACTGGGGTGGCAATGGCGACGGCCACAAGGGCGCAAAGGGCAACAATAATCTGTACAAGAAGATAAATACGTTATCTAGAATATTATGAAATGCCAATATAGAATTTTGACAAATTCATATTTTTATATAATTAATATTTTGTAGATGTACATACCATATTTTTCAAAACAAAAATCCCCGTACCTTTCACCTCCAGGCCTGTGATCTGTGAACAAGTCTGCACCTTGCGTACTCTCCACTGTGCCCTCTGCTAGGGATTAGCTTTCTACAGAGCCACTCTAGCTGTGCCCAGAATGAGTCGTACGTGGCAGCATCTCCCCTCAGCGACAGAGAGACCCTGCCGTCTCCGTTGCCCCGAATGCACCAAGTGCACTGGTAGACCAAACACCCGAAATAAAAAAGCTATCCTTACATCCTTTCTTACTAATAATAAAAAATAAATAATAATAATGGAAGAGAGAAGCACATAACATTATATAATTTATTACACATGGAGCTTGTCTAAGCTAAATGTCTATTTCACCTGATATCAATCAGAGGTCACATGTTTGGAAACCTCCAACGTATACGACTAGGCGCAATGACAGAAAATTGATTGTAACCCGAATGATTATGACCCACATGACTATAATCCACAATGTTTCTTTCACATATGTATAGCCTATGCCAACGATCTGCAATATTAGTAATGCACTAGTGATCTTGCTTGATAGTGAAGAACGCCGTAACCTCTTGAGTTTTCTTTTTGTTATAGTTATCATTATTTTACCGTTACTTAGTTTTACCTTCTGGAAGCCTTTTAAAGCCCCGTTACAAATCTCTCACAGCAAAGTGTATCTAATTTGATAATTTCATTTACGACAATATCACATTTTTGCACTTTCCGAACTGAAACACTTGGAGTGCAAGATGCACTTTTGAACACAGACAAAATATTATGACTCAGTTCGAGTCCCAACTTCATGAATGTAAACTTCGATATCTGTCATTTTAGTTGTTTGGAATTAATTAAAGCAAATATAATTTTGGACTAGTACTTTATTTACAGAATAACATTATTCATCACAACAGGCGAAAATATGGCAGTGAGTTTAACTATAAGAATACATTAGAAAAATATGTTTATCTCCTTTGGGGTTCAGGGGCCTTAGGAATGCCATCACCTTCAGCTTTGTAGCCGAGTTCATTACCGACGTAATTGATAGTTTGAGGTTGGCCCTCGGCATCAGGAATGGTGTAGAAACCGCGGACTATGATTACTTTGACGGGTTTGTTCTCTTCATTGAGAACTTCTTTCAGTTCGCCGATTTCGTATATTTTAACACCATTAGTAAGCTCAGTACTGTAAATATAAAAGAATTACATTAACAACGTATATTAGATAACGAAGCATTGGAAATGAATCCTATGTCTAAATTACAGCACCCACTGGGTCTAATTATTGCGAAATACCCAATCAAACATTTTTTTAAAGTTGGTTATTTTCTATTGTCCATGTCAAAGAATTGTTATTCATTAAAATAATGAATTAATTATTAATATAATTAATATTATTTTTTTCAATGATTTAAAATATTTTTATTGGACATTCTTTTGGACACAAAATAAAATACATACAGTAATTAAATCAATTTATACAATATACATAAATTGTTATGTCAAATCAAATAACCCGCCCCGTATCGTTCCCGGCGCAAAGGTGCCCATTATTACATTATTTAATGAATAATAAATTTATAAATAAATTAAATATTTATAATTATCTATTACAATTTCAGCGGCTGGGTTTAGACACAGTATTAGGGTACAAGTGTCTCTATATGAATAATCTAAAAAAACACAGTCATGACATTTCACTATCTTTGATAAACATGAAAAATTGGTCTTATTGTAAAAAATGCCGATTAAAGAGAGAGAAGCAGGTATATAAAGTTGCCTTTTACTTAGAAAAAGCGTACTTCCATGCAACCATTGATTCCTCATTTTCCCTCTTAGAGGTAGAATTTCCAAAAAAAAAAAACTTGGTGGAGGTGACTTACTGCTTATAACATAAGAGACAGCCTAATATTATTTTATGTTAGTAGCCTCAACAGCTTAGACCGCTGATTCTGTCTTTCATGAAGTTTGGCCAATGATCAAACATGTTTTGGATAGCTTAACTCAGTGGTCCCTATCGCATTGACTACTAAAAAATATTCTGATACGTAATATAAAAAAATATAGTTAGTACACAATTTTAAAAGAAACAAATAATTCTCACTTCTTTTCGTAGGAGCCATCGGGTTGCTGCTGGATTTCAGAAACTACGACTTCGACTTTAGGTAGCTCCTCAACTGGGGCAGCAACGGCGACGGCCACGAGGGCGCAGAGGGCAACAATAAACTGTACAAGAAGAGAAATACATTATCTAGAATGTTATGAAATGCAAATATAAACGACTTTTGACAAATTCATATTTTTATTTAATTAATATTTTGTAGAAGTACATACCATCTTCATTTTGGCAGGCTTGTCTTGATTGTAACTACGTGATGAGTGACTGATAGCAATACGACCGCGACAAAACCTTTTATACGTTTCTTATTCACTGTCAAATGTGCGTAGGCTGGCCTAGTAAAACCAGATTCTCGAGATGATAACAAGATATGCTAAAATATATTCCATTAATTATTTTATATGGTTGAATAATTTAATAGAGTGAATTGATAAAAAAATAATTAAATTTTAATTTTCGGGCTTTTAGAAGAAAGAAAATGTTTATTTCAACTTACTTCAGCACACAACATTTGACTATACAATAACAGTACTCACACATAAAATATACAACAATACCTAAAAATAATACATCACATACAGTAGATTACAATATAGTTAAATAAAATATGCAACTTTTTACATTCATTACGATAATGCTGGAGCAGAGGAAACTATGTCCATGAAATTAATCTCAACAATCTTTATACGATATCCAGCAATAATCCCGGTTCCATTCAAATCTTGCACTTTTAGGAAAGCCCACGCCAGTATATCTTTTTTATACCACTGAGGTGGCAGACAAGCATACGTCCCACCTAATAGAAAGTGGCTACCGTGGTCTATGGTAATACCAGGCGAGTCATACACGCGTTGCCGACCCTGTAAGCACAGATAGTTTCTGTGCTATCAGTGTAGAAGACAAAGGTGGACAAACTTTTGGTTTAGCCACTGACATCACAAAAGCTCTTCAGTGAGCTCTGGCTACCCTACTCACCACCTGGAACACAACACAAGGTTATTATGGTCACGGTATTATGTAGGGTAAAGGTACTTCCCCGGTCGGACAACCTCCATAAATTGAGTCCGTCAATCACCAGATATACTTGCTTGCAGGTATGGTTGACCTGGCCCCGAAGATCTTGGTGAGGCCGCAGTCACCCTCTTGAAATACTTATGTTATTTTATCTTTCATATTATCAGATTCATGGGCTTTCTTTGTTACACCTCTTAAGCCAGATAGCCAATTACTCAGACCTCACTTCACCTTTGATATGTTTTATGTAAATAAACCACTGTGTCCTTTACTCACTGTGCCATACTGCAATATATTTGTATAAGCGCTTGTACATACGTTAGTACATTTGGCCACACCTAATTTACATAAGTAATATACGCCAACTCAAACGTTTTCTTTTACTTACATATTATCTTAATATTATGTGAAATCTTTATTTGCACAGAGGAATACTTAATCAACAAATCTCAATGTGTTTAAAAACATATGAAAGACGAATTGTATTAGATCAACAATAAAAAAATGATATATTGAAAATAAAAAGATGAATAAAAAGTAGACTTCCCTTTTCTCAGTCATTTAATTGCAACCTCTCTTTTTTTCATCTCTCCTCTGCAGTGACATCTCTAAATAGTTGAAAATAATAAACACAAATATTTTTTAACATAAAAGTGAGCAGATTTTTAGAAAAGTCAAACGAGTATTTTTATTTTTTGAGGTAGGTATATCTGCAATTATTTTGAACTTTTCGGTGCATATTTTTCTAGTAGTTGGTTAATTTTTTTTTGTTAAAAAATACTTGTTTTCCCTTTTTAGTGAAATTTAATATTTTAATCATTTTCAAAGTCAACTACTTGAAAATAAAGATTCGTGATTGCGAGCTTAAAATAAAAACTTTGAGGCACTGCAAACTAGAAGACCAAGTTGATAGAAATACTACATACTGTTGGCATCCTAAATAAAGTAGCTGTAGAATCAAAAATATACCTCTTATACCAATAACTCAAACATTTCATTCTCATAATGTTTATTGTTAAGGAGTTCGAACCTGCCACCATTCAAAGTATACAGGCGTGATGTTATGAAGTGGTATTGCATAAATAGTTCAATAATATGCGATTGCAGCAATCGCAACTGATTTCCTGGTATTTATTGAAGAGTTCTGTGATCTGTCCCTGAAACCCTTCATCAGATCTTCACAATTTTTTTTTTAATAGGACACGCCAACTTGACTTCATCTCGCCTGATGGTAAGCGAAAGGCAAAGTCTCAGGAAAGAGGGTCACCATTACAGTAATGTTACAATGGTGGCAATCAGCTTGGCGGCCTTATCAGATGCTTTTTCACGCCCCGCTTAAAGGACTCGGGACTGTAGGAAGAAGGAAACACGTGTGCTGGTAATAAATTCCAGGTCTTGGTGGTGCGGCAAAGAAAAGAGTCTCCGAACCGCTAGATTCTTGCTCGTATATTCTGCGCAGTGTGAGGGTGACATCTAAGCCCTGCAGGAAAGGAGAGGGTGGGATTATTCGGAAGAGCTCATCAGAACACTCACCATGGTAGAGACTAAAATATAGCCAAGGAGCAATATCTCTACGCATCTGCAAAGGCTCAAGGGTGTTCGTGACCTCGGGATTCCCATAAAAAAAAAAAAAAACATCCGAAGTGAAAACCTCCTTGTTTAGAAGTCGGTCGGTCGGTAGAAGTTAAAAATAGTATGTATTGAGTGGGTATCTTGAATTTACCAGCTAGTCTGGTAATATTAGTTCATCAATTTTATAGTTAAACACCTTGATGTAAAATAAATCTTTTATCTCACCCATGTGTGATCCATTCATAAATTGTAAATAAATATTTCTATATAAATGAAAAGTTCAGTTCAAGGTTCCGTAGTATCAAGGTCACCATGTTTTATGTTATTAATGTCAGCTGGAAACATTGTATCATCATCTCATCCGATTATTACAATTAGAAGAGATAATATGTTAAACGTTTTTGTCTTGTAATCTGTTTACATAACATAAACATAAACTCACGCCTATATCCCCGAAGGGGTAGACAGAGGTGCTAGCACCCACATTTCGCCAGTTTATGTTTAGGTCCCAATGTCATAGGTGGCGAGCCTATTGCCATTAACCGGATACTTATAAACCTGCGATAAATACACACATAACTTCGAAAAGCACCGAAAAGTGTGTGCCATGGTAAAACCTGGTATTGAACCCGAGACCTCGTCTCAGCAGTCCATTACCCATACCACTAGGCTACCGCGGTTCTTAATCTTGGTAATCTATTTGCATACACGAATTACCTGAATTACCATCAGAAACTTATATATTAAGATCTCCGTTTCGATATGGTCAGTTTAACACACAGTGGGAGGCGCTCTCATCGGTATCAAGCCCCAGATGAAATATCTGGGGCTTCGAGAAGCATTTCCGAAAGTCTGGGTTTTTTTTTACGTGCGCAAAATCCCCACGGATTTATTTTGTACGTCCATGGCAAATATTTTTGCTCGAAGTCCTACAAACTATTGAAAAATTGGGCCATTGTTTTCGTTTTTAAAATATCCTAATCGCTTTTTATTTACTAGCGGTAAACCAAATATATTATCAGGAGGATAATCAGATGTATCAAAAGAATTTTCTAAATTTTCTTTAATGTCATGATTAAAATTATTGGTAAATATCTGATATACTAAACTGTCAGATAAATAGAAGGCATTGTTGTATTAAAGTCCCTGAAAACAAACTGTTGGAAGAAGTCCACTCGAGAAAAGAGAGATGACGATCGCTGTTTCACGACTTACTGAATAAACAACTGAAATTGAAAAAAGAGTAATGCGCACCTTTGCACCGCGAGCGTTCAGGGGCGGGTTATTAGATTAGTATAACATAACATAAACTCATGCCTGTATCCCCGAAAGGGTATTTCACATTTCGCCAGTTTATGTTTAGGTCCCAATGTAATAGGTGGCGAGCCTATTGCCATTAACCAGGCACTTATAAACCTGCGATAAATACACACATAACTTCGAAAAGCATCGAAAAGTCATTAGTGTGTGCCATGGTAAAACCTGGGATAGAACCCGAGACCTCGTCTCAGCAGTCCATTACCCATACCACTAGGCTACCGCGGTTACCCATACCACTAGGCTACCGCGGTTAATTAGTATTATTGTAAAAATTATCTGTGGTATTGTTGACATCATATTATTTATTTAGTATTAAGGTATGTCACCTTAATACTTAGTTAATAATTATTTTTTGAATAAATCACTTATTCAATAAATTTATGTTAAAGTAAAGAGGTTCAACCACCGAATTACAGACTAGTGGCGTCCATAACATCCGTAGAAGTCTAGACTCTTCTCTCTGAAAGGCAAACCAGACTTTGATAAACTGAATATAATATTCTAAGATATCAGAGCTTCGTCCGTCAATCAAATTGCAGGTGAGATTGGCTCGGGAACTAAAGATTTCATTGGAGCCCCATATATACCCGTATATACTCTTAGGATAAAGCCCATTCATTTGTCACTATGACTGTTGGTAGAAGGAAACATAAGTGCTGTCCTTACGAACATCTATATCAGTAGTTACGGGTACTCTTCTTTTTTTTTATACCACTTAGCTGGCAGACAAGCGCACGGCCCACCTGATGGAAAGTGGTTACCGTGGCCTATGGACGTGTGTAACACCAGAGGAGCCACACTAGCGCTGCCGACCCTGTAAGCACAGAGTTTCTGTGACTTCAGTGTAGAAGAAAAAGCAGGACGAGCCTTTAGTCATCCCACTGACAGCACAAATTCTCCAGTGAGCTCTGGCTAACATACTCACCGCTGGGAACACAACACGAAGTTATTATAACCGCGGTATTCTGTAGGGCGGAGGTACTTGGAGCCATAAAAGTTCGACCATTGGTCTAATTCGTATTCGTCGATATCAACAATGAATTGACACAAGATTTCCATTAACGTTACTTTTAAACTCAGAATGTGAAAGTTACAAGTTAGTATATAGGAATTTCAATTAAAACTAAAATACCTTCAGACAAAATTTATTTACAGCGAACTTACATATATATTTCAACAGGTAATACAAAATATGGCAATGAGCATCATTATCATTAGGAGCTAATAGTAAACAAGTGCGGTGATGATCCCCACGCTCCATGATAGTGATATTTGGCTAATCCTTGGATTTGCTACAGTCTACATCAGTGACTTCCTTGACTGTACCAGTCTCTTCACGGAGAACGCCATCGTCGGTTACATATCTGGTGAATTTAAGTAACATGTTAACAATTTCCTATTAATGTGTAGATAATAATTAGGTGCATAGTGTTTCCGTTTCTGAACATATTTATAAATTACCTAATTTGAATATTTAAAATACATTTAAAGACTTCTCATTGTACTGTAAGAAGTATCTTATAACTAGAATTATCTACGCCTCCAGGATTATATTAAGGTATGATTCCGAACTCTGTAGCACCAGCAGTGCTCCACAGCCGTGCTTCACAGCACTACTCATCCCTATGTAGTCTTTATGAGTTTATATGATATTACATTCCCACCTATGCAGCATTATCGCTGCAGCAGTGCTGAGCAGCATTGAATAAACAACCGCACATCACCACGAACAGCGCAACACTGGTGTGCAGCACTGCTGCGCGCAATCTGCAGAGTTCGGAATCATACCTTAAGTGAGAGTAAGTATATAAACAAAACCCTACTTACCTGAAAACGTAACCACTCTCGGGTGTTTGTTGGGATTCGGATTCGATGATTTTTTTTTTTTTTTTTTGCGTGCGCAAAATCCCCTCGGATACCTCCCCACCGGAGCCGGTGGAGGAGGTTATGTCGGACACGAACCGACTAAAACGCACGCCGCCTGTGGGTCGTTTTGGTTGCCGAAGGTGAGGTTTACAGGCATATCCCTCGCACCCCGGCCGACCCAGGGCCATCTCTCACGATCTGGCCCTCTTCTCGGGTGTGGGGACTACAGAGTCCCCAACTCGTCCCCGGAAACGGGGAGGCGCGCCACGCGCGCCACCGCCGCGGCCTGCTTCAGCCAGGGCGGATTCGATGATTTTAACTGTCTCATATACCGCGGGAGCAGTGGCTACGACGGCCACGAAGACGACAAGAAGGATGATCTATTCGGCAAGTAAATGTCTAAATTAAAATATGAACGGTCCTATATCGACCCCAATCTATTATATATTATTAAACTGATTTTATAAGATAAGATACTATTAATAATTATGCGTAAGAGATGCGCGTCCCTGGTGCGCATGGTGCGCGGGGGCGGCAACAGCATCCTGAACATGATCGGGAGAAGATTAGATAGCCGCCACGTAAACTATTGCTGTACCATAGCGGGAGGGTGGTGCAGGAATGGCCTATGTAAATTTTAAACTTTTTATATTTTTTACTAATATAGACATAAGTAATACTAACAAATACCTATTGAGCCTTTGTTGCTTGCAAATAAAGAATTCTTTCATTCATTCATTAAAATGATAACTAGATTTGACAACAAAAATGCCTACGTATGTGTAGGACATACGTAGGCATTTTTGTTATAGTTATATGTAATAACTAAAATTAACCTCTACGTGTTAGGAGTGGGTTCACGTCGCTAGTGTAATGGCCAGGATTAAAACCCGAGACCTCACCATCGTAAGGCCGACTCCTTAACCACTAAGCTTCCGACGTATAAATTAATTAAAAATTAAATTAGTCAATATATTAAGTATTAGTTATTACATTACACTACTGGAAGAATGAGAATATGAGATTGCTTTGTACAAACCCGTAATGATAGGAACCCTCGGGTGCCTGTTCGAATTCGGAACGAATGATTTTGAATGGCTCTTCTGAGGGAACAGCAACTGCAATGGCCACGACGACGAGGGCAACAAAGATGATTTGTATGAAATACATTTTTTTAATTAGTTAATTAGTCACTTTTTATCTCGGGAAATCATACAACGCCACTGAGTAAACTTCAGTTGACAAAGTAAAAACATTGGGTAGGAAGCGCGGAAGAACATATTTGGATATGTTCTCCCGCGCTTCCTACCCAATGTTTGCTTGCTAGCTTTAAATGTTACCCAGATTAACGCTATACATCTATATAATTATCAAAATCTTTTATATATTATATTGACTGGGATCGTAATGTCAGATGTCAGCAAACATGCAAATGCGTATCGATACACACTAAACATACGACTAAATATGAATATATTTGTTTGTGTGCCTCGGAACTTGTGATAAAAACAGGGGGCCTACTACAACCGTGTACGAAACAGTCTTATTGCGAGAGTGTTTTGTTTCAAGATTAAAGCAATCTTGCTTATATCCGTACCACAACCGTACATTATGCATACAATGTATTTCTGCTTAGTGCTTTTTTGCCTCCGTGGCGTGGCGGTAGAGCATTCGACTGCTATGCAGGGGGCGCGGGTTCGATTTCCGCTCAGTGCAAATATTTGTATGCATGAATATGTATATTTGCATTGGTCTGGGTGTTTCTATGTATAATATGTATGTATTTACAAAAAAAAAAGTATCTAAGTATGTTTATCCGCATTCTAGAATCCATAACACAAGTTAGTTAAGCTATGCTTACCATGGATCTAGATAGCGTTGTGTAGAATGTCGTGGAATATTTATTTATTATTTATTTATTATTTGGTGACGTCACTTCAATTTTAATTCATTAATTCATACCATGATGTGATTTTGGAGTAGTATTGTTTTTAACAATATTGTTATTTTGTCAAATTAAGCGATTTTAAAGAAGTTGCTAGGTACCCCATTATTATTGTTGAGCAAAATACCATTCAAAAAATAATTTTTGTAACCCAAAAAGCAAGTAAACCGTGTTTATACACATTAACTTATAGAATAAATTTCTATAAGTTAATGTTTTTTTAATTTAATTTAAGGTACTTAAATTAAATTAAATATTTTTGTGTTCCACGGGAACCCCACTACGTGGTCAGCGAGGCCGTTATATCGAACTCAAACCGACTAAAACCGCACGCGATCTTATTAAAGTGGATCAATAAGGCAATTTCGTCACCCACGCTGTGTCATCTCCAGGCTTTAGCCAGACCCCTCGATGTGGGAACCATGGTATCCCCGTCTTCTCCCTGCTTCTTTTAGGGTAGCGTCAACCTCAAATCCGCACTCACAGAGGACGGAGGTCACTGAACTATCTCCAACGCATAATTCGCCTCCGCCGGACCACACCCAATTAGCGGGCTCGACAAACGGAATTGAAATTGTCTTAACTTGCTGCCGGACTACCATCTTCTTCTCGACCATTACTTGCTCGTAGCGACAACCTACGCGCTCACATTACCCACCGTAACTGCGGGCTTGTCGCCCAGTGAGATTAGGTACTCGCACCTCGAGATACGCCTATAAATGCAGGTATAAATTTTATTTCTTTCTTTCTTTAATTCTTTATTGTACACAAGAAAATAATACATCAACAGGTAATCACAAATACATCTTGGTGTACAAAGGCGAGCTTAACTCAATATTGAGTTTTCTCCCAGCAAACCTTTGGGGATTAAAAGTGCAAAAAAAATGTTTTTTTTTTTTTTTTTTTATATAGGACACGTCAAGTGTACAACAGCAGAAAAAATACATATTATAATACATACTAAGAATAAAAATATTATACATATAGCAGACATATTACATATATACTGATATGTAAATAATTCATAGTAGAACTCATATAAATTTGTTCAATATTTAACAAACAAATTTAAAAATAAAGTAAGTACCTAGAAAATACGAGTACTTCAAAGTAAAGAATTATTATTTAAAATCCTTTTTTTGAAAAAATAAACCTCCATGGTTTTTTAAAAAGAAATTACTGACATTAGGTATAGGGCTTGACTACAAAGATTTCAGTATCCGGTGATTTTCCCCCGGTGTTAAATTATCTTTGGTAAGCTCCGTGGATAATCCGGTAATGTCAAACTTATATTTAAAAGTGTAACAAATAATATTTTCAAATATTCATCCGTGAACATTAAAACTACCAATAGAGACATAGTGCTACTATTATTATCATAATCATCTTATTAAAATACAACGTCCAAATACACAAACAAAACTATAAATGAAATGTTTAATTACACAAACAAAACTATAAATGAAATGTTTAATTAATTCTTGTTTAATGATTATTACACTTATTACGTGAACTTAACTTATTACGTGATTAACCTTATTACGTGAAACCGAATATAATGATTCGTGAAATAGGGGTATTGATCCTCCTATGCCTAATACTCTGAGGATTTATGCAATTAAAATGTATTAATGTACTTATTGATGCTAATTCTGTTGTTGCCATCTCTAAACTTAAATTTCTCTAAAATTTTCTTATTTTAGCTAAGCGATTGACATAATGGTATTCTGTTGTTAAGTCCAACTTAATTTGATGATCACGAAGACAGCACTAAATTTGAGTATGACATCGCTAAAAGTTGAATATGAAAGTGTTACTGTTATTAAAAAAAATAGAATAAATGATAAAGGGTTTTTTCACAAAATTTTTAATAAACATATTTAAAGATCTTAGAATGCCGACAAATGATGCATATTATTGATCAAATAGTAAACAAACTGTGTTTTTACTTAGTCATTTCTAAGTAAATACCGTTTTACCCGTTATTGTTATCTATGTAACTAAACTACTATATCTGAATCTGTGCAAGTCACTTTGACATCAGTTGACAAAAATTCGGAAAGTTCAATTCAAATTTTGTGAACTCTGGTTTAGCGATTGATTAGCAATGTAAATAATGGAAGAAGGAAAAAAGAGGGCCAACAAAAGGCAGCAGGTTATGCAAATTTGGAAATGGCGAGGGGTAAGAATTTTTCAGTATTATTTTTTTTAACTTCAATTGGTTTTTATCGTCTCAATTATATTTCCTTAGGCAATCTGGCTGATACAAGCATAAAGGAAGAACGGACAAGCCTGACGAACGAGCTCAACACGTTAGGCTGCAACAGGACAGTGCAGCAGTGGCAGCATGTAAGTTATGATTTATTTTTACGTATCGGAACATTATTTTTTGTATTATACTTTCTTGTAACATTAAAGCCATGAAGAGCGTCAAACGTTCCATATCTTGACGTCCAGCCAGGCTCCTCTGTTTCTTAGGGTAGCAAAAACTGATATATGCCGCATTGTTATTGCGGTAGTAATCGACTAAAACCGAATTTCCCGCCCCCTGGAAAATTGTATTGTCGTATATGTAAGAGCATAATTTTTCTTTTGACTAGATTTGGCATTCATGGGTGGCGAAGGTCAAGACAAAGGCCAGCAAAATTCGCAACTCCATAAAGGTTACAGGAGGTGAACCAGCTGTAGGACATGAGCTCACTGACGTGGAAACCAAAATTTTAAATATAGTTGGGACTGCCTCCATTCTCCGTTTTGCCAATCTTGAAGCGGTAAAGTATTCATCATCATCACTAATTTATTATTTAACTAACTAGTACCCACAGCTTCGCCATCGCATAGGATTTTGATCCCATTCCCAGAACTCATAGGCACCTTTTCAGCTATATGGTGGCTCAGTGGTCAGAGCATTCCCCCTGAGGATTATCTGTCTTAATCAATTATTAGTATGATATATAATGGTTATTTTTATTTTAGGGAGTACCACCTTTGCCGAACATCAGCAGCATTATCGAAGCAGGTGGCGTGCTTCGATAATGCTGCCACTTGATGCATCTCGTCAGCTGGTGGTTCAGCAGCCACAACCAGCAACGCCGGTTCGTCGACGGGTTGTGCCCAGGCGCCGATTGCCCCGACCATATCGCCATGATAATTTAGTACAAGTTCTACAAGAAGGTAATAGGAGCTTGCAGAAAGCTATTCTACATAGTGCTGAGGTGATTGCTGCTGCTTGGAGAGACAGCAGTGCAACCATAGCAGCAGCATTAACTCAGCACATACTGCAGTCACAACGTGAACCAATAAAATAATGTTGGACAACTAGTTATTGGTTCATGTTATGTGGTCTTGTTTCTTGTAAGTCTTATTACTTTCTTGCAGACCAAGCTTTGTATATAAGTCATTTTATATCTCAATTGTGTGTGCTTATTTTTATATATAAAGTAAATAAATATATAAAAAAAATTTGTAGTAAAAATTAATATATAATTTTAACAAGTCTTTTTATTTCAACTACTATTAAATTTTTGTGTCAGTACAACAGCCACCGACTCCATTGGTACAAAGATACCATTATCTAAAAGTATCTTCGTGTCAATTCTGCCCGAATAGCTCTAGCCTCCGTCATAAAATCTTGGTTATCGTCTTCATCAATCACATTAACATCTTGACCATGTTCTTCAATTTCTGCATCATAATCATTATCATCTGAGAATGGAGAGATACATAAGATATAAAACATATAGTTTGGTAGTACAAAGAATACTGATGGTATATCTATACAACTGAGGGAGTTTTAATACCAAATCAAGTGAAATATTTATTGTGGTTACCTATTACCAATTAATGCATCTGAAAACATGTTGTATAGAATGCAACATGCTACAATAATTTTTGCAGGTCTCTTAGTGAAGACAACGGTGGCGATGTAAACATCTAAATGTTTTTGAGCCGCCCATTACACAATTCCACTACATTTCGGGCTCTTGCATGACAGGCGTTGTACACCCGTTCTGCCTCTGCTGTTGGCTCCAAGAAGGGTGTCATAACCCATGGTTGTAAAGGGTATCCTTTGTCGCCTGTAGTAAGAAAACATTTTATACTGTCAATATTTAAATTTAATTGTACCTGTAATTTAATGAAAAAATCCGAATATATTCACCCAAAAGCCATTGGTTTCGTTCTCCACACAAAAAAATATTTTTTAATAGATGATTAACATTTGATGCTTTCCAAATTGCTGCATCATGTGATGAGCCAGGAAAATTAGGATTGAGCCCAATAATTTTACCTTTTGCACTACTGCACTACATATCTAAAAATCAATCAGAAAAATTAAAATATGTACGAAGGTTTAAAAAACTAATTTCAAATAACAAAAATTCGGTATCTAATATGATAAGATCACTAGAAGCAGTCAGGTCACATCAATAAGACTTCACCTTGCCTGATGGTAAGCTGAAGGCAAATTCTCGTCCCTACTTGTACAAAATGCAACACATGCAACAAAACCCCGCCCTGTGATTCCCCTATAACCATGTATGGAAATCTATCAGAATTGTTGACATTTATGAATATTTTTCGTTCCCTTGGATAGTAGTGTGATGTTATATGTATAAGCTATAAGTCTTCCTCAATAACAGACTATTCAGCATAAAAATGATTCTTCAATTCAAACCAGTAGGTAGTTTTTGAGATTAGTGCAATGAATCAAACAAACTTTTCAGCTTCATAATTTTAAGTATAGATAAAAATTGGGTACGGATTATACTCACAATCTGACAATTGATACTATAAAAACCTTTTCTATTATAAAAAAGATTTGCAGGTGCAGTAGGGTGTAGAATTCTTGGTTTTGCTATGGCTACAAAGACTTGGCAAAGCAGCTGATCGACGCCACGCGTGACCAGAAGGCTGGTTATTATTATTTTATTAGACGGCAACATTATACAAGAACCTTCACAAATTGCAAATTGTTATAATACATTTTCACTGACTCAATCCATCAAAATTTATCAATTGACCACAAATCACCAATGATCTACGAATTAAATTCTATATTTATGGCGCCTACCGTACCTAGTGACTTATATAAAATAATATTAGGTTTGAAAAGCACAAACGGTACTGGATACGACGGTTCATCTACTAAAATAATAAAGCTTGGTTCCGTTCCATTATCTCATAATAAACCTATGTATTGCAAATGGTGTTCCCTGACCAGCTAAAGTTGACTATAGTTAAACCACCATTCAAGATAAATGAAAGAAACGTTATGCACAATTATTGCCCTATAGCACTCGTGCCTGTTTTTTCAAAAAGTTTTGAGAAGGTGATACATAACTGTATATACAATTACTTTGAATATAATAATCTGTTTTGTACTGAGCAAGTAGGATTTAGGAAAAATAAATCTATCGATATGGCAATCTACAGTTTTTTGTCCACGGTATTGACTAACTTAGATAAGGGCAGCCAAGTGTGTGCGTTATTTATGGACCTAACGAAGGCCTTTGATTGTGTTGACCATAAAGTGTTATTAAGAAAGTTATACGCCTATGGAGTCAGAGGGAATGTTCACGATTTAATAAAATCATATCTGAGCAACAGTTCCCAAGTAACTCAAATTACAAGGATATGTAGCACATCAAAGAAAGTCGTTGAATACACATCAACGTGTAGAAACGTCACAATTGGTGTTCCTCAAGGTAGTGTACTTGGTCCATTATTATTCATAATTTATATAAATGATCTACCTAGAGTAACTCAGTATGACACAGTTCTATTTGCAGATGATAGTACAATTGTTTTTACTGAGAATAATAAATTGCAATTGAAGAAAGAAGTAAATATGACATTAAATAATACAATTAATTGGTTGACATTAAACAATTTAAATATTAATATTGGCAAGACGAATTTTATGACATTTAAAAATAGAGTGAACAAAATTTCAAATTAAATTAAAAATTAAAATTAAAAACTATTTATTGTCACCAATATACATTTTGGAAGGTACAATTTTTATCTTAAAAGTAGTCTTGAATAAATGTATGGACAGAGTATACTGATGCTGCCCTCCAAGCTAAGCATAGCTTGTATTTTGGGAGGCAGTGTTCAGTCGTGGAATATGACACGTTTTACTTATTTATACAAGAATACATATGCATGGCCGTCGTTGTATCGTTTGGAGCAATAATGTACGTTAAGGGAGAAGAAGGTTATGTGTTAGAGTGAGTTTGTGGTACAAGTTATGTGTCGATGTTTTGTTGTGAATGTGTTTGTTGTGTATGTGTTTGGTGTGTGTGAGTGTGTGTGTGTGAGTGTGTGTGTGTGTGTGTGTGTGTGTGAGTGTTTGTGTCTGTGTGTGAGTGGGATTGTATGTGTAAGTGAGCGCGTGTGTTATAAATATTGTCAATTGAAAGAGACTATTTTAAAAATGTTAACAGATCTTCCGTTTTGTGGTAGTCCAGTTGCTGAAGCCATGCTTCAACTTTGCTTTTTAATTTATATTTATTCAGCCCAACAATATTCATAACCCTATTTATATGATTGTTTAGTTTAACACTTTTGCTATTGTACTCGTATTTCCCTCTGGCGAATGTCGTTCTGCATCGCATACGAGTGCATACTGAAGCCTTACTGCGTCTTTTAGGGTCTGGCACTGTGAGGGACCGGTAAATATTGACATTAATTATTTTAATAAAAAAATTGCAGAGGTAAACACGTCGAAGTTTCTGGGTCTCAATATTGACAATAACCTACGTTGGAAAAACCATATAGAATTATTGTGTAACAAATTTTTTTCATTTTCATTTGCACTTTATGTGCTGCGAAAATCAGCTAGTCAAACAGCCCTTCTGACGGCATATCATGGTTGTGTTGCACCTCTCTTAAGGTATGGTATCATGTTTTGGGGCAATTCTACCGACAACGAAGCGGCATTTGTGACACAGAAGAGGTGTATAAGGTTTATTTGCCATTTAAAACCGACAGACAGCTGTAAACCACACTTCTCCCAATTAAAGGTATTAACACTACCATGTATCTACATTCTGGAAGTGATATTATTTGTTCGTAAAAATATGCATCTATTTACAACATTAAATAGTAAGAGAAAAAATTTAACATTAAGCATACCATAAAACAAGACTACTTTAATGAATAGTAGTTTTTTATGTATGGCTCCACGAATTTACATTAAATTACCGAAAAGAATTGTGAAGATTACGGATCTCAGTGTGTTTTTAAAATTAAGAATATTTTATTAAGCAAATGTTATTACACGATAAATGATTATTTAAATGACAAAATACTAGATGTGAAGTAAATTATAAAATTCAATTATAACTCTGACATTCTTATTATATAGGTAAATATTTGTTATTGACTAATTTAATGTTATTATGTTGCATGAAGGTGATTATTTATTATGTTTAACATGAAAATACTGACATGATAACTTTTGATAAATTTTGACAAATAATAAATAAAAATAATAATAATAATATTGAATTATTTTGAATTATCTTGCACAGAGGATAAGCATTGCCATTCAACGTGACAATGCTGCCAGCCTTCTGGGTAAGTTACCGGTCGGTGATGATAATTTTTTATTTTAGTTTTAGTTTAGTAGGTACCTAATAATAGTTTTTAGTTTTAAATTTCATTTAAGTCTCTTAATAAATTAAATTGTATTTTTGTGATAAATAACTTAAAAAAGAAATGCATTATTTAATAAACTTCCTAAAAATTCTTTGTCATATCATATCATATCATATTTATTTATATTTATTTAGTCATATCGTTTGGCCTAACTTTTATTGTGTAAAGATTGTTTGCTGGGATAAACCATTTGGTTAAAAATCAAAATTTGATTTTATTCTCATAAGCATTTCATTAAAGAGTCGATCGTTCGCTCGTTCCCTGGGTGGATGCGTGGGCGGCCGGTGCCTCCTTCTGCGAGCAAGTAATGCTCGTGAAGGAGGAGGGAGGGCAGGAGCGGCAACGGAAGCGACGCAGGATCGCAAGCTAAGCTCCCCACGTAAAGAGGCAACTCGAGCGTTGGAGGTAGATGAATGCCCTCCACCCCTCATGGACCCCATGGGCGCCTGGGGTTACGAGTGAAGCCCTAGCAGAAGCAGGCCGCGGCGGCGACGTGCGTTGCGCGTCTCCCCGTTTCCGGGGACGAGTTGGGGACTGTTGTCCCCACAACCGAGGAGAGCTAGTTCGAGAGAGATGGCCCTGGATCAGCCGGGGTGCAAGGGATATGCCTGTCAACCTCACTTTCGGCAACCAACAATGACCCACAGGCGCCGTGCGTGCGGCGATGGTGCGCTGCGCGGATGCGTGGGCGTCCGGCGCCTCCTTCTGCGAGCAAGTAATGCTCGTGAAGGAGGAGGCGGGGCGCGAGCGGCAGCGGGTGCGACGAAGGATCGCAAGCCAAGCTGCCCGCGTACGAAGGCAACTCGGGCGTCGGAGGTCGATGAACGACCTCCGCCCCCCATGAGCGCAGGCCTGGGGGTGACAGGTGGAGCCGCCTGTCACCCTGGCAGAAGCAGGCCGTGGCGGTGGCGCGCCTGGCGCGCCTCCCCGTTGCCGGGACACGAGTTGGGGACTCTGTAGTCCCCACACCCGAGAAGAGGGCCAGATCGTGAGAGATGGCCTTGGGTCGGCCGGGGTGCGAGGGATATGCCTGTCAACCTCACCTTCGGCAACCAAAACGACCTGCAGGCGGCGTGCGTTTTAGTCAGTTCGAGTCCGACATAACCTCTTCCACCGGCTCCGGTGGGGAGGATTCCGTGGGGATTTTGCGCACGTATAAAAAAAAAGGCGCCGTGCGTTAAGTCAGTTCGAGTCCGACATAACCTCTCCCACTGACTCCAGCGGGGAGGTATACGTGGGGAATTTTCGCACGTAAAAAAAATTAAAAAAGGCAAATCATAACTAAAGGGTTAACCAACACAATTTATTTTCAACATTTTGGTTTTTGTGACGGGGATTCTTATAAAAGAAAATAAATAGCATACAATATAATCTGATGCTATTAAAATAGTTAACAAGAAAATTATGTATAACCCCCGACGCCTAAACGACGGGGTATATAAGTTTGACGTGCCTGTATTTGTCTGTTTGTGGCATCACAGCTCCTGAACAGATGAACCGATTAGGGTTTAGTTTTTTTGTTTAAAAGTTAAATTAGTCGGGAGTTTTCTTATTTGAAAAAAATCTGTCCAAGATGGCCGCTGCCACAAAATTACGTAGTGCATATTTTTTCACAACTCCCTCAAATCAAATGAAAGAGCTTGACTAGGAAAATACCATCCACTTTGATAAATTTCAAATACAAGATGGCCGCCTTCACATAATAGCAAATTCTATTTTTTGCACAATTCCCTCAATATGGGTCACCATAAAATCAAAGGGGTTGACTAGTAGATCAATATAACACAGTGATCTGTGATCGTGTAACTCGAGGAGACGCATACATCGCTTGTTGCGTAAATAAATAGATCGTCAACCTTTTTAACTACTCTCGTCATTAAAGATGAAGACTTGTGCAATTTGTGACATTATGTGTGGCGACGGAGTTCATTGCAGCAGTTGTAAAAAAATTCTAGACTTTGGATGTGCATCAATAACTGAAGGCGGATGGCAGAAATTGGGTGCAGATAGGCGAGGGAAATGGAAATGCCCCCGTTGTAAGGGGGCCTCCTCCCCTATTGCTACTTCAGCACAGGAATTGCCTGCCACCTTGGATACCATACTTAGTGAAATCCGCGACATGAAGCGTCAGCTATTAAAACTTCCTACTCTTTGTGATGACATAAGATCAATTAAAGGTGAACTCACTGAACTTAAAGCTGCGTGTGATTTTTCTAGTAACAAACTTGATGAATTTCATTCTAAGTTCCTGGATCTCGAAAATAGAACTTCTGAACTTGAAAAGCTGCAGGACTCAGTTAGTACATTGCAGGCCGAAGTAACCAAGACAAAGCTTGTCCTTAATTTCCATGATCAAAGGTCGAGGCTAAGCAACGTTGAAATCAAGGGAGTACCTTTAAAGAAGGGTGAAAATCTGTTCTCGATTGTCGAATCTATCAGCCGTAAAATAAACTACAATTGTCCTAAGGCTCAAATTAATTATATCTCAAGGGTGCCCATGCAAAATTCTAAGGAGAAATTAATCATTATCAGTTTCATAAACAGATATATTAAAGAGGACTTCATTGCTGCTGCGCGTGCAAAAAAGGACCTATCTACATCGGACTTGGGATTTCAATCATCGTTGCAACGTGTTTATGTAAATGATCACCTAAGTATTGAATCTAAAATTTTGCTAAGTAAGGTAAAAACTATTGCTAAACAGAAAAATTTTGAGTTTGTTTGGGTTAAACACTGTAAAATTCATGTAAGAAGAAACATTAATTCTAAAGTATTCATAATCAAAAATGAACTTGATTTAAACAAAATAGTGTAAAATGCTGTTGTAGACTGTCTCATTACATAGTATGTTATAATCAATTTTTATTTACAGTACTAATTAACATCTTCGTCTCACTTGTTTATTATTCGCTACAACACTACAAAAGGTTTGTGTCCCATGGCTTGCTTCCGAGCTCCTATTGTGATCTTTATCGTGCAGTTCATATTGAAGTGCTACTACTGAAAACTGTTTCTATCCTGCTCAATCATTCGTGTAGACTATGTGTTCTGAGTTATTTCTATTTCACTCGTACTATTACTTATTACTTGATGATATTGTTAACATATATTATAAATTCTACCGACGACGACGACATGGGAAAGAAAAAATAATTGTTTACCTACTTTTTGAACCATTAATATTTAATTTTTATTTCCTTGGTTCTTTATGGTATTATTTTAAACATAAAATGTATGCTATTAATTATGGTGAATGTTATCAAGTAGTTATATATCTTTTTCGATAATGTCTTGTCACAATGAGCATAAGCTTAACATATATTACCAAAATTTACGTGGACTTAGAACAAAGACGGATCATTTTTATCGTCAGATGTGTTTGGCTACGTATGATATTATTGTTCTAACTGAAACCTGGTTGTTGGATAGTATTCATGACTCGGAACTTTTCAGTAAATCATATAATGTGTGGCGGCGCGACCGTGATTACGATTTAACAAAACAAACTCGTGGCGGTGGTGTTATGATAGCTGCGCGGAGGGAATTATTGGTTACCCCGGAACCCCAGTTCCATTCTTCAGCAGAAGACCTGTGGGTGAATGTGCGGCTCAGAGTATCTGATTCTAGACGATATGTAAATATTCATATATGTGCCGTTTATCTGTGTAGGTACACAAGCACATGGCTTCTCTTTCTCATTACAACTTAGTAACTTTTTGTCTAAGTTGAACAGTACAATAATTAATAATAATAATTCCGATATGTATCTAATTGCTGGTGACTTTAATTTAAGTGAAATTACGTGGGTGCCTTCCTACTGTCCGTCGCTAGTTCCCACCAACTTAAATACTAAGGATGAATATTTACTTGCGGATGAGTTATATACCGCCGGACTGTGCCAGTATAACAGTGTCACTAATAAGGACGGGAAGATACTTGACTTAGTTCTTTCTAGTAGTATAGCGACAATAACAGAATCTTCTGATCCCTTAGTCCCGATCGACGCATATCACCCAGCCATAATTGTTGTTCTAGATGTCTATATAACACTAGCATTAGACTGCCCTCCAAGACTATGCTACAAGTATAGTAAGGGTGATTATGACTCCCTGAATTATGATATTAGTTCTATTAACTGGGATTCGGAGTGCTGGCGCGATTGGCCACGTGCGGTAGTGGACTGTATTGCGGGGATGCAGATAACTGTTCCATTGACGCTTTACACACAAAAAGACAGGTGATCGGGTTGCCGCGGGCGTGATCCAAGCAATGAATGCAACCCGAGAAATTAGGAGAGGATGCACTAACCTTCACGACACACGTGTTTTCATCGCAGCCGGTACACGGATCTTCTCTTCCTTGCTCAGGAGCTGCCGTCAGCATCACTAGATCACTTGAGAGACACACGAGAGGCACAATCCGATCGGTAAAAGTCTATGAAGCGGTAAAAATGTAACAAATATTATTCATTTTTGAGAGACGCGAGCGCGGTCCGCCTTTACGCTGGCTAGTTCAAAGAGGGAGTGAGTGTCTATATATCACAAAATGGCGGACGGAAGCTATATCTAGTACTATTCTATGGTTAGTGCGGGAGGGGAGCTGGGTATAGAAGGAGTGTGTTTCCGCGTCAAGAAATACAGCTTCTACATCGGCGCAACCATTCCCCCCGGCTTGAAGGGTTACCTTCGAAACGACAAATGCGAAACAAATCTAAAGTCTAATCTAAATCTAGGTTTGGGAAATAACAACTAAAATATAAACCTAGATTGGAGCTCGTGCCTACCGCTGGCTAGGCAGAGGGCAGAGGCGAACAAACAACACAACGCAACAGTCTCGACCAAGACGAGACGCGATTAGCCAACAACAAAATAAGGGTCTCTTCACGTGGGACCGATACAACAAGCGAGTGCTTCTTCTCCTCGGGTGGTTCGGAAACCGTAGTGGGATTGAATTGACTAACTGGCCACCCATCTAACGCGGCATGAATCCAGGACGGTCCACCAAACCACAACGGGTGATCCAAAATTTGCGAAGGAAGCAATCCACGAGAGAGACAATCGGCTGGGTTGTCGGTGCCAGCAACGTGAAAGAGATTATGTGGCGCCAATTCAGATTGAATTTTTGCCACTCTATTAGCGACGAATGTGTCCCAACGATGGGGCGAAGAGTGGGCCCAACACAAAGCGACTGTTGAGTCCTAAAAGCTAAAATTCTACTAATATTAATGCGAAAATTTACAATTATGTCAAATAAATTACCTTAAAGATTCCGACCACAATACAAAATGTCATTAAGCGACACGGAAGTGCTAGTCTTAGCACTGCCATCCAAAACTACGCGGAGTTTTAGTAGTAAGCTTATCTTCTCTAATAACTCCGCGGTGCGGGATAATGTACGAAGGCTGGGTCCCGCCAGTGTCCGCAGGCGCAGGTGAGATGTAACCTTTATCTAAATATTCGTTAACAACCTCATCATAGGCCCGCTTCGACTTTGGGGACGCCTGCATCTTTCGTTCCAAACAAAGAAAGCGTTTTTCAGCGGATACACGGGAGCCACCGAGCGAATACTTGCGGATGGTAGACTCCAGTGGCGGCTCGACGGTGCAACAGAACGAAGCAGTCGAGTGACTAAAACTATCTATAGAAGCGGGTGCGGAACCAATTATAACAAAACCGAGAACTGTTTCCAGTGCGTGCGGAGCGGGGTACGTCGGTCCCCCTTGAACCTTACGTGATAACTGGAGGTGCGGGAGAATCGAAGCGCCGATCAATATATCGACGACTCCAGGAACAGCGTAAGTCTCATCTGCTAAAGGCAAGTCTTTAAATTTCGTTAATAAAGACGTGTCAACCGGGACGGTAGGCAACTGTTCAGCTATTCTATCTATATCGAGCGAATCCATGTCAAACCAAATATTATTAATAAAACGAGATCTAAACCTTGTTTTAACGGTGCCACGAACAGCTGACTGTAAGCTTCCAAAACCCTTCACCACTGAGCGGGTTGAACGCTTATCAACATTGAAACCAAGACGCCGACAACAATCTTGAGTAATGAAATTACTTTGCGAAGCGCCATCTAACAGCGCTCGAACAATGCGCGGCTTACCTAATGCATCAACAATAACAACGCGAGCGGTCGCAAGACACACAGTAGTGAGTGCAGCACTAGCGGAGAATGAACACAAGGTGACGTCATCCGCGGCGGTCACCGGGCGGGCCGGAGCGCGCGCGAGCGCGGGCTGCGGCTGCGGCGCAGGCTGCCGTGTGTCACCGCTCGACGAGCCAACCGTGCTCACATTGGATGCGGCATTACTATTCTCAAAATGAAGCAAAGTGTGGTGTCTCGCTTGACATTTGCGACAACTATTTCTACTATTACATAAAACAACGCGGTGTTTAGTACCGAGACAATTAAAACAAAAATTATTAGCGCGAACAAATTTATAACGATCACTAGGCGACAATTTTAGAAAACCAGGACACCTGTACAGTTGCGAATGATGAGTACTACACAAAGAGCAAACAGGTGATTGTACATGTGCTGGTGCGGTACTAACATAAGTATGAGTTGACCTCAGTGACTTCGATGACGCATCTACTTTGCGTGCAGAATCAACAACTATCTTCGCGCCTTCATGTTTCGATGAAGAGCGTTGCAATACCTTTATATGCTCGCGAACAAAACTTTCTAAGTCTTCGAACTTAGGAATTTTATTGCCGCGATGATCCGACTCAAACAAACGAATGGTTTCGGAATCTAATTTCCTTAAACCCATATACAAAAATACGAAGTCGCAGAGGTCATCGATCTTTAGGTTCTTTACGGCGCGAACAGCTGACGCGAAAGTATCTAGAAATTTCTCTAAGTTTTGATCGTTACATGCCGTAATAGATTTCAAATCAAACATCTGATCTAAATAGGCGTTAGCTACCGATCTTTTATCCTCATACCTAGCTTTCAAAGTATTTAAAATTAAATTATAATTCTCGGCACTAAACGTAATTCCAGCGCAAACGGTTATAACTTTACCAGTCAATTTTTCAACGAGATAATGCAATTTTTCGTGATCTGTCAACGAATCGTTCTTATCTATTGTATTCTCAAAACTATCTATAAATAGACACCAATTGCTAATGTTACCATCAAATTCGGGTATTTGAATTGGTGGCAACTTAGGTCGGTCGCGAGTGGGGTTGGGTCGGTCAGACGGTTTCTCCAAACTCCTAGCGACGCGCTTGATACGACAATACAAATCGTCAAACGACGACAAGGCTTGATAACTCACTGAGTAATCGGGATCCAAATTCAACTCTAAAACGTTGATGTCATGTACTAAGGTTTCGAAATCCGCGCGTAGACTATCTAAGTTTTCTATAGAACACAAGAACGAATCTCTGATGACCAAATCAGAGGTTTTAAGTGCATTATCATAGATCGATTGTACGCGAGAGTAAATCATTTCTTTTTTAGCGTATAAAAGTTTCAATTGAACCTTACCGGTCTTATCAACCTTTGGGGACATGTTTACAATTAAATCTCAAACTAAAGTGCGGTAAACAACAAATATGAAATGACTTAATCTTAGCGGTACAGAGCAGCGAGGCGGCGCGAGCGATACTCGGCAGGTAGGTAGGTATTTACAACTGTGAATGCACGCTTGAACAAAACGCGCCCGGCAACAGCCAGATCGTACTTACGCAAGCCAGACCGCTGTCTAGGTTCAACTATTATTTCAGAGATTAAGTATTGCGTAATATCTATTCAAATTAAAATACTTTCGTATGAATTGGAATGAGGTACAACCACGTGTCTACCCACGCAGGTACCAGGCAAATACGACGCGAGCCAGCGGCGAGCGAGCAACGTAATTGAAAAAAATAAAACAAAGCCAAATGCGTTAGGTATTACACTGTGCCTATGCACTAGGGTGTCTAGTATACCTAAGATCTAAGCCTAAATGCCTAGATGCGGGGTTTTCTACTAAAATAACTAGGTATTTAGGCGCGGTGCGAAAATTGCGAACTACGATTAAGTGTTGATATGATACCTAACCTATGTATGTACTAGGTAGGTACTATGCGAGCCAGCGGCGAACGGACCACAAATCTAATCCTAAATGTCTGGATGCGGGGTTTTCTACTAAAATAACCAGGCATTTAGGTGCGGTGCGCTTATTCCCATTAGAATAATAACAAAACTACGAACTACGGCTAAAATCCGGTTCGATCAGGACCAAAAAATGCTGGCGCGATTGGCCACGTGCGGTAGTGGACTGTATTGCGGGGATGCAGATAACTGTTCCATTGACGCTTTACACACAAAAAGACAGGTGATCGGGTTGCCGCGGGCGTGATCCAAGCAATGAATGCAACCCGAGAAATTAGGAGAGGATGCACTAACCTTCACGACACACGTGTTTTCATCGCAGCCGGTACACGGATCTTCTCTTCCTTGCTCAGGAGCTGCCGTCAGCATCACTAGATCACTTGAGGGACACACGAGAGGCACAATCCGATCGGTAAAAGTCTATGAAGCGGTAAAAATGTAACAAATATTATTCATTTTTGAGAGACGCGAGCGCGGTCCGCCTTTACGCTGGCTAGTTCAAAGAGGGAGTGAGTGTCTATATATCACAAAATGGCGGACGGAAGCTATATCTAGTACTATTCTATGGTTAGTGCGGGAGGGGAGCTGGGTATAGAAGGAGTGTGTTTCCGCGTCAAGAAATACAGCTTCTACATCGGCGCAACCACGGAGTTTTCAAAGCGTTCAGTCGATGACTCTGTTGATTTCTTTAATGAGACTATAACCATTCTACAAAATAAATATATTCCACAAAAAACCATAAAAGCAAATAAATATCCTGTTTGGTATGACTCGTCTCTTATTAGAACTATAAAGGAAAAATCCAAATTTTTAAAGAAATTTAAAACATATGCTAACATGTCGGATGAGTTGACTTATAAACTAATGCGTGAAAGAGTAAAGTTTATGGAAAGCGCTTGTTATAAGAAATACATGAACTACACAGAAAATTCGATACGTAATAACCCTCGAGCTTTTTGGACTTACGTAAAAACTCGTTACAACTCTAATGCAATGCCTAGTCAACTCACCTATAATGGTGAATTAGTGTCCACAGGGAATACAATCTGTGAAGCTTTTTCATCATTTTTTCATTCTTCATTCCTTGACCCCTCTCTTACCAATACTCAAAAAACAAATTCGATTCCCGCTCCTTCATTTAACCCACAGCCTACATTATCTCCTGCTGATATCTGTTGCATCGAGGTAAATAGGGAGAACATTTCTAAAATCTTGCAAAAGCTTGATATAACGAAAGCTTCAGGCCCTGACAATATTTCACCGCAGCTCCTCAAAAAATGTTCATCTACAATTTCCTTACCCATATCATCTCTATTTAATAAATCCCTATCTTCTTGTGTTTTCCCACATGCTTGGAAACAAGCATTTATATCACCTGTTTATAAGAAAGGAAATAAAACAGACATCACTAATTATCGGCCCATCTCTAAGCTCTGTACAATAGCCAAAGTATTTGAAAGGGTAGTATATGACTAAGTCTATTCAGCTGTATCAATGTCATTCAGCCCTTTTCAGCATGGTTTTCTGAGAGGAAGATCTACAGTAACTAATCTCGTGTTATTTAATGATTTTATTACTAAAGCTATGGAAGGAGGGGGGCAGGTCGATGTCGTTTATACTGATTATAGCAAAGCTTTTGACCGTATTCATCATGACACCCTATTACAGAAATTAATTGACATCGGAATAAGGGGTGATCTACTTCGGTGGTTTACTTCTTATCTTGATAATAGGTCTCAAGCTGTTGTCCTCAATAATTATATATCCAGTTGGGTTCCTGTGCCATCTGGCGTGCCGCAGGGCTCCCTGCTTGGGCCTTTGTTGTTCATTATCTATATAAACGGCATCGGCTCTTGCCTCCAATCCTCTCAACTACTCTGTTTTGCGGATGACATGAAGATCTTCCGTACTGTATCATCGATGGCGGATATGGTTGCACTTCAAGGAGATTTAAATAGACTTGAGAGCTATTGTCTTGCAAACAAACTTGATCTTAATCCCTTGAAATGCTCAATTATTACATATACAAGGAAATGCAACGCTTTAAATACTACCTATATGTTAGAGGGTCACTCGCTCTCCAGATGCACAAGTGTACGGGATCTTGGTGTATATCACGACAGTAAACTCCTATTTGACGAGCACATCGATACAGCTATCAAAAAGGCGTCTAAATCACTTGGCTTTGTAATGCGCATCTCGAAGTGCTTTACCGAAGCAAAAACGCTTAAAATACTATACTGTACGTATGTAAGAAGTCACCTGGAATATGCATCCCAAATATGGAGTCCGTTCTATGGAATATACATTGAGCGCATAGAAAATGTACAAAAGCGTTTTATTAAATATTTATGCTATCACCAAAAAATTCCTTACAAGTCTGAAAACTATTTACAGCTCTGCAAAAAGTTTCACATTCTGCCGCTTGATATACGTCGTCAAATAGCTGATATAATATTTCTACTAAAAATTCTTAGTGATAAAATTGATAGTCCTACTCTTTTAGGGAAACTTAATTTTAATGTACCCCCTATATTACTTCGATATAATCCCCCTCTTAGCATACCATCGTCATTAACGAATTATCGGAAAAATAGTTTTATGGTGCGAGTGAGTAGACAATTTAATCAAGTCTGTAGGCAGTACGATATTGATCCTTTTACTTTAAGTGTACCTACAGTTAGGAAGCATCTAAGCCTGGACTTCTTTAAACCAAACAGTTAGTCAAGTTGCTACTTTTACTAGTTGTTTAATAAGTTTATAGTTAGTTAGTATTTTAGTTAGTTTATATTTTTAATTAGTTACCCTTTGTTTTCTATATTTTTTAAATTGTTATTTGTTTTTAATTTGTTCACAGTATCTATCTGTATTTTATAGTGTCACTACAAGCGAAGACTTGTAACTGGGTCTCTGTCACATATTTTTTAATATATTTGCATATTTACCTGCTCTGTATTATTAGCTGTAAGTCTTCCATACAATAAATAAATAAATAAATTAAAAAAAAAAAAAAAGTATAAAATAAAAGTTACATTAAAAATTTAAAAGACCCCCGTCACAAACAACAACCTCCAAAAAGTTGAAAATATATTGTGCTATTTAACTTTTAGGCCTACTAATATTTTATTCAAGCGTTGCCATGTACAGATATTTCAATCCACGAAGACGCGCCCCACTTGTTTTCGGTTGAGGGGATTGCGGGGTGCGGGGAGTTTGCTCCGGCCTCAGTCGCGAACCGTCAGCGGTTCGATGCAGACGGGTAGTAAAATCTATGTTGCGAAATTCCAGACTCATTACGAAAGTTGCTCCACTTAATTTTTTTTTGAAATGTCGAAAAAATCTCAGCGTATTGTACTTAAAAGCCAGGTATGTAAATGACTGTTTATAATTTTATAGTTATTAAAACACATGAAATAAATAAAGGATTTTTTTATAAATAAGTAAAAATATTTTTTTTTTTAATTTTAGGCGCGAGAAATTATTTCTAAAGTTTATGATTTTATGAAAAAAGAAGCAAGTAACAAATATGCAGAAAAACTCACTGATGCACGATGGAGAACCGCACAGGCTGCTGGAGTTTCTGAAAGCACAGTGACTAGAATTCTACGCGAAAGAAAGGAATATACTGATACAATGCAGCCTATTACAGCTCCTACTATAGAATCCAATATAACTATGGAGACGGATGGTATAGTTCCCATAGTCCCAAGTGTGGAGCGTACAACAGAGCTGACTACGGAAGTGGATACTGAGTGTGAAAATGAAACGAGCACGTCGCATTCTAATTTAGTGGGCAGAAGTGCTACTATTTTTACATCACCTATGAAGAAGAGAAGGGTAAGACCACGAAAAATTAATTTTGACGAATTTGATATAGGTGTAATCCGAAGAACCATTCACAATTATCATATAGAACATCGTCAATTTCCAACATTATCACGACTTAATATTGTTTTAAAAGACCGCATACAATTTGATGGATGTTTAACAACCCTAAGGACATTGTTACTTAAACTTGGTTATAAATGGAGAAAAACTGAGAATAACAGGAAGGTGCTAACCGAAAAACATGATATGCAGATGTTAAGATTGAAATATTTAAAACAAGTAAAGTCTTTTCGTAATGCAGGTAGACCTATAGTCTACACAGACGAATCATATATTCATACCAATCACGTGCAAAAAAAATCTTGGGCCGAAAAAGATTCTAATACAGCAATAAAACAAAATTTATCAAAAGGAGTGCGCATAATTATAGTACATGGTGGAAGTGCAGAGGGTTTCGTTCCAAATGCATTGTTGACATATAGAGCAGAGATCAAATCTGGAGACTACCACGATAACATGAACACAGAAAATTACTTAAAGTGGCTTAAGGAGAAACTAATACCAAATCTCCCAATTAATGCCGTGGTAATCTTGGATAATGCAGCTTATCACAATACGAGTTCGGAAAAAAATCCAACATCCAACTCCAACAAATCAGACATGCAGACTTGGCTGAATGCAAAAAATATCCATTTTGAACCAAGCTACAAAAAACCTGAACTTTATAATCTAATATTAAAAAACAAAGAAAACTTTTTAGGAGGTAGGACATGACGGTATCTCCCGTCCAAAATTGAGCAGTCCGTCTGGGTAAGTACCTCCGCCCTACAGAATACCCCGGCTATAATAACCTTGTGTTGTGTTCCCGGCGGTGAGTAGGGTAGCCAGAGCTCACTGGAGAGGTTTTGTGCTGTCAGTGGGAAGACCAAAGGCTTAAATTGACCCCGCTGACTGGTGGGGGCGTGAAATGTTGGCGCGGTAGTCAGGGAGACCCGGTGAAACGGTTATCCGCTGGCCGCCCGCAGGCTGTACGGTTTCCAAACCTGGGGATTACTTAATCTCCGCCCCAGGAGGCTGAACCAGCAGCCTGTGTAAAGTTCCCGGTGCTGTAGCCGTGCCGGAGGAGGAAACCGGAGTGGACTCGGCTTCAGTATCTGGGAGGGGACCGGGGGCCCTTCCGCCCACCGCGCCAGCCAGTCACACAACCCCAACTTGTCTGTGAGGGTGGGACGCCTTGCTTTGTCTTCTACACTGGAGTCACAGAATCTCTTCTTACCTTCTCCCCCCCCCCCCCTCCCTCCCAACTCAAACATGAAATTTAAAAAAGGCAAGAGTAACGTTACCACAGCGGCTCCATCATCCACAGTTAATGTGGATTTCTGCAACATCAGGGGCCTACACTCCAACCTTAACGCGGTCCATCTCCACTTAGAGACCGCGCAGCCTACCTTGCTTTTTCTGACGGAGACGCAAATATCATGCCCGGCCGATACAGCCTACCTAATGTACCCCGGGTACAAACTCGAGCACAACTTTATGAGTCGCGCCGGGGTATGCTTGTACGTCCGGGATGATATTTGCTGCCGCCGTCTCCATGGTCTTGAGGACAGAGACCTGTCAACTATATGGGTACGTATAGATCACGGTGGCCACACCCGTATCTATGCGTGCCTATACAGGTCTCATAGCGGTGACCTGGGCACGGCTCAACTGTTTCAGCATCTGCAACGGTCGGCGGACAGCGTAATTGAGCAGTACCCCACTGCGGATTTAGTATTCTTGGGGGACTTCAACGCTCACCACGTGGAGTGGCTGGGGTCTCCCAGGACTGATTTCGCGGGAAGGGCTGCTCACGACTTTGCCCTGACCTATGGGCTCTCTCAACTGGTACATTCTATCACTAGAACACCAGAAATTGAGACCCACAGAAGCTCTATACTGGACCTTCTGCTGACTACGCGCCCGGATGAATATTCCATAAGGGTGGAAGCACCTCTTGGTAATTCGGACCACAGCCTTGTCCGGGCGCAAGTGACACTCGCGCGGCCTGAACCACCGCGGTCACCTCAGTGGCGACACGTGTGGCACTACAAGTCGGCAGACTGGGACGGACTGCGAGAATTCTTCGCATCGTACCCGTGGAGGCAGCTTTGCTTCACTTCTGATGATCCAAGCTCCTGTGCAACAGCAGTCGCTGATGCGATTCTAGTGGGTATGGAATGCTACATCCCTAACCGCTGGGTCGCGACAGGAGCGAACAAACGCCCGTGGTTTAATAGGCCTTGCAGGGAAGCTAGAGACCGCAAGCAATCTGCATACAAGGCTTGGACCACGGCTCTTGCCAATAAGGATCCGAACATCGCTGAAGTGAAGCGGAAGTTGAATGCTGCTTCGAGGTCCAGTAAAAAGGCAACGTCTAGGGCAAAGTTTGAGTTCATCGGCAGAATTGGCGAACGGCTTGCGCGCTACCCATCTGGCAGTCGCGCATTTTGGTCGCTCGCCAAAGCTGCCGAGGGAAACTTCTGCCAGTCTTGCCTTCCACCGCTGCAAAAATCCGACGGTAGTCTGGCCCATGGCGCTAAGGAGAAGGCCGATCTTTTGGGTAATCTCTTTGCGTCAAACTCGACTATGAACGACGGGAACGCCGAACCACCCATCATCCCCAGCTGTGGTGCTTCCATGACCGAAGTTAAAATCACGCAACGGGTGGTCCGGCGCGAGCTTAAGTCCCTAGATGTCCGGAAGTCGAGTGGGCCGGACGGTATACCGGCGATGGTGCTTAAGCACTGTGCCCCCGAGCTGTGCCCTGTACTTACACGCCTTTTCGCACTGTCATACTCCGCGCGGCAGGTCCCAGCCTCGTGGAAGACCGCATTCGTGCACCCTGTACCTAAGAAAGGTGACAGGACAGATCCGACCAATTACAGGCCTATCGCTATAACCACCCTACTCTCGAAGGTTGTGGAGCGTGTCATTAATACACAGCTCCTGAGATACCTTGAAGGAAACGATCTACTGAGCGACCGACAGTACGGCTTTCGCCACCGTCGCTCAACCGGTGACCTTCTTGTGTATCTCACAAACCGGTGGTCGCAAGCTATCGAGAGTCGGGGTGAGGCACTAGCGGTCAGCCTCGATATAGCGAAGGCCTTCGATCGGGTCTGGCACAAAGGTCTTCTTGCGAAGTTGCCGTACTATGGACTCCCCGAGGGACTTTGCGAATGGATAGCCAGCTTTTTGTCCAACAGAAGCATCCAAGCCGTCGTCGACGGCAGCTGTTCGGACCGCATGAACATAAACGCTGGTGTCCCACAAGGCTCCGTGTTGTCTCCGACGCTGTTTCTGCTGCATATCAATGACATGCTGTCTGATGGCTCCATTCATTGTTATGCGAACGACAGTACCGGGGACACGTGTTACACGGGCCGTGCAAATATCCCTCAGTCCGAGGTGGAAAAGAGTCGCGAACAACTTGTGTCTAAAATCGAGACTACTCTCTCTGGAGTATCCGATTGGGGACGACTAAACCTAGTCCAATTCAACCCCACTAAGACACAAGTATGTGTATTCACCGCTAAGAAAACCCCATTCGTTGTGGCGCCGCAATTCCTGGGCACACCGCTTACCATCTCCTCGAGTATCGGGATCCTTGGTGTCGATATCTCCAGCGACGTCCAATACCGAAGTCATTTGCAGGACAAGGTTAAGTTGGCATCAAGAAAACTCGGAGTGCTCAACAGGGCGAAGCAGTACTTCACTGCGGGGCAGCAACTCCTTCTTTATAAAGCACAGGTCCGGCCTCACATGGAGTACTGCTGTCACCTTTTTGCTGGAGCACCTGCATACCAGCTTGACCCCTTCGACTCGTTGCAAAGACGGGCATTGAGGCTGGTTGACAATCCCATACTCGCAGGTAGAGTGGAACCTCTTAGCCTTAGGAGGGATTTTGCCTCACTGTGTGTGTTCTACCGCCTATACAATGGTTTGTGCTCAGATGAATTGTTTGACATGATGCCCGTAGCTACATTCTATCATCGCACCTCTCGCCATAGGCAGGGAATTCATCCCCACACATTGCGACCTGAGCCGGTGCGCACTGTGCGGTATGAAAGAAACTTCATCCCACGCACACTCAAGCTGTGGAATGACCTCCCTGCTGCGGTTACGGTACGGTACGTCCATAGGCCACGGTAACCGCTTCCCATCAGGTGGGCCGTGTGCTTGTCTGCAAACTTAGTGGTATAAAAAAAAAAAAAAAAACTTTCGCAAGTACAAAGTGGACGATTTATTGAAAGAGCATGGATTCACAGTGCTTCGGCTGCCTCCTTATCATCCAGAATTGAACCCAATCGAAAATATTTGGGGTATTATAAAAAACGACGTTGCTAGTCGCAATATCAGTCAAAATTATACTTCGATTATGCCCATTTTAAATGAAGCATTTGATCGCGTAAATAAAGATGTCTGGTTCAATACTTGTAAGCACGTGGAAAAAATAGAAGACGAATACCTGAGACACTGTGATCTTGATTTTAGTTTTATTATAAATGTCGGCGATACATCAGACTCTGAATTAGATAATTCTGAAACGAGTGATTGACTACCTATTTTATTTCTTAATAAAGTTCTATTAAAAATTTCACGTATGTCTATAATTACCCCTATAATAAAAATGGTAATATTATCATTATATTAAAGAATCACATAAAATATCTACACCTAAAAATAAAACAACCCTTTTCTCGCAGTCGGGTATAAAATTTAAAATTGAAGTAGAGCATCTTTCTTTTTGACTATGACGCTCTCTCCTGATTAGTCTATTAATTATAGTGTGTGCGTGCACACATAGATTATTAGTGTGTACGGATAACACTCAGACATTGACTTAAGCGTGCACACATGTACTGTAAACTGATCGGAGAAATGGAGGGGCGCGTCTTCGTGGATTGAAATATCTGTATAATAGAAAGCTTTGTGGGTACATATGCGGGACAAATAACATTAAACAAAAAGAAGTAAAACTTAGGTTGACTTCAAACAATTTATTTGCTATGAAATCACGTCATTTAAACAATATCATTAAAAACGTATAAAATGGCAGTGAGCATCAAAAATAATGACGAATAACAAGTTGCAATAGATGCGCCAACACACCCCTTCTAACCGTTTCACATTATTTTCTTAAACATATTATACAGAGCGGCAGGTCATTTTATAGCAGGTATTCGTCATTCACTGGCTTATCTCCGGGCAGGACGCTTGGGAATGGAATCTCCCTCGGCGTGGAAGCCTAACTCATCACCATAGTAGGTGACAGTTTCGGGTTTTCCGTTTTCAGAGTTATAGGTGTAGCTTCCGCGTACGACGACTACTTTGTGGGGCTTTTTCTCTTCATCTAGGACCTCCTTTACTTCACCAGTTTCTTCACGAACTATGCCATTTTCAGTCTCGTATCTGTTGATTATTATTTTATTGTTATTCTTAACATTTTGCACAGACTTTATTTTATGAAATTAATATTCCCTCTAACCCCACCAGCTAAGCTAAATTGCTTGTGTTAGGAGTGGGTTCACGTCGCTAGTGTAATGGCCAGGATTAAAACCCGAGACCTCACCATCGTAAGGCCGACTCCTTAACCACTAAGCTTCCGACGTATAAATTAATTAAAAATTAAATTATTCAATATATTAAGTATTAGTTATTACATTACACTACTGGAAGAATGAGAATATGAGATTGCTTTGTACAAACCCGTAATGATAGGAACCCTCGGGTGCCTGTTCGAATTCGGAACGAATGATTTTGTATGGCTCTTCTGAGGGAGCAGCAACTGCAATGGCCACGACGACAAGGGCAACAAAGATGATCTGTATGAAATACATTTTTTTTAATTAATTAATTAGTCACTTTTTATCTCGGGAAATCATACAACGCCACTGAGTAAACTTCAGTAGACAAAGTAAAAACATTGGGTAGGAAGCGCGGGAGAACATATCCAAATGCTAGCATTAAATATTGTTACCCAGATTAACGCTATATATCTATAATAATGACTATTGATTGAACTTCAAAATGTCATTATTATTTAATAAAGTACATATTAGATACTATTAAACGTACCGATTTCATTTTGATAATTTTGGTGCTGATCTGATGAGCAACTGATGATCAAATGATGTATCAAAATCTTTTATATATTATTTTGACTGGTATCGTAATGTCAGATGTCAGCAAACATACAAATGCGTATCGATACACACACTAAACATACGAGTAAATATGCATATATTTGTTTGTGTGCCTCGGAACTTGTAATAAGAACAGAGGTAAGAATCGTTTAGCATCACCAGGTTTTGCATAAAATTGTAGTCAACACTTATAGGTTGGCACATATTTCTTTTAATTTACTAAACAAGCCTCACTTGAAGCTTAGCTGATTGTAACCACCTCCACTGCCTTATGCCTGTCACGCGTCGTCGTTCAAATTATGTGCAAGTAATGGGCACCGCACCCGTATAAGACACATAACACGACGCATCTGTCGTACAAATCAATGTCAAGATATGTAAGAACCTTAACATAGAGCTTTCCATCAATATTTGATGTTGGTAGGAAATAATCATCAATTACTCACTCAATAAATAGAAAATAGCTTCGTCGTAAAAAGTATCACACAAACTATTTCGTTACAACGCACACAAGCAATCGCATACGTATTCATTTGAACAGTTACAAATCTAACATGCACACAACGATTACCAGTATTAGTATTGGTTTTATTTTATTTTTATGACAAAAGTAGTCGCTGTTGTCTGCGGTCACGCCCACGGTAAATACCGATACCACTTCTGCACCCGCAGAGGAGCTTATTAGGTACCACCGTATGTGCTATTCCAGACTATAGGTACTCTATCGCTGTTTCAAATATGTCTTTTCAGTCACGATATTAACGTGTCCTTGCCTCAAATTAGGCAATGTACTTAAACTTAATTAATTTGTCTTCTCTGCGTTCAAGAATGGTTGTTTGCAGAAAACCAATTTGAAATGGTACCGGTTAAGCCCGGTATCGGGATAGTATCCCACCCATGCGGCTCGGAAGAGTTGAACTCGAACAAGTTGATCAATTTAAATACCTGGGGCACCTGAAAACCGGCCGACCTTAGCAACACTGCTGAGATCTGTGGGGAACAGAAATCTCGGTCTGTTCAAACTTATATTTGCACGTTATCCGAGTCCAATGCAATAATGCATTCAAGAGTTTGATGGGACTGCCCTGACGCTGGAGCTGCGTGCTGACTAGATTGTTTCTACACTACATACCTACAAAAAGACCCTTTACTGATAATGTAAAAGAAAATACGTGGAGATCTTGCATCCTTGGCAGTATTTTACCGTCTGTGCAATGGTGAATGTTCGAAGAGCTCTTCCAATTAACCCCACCCTCTCCTTTCCTTTACAGGACAACATGAGCAGAGCTTAGATGTCACCTGCGGGCTACCTATGTTTGACGAAAATTAAATTGCTAAATTATCACTTCCCATAATTTCATCAGCCAAATTATTACTTAGCAAAAAATCCCTTTATAAATAATTGTAACGCAAACGTTATGTTTGGATAGTGAACGCTTAAAAATAACTTGTTTACCAACTAGTACTTTAGTTCAGTTGGAATAACCCATTTTACGCAAAATAAAATAAAACTTGGAACCGTTCGAAGTTACGCCATCGAAATTGATATTGGTGTTGGATGGTTATAAAAAAAAATCGCGCAGTATCGACTTGGAACCGTTTTGAAGTTACACATCGAAATTGGTAATTAAATTGAAGCCTTATAAATGTATATATATTAAAATATAAATGCATTATTTAATAAACTTCCCAAAAATTCTTTGTCATATCATATCATATTTATTTACTATATATTTATTTAGTCATATCGTTTGGCCTAACTTTTATTGTGTAAAGATTGTTTGCTGGGATAAATCATTTGGTTAAAGATCAAATCATTTGATTTTATTCTCATAAGCCTTTCATTAATAATATCAAAGAGTCGATCGTTCGCTCGTTCGCTGGGTGGATGCGTGGGCGGCCGGTGCCTCCTTCTGCGAGCAAGTAATGCTCGTGAAGGAGGAGGGGGGCGGGAGCGGCAACGGAAGCGACGCAGGATCGCAAGCCAAGCTGCCCGCGTAAAGAGGCAACTCGAGCGTTGGAGGTAGATGAATGCCCTCCACACCTCAAGGACGCCCGGGGCGCCTGGGGTTACGAGTGAAGCCCTAGCAGAGGGTTATGTGTCAACTCGCCAAGCTGAAAATTCGACCATCGGCGAGTTTATATCTTAAATTTTCTTCTATGGTAATCTCGCCATATATTTTTTACATTTTTCGACGAGATTATCATGCCTTTTAGTGATAATAGTAATTTCGACCAACATAACGAAAAGATTACCTATAGCTTTCATGTAATCAAACGTATATTAGAATTTATTAAATTATACTTTATTATTGAATAAATAATCACTAAACATGAAAAAAATTACAACTCATGATAACAAAATATGCCCCTGTCTGCCCCTTAGTTTAAAGTGATGTAAGTAACTGTCCAAGATCAAAATCTGTTCAAGACGAAAAAACTGAAATTGATGATGCTTTTCGAAAAAACCTAAATTATTATTCAATATCAACAAGGTCAATGTTAAACAAGAAAAAAAATTACTTAAAAATCTAAATTAATAGCGTAAATCTGCACACAGAAATAACGTTATATAAAAATCATAATTAACAATTATAAATTAATTATATTTAATTAATTTAATATTAATTTAATATTAATTTAATATTAATTTAATATTAATTTAATATTAATTTAATATTAATTTAATATTAATTTAATATTAATTTAATATTAATTTAATATTAATTTAATATTAATTTAATATTAATATTAATTAATTTTATCGTAAGTAGGTATATAGTAAAAATATATATAGTAAAAAAAGAAAGCGCCATGCAACGTCTGACAAGGTACTTCCATAATTTTAATTTGTATATCTCGTGTTTCTCGACTTTCCTAAACACAGCTTGCTTGAAATGGAACAGACACCCTTGAGTTTTTGCATTGGGAGAAACCGTATTGACAGCAGAAATTGCACTGATTTCAAAGTCAGTTGTTACCTTAATTGGTTAAATTTCTGGTACTTGACTTTTATAAAGCCTAAATAAAGTTTCATAACTACTTTTTTTCTTATCCGATAGGATGGCGTAATAAAAGAAGAGTTCCAAACTCGTACACATGACAAGGCCAGAAATGTGGTGAAAAAAAAAGAAACATTTGTTTACAAAGGGCATGTAATGAACTAACACCAATGCCAACAATATATTGAGATGTTATTTAGGAAATGAAATTTTATGACCTTAGCACATTAAAAAAAATGCCAAAGTTAAACAACGTAAAAAAAGCTTTTTATAAACACCAAAACAAATCATTGGGTACACGCAAATTACGTTTTCTTAAATTACGAGACATGTGTATTCCCAGAAATTTTAAACACTTGTTATTGCCGGACTATATGGAAAAAAATACAAGGATATTAGTGTTTTGTAGCAAAGAAGGCCGAGAGGTACTACGGCACGCTAAATATATATTCTGTGATGGCTTCTTTCCCAATACAAAAACTCAAGGATGTCTGTTCCATTTCCAGCAAGCTGTGTTAAGGAAAGCCAAGAAACATGAGATACACAAATTAAAATTATAGAAGTGCCATGTCAGACGTTGCATGGCGCTTCCTTACCTACCCACCGAACAACAACACAAAAAAAGTGATGAACTTCAACAGTTATTTTGAAAGCACATGGTTAAAACCTACATCCTCCGTCAAATAGATGGTGCTGTCATGATGTGAAGTATTATACGAACAACGCCATTGAGGCCTGGAATTCTAGATTGAACAAAAAAGTTACAGCAAAACCTAACATATCAGTGCTTCTCAAAGCTCTTCAAAAAGACAGTGATTATTGTGTTATTACGATTATTGAGTATTGTGTTACTCTGTGGAAAAAATTGTTACATTACAAAGAGAGCCGAACAAGCTAAATTGACACAAACTAAAATTGAAATAATTTTACGGGAACTGGTCAATCAAGAGATCTCACGAGGACATTGTATCGAAAAACTGGCGCTAATTTAAAATACCTACTTACTCACGATAAAATTAAATTAATTGTTAATTATGATTTTTATATTACGTTTTTTCTGTGTTCAGATTTACGCTATTAATTTTGATTTTTAAGTAACGTTTTTTCTTGTTTAACATTTACCTTGTTGATATTGAATTTTAATTTAGGTTTTTTTCGAAAAGCATTATCAATTTCAGTTTTTTCATCTTGAACATTACATCACTTTAATCTTAGGGGCATACAGGGGCATATTTTGTTATCATGAGTGTTTATTTTTTTCATGTTTAGTGATTATTTATTCAATAATTAAGTATTGTTTGAAAATAGTCTAATATGCGTTTTATTACATGAAAGCTATAGGTAATATTTTCGTTATGTTGGTCGAAATTACTATTGTCACTAAGAGGCATGGTAATCTCACCGAAAAATATAAAAAATTGTGGCGAGATTACCATCAAAGATATTTTAAGTTGTAAACTCACCGATGGTCGAGATTTCAGCTTGGCGAGTTGACACATAACCCGATATCTCTTGCACAGTAATATATTTCAGAGTAGTTGTTACTTTAGACAAAGTAGGCTTTCTCCAATAGTAATCAACCCGAAGTGGATGCTGGTTCTTCAGTGCGACGATGGACCCACATCAAAAAAGCAATGGCATGCTTACAACCTCCAGCAGAAGCAGCACAGTTATGGCAGTGACAGCTAACGATTTCATTATCATTTCCGTTAATTATCAACGTCACATTGTACGGTTTGTTCCTCACTTTATACTCCGGGCACACTTTACACTAACTATGCAAACACCATATTCTCGATGCAATTGAACGTAGCCAATAGCATCATCTCCGCAGGACTCCCTTCCAGACCTGGGCCGGCAGTCTGTACATTCGTCGTTAATACTTATCTTACGAAATCGTAAGCAAAGTTAACAACAAAATTCGGTTTCTTTGCGTCAAACCCAAGTCTGTACATTTTGAGGTAGCGACTAAGCGAGCAATAATGTATGGGGGATGCAAGTCTCTACATGTATCGGTGCGAGTTAACGACGGTATTTGGTACGGTGGCTATATTAGCAAGTCTCGACTTCCAAGTTAACAAAAATTGTCGGTTTCTTAACAAATTTCGTCGTAAAGAATGCGAGCATTCTTGAAGGCCCGCAAAGTAGTTAACGTCGTTAACTATTTGTTATTATTTGTCCACATTTTGTTGATGTTTTTAATAGAATATTAAATATGAAATTGGGCAACATTGAGGAAATAAGTATTATATATTATAAATGGAGGCTAATTTGGTGAATTTAGTTGAGTTTCAAGTTATTATTTGGATGATAATGATGTTTTATTGTTCAATTTTACATTTTAATAATCTCTAAGGTTATGAAATGGATGATAAAATACAATTATAAGATGATGGATGTTTATTTAGTGAATTTGGTTGAGCTTTAAGTTATTATTTAGATGATAATGATGTTTTATTGTTCAATTTTACATTTTAATAATCTCTAAGGTTATGAAATGGATGATAAAATACAATTATAAGATGATGGATGTTTATTTGGTTGAGCTTCAAGTTATTATTTGTTAACTTTTGGTGATATGTTTATGTTATATTGTTAAATTTTATGTTTCATAATCTCTAAGGTTATGAAATGGATGACAAAATAGAATTATAAGATGATGGATGCTTATTTGGTTGAGGTTCAAATTATTACTTGTTGACTTTTGGTGATATGTGTATGTTATTTTGCTCAATTTCATATTTAATAATCTCTAAGGTTATGAAATGGATGATTGAATACAATTATATGATGATGGTTACTTATTTGCTGAATTTGGTTGAGGTTCAAATTATTATTTGTTGACTTTTGGTGATTTATGTATGCTATATTGCTCAATTTCATGATAAAATACAATTATAAGATGGTGGATGCTTATTTGGTGAACTTGGTTGAGCTTCAAGTTATTATTTGTAGACTTTTGGTGAAATGTGTATGTTATATTGCTCAATTTCATATTTAATAACTTCCCAAGGCTATGAAATAGATAATTATATACTGATGGATGCTTATTTGTAACTGTCATGTTCATGTAGGTATGTAGGACTAGTAACTAACACAATATAAGTTATTGCAGAGTTCATACAAAGACTATCGGTAGGTAGTAAGTAGATTTCTATACAGGTAAATTAAATAAAACAAATATATATAGGTTCATATCTTGTGCATTTATTACTTCAAAGTACTTAATACAAAGAGTTTCTATTAAGTCTTTACAGACAATAAAATTTTCTCAGTCTTCATTTTGTAACATTTTGTTATGACTTCGGCTATGGGTATCCTCTCCTCAGGCTTGAGTTGAGTGACAAACAACGGCTGGCATCTGCAATGAAAAGAAATAGATAGCAATAGGATTACAATATTTTCATTTGATGTATTGGTTTAGCTATACCCACATGGATTCAACCTTTGGTTCTATTAAAGACAATAAATCCCTAAATAATATTACTTTTGGGAAAGCTATGTTCAGTTTATTGCAATGACAGCTTCGCTGGGGTGGAGATATTCAACTGGGTAACCAGCAGGAGGTTTTGAGGCAACAAATGCCTGTGGGTAATAAATGCTTGGCAATGGGGCTTCCGCCAGGTCCATGTAAAGAAAGTAGACTTGGCGTCGTGAAGGAGAAAGAGCCGAAGGCGGACCCTGAACTGCGAGGTAACAATGCAATCAGTATAGTATGTCTACACAAAGATGATGATGACAATGTTCAATTTCCGTTCAGTGAAAATATGTATATGCATCAAATATATCTATTTGCAATGGTTGTGTATCTGCCTATTGTCTGTCCCGGTTGCCATACTAACATCTATGGGAGTCGTTATATATGGCAAAAGCCCGTACAGAAGGGCTAACCATCTGTCCGGTTAACAGCTTCTCTGCTGGAAGGATCCACCACTTGAGCTTGAGTGACAGCTGCTGGCATTTGTAATGAATAATAATAGATAGCAAAAGGATTATACAATTTTCCTCTGATATAAACTGTAGCCTCATGGATACAACCTTTAGTTCCATGAAAAGCAGAAAATGCCTGCAGAATGTTGGTTTGGGATTGTTAGTTTATATTATAGTAGTTACTAATTTGCAAGTGCATAGCACACATCTAAGTATGAAAGAGAAGAAACCACTTCCTACTTCACGTAGAACATTACTGTAGTGTCTTGCATGTAAGTTACATATTTGTGTGTCAGTGGGGTATATTTATATTATGTACTACTATGGTACTCGCAAGGTTACTTGTACAATAATTACCATTTTCAAGAACTGGGTCGGCACATTCTTGTAATATGGCACCTCTGAAGTGTTGCTGATGTATGATTTTGGCCACTTGGTTGACTTGCAGTTGACAAGGCGAAAACAATCGAAAATAATGTTTCTGAATGATTCTCTGGGGCAGTGGAATGCCACAGATGTCCACCATAGTGTCAGTTCAGTGTAATACACAGTCTTCAGTGTATACTTGTCGTTAGGCCAAGGGGCTGGTTCATCATTGGGGTCATCGGCCATGGTTCTAGTGGATATCCATCATCACCTGTGGATTAAATCAAAATATAATATATGTTATAATTGTTATATTGAAACATTGACAGCCTCTGTGGTGTAACGGTATTAAATGCAGCTGCTGCTTTGTGCAAATATTTGTATGAATAAGGGTATTAGCATTGGTTTGGTTGTGCGTCAGAAAAATGTTAAGCCGTTGGTTGCAGTTAACATGTATGACAGTCATTATATAGGAGAAATAGTCCACACAGAAAGGGTGATCACTCGTCCTGTCAACAGCATCCCCACTGGCAGTAATAGTATATTGACACATGGGGTGTTCAGTTATTTGACTCAAAACTTACCAAGTAACCATGCATGGTGGTCTCCATTATTAACAAACGTCTTCATGTGGCATGAACTGGGGAATTTTCATATGATATATTATGTGGCTATCATGCCGAGCTCCTGGCCATCGAGTATTTATATTGAAAATGAGCAGAATAGTGTCACACACCTAAAATGATAAAAAGCACATAAATTATACAATTACAATATATTAAATGAGATGAAGTACTTCTAGATAAATAATAATTTTTAATCATGCCAACTATAGGTTAAACAATGTACAAGTTATACAATGAAACTTACATAGGACTCCACAGAAAGCCCGTAAGGGCGTTTTCTTTCAAGTGATAGCGCTATTTCATCAACAAGTTCTTTAAACAATGCCTTTGTAATGCGATACAATGATAGGAATTCACCATCAGCCAAATTCAAATAATTTTCACTAGCGCACAGAATCCATGCACCTTGCCGTCGCATTACCATTTCCCGCGTCCCGCCTATATTCTAGAGTAAACTAATCCCATGCTAAACACGCTTCAGCCATAATATTTCTCGTATTTCCCTACAACCTCCAAAAATATTCAATTCTTTTTCAAGGCTTCTTGGCTTCTTGCTTGTGTGTTATGTCACTTGTGTCAACTTGCCATGTCAGAGTCTATGTTTGGTCTATATATATGTATAATAATCTATGGTAAGGGTGTTGTGAAAAATCAATCAGCGGAGAGATTTTTCTGTTTGATGAAATTGTACAGTCAAAAAAGATACAATTACAAATTCATAAAGCATAATTGTACAAACATAATAAAAATGTCAACAAATTACACAGTTAACCAAAGAGAATCTAAGGGTAAGAGTGACAAATTCTATGCTTGTCTATGCTATTAAGGTACTATCCGAGAATTTGTTAAGTTAACGACGAATTTCGGTACGGCAACCGACAAAAATCGTAACTTTAAGTACAGACTTGGGAATTTCGGTTAGTTTGCGTCGCTACGTACTTAACATCCGAATTCGGTCGCTATCTCATGTACAGACTGCCGGCCCTGAGTAACAAACCAAAACATCATAAACATCATCAACAAATAAAAACATTACTATGTTTATGTCAATGTAACCAAAAATTTCATTTTATAAAATTTAAATGATTACACATTAAGGTTTGAAAATGAATACGTATTTAGATACTACATGATACTTACTTGGCTGTTTTTATATTTTTAAGTTCAACAGCATGGAAAACAGTATTGTTTTTGAAGAACAGTGCAATCATAAAGGCGTCCACTTTAGGAAGTTGCTGTTATCAGCTCGCACAAAATTTATGTCCATTTTGATAATTAAAGCAAACTATATTATGAACTTAATCACAAATGACCATAAAACTCTCGATAATCAAAGTAAAAACCAAATTATACACCGAAACAACGAAAAGCGCGTACAAACGAAGTGCTGTTTATTGGGCAGTGACGTCAACAGTACTTCTGCCCAATCACCGAGCGTTTTCATCATAGACAATGAATCAACAAAATATTATATTTCTATATTCGAAATTCTCATATAATATACATATTAGAGGGTAAATTATAGTCTCATAGGTCTTTTTCCGTTATTTTCTGAAAGGATGACCATAATTTGTGGTATATTTTGAATGTTGTCAAATAGCCTATTAGTCGGGCGTGTTCTTATTTGAAAAAGATCGGTCCAAGATGGCCGCTGCCACAAGATTACATAATGCATATTTTTTCACTACTCCCTCAAATGAAATGAAAGAGCTTAACTAGGAAAATACCATACACTATGATAAATTTCAAATACAAGATGACCGCATTCACATTTTTTCACAATTCCCTCAATATGGGTCACCATCAAATCAAAGGGCTTGACTAGTAGATTAATTTAAAAAGTATAAAATAAAAGTTAAATTAAAAATTTAAAAGGCCCCCGTCACAAACAACAACCTCCAAAAAGTTGAACATATATTGTGCTATTTAACTTTCAGACCTAGTAATATTTTATTCAAGCGTTGCCCATGTATAATAGGAAGCTTTGTGGGTGCATATGCGGGACAAATAACATTAAACAAAAAGAAGTAAAACTTAGGTTGACTTCAAACAATTTATTTGCTATGAAATCACGTCATTAAAACAATATCATTATAAACGTATAAAATGGCAGTGAGCATCAAAAATAATGACGAATAACAAGTTGCAATAGATGCGCCAACACACCCCTTCTAACCGTTTCACATTATTTTCTTAAACATATACAGAGCAGCAGGTCAATTTTATAGCAGGAATTCGTCATTCACTGGCTTATCTACGGGCAGGAGACTTGGGAATGGAATCTCCCTCGGCGTGGAAGCCAAACTCATCAGCATAGTAGGAGATAGTTTCGGGTTTTCCGTTTTCAGAGGTATAGGTGAAGCTTCCGCGTACGACGACTACGTTGTGGGGCTTTTTCTCTTCATCTAGGACCTCCTTTACTTCACCAGTTTCTTCACGAACTATGCCATTTTCAGTCTCGTATCTGTTGATTATTATTTTATTGTTATTCTTAACATTTTGCACAGACTTTATTTTATGGAATTAATATTCCCTCTAACCCCACCAGCTAAGCTAAATTGCTTGTGTTAGGAGTGGGTTCATGTCGCTAGTGTAATGGCCAGGATTAAAACCCGAGACCTCACCATCGTAAGGCCGACTCCCTAACCACTAAGCTTCCGACATATAAATTAATTAAAAATTAAATTATTCAATATATTAAGTATTAGTTATTACATTACACTACTGGAAGAATGAGAATATGAGATTGCTTTGTACAAACCCGTAATGATAGGAACCCTCGGGTGCCTGTTCGAATTCGGAACGAATGATTTTGTATGGCTCTTCTGAGGGAGCAGCAACTGCAATGGCCACGACGACAAGGGCAACAAAGATGATCTGAATGAAATACATTTTTTTTGATTAATTAATTAGCCACTTTTTAGCTCGAGAAATCATACAACGCCTCTGAGTAAACTTCAGTAGACAAAGTAAAAACATTGGGTAGGAAGCGCGGGAGAACATATCCAAATGCTAGCATTAAATGTTACCCAGATTAACGCTATATATCTATAATAATGACTATTGATTGAACTTCAAAATGACATCATTATTTAATAAAGTACATATTAGATACTATTAAACGTACTTGTATAATAGTTATTTTATTTTTATTGTATTTAATATTATTTATAAATTATTTCTTGATTTGTTTATTAAATTAATTGTCAACTCGTATATAAAATAAATACCAGTTTATTTATTTGTAAAAAAAAAAAAGTTTAGAATAAAATCATTAAACGTACCGATTTCATTTTGATAATTTTGGTGCTGATCTGATGAGCAACTGATGATCAAATGATGCATCAAAATCTTTTATATATTATTTTGACTGGTATCGTAATGTCAAATGTTAGCAAACATGCACATGCATTTCGATACACACACTAAACATACGAGTAAATATGAATATATTTGTTTGTGTGCCTCGGAACTTGTGATAAGAACAGGTAAAAATCGTTTACCATCGCAAGGGTTTGCATAAAATTGTAGTCAACACTTATAGGTTGGGACATATTTCTTTAAATTTACTAAACAAGCCTCACTTGAAGCTTAGCTGATTGTAACCACCTCCACTACCTTATGCCTGTCACGCGTCGTCGTTCAAATTATGTGCAAGTAATGGGCACCGCACCCGCATAAGCCACATAACACGACGCATCTGTCGTACAAATCACAGTCAAGATATGTAAGAACCTTAACAGTCCTGTTTGGTCCCCCAGTATGTTACATATATCGATAGGATAGAAAGACTACAAAAGCGATTTCTGCGGCACCTTAACTTCAAGACCAGGAGACGCCATGTCTCATATCTTCATGATTGTAAGCAGTATAGTTTACTACCTCTATATAGCAGGCGTGTGTTAATGGACATGAGCTTCTTATTTTCTATTGTAAGAGGTGAACTTGATAGTATGGACCTGGTATCCAGTATTGGTTTTAGTGCACCCAAAACTCGAACTAGACATACTCGCCTATTCAGAGTTCCTCCGCATCGCACCAATTATGGAAAAAGTTCTGTTCTCACTCGCTTACCTAGTTGTTACAACGATAATTTTGACGATATTGACATCTTCCACCTCTCCAAAAGTGTTTTCAGGAAACAAATTATTAGTAGGTAGGTTAGAATCATACTTGCCCAAATGAAGGTGTATTCGATAAGTTAATTAATTAATTAAATAACATAGCTGGAACACTACTGTTTGCATGAATTAAGTATTGTGTACCTAGTTGTTAAGTTATGCATGCAACTCTTTACTTGTCGTGAAACTTTATTATTGGCTTAGAATCCTACGTTATTCTTAAGTTTACCCACGATTATGTAAAATAGCTGTTAAGTTTCCAATAAATAAATAAATAGAGCTTTCCATCAATATTTGATGTTGGTAGGAAATAATCATCAATTACTCACTCAATAAATAGATAATGGCTTCGTCGTAAAAGTATCACACAAACTATTTCGTTACAACACACACACAAGCAATCGCATACGTGTTCATTTGGACAGTTACAAATCTAACATGTACACAACGATACATTACCAGTATTGGTATTGGTTTTATTTTATTTTTATGACAAAAGTACTTGTTTGATTTATATAATTATTAAGTATTTTAAGTGTGTATATATTTATTATATGCACTTATATAAGTATGTATAAATTGTTAAATTGTTTGTTATTAAACGCCAACAGCTCCGAAAAACTCCAACCAACATACATTTCCATCCAAAGGTTGCCTGGAAGAAATTGTGTAAAGCGATAAGGCCGCCCTTTGTACTGCTGTTGTCTTCTCAATTTCTGTAATATGAATATTGTAATTGGCGTACAATAAAGAATATAATAATAATAATAAAACTGATAAAGACTCCGAGGTGAATGCTTCGGATGGGTCGACTGGGATTAACATTAGGATGGGGAAGAAGAAGAAGAAGTAATAAGCATCATCCTCAGAACCAAATTCAACTCTCACATTTGTAATATTAAAATTAATTAATAATATTATAAAAATAAAGTAATCCTAATAAACTGAATTATTTAAACTTTGAACTTTACCGTTTTATATGTGACGGGGCCAAGGCAGTTTTTGAAGATAGGTAAAAAATAATCGTTTTGTTTGCTTGTGCTAAGTTATTGCTGGTTCATATATTCAAAAAAGTTAAAGTTAAAGATATCTGCCACATGTTAACGTAGTAATGGTAAGTATAATGCATAGCACGTGACCTACTGATTTAATAAAACTTCAGGTGAATAAAATGTGCAGAGTTAATATATACAATAAACACCAAAAAAGCATTAAGAGAAATTGGTAAATACACCGAGCAAGGAACACATCTACCTATACGAATGTTGTCGCTATGCTAAATAAACTGAAATACTTATATAAGACTTGGGTGTATGCTAGGGCCTGCAATACCGGCTAACCAGTTTACCGTATTACCGGTAAGTCGCCGTTTATGGCCCTCCGAAATTTACCGGTAATAAAATTGAAAACAGGTAATTTTAACCGGAATTTTATTAAACAATTTAAATATTGTAAAAATAATTTACGTAATGACGATACACAATTTAGTCAACTAAATAAAAAAATCTAATTAATTTGACATTAAATTGTTTGCTTTTGTGCTAGTTCAATATGACAGAATATGGAAGAACTACAGGCCCGTCTCACTCCTGCCTGAGCCATGTCTAGAAGTTGTTCTCAAGAGTTGTCACCGATCGCCTCGCGGGAGTCGCAAGTAAGTTCGACGAGTTCCAGCCACCGGAGCAGTACGGGTTCCGAAAAGACTATAGCATCGTAGACCACATTCATACTGTTCACTAGATTAAAGAAAAGACTCGAGTACAATCAGTCGCCGAATATGGCGCTTTTTAACTACGAAAGAGTCTTCGGTTTCATCGAAACCTGGTTAGTTTTGGATGCCCTGCAGCGATGTCGTGTCGATTATCGTCTAGCTCCAAGGCGTGGCCCAAAGCCTCCAGCGTGGAGTGAGACAAGGGGATGTTGTCTCTCCCAAACTTTTCACCAACGTATTGGGGGACGTTTTCTAGACTCTGGATTGGACTGAGTGGAGTATTGACATTAACGGTGAGTACATATCGCATCTTCAGTTCGCCGACGACATCGTCATAGCTGCAGAGTCGCTGGGAAAACTGGCCGAAATGCGACGCATCAGCCTCGTTGTAAATCAAGATTGTGTTCGACGATCATGTTGCACCAAGACTGACCGAATCAAAGGAATAACACAAGAAGTATATCAAATATATGTCTACCTGATGCAGGTTATCCAGCTTAGTAAAAGCAACTTCGAGAAAGAACTAGCCAGAAAGATCCAACTAGGTTGGGCAGCATTTGGCGAAGTACGTCGGCTCTTCTTCTCACCTCTACCGCAATACCTGAATACAAAGGTCTTGGACTAGTGCGTTCTACCTATAATAACTTACGGTGCCGAATCGTAAACACGTGGTTAGAATTCGAAACGAGGTCATCTGACAGAAACCTAAGGAGAGTTTAAGAAGATAAGACTTAAACTTTAAATGAGAAATGTAAGTTTAAGTCTTGTCAATCCCTAGTATCCCACAAAAGTCATCCTTATACAAGCGTAATAGTACCTAACTGTATGTATTATTTATTACACATATGGCGTATTACGTTATGTTATGTTACGACGGGTCGTAATTTTACATTGTTACTATTATAGTAAAATTCACTTTTTATCATTGAAGCGGGTTATACACAGTTCATTTCGATTTTTAAAATTATTCATCTTAATTTCTTCATGTTCATTACAAAACATCTAGGTACGTTAATTTGCACTTCAACATTTGCAGTCAACTCGGGTTAAACAGTATGTCTCGAAATAGGAATAAAATAAAAGTGACTGTTGTTTCTAAGATATTAATATTCAAAATGTCAAAGCTATAAAAAATGGCTGGATTATATCTGCGAATTATTAGTCTCGACATAAAACAGGTGTAAATAGGCTAAAACTTGTCCAGCGTCGCGGTATGCAAGACGCGAATAAAAGTGATGTGCTCTTAACCTTTCCAGAGGTCGGAGCCATACTTTATATCAAGAAATTATAATTCAAGGTCGGTTTGTTTTTTCGATAGCTAGGTAGGATGTGTGTATTGCCGCTGTTTAATAACCGCTAATTAAACAGCAAGGCCTTGAGCCTCCGATGAATATTCGTCTCAGGTAGGTAACATACTATGTACTTAGTCGACAATTGAGAATTTGTAGTATCTAAGCATTAGAATACTTAGAACTTCTTCAATTTTACTGTCCCATTGACTTGGTAAACCAACGCTTAATTTTTTTAAATTCAACACTCGTCATTGAGCTGAGATTGAGACATTATTTAAAACCTGTGATAAAGACATTTAATTAAGTTATACATAGGTACCTAATATAATAAGAAAGCGGAGTGGGTCATATCTGCTCGACTGCTAGGCAGCACCAACAGCATCCAACAGCATCAGTTATTGTCCGAGAGGTGAGACCCTTCCTGTCCTATAAAGGTCAAGGAACACGCCTACATGCTAGTGCATCCCCACAATTTATTTTGTGATTTGTTTCATGTTTACATTTACTAACACATATGGACCTACGTCTGAAATAAATGATTATTATTATTATGTTTCTCTGTTCCATAACTCTCGGGACTGTGGAGTTCCGAGACCTAGAAGGCAAACCTCAGGCCGAAGTCAAGACGTACAGGCCCTTTTAAGATAATTGAATATGCTAGGGATACACACACATTATTATTGTAACAAATACATAGTCAAACTTATTTAGGTATCGCTAAAAATCGATTCACTTATTCATCAAAGGTAATGCAAATGAAATATCGGGAACGATATTTAATGTCTAGCAAGTATGTACCTTATACAGTTACAAGTATTGCATTTCAAGTAGTGTAACGTTGGTAATAGTATATTATGGTACGAGATTGTAACGTTGGTGATTGCCACTAAGGAGCTATTCTAAGGTCTTAAGAGAGCCGAACACGGTAATCGTCAATACACACATGTAGCATACGACGTTTTTCAACACACTTGCGTAGAAAATAATACTATAACAGATATTTGCCCTTGTAGTTTTCAAGTACTAGGTACTTTCCATAACGTCAAGGGCTTCACATAATACACTATAATCCATTATATCGGCGCTGAACAGCATAAATCATTTTCTTCATACATACATACATATGATCACGCCTTTATCGCTGGAGGGTTAGGCAGAGGTGAATTAACACCCACATTTCATCAATAATTGTGTTCGGTCACACGTAATAGGGGGTGAGCCTATTGCTGTATTCCGGGCACTATTATTGACTCGAGCCATGCATCTGAGGCTGAGTCTGGGCTGTATCTGTCTGATGTTAAACAGCCTTATCCCTTAGTCGCCTTGTACGACACCGCATGAGAAAAGATGGGGTGGCCCTAATTCTATTCTGCCGGAAACCACGCGGCAAATTATAATTTTCTTCATAACTAGTATACTTATACACAATTCGACGAGTTTATACTCTCACACGAGTTAAGAATTATTTTTGCAATAGCGGGAAAATTAATTAGTTTTACTATACGTGCCCATATAGCAAAGACCATAATCTAAAAGAATGAGAATATTTTTTTCCGAAACGTAGAAAATGGAGAATTTATAGTTTTACAGAGAAAACACAAGTTATGTTTGAGTGAAATTTTTGTTTATTAAACTGGTTTAATAAAAATACAAGTTGAAATTATCTATTTAAATACGAAGTTGCATGAAATGAGCAAATAATTTATTAGTATTTATTTAGAACACGATTTTTGTTGCATAGAATTTTTTTAAGAAAATAATTTAACTATTAAAATTTAAAAAAGCTATAGGTAACTCACTCGTGAAATTATAGCAAGGACAAAGTCAATTTGATAATAGGTGCCATTATGTGCCTAATTGCGGTGAAATTAAAGCCTTTATTAGCAAGTGTGTTGAAAAATTAATTACGATAAAATCCGTAAAATAGTTTTTTCTTGTCATAGGTTCACAGGTCAATTCCCGCAGAGGTGTAATTTTTTTGCATGACAAGAATATTTAAATAGACTTTTTTAAACATTAGTATAGACGCGACTCTGCTTGCCGGTAAAGAAATACCTAGGTATAGATCAATTTCACTTTTTTTAATACTTTCAGAATTTGCGGCAAAGTTTCTATCTGAACTCGTATGAATATTAGGAAGTAAGGATCTACCGTAATCTGTTTATGTATAACATTTCATGCAGATCTTCCAAGTGACATTGTTTACGTATATAGCGTAGATTTGTATCTATCTAGTGGCATCATCTTAACTATGATCTCGATTGCTTTCGAACCTCGGGGGATGTTTGGCATATTTTGCATATTAAGGGACCGACTGGACTAAGCAAAAAGGAGAGGAAAACCTGCACTAGAACCCCAATCGTTAATCGCCAGATATAGCCTATAATCATACAATAGCTAGCAGGTGAAGTAGATTTGAGCACTGATGTGTATTTAATATAATCTAAGTAGGCATTAAGTACTTTATCGACATGTAAGTAGGTAATTTTTAATGTGATAGGAGGTGGGACGCGACGGTATTCCCGTCTCAATTGAGCAGTCCAGCTGGGGAAGTACCTCCACCCTACAGAACACCACGGCTATAATAACCTCGTTTTGTGTTCCCGGCGGTGAGTAGGGTAGCCAGTGCTCACTGGAGAGTTATTGTGCTGACAGTGGGAAGACTAAAGGCTTGTCCTGATTGTGTCTTCAGCACTAACGAGACAAAAACTCTTCGTTCTTACAAGGTCGGCAGCACGGGCATGACTCCGCTGGTGTTGCACACGTACATAGGTCGTGGTAAAAAAAATTACAAGGCTTTCACCCTATCATATGAGGTGAGCTTCGGGTAGCATCTCCGAAGTCTGGCTCCAAAATTGTTGGTCACAGCTAACGCTCTGACGCGGCTGCTGCCGAACTTGGGGGCGTCGGATAACTCCTGCAGGAGACTCTACGCGGGTATCGGATGCGTGGGCAGCCGGCGACTCCTTTTGTGAGCAAGTAATGCTCGTGAAGGGAGCGAAGGCGACTCACAAATCGCGCCGCCCGCGAGAGGAGGCGGTTTGGGCGTCGGCGGTCGCAAAATGACCTCCGTCCCCCATGAGCGCGGGCCTGGGGGTGACGGATGGAGCCGCCTGTCACCCTAGCGGAAGCAGGCCGCGGCAGCGGTGCGTGATGAGCGCCTCCCCATACACGGGGATGAGTTGGGGACTCCGTGGTCCCTACACCCGAAGAGGGCCGTCTCATAAGAGACGATCCTAGGCTGGTTGGCTGGCTGCGAGGGATATGTCTCAGATAATCTTACCTCCGGCAACCTGCGGCCCACACAATCGGCGTGCGTTTTAGTTAACCTCCCCCACTGGCCCCGGTGGTGAGGGTATCCGTGGGCTTTCTGCGCACATTAAAAAAAGGTAATCAAGTATCAACAATACTTAAGTCGTTCAACTGAATTTCTGATCTTGTCAGGTTCTGTTATGCTATTTTGCTAAGCACATACATGAATATAAATCTAACGATGAGAGAAAGGAAAGAGAGAGCACACGTCGATAAGACTTTCAGAGTGCCTCATCTCAACATTGTATATTATATATTCAACAAACAGCCTCTAGACTTAAAAATGATGATCTACAAAAGAGAGTTCCAAGCCAAATTGAAGGAATTTTATTGAAAGGGTGTTAGGTACTATTCTGTCGGTGAAATGACAAATAATATAGAATAATAAATTTACTTATTTTAAGAACGTTGACCAAAAAAACTATTGATATACTTGGATTGTTAGACATTTTTTTTGACATTTCGATTCCATTTGACATTTATTTTTAATTTTTATATTTTTTTATTTTATTAATGAATTACGGATCATCTAATTTTATCTATATACTTATATATAAAAATGAAACCCGTTTTCCGTTGTCATGACATCGCATGAAAACAGCTTGACCGATTTGGCTGATTTTTTTTGTAGTTTTCTAATACTTTGTACAAGGTTTTTACGGAAAAAATATTAAGAAAATCTCTCAGAAAGATTGAAAAATGTACATTTAATTTTGCATATTTTAAATTTACGCTAAGGCGGTACGAAGTTCGCCGGGTCAGCTAGTATGAAATAAAAGAAGTAAAAATTTATTTTGCCATTACAAAACTGCAAACAACTATTCACAAGTTTACCAGATGTGTACATAACAGTATTGAATAGGAACAATTCCGATATTGCTAAAAGCTTTCTACACTAGGCTAAGCCTGTCCTGTAGAAAACTTTTTTTTTTCAATTCAGTAATTACAATAGTAGGTAAGATATAGTTGATGTACTTATAAACACTAAGTACTACATAAAATTCATGCAACATGCAATCTAAAAGGTTTCAAAAAGCTTTCCGTGTAGCAACTCATGAGACCAGGTATGCAAAGCCTTCAGTAGCCTTCCTTAGCCTCACACATTGACAATTTACCTATGTGGCAGACTTTATTTATCCTGTTATACACGATAGGTAGGTAGGTATATTAGGTATGTTATTTCTGCTCTGTCATTAATTTATTGTACTTTGATTTAATTTATTATATTGAAGTACCAGATTTTAAACAGACATGTAAATGGATTACATTTATTTTACGTAGGTAATCTGGTTAATCTTGGTCATTGAGTGTTTCATGTTTGCTTTTGTTATGTTTAGTTTTATAAGAAGTTCAAACACAATGTAAAAACTGTTTATGAGTAAATAAATAAATATGTATTAGTCTTTTTTTTTTGTCGCGATAACAGTTCCATTTCAGTAGAATTCTGTTTTCGGGGAAAACTCAAATTATTGGGACTTATTTTCATTTTGATCTGTGTTTGGTCTAAAATCGTAATATAATATTAAAACAAACTTCTGCAGTTTCTGTCTCTTCAGTCTCTTCTGCAGGGATCTACACGAGGGAGGAAATAACCAATTGTCATTAAAATGATTCGGTATTTCACTTCTTAAGCGACTGACGTTGTCATTGCGTTCAGGCGATGTGAATTTTCAGTAAGACATTTCCATCAATATTATTTCATAGCCATATTTGAATACAGGTAGGTACATAATATCTAAAATATTGATACGGCATGCCCTGCTGCTCTGTACAGATATACCTACCTACTTATGCATCTGGTACCCACGTAGGTATGTATAATGGAATCCACAACCGCACACAACAGTCGAATGCTTTATCGTTACGACATACAGGGTTGATGGATAGCTACCTACCTACCTATCTACTAAACTTATGAAGTAAAAAATACAAAAAATCCAAGAAACGTAGGCATCTTAATGTCATCACTGTGAAACAAGTTTGTTATTTAAATTAGAAGTCAATTCAAATTAAATCTCACAAAATATCTATATGTAGTTTAGTGGTGTCAAAAAAATTAAGGATCAACACGTTTAGACACATTCTGTAAAAGTAGGTAGATACAATTAAGGAAATAAGAAGTAGCTAGAATTTACAAAGAATCTAAATCTTTATAGAATCTAAAGATTTAAAGAAATTATTTCCGTTCAGCCGTTCTGTAGATGTTATAATTTGTTTGCTTCTTTTAATGAAAACTATAGATGTATCTTTTTTTTTAATGTGCGCCAAATACCCACGGACACCCCCACCACCGACCCTGGTGGGGGAGGTTATGTCGCACTTGAACTGACTAAAACGCACGCAGGCTCGTACCCCGGCCGGGCCAGAACTATAGATGTACCTACTGACTAGTACTAGTATTATGTTATCTGTGCTAGTACTGATCAACCACAGAGTACCTACCTACCTACTACATCTTTGGATTAACTAAGGATGGACAATTATTTCTTTCTTTTTACTGACTTTATTACCACTCTTTAAGTTTTTTCACCGCTAAGAAAACCCCATTCATTGTAGCGCCGCAATTCCTGGGCACACCACTTACCATCTCCCCGAGTATCGGGATCCTTGGTGTCGATATCTCCAGTGACGTCCAATACCGAAGTCATTTGCAGGACAAGGTTAAGTTGGCATCAAGAAAGCTCGGAGTGCTCAACAGGGCGAAGCAGTATTTCACTGCGGGGCAGCAACTCCTTCTTTATAAAGCACAGGTCCGGCCTCACATGGAGTACTGCTGTCACTTTTTTGCTGCTAAGAACTATTTTACTATCGCATAAGTACATGATCATGATCACACTATTTTAGTAGATATTTTTATTAGTACGATAGTTGTTTTCAAACCTTTCAACGTGAATTAGGCACGTAGGTACATCCACATACTTAATGTTTTGCTTTAGATTTCACATTCAATCGCCCTATTCAAACTAACAATTAGGTTTAGTTTAGTCTAATGTAGGTATATATGCCTACAGTAAAATGCAGTTTATTTCAATAGATTGCAATACATACATAACATAATATTATTTAAATGTCATGTCTCTGGTGTCTAGCCATAAAACAAAAAACCGTGGTTGGCTGGGTCAAACGCTGTGTAGTAAGTCAAGAAGCGTTGTGTTAACCATGTTGTGTAAATGTAATGATTTAATTTATAACACTTAGGTGGCAGACAAGCACACGGCCCACCTGATGGAAAGTGGTTACCGTGGCCTATGGACGTATGCAACACCAGGGGTGTTACACTCGCGCTGCCGACCATGAAGAAACCTTCTGATGCCATACCATGATGTATTTTTTATATTACTAAGAAACTCATTTATAAAATGATTAATAGAAGCCATTACACGCCCGAACGAACATTTACGTCAACTACTTTGAACTCAGAATGACAGAAAATAGCTGACAAAATGTTTGCAGGCGCTTCGTTTTATTTCTTGATATTCGTTGTACAGCTTAGTACTTTGTTCACCGATTAATGAGTTGCACAGGCAGTCTGCGTACTTTGTCATGAAATTATTGTTCTTGTAAATTATTGGTCCACTCGGTGCTCCCTAGGCGTCGGAGACGGCAACATCTCTGTCCCAAAGTGAGCCCCAACAATGCCGCCTACGGCCAACTCCGATTGAGGCGGGAACGACTCTGTCGAGGGTTGTCGGAATCTCTCCATAGAGGGACGTCTCTGACTAGATAAAGGCACAGAAGTACAGACAGTAGGCGGGACAGTTCTCCGAGAGCAAGTCTGTGGATGGCGAGTAAGGCCGTTGTCACCCCAACGGATGTAAACCAACGCAGGAGCGTATCGGACCTGAGAGGACCATGTCATAACTGCAGATGGCCCGAGTCCAGCCTTAGTACGATAAAATTGGGTCACCTTACACCGGTAATTGAGCCTAATCTACAGGGTTATTTTATTTGTGTACTTACCATATTCATGTATATTTATAAACTATAACCTGCAATTATAAACGTATAAACCATGGAATATAAAGTCAGGAAGTGCCTGCAGTGTGCCACACAATGTGTTTAAGCTTGTTGATTCTAACCAATTAAGTCATTGTTCAATGTGACGACACTAATTTCCATACTAACAAGATTTAAGGTCACTTCCTCTTAATTGTATATTCTGTGGTATAAACACTATTTATTATCAGATTTTAATGTGTACAAAGGCCTTAGATTTCTTAATAATAAAAGGAACATGTTTATGTAAAATATTTTAATAAATTAAGGCATCTGCAGACGCATATCACCAAGTCAGTCGCATTACATGATCGGTCTTCCTCTTCGACGATTTAATGAAACCGAGGAATTGTAGTTCAGCCACTGCCCGTGTAAATCTCAGTCTGAGAACAAAATGGGAATCAGGTGAAAAGAAAACTGTGGTGGACAAACTTTGTTAATGGAGGACCTGGCCCGCGGGCCGTACTTTAACACTGATCTAGAGTATGTCACGCATGCACCATGCCACCCATTGGGAAACCAGCAGGATTCGGGTTATAGGGTCCCAATGCCACTGCAAACTCGTGAGTCCAAACTCACGAGTAAAACGGTACAATTGCTCATAAGCGAACGAGTGTCAGGACGCTTTTCTGGTTCGGGAAAAGCCGACATACGAACAAATAACAAAGAGCGACCTCAGCATCTAGAGAAAACATTAAACACAGCTGAGAAATCGATATGAGGGTGATGCATGGGCCAGCCGGCATACAAAAGAAATGAATAAAGGTATGATTCCAAGGCCGACCGCAGACAAGACGCAGAGCGTACCATGAAATATACTAGAATATGTTAATTTTGATTCTTGTTTTAATTCATTGCATCTTTTCAATGGTGCCGTTTGCCCGTATCGAAGTTTAACGAGTAATGTATGCGAAGAGACGATACGTCATCCGATCACACATAAACATCACACACAACATAGAAAATCAGTCCCCTAATTCGCTCATTTATGTATCTTAAATATATCTTTTTTACACATACTTTGTTAAACTTGAATACTGATAAACAGCGTCATTGAGAAGCCACAGTGAATTAGAATAACATAACATAAACTCACGCCTATATCCCCGAAGGTATAGGCAGAGGTGCACATAACATAAACTCACGCCTATATCCCCGAAGGAGTAGGCAGAGGTGCGAGCACCCACATTTCGCCAGTTTATGTTTAGGTCCCAATGTAATAGGTGGCGAGCCTATTGCCATTAACCGGGCACTTATGAACCTGCGATAAATACACACAACTTCGAAAAGCATCGAAAAGTCATTGGTGTGTGCCATGGTAAGACCTGGGATCGAACCCGAGACTTCGTCTCAGCAGTCCATTACCCATACCACTAGGCTACCGCGGTTGCTATAATTATCATCTCAAGTCTATTTCATGGCACGCTCTGCGTCTGCTGCTGTGCTACACTGCTACATGCTGTAGACTTCGGGATCATACCTTTATTGGGATCATACCTTTATTGGGCACCTTACGCCACGGGCTTTGAGATCCGAGACGTTTATTCGAGACGTTTTAGTAGGGTCGAGTCACCAGCTGACGGGCCGGTATCCTCGAGAATATCCGCGCGAAAAAAAGCACAAGTAAACACATACTGTATTTTAGGATCTTGATGTCGCTGTTCATCATCTTCATCGGGGCATACGACTGCGGCAAAAGCTTGCAGCCAATCGTACAAGTTGATATGCTTGCCGCACTCACGATGTAGTTTGTACGCCAAACATACGTCCGGTAACGTGTCTATCACACTGTCTGATGAAGGCAATTGGCAACAAGTGCACTGCAATGAATAAAAATAACATTTTCTTAACTATCTACATAATATATAATGTATATATATATATATATATATATATATATATATATATATATATCCCCGAAGGGGTCAGCAGAGGGGCTAGCACCCACATTTCGCCAGTTTATATTTAGGTCTCAATGTAATAGGTGGCGAGCCTATTGCCACTAACCGGGCACTTATAAACCTGCTATAAATACACACATAACTTTGAATATCATCGAAAAGACATTGGTGTGTGCCATGGTAAAATCTGGGATCGAATCAGAGACCTCGTCTCAGCAGTCCATTACCCATACCACTAGGCTACCACGGTATATAACTATACTTTTATCTATTTTTGTGTGTCTGTGCATTGGAGATAATCAAGAAAATACTTGGCTTATGTTAAATGCATGTTTGTGAACGGATTTTTTTTTAAATTCTTGTATGTTTGTTCACAATGGACGCAAAAACTATCGAACAGATATGGATTTGGTATTTTTATTAGAAAGGTCTTGGTGAGACTTTGTACAAAATATTTGATTGCTATTAGTTGAGTACAATCTGATATATGACCAAAAATATAATCAACCAATAATAATAATAATAACATCCATGTGAGTGGAGCCGCAGGCAATTATTAGTATATAAATAAAAAGTTAGGTTTAAAAATATCCAGATCGCATACCTGTAGGTAATGTATAGGATTACTTAAAGCAGTGTGCACGGCTCCCCGCGGCGACCCAATGATGTGTTTCTTCACGTTAGACACATCGTTAAATACCAATATCTCATGAAACGCCTGCGTGTGCGCTGGCTGTAACCCCTTGCTGAACATCTCCACTAAATAACTCACAAATCTGGAACGGACCATCTCGAATTCTGATTGAACCTTTTCCACTCTTGTTGCTTTTAGTAGTTTCTGGAAGAATTAATAAATTAACCAGATCTCTAAAATGTTTTCTCAATATCGAAGCGGCTACGGATGGCTTTGCGGCAACAATGCGCAAGAGAACGGCATCGCTACTGAGCAGAAACCGTGGGAGTACCAACGGCATCCTGAAAATAATAGCTGATAGTGCTGATGGTGTCTTTCTGGAGCATTGGTGCCGTATACATAATGGCGGCCCTGATGCTTCAGGTAGATACATGAACTGATTTATTTTTAATTTATTTTTTTTGGATACGATGTACTAACATAGTTTCGTAAGTTGTGATACTAACAATCATTGTATGGATTTCTATTCTGAAATAAATGATATCCTCTATCTGACTATAATTATAATCATTTATTTCGAACAATGTATTCATACTGTTTTGTAGTTACATTCACTAATACGTATAGCTACATGTGGCACGTCTCCCAAATGTCGATCGATAGAATAACGCTGCCCATCTTTTACCCTGAACTGCAAAAATGCAAGCGCAAACAAGGCGACCATTTTCTGCGGTGCAAAGATACGCCAAAGAGACATATAAAGCGATCTGATCTTGATCCTTCAGTGGGAGGCGATGGCGGTGGACAGTCCAAGGCGAAGGCACACCGTACACACCAAGGTGTTCGAGTATGAGAGGAGAAAAATAAGAGAGCTTGATGTGATCCGAAACGAGCTTATGGCCCGCCCTCCTGAGGCCACACACTATAATAGGGATGATGACTAGGTCGTCCAATTCAACCCAATACTGCTTAGTATCGTAGCTTTTGCTGAAAATATATGCCTTGCAAAATAAAATATTGCTAACTAAACTGAAACGATGACTTTATTGTATTTATTTCCCAAAGTAGGACAAAATATAAACATTCAAATTTCCAATAACTTTTTAGATTCCTTATAAAATTTCAAATAACTTTTATTGCGAACTATATACGTGTGAACGTAACGCAGACGGAGATAAATGCGATATTCTCTTGCGCTCTATGCATTTATACTACGTGATGAAAGGGTGAAGTCACACTTTTGTAAGGATTTTATAATAGACCGTTTTCGGGTGATTCAAGAAATTGAATTTTCAAAATTTCACTTTAGCAGTTCATTGTACTATTATAAATAAATAAACTGATCTTTTTTCGAGAGTAAAAAAAATAGTCATCATTCCTATTAAGTCAAAGGGGTGCTGAATGGCAGCGTAGCCGTACACGTGCTTTAAAGATAGGCTATGTGTTACCTGAGAGTACTTTAAAGCGGCTCTCAAAGCCGCTGTGCTGTGCTGTGTGTGTGCTCAAATACAGTCGAGGTCAGATTATTGTATTGAGAATAATCTAGGAATTATTAAGTTATAGCTACTCACCTCTTTTAACTTGTATCTGTTCCCAGGGGTGTTCTCATTATTACTCTCAGCCTCTGATAAAGCATTCGAACTAACCGAGGACTCTGTGTTTGCATTCTCTATTTGTCTCAAAAAAGTAAGTAAATGCACTCTCACAGATTTGGCAAAATTCTCACCCAGATCGTCATTTAGAAGAATATTGCTCAAATTATTTTTTCTCAGAGAAGACGTAAGTGGTTTCACTGGCGACGCAGCTGGCAAGTAAGAATTAACTATCTTTAAAGCATTTTTTACAGTTTCAATTAGTTTGATCTGTGATTGGAACTCCAACAACTGCATACAATCTTTGAACACTGTTGTATCGGTGATACATTCCACAGCGCACTTTGTGTAAATTTCTCGAACCTGAATCGAAAATAAATAAAATAGCTATATTTTGATTTTTTAATTAGTAATAGACATTGTATAATAAAACCTAGTAGTATGGGTAATAGACTACTGAGACGAGGTCTCGAGTTCGATCCCAGGTTTTACCATGGCACACACCAATGACTTTTCGATGCTGTTCGAAGTTATGTGTGTATTTTATCGCAGGTTTAGAAGTGTCCGGTTAATGGCAATAGGCTCGCCACCTATTACATTGGGACCTAAACATAAACTGGCGAAATGTGGGTGCTAGCACCTCTGCCTGCCCCTTCAGGGATATAGGCGTGGGTTTTTTAAATTTGTTTTTTTTTTGTTTTTTTTTTTTATACCAATTAGTTAGCAGACAAGCATACGGCCCACCTGATGGAAAGTGGTTACCGTGACCTATGGACGTCTGTAACACCGGAGGTGTCACAGTCGCGCTGCCAACCCTGTAAGTACAGAGTTTCTGTGCCGTCAGTAGAAGACAAAGCAGGACAAGCCTTTAGTCTTCCCACTGACAGCACAGATTCTCCAGTGAGCTCTGGCTACCCTACTCACCGCTGGGAACACAACACGAAGTTATTATAGCCACGGTATTCTGTAGGGCGGAGGTACTACCCCAGTCGGACTGCTCAATCGGGCGGAAATACCGCCGTGTCCAAAAGTGAGTTTATGTTATGTACGACAAAACGAAACATACGACAATACAAAACAAAATAATATTTTTTTTTTCCAAGGCACTCCAATTTTCAAAGTACTGAATATAATATTGTTAATAAAAAACATCTTTTTGTCAGTCCCACTTGACGCTAAATTTAACTTTGGGAATTGTATAATTTATGGACTCAAAAATACAAATAATATGAGAAATTATATTACTCACAGATTTGCCGAGCATATTTTTTGGCATGTCTTTAACTATAACACTCAACAGCCTCACGCACATATAGAAACTATGCAGGTAATCATGCAGTTTATTCATCTTGCTGTACAGGGCTTCTCTGAAGAAATTATCGTCTTTGAATAGGCTTATTTTGGTCCTACAATCCTGTTGTTCTAAAAATGGTCTGAATGACATAAGTTGTCTTATGTTTTCAAGATCATCGGAATTTAGATCCATGATTACTTTTTCAAGCTCGTCTTTGGGGCAACACAATGATTTTATGCTGTCTCCATAAAAATGTTCCATCATACAGTACTGAAAGGAAGTAAAAGCATAATTATTACAAACTTAAATAATACAATATTCAACAACATGAGTGCTGTTGATTGCTCTTTTGTGGTTATCATTGAGACACGGTGATATATTCATATAGGTATATAAAGAACTACATAAACATAATTTTATTTTTAACTATGGAAGGCATTATAGAAAGAAACTGGTACATAAATGGTAGAAATTGCTATAAAAAGTAACTTCATATAAAAATGAAGAGAACCAGTTTTGAATAATATATTCTTAAGCCTAAAGCCTGTTACCCTGTCAGAAGCAGGCCGCGGCGGCGACGCGAAATCCCGTTTGCGGGGAGTAGTTGGGGACTCTGTGGTCCCCACACCCGAGAAGGGCTAGATGCAGAGAGATGGCCATGGGTCGGCCGGGGTGCGAGGGATATGCCTGCCAATCTCACCACCCGCAACCAACAACGACCCCCAGACGTAGTGCATTTTAGTCATGTCGAGTCCGAAATCCGGCTCCGGCGGGGATATTTTGACATATTTTTAATTCGAGTAATTTAATACAAATTTTATTTAAGTTATATTATTTACATAATTACCTTAATACTCTGAATAAGTCCAGTGACGGAAAAATCATAAAACAGAAAAACATCTGTCAATAATTCAAATGCTTTTCCTGATAGATGAAATGGAGTACTGTGTGTTAAAAATACGTCTTCTAATACCTGTAATCAAAGAGAATGTATATTAATATTAACTTCAATCTGGGTATAATTGAGAAGAGGAGTGAGCAGACACTGGGCCCCCAGGTGAGAGATTCGGATGATGGTATTCTTAGATGATGATTATGAATATTATAATATTTGTGTGAAGTTATCCTACACTAGCTCCGCTCGCATGAAATTTTGTTCCCGTTCCCCCTACTCATAGGAATCTAACCCTGGGACAATAAGTTACCATATTTCAGCCAGATTTGATTCAGCTGTGAGAGTATAATTGAATAACAAAGACAAACATCAAAATATCATGACAAACTTTCACATTTATAATAGGTAATAGGTGATATGAAATTGCCGTTTTGGGGAAGAAATTGGAGGAAACCCAATTTTCAGTAGGTACTAACATTTGTGCATTTTTTTAAGAATGACAAATCCAAATTTTGTGATTTTTTGTGTATGAATGAGACAAAATTAAGTAAACAAACACTTTCATTACATTTTTGAAAAGGGACAGCTGTAAAAACTAATATAAAATTTATAATCAAAATGTATCATTTAGGAAGTACTGTTTTTGAAGATCGAATCTATTTATCAAGCGGCCAATAAAAACAAAATTTTATACAGAGTTGTAAAATCTTGAAATCAACTTTCAAACAAAATATAAATAATGGAAATAGCTATTAAATTACAGGAATAACGACTCATGATTCTGTAAGAAAATTTCGGCAATTTCATAGGTAAAGACCTAATATTAGTTACCCTATTCAGGTGGTAAAATATTGATTTTACAACCTGAATTACAGATATACCATATGTGTAAAGATAAATAGTGTGTAAACTTCATTGTTAAATCGCAAAAGCAGCGCTGTCTCGAAGTCGAGTAGATAAAATGTGCTAGGGTTGACACAAAAATGTCGCCTTAGATTAAACGAAGGTTTGTGTTTCTGCAGGTAAATTGATAAAATTATACTCATCTAATGCCACAATATGTAGGTATGTGTAAGTACATGACAAATCTTTAAATACATTTCAATTTTTTTAAAAAGCAACGGTAGCTTCGTGCTTAAGGAGTCGGCCTTACGATCGAGAGGTCCCGGCTTCGAATGGAATATTAGTAATTGCGGTTGTTAATATTGTTTAAAAAATAAATTCTGGTGTTACCTAGTGCTTGTAACCAAACTTCCAACCAAATTGTGTACATACATATGTAATATGTCTGCTGTATGTATTGTATTTGTATGATATTTTTATTCTTTTATTCTAGTGTGGATGGTACCGTCGGAAGGGGAAGACCTAGGCGCACATACCTGGACCAAATCGGGGAAGTTTTAGAAAAGGGGCAGGTCAGGAGTACTCTAAACCGACGAGCATGCATGAAGAATGTAATGAGAGTGAATGAAGCGAGAGTAGTATGTCAGGATCGTAGCAAATGGAGATCCGTGATCTCTGCCTACCCCTATGGGAGACAGGCGTGATTTTATGTATGTATGTATGTATTTTTATTCTTAGTATTTCTGTATTATATGTATTTTCTCTGCTGTTGTACACTTGTTTCTTTTTTGCACTTTTAATCCCCTAAAGGTTTGCTGGGAGAAAACTCAATATTGAGTTAAGCTCGCCTTTGTACACCAAGATGTATTTGTGTTTGCCTGTTGATGTATTATTTTCTTGTGTACAATAAAGAATTAATTAAAACTTCTTAGAAACGGCTTAACTAATATTTATGAGAATTTTATATTATTTTTTACTTATTACTTAGTTATTATTGTAGGAGGTAGGACAAGGCGGTATTTCCGCCCAATTGAGCAGTCCGACTGGGGAAGTACCTCCGCCCTACAGAATACCGCGGCTATAATAACTTCGTGTTGTGTTCCCAGCGGTGAGTAGGGTAGCCAGAGCTCATTGGAGAATTTGAGTCGTCAGTGGGAAGACTAAAGGCTTGTCCTGGTTTGTCTTCTACTCTGACAGCACAGAAACTCTATACTTACAGGGTTGGCAACGCGACTGTGACTCCTCTGATGTTACAAACGTCCATAGGCCACGGTAACCACTTTCCATCAGGTGAGCCGTGTGCTTGTCTGCCACCTAAGTGGTATAAAATTCTTAGTTACCTACTTACTCATCGTCCCCACACGGCTGCACTTGGATGCAACCGCCGTAAGAGGTGGTGGGTGATCTGTACCTACCCAGAGCTCGGTGAGCAGACATATAGGTGGATGCACTGATTACCGGCCCCGGTCCTAATGCCAGTCAGTACTTCGAGTAGACCATAGACGGCGGCGTGTTCTCCACCTTGGAAGAGAGGTGCTACCGTCGGCGTTGCCCAGGGTGCACACGTAGAGGTTACTGCTTAAGTACCCCAAGTAGGTAGATGCCTAATTTCGCAAGACTCGTCTTTATTTATAGACTACTTAGTCTGGCCATAAATACTGTTACAATTAAAATAAGAAAGATATTACATTTGAATTTGGAATCTGTCATTTTTATACGATTGTGCATTGTGTTTTCTAATTTTGGCGCCAATACATTGTACAATATTTTGCTATATTAAAATGGAGTGGGGTGATAAAGAAAACCGAATCGCTGTGATTGCATTACACAAAGTTGGTATGGAGCCGAATGTAATTTTTAAAACTCTCCATACGCTTGGTATTAATAGTCAAATGTTTGTGTACCGGGCTATTAATAGGTACAATGAGACCTCCTCTGTTTGTGACAAAAAAAGATCTGGCCGTCCACGTAGTGTTGGTACGAAAAAGGTGGTCAAAGCAGTAAGGGAAAGAATTCGAAGAAATCCTGTCCGAAAGCAAAAGATTTTATCTCGGGAGATGAAGATAGCACCCAGAACCATGTCGCGCATTTTAAAAGATGACTTAGGACTTGCAGCCTATAAGAGACGCACTAGTCATTTTTTAACTGATAATTTAAAAAAGAATAGGGTGGTAAAATCGAAGCAACTACTACTACAGTCCGTCAAATCTAAGAAGTACCGTTTGACAGTTCTGACAATTGAATGATAGGGATGGGATGAAAAAATCGATTACTATAATATCCGAACTTTAAGAGATCGATTACTATAATATCCGAATTTTAAGAAATCAATTGTTATAATTAAATAAAAGAAATGTTTAGGATATTTTTTTATTCACTACTAGTACTAGTATCGTCGTCTTCGTCATCATCGTCATTTAAATTAATGACCAGTTGATTGTCCATTACATTATCAAAGTGTACGTCTCTTTCGAAGTCGTCCATTATTATTTTCTTTGTTTTTTGTACTACTTTACTCCAATCTTCCTGTGTAACTTGGGCACATGCTTCCTTTAATAAACCTTCCATTTTCTTGACACTGAAGGGTGGTTTTGTGTTGTGTCTTGCTGCATAACCTGTAAAACAATAATGTAACTATTTGATAGCAGACGAAAACCATTGTTTAAATTATAAATGTTAGAAGTACTCGTGTTATTATTATAATATTATAAAATATTACCTTTAACTTGGGCCCAAATCAGTTCAATGGCATTATATTGGCAATGGTACGGAGGAAGTCGTATGACTTTGTGCCCGTGCTCTTCGGCCAATTGGTCAATTACATATGTCGGTTTTGGTGGTTTATGCAATTTCACTAACTGTAATAATTCAGCTTTTAATAGTGACATGTCGGCATCCACTCCTTTTCTTTGCAGCCATGCCACCAAATCTGCTTTCTTATTGGCTGACGTAGGTGCTTTATCAATTTGCACAGAGTGGTATGGGGCATTATCCATTATAATTGTGCTGTTAGGAGGGATATTCTGTAATAAATTTAAGAACCACTCTCGGAACCTTACTGCGTCCATTTCTTCATGATACTCTTTAGTGCTTTTGGATTGGAAAGCTAATAAAGAGTTTTCCACGAAGCCTGTAGACGCTGACCCAGCATGGCATATTATGAGGCGTCCACCTTTTCCTATCGGCACCTTCGAGCACGAAGCTTCAGAATCATCAGTCCATGTTTTCGGCACAGAATGGTTGGAATTTAGCCAAGTTTCGTCCAAAAATATTACATTATCCCAGTTTATAATTTGTTTAACTTCGCGCAGGAATGTTAGTCGCTGCATAATTATGTCATGTCGCTCCATAACAATTTTTCGTTTGTCAACTTTTTTGTATCTGAAGCCAATTCCTGTTATTACCGTTCTCAACGACTCTATGCTTCCCTTATACAGCCCGGCATCTTTTAAAGTTGCACATAACTTTGCCAATGTTGGAAATTCGCCTCTTGTAAAATACCCGTATATATGGTTTCTAATAGCATGACTATCGAATTCATCGATGCCTGTCACAGGTTTATTTCTTTTTCGTTTTTTCGGTGTGTGAAGTACGTTACTGTCACTCCCCGAAGGCCCATATTTTTCACTTAATATTTTGCCAACGGTGCGGCTACCAATACCGAGAGCTTCACCGACGCGATCCCGAACTTGTGTAACTGGCAGTAGAAGTCCACCATTTTGAGATTCACGCTCAAAATACTCGTGTAATTTCACCACCAATTCACGAGCCTGGCTGTTCAAAGTACGTCCTCTTTTCGACATTATTAATAAACACTTGCTTAGTTCGGAGTCCAGTATAAATATTGCCAAGGTAAACGGATAAAGAATGATCAGTCCAGAAAAGTAATAGCCAAGTCACAAATTGTAAAACACAAACGAGAAAGCAAGTACGCGCACAGTCAGCTTCCAAGATGGCGAGAGACTGCTGACGCCGAACCGACCGAGCGGACCGCGTGCGCTTGTAGTTGGCAGTGTTGCCAGAAAAAAAAATTGTAGAGACTTGGACACCTGCGATTTTGCCTATTGACCTAAAAATAATTAAATTAATTTATTTTAGGGTATCTGTGTATTCAGTGCATTATGCGGTCGCGCAGTAACGTCGTTAATTTATAACATCAGGCAACAACATTTTTGTGAATGGGTTCTACATACCTTATTTTTATTAGTTTTAGACGTAGAAATAAGACTTAGAAGAAAAAATTGTAATTGTAAAATCAATGGATGTGCTTGTTAAAAATTTGTTTATTTCTCTGTAATATGCAAACCCATACTATCATACACAAAAATAAATGTAAAAAACACTATCCCTGACTCCATTTACTATTTCGACAGCGTTAGCGCGAGAAACCCCGACTTATTTGGGCGCGAAAATCAAAAATCGACAAATCGCTTTCGACAACTTTTTAAAGAAGCAAATATATTTGATTTATAAATACGTATTTTTGGTGAATGGGTTTTATCTCATATTTTACGATTACATAACTATTTAGTTATGTAATCGTAATATGTGAGATAAATCCCATTCACATGAAAAAATATTTGTTTGGTTGTCAAGTGTAATTTGTAAATAATACATTCGATTTTTCGTATATGTAAACGATTTTTTTGCATACAAGTGTATCCGAAGAGTCGCAACACTACGTGCAGTGACCTAACTACGTAACTTTGTAATGCGGTCAAGAATATAACTATTACAAATTATTTACTGTGTAAATATGTGTTATTTTGCTTTGTTTGAAAGTTTTCAATTACATTTAGATATTAAGAATTGTACATTTTTAGATACAATAATGAAATCTTTCTAAATTCATGGTTTTATGAAAAAGGTTATCGAAACTGAATAATGTACGTATGAACAAAGTTGTTTCGGTTTGAAAAATATGAAACGTCAAACGGTACCTCTTAGATTTGATGGACTTTAAACAAAAATTTTCTGTGACCTCCCTTTGCGTACCGCTTGTACGCAAAGGGAGGTCACAGAAAATTTTTGTTTATGGATGAGAAAATCTTTACAATTGAGCAACATTTTAACAAACAAAATGACCGTATTGCTCAAAGCTCTAAGGAAGCTTCCCAATTAGTCGACAGAGTGCAACGTGGGCATTATCCGACTTCAGTGATGGTTTGGTGGGGTGTTAGCTATGAAGGAGTGACTGAGCCATATTTTTGTGAAAAAGGCAAAACATCGGCACACATGTATCAAGATACCATTCTTGAGAAGGTAGTTAAACCCCTTAACAACACCATGTTCAATAACCAAGTATGGTCCTTCCAACAAGACTCAGCGCCGGGTCATAAAGCTCGGTCCACGCAGTCTTGGTTGGAAGTGAACGTTTCGGACTTCATCAGAGCTGAAGACTGGCCGTCGTCTAGTCCCGATCTTAATCCGCTGGATTATGATTTATGGTCAGTTTTAGAGAGTATGGCTTACTCTAAACGCCATGATAATTTGGAGTCCCTAAAACAATCCATACGATTGGCAGTGAAGAATTTTCCCATGGAAAGAGTGCGTGCTTCTATTGATAACTGGCCTCAACGTTTAAAGGACTGTGTTGCAGCCAATGGAGACCACTTCGAATAAGCTTTTTATATTTTAAATTGTTTTATATTTATGTATTAAACTAACACACTGTAAAAGTAATAAATATTATTTGCAATAAAAAAAAATGTTTTTTCTTCGTAACTATATTTATGGCTAGACTAGGTATATTATATTACACTACCGCGGTAGCCTAGTGGTATGGGTAATGGACTGCTGAGACGAAGTCTCGGGTTCGATACCAGGTTTTACCAGGTTTGTCGATGCTTTTCGTAGTTATGTATGTATTTATCGCAGATTTATAAGTGCCCGGTTAATGGCAATAGGCTCGCCATTACATTGGGACCTAAACATAAACTAGCGAAATGTGGGTGCTAGCACCTCTGCCTACCCCTTCGGGGATAAAGGCGTGAGTTTATGTTATGTTATATTATATTCATATGATGATGGTATTACCATCATGTTATATTATCACATAATATAGGTATATATTTTGTATTCTTATCATTCGTCTCACAAATTTGGCACACCAGAACGGCCTCTCTTTTTTTTTATACTACTTAGTTGGGGCAGACAAGCACACGGCTCACCTGATGGGAAGCGGTTACCGTGGCCTATGTACGTATGCAACACCAGGGGTGTCACACTCGCGGTGCCGACCATGAAGAAACCTTCTGATGCCCCTCTTGAAGAACTCCATATTGTAGGCGCTTGGGAAAACCGCAGCAGGGAGGTCATTCCACAGCTTGAGTGTGCGTGGGATGAAGTTTCTGTCATACCGCACAGTGCGCACCGTCTCAGGTCGCAATGTGTGAGGATGAATTCCCTGCCTATGGCGAGAGGTGCGATGATAGAATGTAGCTACAGGCATCATGTCAAAAAATTCATCTGAGCACAAACCATTGTATAGGCGGTAGAACACACACAGTGAGGCAAAATCCCTCCTAAGGCTAAGAGGTTCCACACTACCTGTGAGTATGGGATTTTCAACCAGCCTCAATGCCCGTCTTTGCACTGAGTCGAAGGGGTCAAGCTGGTATGCAGGTGCTCCAGCAAAAAGGTGACAGCAGTACTCCATGTGAGGCCGAACCTGTGCTTTATAAAGAAGGAGTTGCTGCCCCGCAGTGAAGTACTGCTTCGCCCTGTTGAGCACTCCGAGTTTTTTTGATGCCAACAAAACCTTGTCCTGCAAATGACTTCGGTATTGGACATACCTGGAGATATCGACACCAAGGATCCCGATACTCGAGGAGATGGTAAGCGGTGTGCCCAGGAATTGCGGCGCTACAATGAATGGGGTTTTCTTAGCGGTGAATACACATACTTGTGTCTTAGTGGGGTTGTACCTCCAGCTCTTCTAGACTTGGCGCACTTACCTCAAGCGTCGCGGGTTTCCGGGGACGAGTTGGGGACTCTGTAGTCCCCACACACCCGAGGAGAGGGCCAGATCGTGAAATGGCCCTGGGTCGGCTGGGATGCGAGGGATATGCCTGTCAACCTCACCTTCGGCAACCAAAACGACCCACAGGCGGCGTGCGTGTTGGTCGGTTCGAGTCTGACATAACCTCTTCCACCGGCTCCGGTGGGATGGTAACCGTGGGGATTTAGCGCACGTAAAAAAAAAGGCGTCGTGGGCAAGAGGTGGTCCCGTTCCCTTAGTTGCCTCACTTAGCTTTTACATGTATGATAATAGACACATAGTCACTTACTTGATTCATATAGACTGGTGAAGAATGCGAATGAAATACTTTAATCAACAGCTTAGATGATACATGGTAGGGGAATGACTTGTGGAGCGCCGACACCGACGTCGCCACGCCGAATACTAATACTATTGGTATTGTTGGCACATATGAACTGAAAGAGATAAGGCAAAAAATGTAAACCTACTGCTATTTAAGAAACCACAAAGCTTAACACATTTGAATTTATAAATCAACTTAGCTCTTAAACATTTCATAAAATAATCAAAATATTGGTGTTGAAGCATTAGGGTTATCCAGCAAAGTGGCTGTATATGCTTCATGTGAACCTAAGGCTGTACTACCTCGCCCAAAGAATTAGCATTGTCATTCAATGTGGTAATGATGCCAGCCTTTTGGGAATCATACCAGTCCATGATAATGCGGTAGAATTTTATGATACATGTATGTAAATATTTTATCTCATTATTTTAGGCCCGTGTTGTAGAATGTTACTCAGTTCTAAATCTCCGTATTATTTGAGGACAGATTGTATAGGCAACCTGTCTCGTCTGTGGTACTCAGTTCTGAATCTTGTTTTAATTGAAGACTGATTGTATAGACAACCTATCAAATCTGAGGTAATCATTTCTGAAAAACCTTTTGATTTGAAAACAGATAGTATACAAGCTGTCAAATCTGTGGCACTCATTTCTGAACCTTGTTTTATTTGAAGACAGATTGTATAGACAACCTGTCAAATCTGTGGTGCTCAATTCTTAATCTGGTTTTATTTGAGGACAGATTGTAAATCTGTCTTCAGATAAATTTAACATTCAGGACTGAGTGTCCTTCTAGAAAACGGGCCTTAGTAAATACACTAAGGCCCGTCTAATAACAATGTATTATATAATATAGTCATAGTCAACTGATTGATTGATTCTGGGTGCAGGAATTTTTATTAGCAAAACTGCCACTAACTTACCTAACTATCATAACAAAGTCCTGTAACACATTGCAGTTAAAACTTTCAAAATCAGGTATTATAATGACTAGAGGTCTGTTTGGTTGCAACATATTTCTCTTTCTAGGCGATGAAGACAAGTAGTTGGTAAGATACCAATTTTTAAGTGTCTTCATAGTGCATTGATTTTTCTTCAATTTCTTCATTGGAGTTATGGTTTCTTCTACCTCTTCATCATAAGTAGCATCCTGGAACATTAGTTGTTATGTTTAAGTAAAATAGTATAATATACATTAGTGGGACCAACCATGTCATGTACCCCCTAAAAACGAGGTACCATAAAATTAAAGAATCTAAGAGAGAGAAGATATGTACCTATATATTAAATACTCACCAGCATTGACTCACTTCCTTGTATTAGTTGCCATACAGCATTTTCAACTAAATGTTTAAGAGTAGCTGCATCTTGTGAATTTACTAATGCAATATGTGGAGTTACTTCGTCTCTAAAATTTATAATATCATACTTATTGTTTGTACGGAGTAGGTTAACACATTGCAAGATTAAGCAACAGTAGAATAGTCAGACTAAAAAGGGTGGGTGATAGGTGGTTCTTATGACATTGAGACCCCTCCTTGCCTTGGAGAGCATGTTAAGCCATCAGTCATCTTATAAACATTTAAAAATATATATATCTGTTATATATTTTTATATATCTGTCCACTTTTCACTAAGTTCTCTACTTCTCTCTTTCTCCTATCGCATGTCTGCTGAAAGAGACTTCTATTAGAAATAAGCAGAGCCTCTGTTCTACATAATCTTGTGTGTACATAAATAAAATAAAAATATAATGGCAGTTGTTATAGGTAGGCATGTAGGGCACTCTGAGGTGAGGGCCTTGGACTAATGCTTAGACGATGATATGTATTTATAATTAAAAAAATATATATTGTGTTAGGACTGATTGTAAATGTTGACCTATTACCGCTAGCATACTGGGTGGGGTTTTTTATACCACTTAGGTGGCCGACAAGTGCACGGTCCACCTGGTGGAAAGTGGTTACCGTGGCCTATGGACGTGTCTAACACCAGAGAAGCCACACTCGCGCTGCCGACCCTGTAAGCACAGAGTTTCCGTGCCGTCAGTGTAGAGGACAAAGCAGGTCAAGCCTTTAGTCATCCCACTGACAGCACAAATTCTCCAGTGAGCTCTGGCTACCCTACTCACCGCTGGGAACACAACACGAAGTTATTATAACCGCGGTATTCTGTAGGGCGGGGGTACTTCCCCAGTTGGACTGCTCAATTGGGCGGAAATACCGAAGTGTCCTACCTCCTATCCATTAATCATAATAATTATAATTTATAAGTTAAAACATAAATACAAAAAACAGATTCGCGATTGTCGCATCGAACAACCCACTCCGCATCGTTCCCAGCGCAAAGGTGCCCATGATGCTGGCTGCGTTGCCTCGCTGAATCGCAATAGCCAACCTTTGCCCAAGAAACGAGTCGGAGCGGGAGTCACCGCCTTGGTCGGGGATACGGCGGCCAATTTCCGCGATCAACCTCTTCGTCTCTGACCCCCAACTGCCCATAGCCTCCACCGCAATAGGCACAAAATAATATTGTGGCTCCATTGCAGCGTATTTAACCCTTTTTTGCTCGTGGCGTCCTCAGCCGCCACCGCAGGGGCATTGATGGTGCGACTGAGGTGCGTGGTCGCGACTGTGCTGCCGCATGTAGTGTCCCACATCAGTCACCTGCCATTTTTCCACGGCACCAAAGTGAGACTATCAGGTCGTTTCCAGTCTAATTTGCAGAGACCCGGGGGCTCTAGCACGCACGGTACATTCGCCGATATGAGAGCCCTTCGGACTATGTCGTTGAAGTTATAAGTACTTTATTGTAATAAAGAGAAGTAATAATAATAAACGACTTTATTGCATGCTTCTCAATATATTTATGATAATATATAACCGTGTGGTTTCCGGCAGAGTAGAATTAGGGCCACCCCATCTCTTCCCATGCGATGTCGTACAAGGCGACTGAGGGATAGGGCTGTTTAACATCAGACAGATATATACAGCCCAGACTCAGCCTCAGATGCATGGAATACGGCAATAGGCTCACCCCTATTACGTGGGACAGAATGCAATTATTGGTGAAATGTGGGTTAATTCACCTCTGCCACAAAATTGCTGTACCACAACTCAGGGTTCATAAAGTTGGTGAGTCGTTTGTGCGCAGTTGTATAAAAATATTTAATAAAATTCCCCAGCATTTGGTGTCAGTCAAATCCTGGGGAATTTTATTAAATACTAAATAACTTTATGTATACTAAATAAATTTAAAATAGAAGTAAAAAAATATTTAATGAAAAAAGGTTATTATAAAATAGATGAGTATCTTGATGATAAAAATGTGAGGTCAACCTAAGTCTCTTGCTTGCTCGTACAGCATAAATTGTGAAAAGAAGATAATATAGTTTTAATATAGTTCTCTGAGATTCTTGCTGGTATCATCTCAGTAAAACTAACCTACTGAAACAGCGAAAATCATTTTCCAATGGTTTATTTATATACCATAGTTTAATATTTTTATGTTTTTTGACATCATTGTAAAATTTTGTCATTCATATGTGCTCTTTGTTAGCCTAAGCTGAATAAATGAAATTGATTCTTTGATTCTGTACACCAATAACATATTAGATTACAACATGTTATGTTTAGTTTGTGGCACATACAGATTTAAATGTAATTATTATATAACAATTATGTAAGTGACTGAAATTTCACAGGAAGGAGATATCACTTCCGATGTTTTGATATTATGAAAATAATATACAGTTACCTGATAATATTAGTTAACGAGATGAACTGAGAGACATGGTCTGGCTGACTAACTCCAGTCAGAAGTGTGGCACTAGGTATGACCCCTTCTATTGAAGAAGATTCATTACTGCAATGTTTTATGTGGCTAACTACATCGTTGAGCAGCAGACTGTACGTCTTATTATGTAAGTCCTAGAAACAAAGAAAAATATTTACTGCCAATTATAAGTTTTAAAATACCATAGCATAGTAACAATATTTAAAATATTTATAATAAACAATTTAATCATAGTTTCATACATACCAACAGTTCTCTTTCAATTACTGTCCAGTTTCTCTTATAAGTTTCATACCATTGTTCATTCTTAAATATTTTTTCAAATAAGGCTAGTCCACTCTTCATTTTACTAGGATGCTTTCCTTTTTTGAATCCATTTGGAAAGAGAAATACACCCTGAAAGATAGTCAAAAACAGTAGAATAAGGGCACTAAATTAATATCAGCAGAGTAGAATTTGGACCACCCCATCTCTTTCCATTCGGTCTCATACAAGGCGACTAAGGGATAGGGCTGTTCAACATCAGACAGATATATACTGCCCAGACTCAGCCTCAGATGCATGGCTTGAGTCAACAATAGTGCCTGGAAGATGGTAATAGGCTCACCTCTTATTAAGTGGGACCGAATACAGAGATTGGTGAAATGTGGGTGTTAATTCATCTCTGCCTAATCCTCTGGGGACAATGGCGTGATTGTATGTATGGATGTATGTATGTATTAACTTTAAAAGACAATAATAGTAAGAACTAATATAAGCTAACTAGAACTTGTTTAATTTGGCCCTTGTTAATAAAAAAAATACACACGAGTATTATACAGCTGTTCAGTCAAAAATTATTACACAAAATTTTGTTTTAACAACATTATATACCCTGTGTAATTTTTTATTAATAAAGGTCTAAGTATACACGTGAAATGATCATAAAGGTTACGATCTTAAATTAAAACTGCGTATCTATAAATCATCCCATGAATAAACAAACATCTAATTTAATGAAAAATATATATGAACTGAACATTTTACTAGTTACCGGTACATAAAGTTATTTAAATACCTTTGAAACGGACACGGTTGACTCCATACTTCACTTAAATTATTTACGCGCGCTAAGTCAAAATCCCAAACAAGGCAAACGATCCAGACGGTCCAATCAAAGATAAAATTTTAGTCCAATTCCAGCGAAAAACTATTCTCTTACGCATCTGCAGCCAGATCGGTGCAATTTCACTAGATTATAGGATAACAATAAGTTTCAACTTTCAAATGTGTACTACTGTACTAATAAGTTCTTTTTTATTTTGAGAACTTTGTTGGAACTACACTGACAATGACAGTAAAGGGTAAAGTGACAGTGACAGATAGGTATAAGGATAAGGCAAAAATATTAGTCTAACAAATATTTAGTCGATAAATACCATCATCAATTATCTCAAGATTTATTATTTAGATGACAGATGAAAATTATATGATTTTTGCAAGTGATGTGGTAAACGTTAATTCTTCTTTAACATTTTTATAAAGTGTAGACAAGTCTATTCTTCCATTATGCATAGGTACTTAATCTTACAAATGGGAAAGTAAATAAGATGTCCATTACGCTTCACACTTAAAAAAAACTGACACGATTGCGACGAAATATATTGACCTTATGATAATTTTTATAGTTTTATCACTTTTATCATTATCTATTTTTATTAATAAATTATTGTCGACTATGAACAAACATTTTGCTGATTTACGGATAGTGATATTCAATATGGAATACCAACCGAAAGAACTTTATTCAGTGATAGTTAAAAGTAGTTGTAAGAACCATTGAATCGATACCTATGTATATTTTAAGTACTTAGAATTTTTATTTTCATTCTATTAAGAAAACATCATCCAGAAAGTTTGTCATTAAATTAAAATTGTCTGCTACCTCTGATCAAGTGTTGGGAATATTTATGAAAAATAAATGGTCATGGTTGAATTTATTCACTCAATATAGTTTTATCGCGTCGAGACAAATAGAACCAATTTAGTATTCTATTGACTTAATCACGGATATCACGGGAGTCGGGATGTGTTATGAGCGTGCGATACGTGTCACCGCGAGTTAGCCCATCGGGGCTACTCTTATATCCTCTTTGATCGGGGTTTATGATCGAACGGCGGTAGTGCGATATACTCTTTGGTAGTACGTAGTAGTGCGGTGCGTTTCAGTCAGTCGCATAGCAACTACGTACCGAGTGCTTCGTATTGTTACGACTGACGTCGATATCTCGAAAACTAGTAATCGAATCTTTTAGAAATTAAAATGCATTGTTAGTGACGAGGTACTCTACCGATTGGCATAGAAAAATCTAGAATCGCCAACATAACGTCACAACCTACCTACCTCCAAGTAGGGGAAACCTAGGAGATTAGTGACAGAGGTGAGCTGTGACAGACGCTATTTCTTCTTACCTACGAAGGTGAGCGAGCTGGCAACAACAGTCGATTGACGTTTTAGAGACACTAGTTGACTTGGTAGTTAGTACCCGCCGGCGGCGCACGCGAAGAGGATTCGTAGTTATAACATCGGCGTGCAAAAAAAGTCGAAAAGTAAGTTTTTCGTCAAAATTTTGATTGAATTTATACTATATCATATTACATGTGTGTTGTTGTGTTATTTTTTCTTAAGTTGTGTAGTTATTTAAGTCTCAAAAGGTATCATCATTTTTTTTTGGTTGCATTTTGTTTAGAAAATTTAAATTATTATTCGGTGCAAGGCGTAATTTATTTGACTTCATTTTTCTGCTGGGTTATTACGACACTTTTTTATTCATTTGCAATGTCTGTATGTGTGTTTGTACATTAGAATATTAAGGCAAAATATTGCAAGTACAATCCACAATAAAAGCATGTGTCAAAAAAGTAATTTCCGATAAGAAATAATGCGCTGGTTGTGGTGTGGTGGTGCAAATTATGCATGCTGGATGACTACTTTTTTGTTTCAGAATGCCTAATAACAACAAACGAAAACCCGATAAAGGCACTGCTAGTGTTGAAATATATGAACTGGCCTTTGAAGAGGTTAGATTGAGAGGCAAAAGTTTAAGAGATGCCGCGTCGTCTCACAATCTTAACTATATGTCTTTGTCGAGATATATTAAGAAGAAAGTAGCTATGGGTTATGTACGTCCAACGACATTTACAGTAGAGGAGGAGAAAATATTAAGTGATAATTTGCTACCATGTGCATCATCTAACAAAAAAAGAAACGAGGGTCATTGCATATAAGTTAGCCAAAAAATATAATAAAAAAATTCCAAAGTCATGGGAGGAGAATGAACAGGCAGGAGAAGTGTGGCTCAAGATATTCATGCAACGACGAGCTCCAAATCTCAACACCGGCACAGTTGATAACGTTGAAGCAAAAGCCATTACTCCAAGCTCATCTATAGAACGTCGTGCCATGCCATCTAGAAATTCATTCGCTGTGAAGCATAATTCCAATGAACCTGTTGCCTCCATGTCTACAGTCTATAGTCCTCATGCCACTGTTTCTAATGTGTTCTCGCCAGAATCAATTAGACCGTTGCCAAAAGCTCCGCCAAGAAAAAACAGTCAACCGAACAGACGCAAAATCAAATCTTCTATGCTTACATATATACACCTACTAAGGACGAAATAGCTGCTAAAGAAGTCAATAGAAAGGCGTAGAATGTGAAAAAGCGTGTCTTAAGCGAAGATAAGAAGAAACCTAAAACAGCCAAAAAGACTAATAAGAAGAAGAGAACAGGTGATGACGAAGAAGAGGCAGAAAATAATTGTTTTTGCATGGTTTGCCTTGAAGCCTATTCAAACAGCAGATCAAATAAGGAGTGGGTGCAATGCCTAGAATGTAAAGCTTGCACGCAGATTGTACTGGAGGCGAGCTGAAATACGTTTGCCATAATTGCCTATCAGTATAAGATATAATTATTTGTTATGAAATAATATACATTGTATTTGTTGGTACTTGATGTGCTAAAAGATGATTAAACTACGTATGTAAAAAAAACATGTTTAATTTATTTATAATATGTGTAATGGTATTTTTTAATAATTAAACAGTATAAATAAATAGCTGTCACAACTTTCCTCGGTACCTGTCACATCTTAGGCCCCTCGCCCTCGGCGACTTTTTGTAGCGATGCTGTAGTGATACTGTCGTGCATCCGTATCGATACAGTCGCGAAGCGGTCGCTAGCTGTGTGCCCTCGCCCATGGGCTCAGATGCAGTCGCGATGCAAACGCGATATTGTCGCGCTTCTGTCTCGATGCAAACGCGATTCAAGCAACGGCAAAAAAATGTTTCAATGCCGTACGACTCCATTTTGCGCATGTGACGGACAACAGCACTCTCGACCTGTCTGTGTAGCATTGATGCTCGTCTTCCACTCATGTACCACCCTCCCTCCGTTCTTCCCCCGATGTCAACCGACACGGTCGCGCGTTTGCATCGATATAGTCGCGATTCAATAGTACGTTGGCATCTCTATTGTAGCACGTTGCAAATGCGACTAACACGTGTTAGTAGCGATGCTGTCGCGCGTTTAGTAAACCCGCGACAGCATCGCTACAAAAAGTCGCCGTGGGCGAGGGACCTTACCTCGGTGACAGGGGTGTTGTGACAAAGGGAGTAATCGTTCTTTTTATTGATTATCGCGGAAACTGTAATACTTTCCTTAATTTTGATAATTGTTTTGGAAAGGGAAGGAACGGTGCTACATTTATTCACATAGGTCTTAACTGTGGTATATTTCTGGAGCGAGATATTCCCCTAAACTTAAAAATTGCCACAACTCTCCTAGGTCTCCCCTTTCCAGATGATTCGACCCTCCTAATTGAGAGATATAAAAACACGCTCGCATAGCGACACGATTCATTCAATGTGTATGATTCAGTAAAAGTTTTCTACCCGAGATCAAAGTAACTATGCACAAAGGTTTTATTGCTTATAAAAAGTTGGTACCTACAGTAAAATGAGATACTTTAGTCCCACACTGCTTGCCGAGTCGATCCAAACTTTTCCGAGCGTTACCGAACGGACGGAATGCTTTTGTGGGTACGTTCTAGCTAATTTATCTTAATCTCTCAAGGTTGGCCAGAAAGGGGGTTGATAGAAGACTTACCATGTGGTTGGTCTTGATTTTCATAACTTGTACTGTCCTTAACATCAGAGGCTGCTATGTGCAACTCACAACCCTCTTATTCGCCTTGCATGCATGGTTTGTTGAATCTGAAATGATATGTGAGACTAGGAGACGCTGCTGTGGGACAACGCCTTCGTGGAGAGCCTATTGACTTTGGGGGCAAATGACGGGCTGACCCATACCACAAACACCCAGAGAGAACACCTTACTATAAACTTAGACGTAGAACGTGGTTGAGTATTCTGTCTCTAATAAGCTATACGATTTATTAGTATATTTCCCTCTTTAAGTTACTACTATACTAAGTTGAATTAGCTCATCAGGTTCATACTACCTACTCATCTCAAATACACTCACACACTAACAACCCGATTTGCCCTAACGGGTGGTATCCCTTATTTTGACTTATTTAACAAGTATATACCTATAACTAGTCTACTGAACCGGCTATCCCATGATATCATATATCCACACTAATTAGTCCGGCCTACTCTATTAATCTGCTTTGCTAACTGTTATTTATTTAAGAAGTGTATCACCTCACTCTCACGTGATACCTGAGGTGACGTAGTCTGTCCTGTGAACTCCATTGTCCACACAGACTAACCCCGCTTACTTCGTTAATCTACTTTCTAACTGTGGTTTATGTAACAATGAAGTATATCACCTCACTCTCATGTGATACATGAGCTGGCGTAGTCTGTCCTATGAACTCCATTGTCCACACAGTCTAGCCCTGCCCGAGTCGCCCCAGGCGAATTTCCTACTTTAGCTTAATGAAACCAGAATCCACCCTAAAGACGTTTGCAGTACATGTGAGCCTGAGCCGCATCCGCCTGGTGGCGAGCCATTACGCGGACTCCCCGCGTTTAGAATGCAGGTCCTGTCGTGAACCGAAATTGCAATACAGTCCTGTTGACATATTACAATCCCGTCACGATGGTCTCCTCGCACCTTAGCCTTAGAATGGACTGCAGCTATTCTCCCCCTTCGTCGAAAACACCACACCTTCCCAGTCTGTTCTACCGGCGCGAGTGACACCGACACCAAGAGGAGGTCCTCTGACGTTGACCACTCCGTTAGTTAATGATGCTCAAGTCTCTTGAAAAGGTGTATTACAGTAACCTTAGAACATACTAAATGTCTCCAAGAGACGGTTATAAGATTTATCACTTTACTAACCTTAGCTTTTCCTATGTGACCAATAAACTGCCTTTCCTTTAATCTACCCTAAATTGAGATAATCTGAAATGACTATAAATACTATTTCCATATTTCAATAACAATACAATTTACACAAGCTACAGACTTACTAAAACTGACTGATAACCCTGAAAACTCACTTAATTTTGTCAATAAATTCTTTACAACAATTGGTCAGGATCTAGCAAAAAACATACTTAGGAAAACAAACTCAACAGAAACGGATCTAATAAACAAAAGTAGACTAACTGAAAATCACAACATATGCCCTTCGTTTATGCTCTTTCCTACTGATTATATCGAAGAAGATGAAATTATTCTTAAACTAAAAAGTAAAAGTGCTCCAGGGATAGATACCATCTCTAGTGATTTCCTTAAAAAATATCACACAATTCTATGTTCTCCGATTGCACACATCTGTAATCTTAGTCTTAGCCAAGGTGTCTTTCCTCAAGCATTCAAAAGGGCAGTTGTTATTCCTGTTTTTAAGGATGGGGATAGGGACACTGTATCGAACTACAGACCAATATCGCTGCTAAGTAGTTTAAGTAAAATACTAGAGAAAATCGTCAATCACAGACTTGTAAAATACTTGGAAGATAATAGATTGTTGTCCACCAAGCAATTTGGCTTCAGGCCTGCAAAATCCACGACAGACGCGGTTCTTTCACTTTCCAACATGGTAGCAGATTACGTCGATAAAAAAGAGAAATGTATAGGCGTTTTCCTTGACCTAAAGAAGGCTGGTTTTATGACTATTTGAACGATAGAGAACAAGTAATAAAGGTGGGGAATGCTCTAAGTAGTCCAACAAAAACAGCTTCATATGGCATTCCACAAGGTAGCACGCTGGGACCTACACTTTTTCTTGCCTACGTCAACAACCTCGCGAATCTTAACATCTCGCATGGGCACATTGTTGCTTTCGCTGACGATACTGCCATTCTATTCCATGGTAAAACATGGCAAGATGCCAGAAATAGAGCAGAGGCTGGTTTAAGAGTAGTTACACGATGGCTCGAAGATAATCTAGTAACGATTAACGCCCAGAAAACAAAATACATATGCTTCCATAACACAATGCATTCGAAGCCCCCCGATAATCTTTCTATCCAAATCCACACATTCCCATGCAACAGACTAGACACACCGACTGACATTTGTAACTGTGACGAACTAGAATCAACACAACATATACGATACCTAGGATTAATTATAGATAAAAACCTTAATTGGAAACCCCACATATCTTCATTAACAAAAAGAGCAAGAAAACTTATACCCGTCTTTAGGGACGTGGCTGAAACTAACCTTCTTTTGAACGTATATACCGCACTTTGCCAATCGTTTTTAACATACTGCCTGCCAGTGTGGGGAGGAGCAGCAAAAACCCACATGCTTGAGCTAGAGAAGGCCCAGCGTGCAACCTTAAAAATAATGCTAAGAAAACCGCGTCTACACCCTACTGATTCTTTATACAAAGATGCAAAGATATTAACAGTCCGACAACTGTATATAAGAGATATAGTCCTGAAAATTCATTCCACCATACTTCCACCACCTCTTGGCAATAGGAGTAGGAGACCAGACATCCCTAACAAAACATTTGCACATCGCCAATATCCATTTCTAGGTCAACACATATACAAAAAAATTTGTAAATCGAGAGACATCGTATGAAAAAGTAGGTTTTCCCTGAAACACTACACTGCACTATTGCGAAAAACCCTCCATAGCAATTCAATCTCGGTTGGATTGTGTTCAGGGGTCAGCATGTGCATAGCCGGGCAGAGGTGGTGGTTGTCGCAGCACTAGTGGGACCAGTGGGTCTTGGCGTAGTCTAGTGGGGATGGCGCGGGGCGATGCGCCGAACAGGGAGACCTGTAGAAACGGTGGTGCCGCTGGCCGCCCGCGGTATAGTACAGGGGCCCAACTGGGGTTAACCACCTTGGGAGGCTGCCTCACCAGGCCGCGCATAATCCCGATATGGTTCGTCGTGCCGGTTGGTGACCGGATTTGGGAGCCCGGCGACCATACTCGGGGGGGTACGGGGGCCCTTCCGTTCGGCGCGTCGGCTCTCGCCATGCCTCACATTCATAGATAAAACCAATATCCCGCGCTTTGTCACACGGTGCTGCGGCGGCAATCACTTCTTTTTTTCACGCCTTCTCCCACCCAAACTCATGGCAGCGCAATTTATAGAAAAAGGCAACACAGCGGCTCGTCACACTCCCAAAAGCTTGCTATTTGAGGTGGAGTCCACTAACATCTGTGGGCTCCATGCAAACCTCAACGCCGTCCACCAACACCTAGAGACGGCGAAACCTGCCATGTTTTTTCTAACGGAGACGCAAATACACCGCCCTGACGACACGACCTACTTGCTCTACCCTGGCTATGTTCTTGAGGAAAGTTTTCGTGCAAAAGCCGGGGTGTGCGTGTTTGTTAGGGCGGATGTTTGCTGTCGCCGTTTGCGCTGCCTAGAGGACCCATCCTTCTCCGTCCTTTGGGTACACGTAGACCATGGCCCTACGAGTCAGATCTATGTGTGCCTCTACCGTTCCCATACAGGAGATGCTGAGACAACTCGACTCTTTGAATATCTGAGTCAGGCGGCAGATGATGCGCAGGAGCGATTTCCGAATGCCGAAATGGTATTTTTGGGGGATTTTAACGCCCACCACGAGATCTGGTTGGGCTCCTCCAAAACAGACCATGCGGGAAGAGCCGCCCACGCATTTGCTCTGGCGCACGGCCTGACCCAATTGGTGCACGAGGTCACTAGGATACCAAGAAGGTCGGGCCAAGCACCTTCTCTGCTAGACCTTCTGCTGACGAGTGATCCGGACCGATACAGTGTATCGGTGCGAGCCGCGTTAGGCAACTCTGACCACTGCCTGGTCTGTTCCACGGTGCCTATTATGGCGCCCCCACGACCCGTGCAGGGGAAGCGGCGTCTCTGGCACTACTCGTCAGCGGACTGGGATGGACTTCGTGACTATTTTGCGTCCATCCCGTGGGTTGAGCGCTGCTTTGAAGGTAAGAACCCATCGGATTGTGCTACTGCTGTCGCCGGTGAGGTCGGTCTGGGTATGGAATACTATATCTCATACACCGATGTCACCGGTGACCGCGGGGTGCGTTGGTTCGGGCGCGAGTGCGCGGAAGCTGTTGAACAAAAACAGTCTGCGTACCGCGCTTGGGTAAGGGCGCGCGCCACGCGCCATCCCAATCTGGGCCACTTCAAGGCAGCGTACAACAGAGCCACAAAGGTCTGTAGAAGGGCCTATGTCAGAGCGGATGCCCTGCGCATAGCGCGGCTTGGTCAAGAGCTAGTGATGCATCCCACGGGAAGCCGTGGCTACTGGCGACTGGCTAAAGCCGTGCAAGCCAACTTCTGTCAGCCTTCGCTGCCTCCGCTGCGTAACCCTGATGGATCCCTGGCCCATGAGTCGCAAGAGAAGGCTAATCTGCTGGCTAATCTCTTTGCGGCCAACTCCCGAATCGATGATTGTGGTACGCAGCCACCAACACTACCCGACAGTGACCACGCGATGCCTGATATCCATATCAGGCAACGCGATGTCCGTGCAGTGCTGCAATCACTCGATGTCCGGAAAGCCAGTGGTCCGGATGGTATTCCAGCGGTAGTTTTGAAAAAATGTGCAGCGGAGTTGTCTCCAATGCTTACGCGCCTGTACCGGCTATCCTACAGTTCGGGTACAGTGCCTTTGCCTTGGAAAGAGGCGAATGTTCAGCCGATTCCCAAGAAGGGGGATCGCTCGGAGCCAGCCAACTATCGACCCATAGCCGTCACCTCAGTGCTGTGCAAAGTGTTTGAGCACATAATTAACAAACAGCTCATGCGGCACCTAGAGGATCACTCCTTAATTAATGACCGGCAATATGGCTTCAGACCGAAACGGTCAACGGGTGATCTTCTAGCATACGTTACCCATCTTTGGGGTGAGGCTATGGACAAGCACGGCGAGTCACTGGCAATTAGTCTTGACATCGCCAAAGCTTTCGATAGAGTCTGGCACAAATCGCTTCTTTCTAAGCTACCTGCCTTTGGTCTGCCTTCTAGGCTGTGCAACTGGGTTGCTAGCTTCCTGCAGGGGCGCCGTATTCGCGTCCTTTGTGACGGACGAGCTTCAGAGTTTCTGCAGGTTAATGCTGGCGTGCCCCAGGGGTCCGTCTTATCACCCACTCTCTTTCTTCTGCATATCAACGACATGCTGTCTACCGGCAATGTTCATTGTTATGCAGACGATAGCACTTTACATGGGAGTTATCATGGACATCCAGCGGCCAAGCAGTCAGATATCGCAGAGAAAAGGCAGCTTCTTGTCACTGAGCTTGACGGGGTCCTGAATCACATTTCTCAATGGGGCTCTGAGAACCTGGTTGAGTTCAATGCCAAGAAGACGCAGGCATGTGCGTTTACAGCAAAAGTATCTTCTTTCCTTCCCCTCCCCACTCTTCAGAGCACGCCACTGCCGCTGCAGGACAATCTCAATATCCTAGGTATGGATGTACGCTGCAACCTGAATAACAAAAACTACATCGAAAGCATCATCAAAACAGCCTCACGAAAACTCGGAGTCCTGAACAGAGTGAGACGATTTTTCACGCCGGAGCAGCGGTGTCTTCTATACAAGACACAAATTCGCTCCTGTGTGGAGTACTGCTCGCATCTCTGGGATGGTTCAGCAAAGTACTTACTAGATGCTCTCGACAGGTTGCAGCGACGTGCGATCCGCATCATTGGGAATCCCGAGATCACGAACACCCTAGAACCTTTACAGCTGCGTAGAGATGTTGCGTCCATGGCTGTATTTTACCGTCTGTACCATGGGGAGTGTTCTGATGAGCTCTTCCAATTAGTCCCACCCTCCCCTTTCCTACACAGGACAACGCGTGCAGGTCTTAGATGTCATCCGCACACGGTGCAAAACATCCGATCAAGAACCAAGCGGTTCGGAGACTCTTTCTTCTGTCGCACCATTAAGGCCTGGAATTCATTACCAGCTCACGTGTTTCCTTCTTCCTACAGTCCCGGGTCCTTTAAGCGGGGCGTGAAAAAGCATATGATAAGGCCGTCAAGCTGAGTGTCACCATTGTCACACGGTATGTGTAAGTAATGGTGACCCTCTTTTCTGGGATTTTGCCTTCAGCTTACCATCAGGCAAGGCGAAGTCCAATTGACGTGTCCTATATAAAAAAAAAAAAAAAAAAAAAAAAGAATATTATTCTATGAACTTACCGAATTGAACTACTCAACAACAGAAAATTATATCAAACCCATACTGTAAGTTAAGTAGGTGACACTTATTAACGTAGATACACAGACACACTCACCTGACAGACACACGCACTCACACACACCCACGCGCGCATACCCACACACATACACACAGACGCATGCACGCACATGCGCACACACACACACACACAAACAAATACTCTCACACACACGCACGCACGCACACGCACACACACACACACACACACACACACACACACACACACACACACACACACACACACAAAGAACCACACACACACACACACACACAAAAAGAACCACACACACAAAAACAACCACGAAAGATTACGAGCCTGACTGCCACAGCACAGATCTGCAAAGATCTAGTTTGGTAGTCAGCGTATATGTAACTAGATTTAAGTACTTTTGGTCAATAAATGATTATTATTATTATTATTATAATAAGCCCTATATCTTGATGGGCCACTCGATGGATATTTAAGTGTTTAACATGACTACAACCACATTGTATGCGAGGAGCAGTCTGAATCAGTTTATCTTGACTACCTGACGATTAAAGACATTTAACAATAATACCCTCATAATGTATCGTTATATCCCTCGCCAGGCACATCCTGGACTGTTTCCAAAACAATATTATTATTAAAATAACAATACTCTTTCTAATCTAACACTGGGTAAGAAAGTTACGTCATGAAGAATTACACCCGCGAAACTCTCGCATCACAAGCAGAAAGCCCATAGACAAATATAATTCATAGGGCTTGACAACAACCCAATCTGAGCTTAGTCTTTGGTACATCGTGATTTCACTACAGCTTTGGCCTTAGAGATGTGCATTGTGCAGTGAGTGCGGCATACCAATAATTCTTACGTCCTTATTTATGCGCTGAATTTCATTTTAATAGGTACTGAACGATATTCTTGTGTTTTGAATATACAATAAAAATAAAAATAAATAGGTTCTTCTAATTTTAAAAATCATCATCCTCTGAGTCTTTGTCCAACCCTGTTGGGGTCAGCTGTTCAGTGTAACTACGAAGCGGCTAAACTGCGATGTCTTCCGAGAAGCGAGTGCCATCTGACCTATAAAACTCAATGGTGAAAAAGATACTCATCATCATCTTCATCCTTGTGTTACCTTCCAGCCTGAGTTGTGGTTCTTAAGACTTTTTGGTAAGTCAGTTGGGGTCAGTTTTGCCTAACAACCTAACGGTGAAAACGATTTTTTTTTAAATGTTATTTTCATAGACCTTTAGACCTAATATGTAGCTTACTTTACTAACCTATAATTTCCCGTCTCCGTCCTTTTACGTAATACTGTTACGTTGGCTTTGTCATATAAATATTTACCTGCTTCGATGGCTTAGTACGATAAAGTTAGTACTACTATCGTAAGATTAAAAATTTTCGATGATCTCTATAAGCGCGGGTCTGGGGGTTATAGGTGGAGACTCCTGTCACCCTATCAAAAGCAGAGGCGCGATTCTGTTCTACCTCTATCCAGGGCCAAAATAAGGTTGTTGTCTCCAGTTGTCTCCAATGCTTACGCGGCTGTACCGACTGTCCTACAGCTCGGGTATAGTGCCATCGTCTTGGAAAGAGGCGAATGTACAGCCGATCTCCAAGAAGGGGGATCGCTCAGAGCCAGCCAACTATCGACCCATAGCCATCACCTCAGTGCTGTGCAAGGTCTTCGAGCACATCATTAACAAACAGCTCATGCGTCACCTAGAAGATCACTCCTTAATTAGTGACCGACAATATGGCTTCAGGCCGAAACTGTCAACGGGTGATCTTCTAGCATACGTTACCCATCTTTGGGGTGTGGCTATGGACAGGCACGACGAGTCACTGGCAATTAGTCTTGATATCGCCAAAGCTTTCGATAGAGTCTGGCACAAATCGCTTCTCTCCAAGCTACCTGCCTGCGGTCTGCCTCCTAGACTGTGCAACTGGATTGCTAGTTTCCTGCGGGAGCGCCGTATTCGCGTCCTCTGTGATGGACGGGCTTCGGAGTTCTTGCAGATAAATGCTGGCGTACCGCCAGGGGTCTGTATTATCTCCCGCTCTCTTTCTTCTGCATATCAACGACATGCTCCACACACATGTCCACCGGCAGCATACATTGCTATGCAGACGATAGCACCTTACACGGGAGTTATCACGGACAACCTGCGGCGAAACAGTCTGATATCGCGGAAAAAAGACAGCTTCTTGTCACTGAACTGGACCGGATCTTGAATCATATTTCTCAATGGGGCTCTGAGAACATGGTCGAGTTCAATGCCAAGAAGACGCAGGCTTGTGCGTTCACAGCAACGGTATCTTCTTTCCTTCCCCTTCCCACTCTTCAGAACACACCACTGCCACTGCAGGACAATCTCAATATCCTATGCATGGATATTCGCTGCAAACTGAATAACAGAAATTACATCGAGAGCATCATCAAAACAGCCTCGCGGAAACTCGGACTCCTGAACAAAAGTGAGACGTTTTTCACGCCGGAAAAGCGGTGTCTTCTCTATAAGACACAAATTCGCTCCTGCGTGGAATACTGCTCGCATCTCTGGGATGGCTCCGCGAAATACCTACTAGATGCTCTCGACAAGTTGCAGCGACGCGCGGTCCGAATTATGGGGAACCCTGAGGTCACGAACACCCTCGAGCCTTTGCAGATGCGTAGAGATATTGCTTCCTTGGCTGTATTTTACCGTCTCTACCATGGTGAGTGTCCTGATGAGCTCTTCCAACTAATCCCACCATCTCCTTTCCTACATAGGACAACACGTGCAGGCCTTAGATGTCACCCTCACACTGTGCAGAAAATACGAGCAAGAACCAAGTGGTTCGGAGACTCTTTTCTATGCCGCACCACCAAGACCTGGAATTCATTACCAGCACACGTGTTTCCTTCTTCCTATAGTCCCGGGGCCTTTAAGCGGGGCGTGAAAAAGCATCTGATGACGCCAAGCTGAGTGCCACCATTGTAACACTTAGTGTCTGTAATGGTGACCCTCTTTCCTGAGACTTTGCCTTTAGCTTACTATCAGGCGAGGTGAGGTCAGTGCCAACTGTCCTATATATAAAAAAGGACACATTTTACGTAAGTGTGCTATTATTATTTGATAATATAAATAAATTTGCGCGTGTGTCATGCTTAGGTACTCATTTGTTTTATGTGTTAACTATTTTGGTGGGAGATGAGCGACGTCGACGACTTTAGTATAACGCAATGAAGGCACATCTCTCGAATATCTGTGGACTATTTTTTTTAACCACTTTGGTGGCGGACAAGCACACGGCCCAACCACGAAACGGCTTAACCAACCCTACCTAATAGCTAATGACAATGACATACATGACAATAAGACAAAAAAGAACATTGACCCTAGATTCCATAGAGTCCTCCACCCCCAAAATTCAACGGATCGACTACCTGAATCACACGGGGAGTGGACACACGGAAACAAATTTACTGACGCGACTAACGTGGCTCTGTTAGAATTTTTTGAAAAACTTGACATTGGCGTCTCGCCATTAATAATATTTATAAACATTTACTGAGTCGTTGGCGGAATCGTTGGAATTGCCATAGGTCAAAAAAGAAGAAGAAAAAGTCCTCGACAGATTCAACTAAACATTTTACGCGGAATGGCCAAATTTTTTATTCTTATATTATTATATTTATTTGTCTGTACATTGGAGATATTTAAAAAAAAATCTTGTCTGTTCACGATGGACGCAAAAACGACCGAACGGATTTTGATGTGCTTTTTTTTTAATTAGAAGGTCTTAGTTAGACTCATAGACTAATATATAAAACTGGAAGTCAGACTTGATCTTACAAAATGTTATAGGGAGGTACTCGTAATCACAGTCGCAGTCTAATGAACTTATACTGTGATATCAAGAGTAATTATCATTAAGTATACTTACTGTGATATCATGTTTAATGTAGAATCGTAACTATGGCCAAAAAAAAAATACTATAGGATAGAGGAAATTATAGGATAGAATGAGTTAGGTTATCACCTAACTCCTATCCTCCGATTTGCATGAAATTTGTGTGTAAGTTTAAGCAGGCAACAGTAGGTAATATCCTTCAGGACTGCAGGGGTAGGCACCTAATCCTGTAGGCACTCTATACATACATACCAACCGATTGACTACATTACTTTTTATAATTATATCATTAGATACTTACCTAGATGTAAATAAGTAGATACCTACAGCAGTTCTGTTACTACAGCTTTTATCACGAGATATTTGATAAAAATAGGTTAACGTTTTGTTTTCTTCTTTATTCATCTTGACATTGTTGCCGGTTACATCCGAGTTTGTCACCTCGAAGCTCTCCGCTTAACTCCTTCTCTTCAGTCAAATAAGGAAAGAGCTTCGTCCGCCAATCACTTACCGGCTTGCAGGCGAAATGAGACCTAACCACAGAATAAATAATTGTACTATTGTAAATAATTGTAATATTGTAAATAATAAAATTGCACTATTGTAGGTAAATAAGTGTATTTATGGTCGGCAGCGCGAGTGGGACAACCCTGGTGTTGATACGTCCATAGGCCACGGTAACCGCTTCCCATCAGGTGGGCCGTGTGCTTGTCTGCCACTGCTCTGTGCTGTACTAAGTGGTATAAAAAAAATCTGCATAGCTAAAAAAATATCCGAGTGAATCTTGATAACCCAATTATAACTTCACGCTCATAGATCAAGGCTCACACTGCGGTATTTGCAATCAAAATGAAAACTATTCCTAATCGAGATATACAAAAAAAAACAATTTGTAACAGAAACGTGATTTTATTGTCCATGCCTACGGTAGTACTTACATACCTACCTACTGCTTTAAGTGCAGCAGAAGAAATTATCTAGTTACCTTACTATGTACATTTTAATAAACACAAAATGAAATCATTTTATATACTTAGTTTAGTATGTAACTCAAAGATAAAAAAGTCTCATATTATCTTTGCGTTCACTTTTTACAACCTAAATCTTTACCGTGGATTTACTAGTATTACTATAGTATTTACTAGTAGGCGAGGTAGGCGGTAGTCAAATGTGGCAGAATTTAAGGTGAGCATTGAGCATATAACTAACGTAACAATTTTATTATGTTTGCGACATCATTACTAATTAGGTAGGTATGGCCGGTTGGCCATAGGTGGCCTCAGGTCACGCTTCACCAGACCCATCGAGATAGTGCACTTGCTTGCGGACGAGAATTCAGCGTAAGATTTACTCTCAGGGTTTGGAAGACCAGGTTAGTATTCACTTTGTCTGTTAACACTAGTTGAAATAAGGGCCTATGTATGTTGATTAGAATTTAAAAAAACTAAATGTATAAATATTTTCAAATGTAGGTATCCTTTTCTTCCTCTTAACGATATCCCAGTTGCATGGTAAGTATTAACTTTTGAACCCTGCATCGCAGTAGCGCAGGGTGATTTTTTGCAAAAGGGAAGCCGGTGGAAATTAAGCTTACATTGATCTAGTTTGTCATGCACCATGTCACCCTTTGGGAAGTCGGCAAGAATCGGGTTAGGGACCCATCGCCTCTGCTGCATCTAGTAGGTATATAGATACCATCTAGTATATAGATATATAGCATTCGAGGTCTCGATCAATCAATCAATTAGCATATCACTACTGGACATAGCCATCCCCCAATATTGTGTGCCTACTGTTTCCATGCTCGCCGAACGGGATGGTACAGGTTTCAGGTTATTTCGAGCTTTCCTTCTCTCGCCGACACCCGTCAGATGAGATGGGGTGGTGATACTTGTATTTTATCTCCGTCACCACACGATATCTTTCTCTGTCACCATGCGGATAATTCAAAGTACGCTTGCTATTTTTAATAGATATCTATGTCAGTTTTCTAAAAGTGATTTTAGCTGACCTTCCCTCCCAACCCCGAGGACAAAGCGGAACCTAGGCCGGAATTTAGCAGGCACCTGCTAATTTAGCGACTAACCAGTTAGCACAGTTTCAAATATATTGGTTCCATAATGCCAAGAAGCTCCACGTAAAAAGGAGTGATATAATGAAGTAAAGTGATATTATATAGATAAAGAACGTAGTGAAAAAAGAAAATATGAAATAGAAGTAATCTGTTTTAGGTCAAAAACAAATAAGTTCATATATATTTATACTCCATTCTGTTAGGTACTTAACTGTGTCTTTTTATTAATATTTTATGTTTAGAAACTCATTTTAAAGACTAATAACCAGTAGTTAGTTGGTTAGCCTAGTTAATTTATTTAATATGTGCTTTTATCAATTTAAGGGAAAAAATTATAAGAATACCGTCCTATATGGATCGGAGAGCTGACCCGTAAAAGTGACGTTGCATGGAGCCGAAATGCGAATGTTGACATGGATGTGTGGTGTGACGAGAATGGAGAAGATGTAATTGGATCGCCAAAAAAAAAGGATAAGATTAAGAAAAGGACGGAAAAGCTACGAGGAAATCATTTGTCCTGGTTCAGACATGTAATGTGTAGGGATGAGAGTAATGTCGTAAGGAAGGCACTGACTATGGAAGTGGATGGCTACAAGGGGAGAGGGAGACATAAAATAAGGTGGATGGACTGTGCGAAAGATGGTATGGTTAAGAAGGGAGAGAGAGAGGGAGTGAATGTTGAGATTACTACAACCAGAACTGAATTAAAAAAACGTATGTTGCACCGACCCTAAATAAACTTGGGATAAGGGCATGAGGATGATGTGTTTTTAAAAAAAGTCGCTACTAGATTGTTTACTTCTAGTTAAGTACCTAACCGAATGGCGTAAGATACAATATGTATTGTACCGATTGAAGAAAGGTTTCGAAATGATTTAATTTTGTTCAATAGTTTTATTATTGATCCTGGCACAGAACACCTACCTAGCATACTCATGAAAACCTTTCAATGGGAAGACGATGGAGTATAACGGTATATTGATAATGTTGAATAGGTACATGCAAAAGGCTGACGATATAAAATCAATTTGTTACTAATATTACAAATAAAATATTCTTAGATACATTATTAGGTCTAATAATATTTACATTAACATAGCTATTATCTTTATCCTAAGCAGAAGTATATAACGTCAACGTTATTATCAATCTATTTACTTATTTTGAATTTGAATCATACGACAAAATGAAATAAAGATTTCAATAAGATTTTGCAAACTAAAATGTGTCGTGTCGTCACTGCGGTGATCGAGGTGATAGAGTGGACTCTTCGCATGGTGAATGGCGTTCTTCCTCCGTACTAAACTTGTATTCTCGATCACCTTGTGAATGATCTTGCACGGGGGGCGTAACTCGCCCTTCTCCGGTGGTCGCTGCTTCTAACGTAGGTCCTGTAGGCCCAAAAGTCATACCTTCTGTTCCGTATGTCACTTCGCCTGTTCCGACGTACTCAGATGGTTGATAGCCGTAACTGTTCAAACTGTTAAAAAAAAAACACAAAATTAGTTCTCATATTCACACAGTTTCATACATACATCGCTTTTTTTTATCAAGGACACGTCAACTTGACGTCACCTCGCCTGATGGTAAGCTAAAGGCAAAGTCTCAGGAAAGAGGGACACCATTACAGACACTATTAATGTTACAATGCTGGCACTCAGCTTGGCGGCCTCATCAGATGCTTTTTCACGCCCCGCTTAAAGGACCCGGGACTGTAGGAAGAAGGAAACACGCGTTTATCCCATTAGATGAGTCTCCAGAACGTTATGAATACTGTTTTATTATGTCCCATAGATTAAGCATTTTGTGTTAACATGAACATCTTCATTAAAAATATTATGCGCTTTTTAGGGCGATCGCACCTGGCCGTTCTATTAACATTTTACACCATAAACGCCACCAATTATTTGTATAACAGATCGCAATAGATTAAAATTTAAAAATTAGCAACTACCTATTGGGCCAATAAGAAATATCTTCGATAGCATGATGAGCATACGGCGCGTAGGCATGCTGATAGTATGGTGAATGATGCTGCGCAGGAGTTTCATACTGCAATGGATAAAGTGGAGCAGGTGCCGAAGATGGCGAAGAGGTACTCGTAGGAGGTGCTGGTGCATATTCAAGAGGTGCTGGATACGCGTGTGGAGGAGTGCGGTACGGAGCGGGAGAGGTATTCGGTTGAGGCGAGCTGCTGCCTTGAGTAGAGCTCCAGTAACCGCTACTGCTCGCCCATGTGTAGCTACCGCTACCATTCGGCGCAGTCGTCCGTTCTGGATTACTGTAAGAAGCTGAAAATAAAAATATATATTTTGTTTAATTTTCTGGGGACTTCGAGCTTCGTGCTGGTAGCTCCGTTAGCTATAGGATAGATAGGATAATGCGCATAAAAATGTTCTGTGTTCGCTAGGATGATTTACATCATTTTTGATATCAAATATTAATTACAGAGTGTTTAGAAACATATCGAAGTAAGGACTTTTTATATTGTTCAATGAATTTATAAATCTATGAACCTATAACGCTTGGGCTACCTCTCTCGAACCAGTCAATTAAGGTAAATTAGAGTTGAGAGATTAGTTACCCTCTTGTGAAATAGGCATGTCTAGCTCGCTACAAGCTACCTTCGATATTATCTGCCTTCCAATAACCTTGTTAGTTGATATCAAAAGACAGGTAATTTAAAAGCTATTGTGTACGCACAGTATTAACTAAGTCTCATGGAGAGATTACGAGGGATTCATCATTATATTTCAATTGTTAGTCTGATGATCAAAATACCCTACGTTTTATATGTCTACCGAGTCTGAACCGTAACTTTTGTTCCCTGAGTACATAGGTAAGAAAACCGGTAACTTCACTCTTTTTTAACGTGCGAAAATCCACTCTAATATTTCCTCGCCGGAACCAACGGGGGTGGTTAAGTCGCCCTCGTATCGATCAAAAGCGAACGACCGTTTTGGACCATCAGTTGCCCGGGGTGGAGGCAGCCTCTGACATATCCCTGAGTAGTTTTTCACCTTTTTATGTTTTCTTCTGGTGTAATTGTGCTCTACCTAGAGTTTCCATGCTGGTACAAAATATATTTAATTACTTACAAGGTGGTGATAGAGTCCTTGGTCGTGATGGAGGTCGCGGTGGATACGGAGCTGGTCTACGAGACGCTGCATTACTACTCCCGTACAACGACTGCGAAGTCACAAACCATCCACCGACTAAAAAGTAAGTTTAAATGTTAGCCACAGCATTGAAAGTCGATATACTTAAAACAATCGAAAATGTTCTTATAAATAAACGTTTTGATTTGATAAATACCAAAAGGTTCACGACAAAGTTGTGGAAGATAAAGCTAGCTTAGAAAGTAACCTGTTAAAAATATACCTAAGTATACCTACATAAATCAATGAAATAGATTACCAAACATATGTGTTCATATGTTTTATTTCATTTGCAATTTATCGCAATTGAATACCTACGATTCTATACCTACCATTATTGTAGCAGTCTATCACGAAAAGTGAAAGTTCACAAAAATCACCCTTTCCCTCTTTAGCTGTCTTATCTTTAACGTGATTTCCACATCCATTTTAGTTGTCCTTTCTCTGGTAGCAACATAAATTAATAAATAAGGAGGTAGGACACGACGGTATTTCCGTCCAATTGAGCAGTCCGACTGGGGAAATACCTCAGCCCTACAGAATACCGCGGTTACCTTGTGTTGTGTTCCCGGCGGTGAGTAGGGTAGCCAGAGCTCACTGGAGAGTTTTAGTATTGTCAGTGGGCAGACCAAAAGCTTGTTCTGTTTTATCTTTTACACTGACGGCACAGAAACTTTCCATCAAGTGGGCCGTGTGCTTGTCTGCCAACCAAGTGGTATAAAAAATATAATATAATCACTTACATTGTGGATACTGATGAGGTGATGAACTCTGTTGCGGATAATGTGTGCCCACAAAATCTCTTTGATAATATCCTTCAGGTCTTTCTTTGGCGTCCAAGAAAGCTTTTGCGAATGGATTATATTTGATCTTGAGGGAAGTCACTTCCTCATTCTGGTAAGCAGTGACTGCAATGAATTGTGTTTCAGGGAAAGGATAAGTCATGATGCGTCGGAGATCGGTGCCGACTTTCACTAGGTGTACTCGAGGTTCATATTTGTGTAAACTGTTCAACATGATCTGTAAGAAGAATTAATGATAAGAACGTGACAATTTATAAAAATATATTGTTGCAGCTGTAGTACTCTGAGAAAAATCTTCGAATCATACACGGGCATACTTTCCCCGTTGCAATAGTTTTATTTCGTTGGTGATGAGCTCGTAAACTCCTCCCGGGCAGTGAATTACTTTTTCTTTATAAAATCACGCCTTTATCCCCGGAGGGTTAAACAGAGGTGAACTAACACACACATTTCACCAATCCCTGAATTCGGTCCCACATAATAGGGGGTGAGCCTATTGCCGTCTTCCGGGCACTATTGTTGACTCGAGCCCGGAGAAATGTATAATAAAATAAAATGTAATAAAATGAATATATCTGATTAAATAGGTATAATACTGTCTGAAGCGATTTATTTGTTACTATTAACATTTAGATAGATTTACACTTCAAACTATGTGACAACTACAATCCGTAGTCACCCCGCGACCATGACTGCTGAAAAAAAGCGGATGCGTCGGGAATGTAAAGAATAACAAATATACCGCGATAGAATTAGTTAAAAAGGAGTTTTAAATCAATGATTTTAGTTGGCAACAAAATGTAAATACACCTCTCACTTCATACTAGCGTTAGATCTGTTTGCATCCAAAACTTCCACTTTGAGGCTCGGGATATAATTTCTATTTCTAACAATTTGTCACTTAAAACATTCCAAATCTAACTTTATTTTTGTCTAGGTACTCTTATTTGTATATCGGTTAGTATCGATAGTATAGTGATCTAGGGAAAAGGAGAAACAGTGCATAAAAAGGTCAGTTGACAAAAAGGTCGTTTTAGACCTTTTTGTCAAAGCAGTGAATAAATACAATATTTTATTTATTTCTGTGAGAATGTATAAACATATGGAATTTTATTAAGAAGCTCTCCCGTTAATAATTATTACGGCTAAGTACATCAAAGCTTTACGTTTTAAGTAAATAGTCATAATTCGCATTACATTTTTAATCATTTTTACTAATGCGCCGGAAAATTTAGGTATTCTACGAGGTGAAAGTATTACGAGTATCTTATTAATTTGACACTGATAGCATTTGGGTATTAGAAAGAACTCCGACGGGGGCATCCAACTTATGTCTAAAATATGTGCGATGTAAATATAACGTCGAGACAATAATTATTACAAATGATAGTGCGTACAGGCACCCGCTAAACAGTTGGTAAAGCTACAGATTTCACACCGAGCCGTCAACATATGGATCTAGATGTATCTGATGTTTGCTTTCGTATTCATTCGCACCACATATAACCGTGAGAACTGGCTTCTATGAACTAGCGGTAGCCACCACGGAACTGTAGCATTGTAGCACCTCGCTATCGAAATCTGTCATAAAATTAGTGCTCTGACAATACTGTGAACTAATTATTATGCTTGGTCAGGTTCATAATCAGCTATGGAGACCGCTATAAATATTGAATTTGTAATTTGTGTTTATCCTGGCTCGCCTCATTTATGTGCATGACATGCAATGTAAATGTAATGTAATATGTGTAATGGCTAACTTTACGAAGATGCTCGTACCTACATAAAGTTCAGAATCGTTGCGTGCAAGTGCATTTTAGGCAAATATGATTATTGATAAATTGTACAATATGTATATTTATACTACTTAAGAGTTTCTCTTATATTTTGAGCAATTTATTAAATTTAATCGTTAACATTTATCTGTCTATTTACTTCTTTTATTTTTTCACTAATTAAATGTATTATAAAAATCTATTTATAAAAAATAAATAAAACAAAAGTTAAATTGCGTCGTGGAATTCCTCCGCATCGCATGCCTCTTGTAGTAGAGTTTCCCGAAGACTAGCAGCATTGCCACGTTGAATGGCAATGCTTATTCTCTGATCTAAGAAAAGGTCAGCCTTCAGCCAGGTCTTGGTCACGAGAAGCGTCGGTCATTCGAAACAAAGACCAAAGAGGAGGAGATTCCCTGAAGAGATTTCGGGGGCTCGGACCCCACGTCCCAAACGTTTCGCCTCCAAACGGTACAAATTCTTAATCACCTATGAGATTGGAGTATACGCTAAGGGAATCCGGCGGGATTTTTACCTCTTATAAAACCATCATAGTTTAAATTTAAACATCTCTACCAGGACTTCTCTTTGCAAGGCAAATCGAAATGAATCGGTTTATAGGAACCCTTTGCCACTGCTAGGTAAGTACATCACTTCGACAAATAAATTTTAAGGAGGTAGGACACGACGGTATTTGCGTCCAATTGAGCAGTCCGACTGGGAAAGTACCTCCGACCTTTTTTTTTTTTTTTATACCACTAAGTTGGCAGAGAAGCACACGGCCCACCTGATGGGAAGCGGTTACCGTGGCCTATGGATGTATGCAACACCAGGGGTGTCACACTCGTGCTGCCGACCATGAAGAAACCTTCTGATGCCCCTCTTGAAGAACCCCATATTGTAGGCGCTTGGGAAAACCGCAGCAGGGAGGTCATTCCACAGCTTGAGTGTGCGTGGGATGAAGTTTCTTTCATACCGCACAGTGCGTACCGTCTCAGGTCGCAATGTGTGGGGATGAATTCCCTGCCTATGGCGAGAGGTGCGATGATAGAATGTAGCTACGGGCATCATGTCAAACAATTAATCTGAGTACAAATCATTGTATAGGCGGTAGAACACACACAGTGAGGCAAAATCCCTCCTAAGGCTAAGAGGTTCCACTCTACCTGTGAGTATGGGATTGTCAACCAGCCTCAATGTCCGTCTTTGCAACGAGTCGAAGGGGTCAAGCTGCTATGCAGGTGCTTCAGCAAAAAGGTGACAGCAGTGAGGCCGGACCTGTGCTTTATAAAGAAGGTTTGCTGCCCCGCAGTGAAGTACTGCTTCGCCCTGTTGAGCACTCCGAGTTTTCTTGATGCCAACTTAACCTTGTCCTGCAAATGACTTCGGTATTGGACGTCGCTGGAGATATCGACACCAAGGATCCCGATACTCGAGGAGATGGTAAGCGGTGTGCCCAGGAATTGCGGCGCTACAATGAATGGGGTTTTCTTAGCGGTGAATACACATACTTGTGTCTTAGTGGGGTTGAATTGGACTAGGTTTAGTCGTCCCCAATCGGATACTCCAGAGAGAGTAGTCTCGATTTTAGACACAAGTTGTTCGCGACTCTTCTCCATCTCGGACTGAGGGATATTTGCACGGCCCGTGTAACACGTGTCCCCGGTACTGTCGTCCGCATAACAATGAATGGAGCCATCAGACAGCATGTCATTGATATGCAGCAGAAACAGCGTCGGAGACAACTCGGAGCCTTGTGGGACACCAGCGTTTATGTTCATGCGGTCCGAGCAGCTGCCGACGACGACAGCTTGGATGCTTCTGTTGGACAAAAAGCTGGCGATCCATTCGCAAAGTCCCTCGGGGAGTCCATAGTACGGCAACTTCGCAAGAAGACCTTTGTGCCAGACCCGATCGAAGGCCTTTGCTATATCGAGGCTGACCGCTAGTGCCTCACCCCGACTCTCGATGGCTTGCGACCACCGGTTTGTGAGATACACAAGAAGGTCACCGGTTGAGCGACGGTGGCGAAAGCCGTACTGTCGGTCGCTCAGTAGATCGTTTCCTTCAAGGTATCTCAGGAGCTGTGTATTAATGAAACGCTCCATAACCTTCGAGAGTAGGCAGGTTATAGCGATAGGCCTGTAATTGGTCGGATCTATCCTGTCACCTTTCTTAGGTACAGGGTGCACGAGTGCGGTCTTCCACGAGGCTGGGACCTGCCTCGCGGAGTATGAGAGTGCGAAAAGGCGTGTAAGTACAGGGCACAGCTCGGGGGCACGGTGCTTAAGCACCATCGCCGGTATACCGTCCGGCCCACTCGACTTCCAGACATCTAGGGACTTAAGCTCGCGCCGGACCACCCGTTGCGTGATTTTAACTTCGGTCATGGAAGCACCACAGCTGGGGATGATGGGTGGTTCGGCGTTCCCGTCGTTCATAGTCGAGTTTGACGCAAAGAGATTACCCAACAGATCGGCCTTCTCCTTAGCGCCATGGGCCAGACTACCGACCTACCTACAGCCCTACAGAATACCACGGCCATAATAAGCTCGTGTTGTGTTCCTGGCGGTGAGTAGGGTAGCCAGAGCTCACTGGAGAGTTTTTGTGCTGTCAGTGGGAAGACCAAAAGCTTGTCATGCTTTGTCTTTTACACTGACTGCACAGAAACTCTTGAACTTACAGGGTAGGCAGCGCGATTGTGACTCCCTTGGCGTTGCACACGCCCATAGGCCACGGTAGCCACTTTCCATCAGGTGGGCCGTGTACTGGTCTGCCAACCAAGTGGTATACAAAAAAAACGCACTGTTTGTTATAATGATCAATAGGTATACGAGTATACATAAAAACACAAACATAAAGTACGGGTGAAAATGGTTTATAATTTCGTTCTGGCTAACACATAGAATGCTAGATGTATAAACGATAGAAAATAACTTTATAAGTACCTGTCCGTTTCCATTAGTTTTATTCGTTAATTTCACTTTAGCAAACGATATTGGCTCTTTCATCCAGTGAGCTCCAAAATTTGGACTCTCAGGGTGGATGTAAATTGCATTTGACGGTGGAACTTCCGCTTTACCTCCGGGTACCTGAAACAAGATTCATATGTTAATATCTATATAGTCTGTACAATATACCTAATATTAATTAACACTATATTTATTCAAAATATACATACCCATTCTCCGTTAACGTATTTCCATCGATGAGAATCCACTTGCACAAATTCTAAGAGGACGGTGTACATGGCCGTCGGATCTAGACCACTAGCAGTTACTTTGACTACAGGAAACATTCGTCTGAAAAGAATAAATTAAATTAATATAATAAAATAAAATAAAAATCCGTTTCTGACAATATCAAAGATAAAGTTAAACAAAATGGATACATAAGGTACACACAAATTATACAATCACATAGTTATGGGCATAATCATCAGATGGAGATTGTATTAAATCTTGAAATTGAATAGAATCTCCTCCATATCTTTGGATATCAATGTCCTAAGGTTCGCCTTGGACCATTGATATCCAGAGAGACGGACGACCTTTTTTCTGGTCACGATTAACGTAAAAGATTAACAAAGCATAGTAAAACCATGTACTACGTTATTATTTATATGTGTATCGGAATCTTTAGGAGGTAGATTATATTAAAAATAATAATAATAATTTATTTTCGTTAAAAATAAGTTACAGTTTAAATGTACAGTGATCGAAGTCACCTTTTAAGCATGATTTGCCTGTGCCAGGTGGCATCGCTCTTCCATATCTACTAGTTATTACAGTTACATGTAGCTGTAAACAAACTATTACAAATAAATGCAAGCATGAACTATCTAGGTATTATGTAGATACAAGTGCTTTACTTTAGAGTTAATTACAACTATATTATTGTTAATTTATATGTGTAAATTTGTGTGTATGTATGTTTGTGTCTGCGTGTGTGTGTGTGTGTGTGTGTATATACACATGTATGTGTGTGTATATTCACATGTATGTGTGTGTGTCTGTTTGTGTGTATGTGTGTAGGTGTGTTTCAATTATCATGTGATAATAAAGTCTCAGTTTCTTCATAATCAAGTGGTATTACGTACTTTGTTACTAACAATTTGCAATCATACAATGTTTTGTCATAGATCTGTAGCACTTTATTAATTTTATTATATAAGAAATTTGAACGACTGTAAATTGTTTGTCATCAAAGGAGGTTCTAGTTTTGGTAATAGAAATGGCATGTTTTCTTCTGGCACGTTTTTATCGGGTTTATAAGGAGTGCTTTTATGTTTTTTCAAAATTGTGAATAGTATGTACATATAAGACGTATAAGACTTGACTGAGGGCATATAGACTGTTTGTTGGGAATCTCCAACGTTTGAAGTACATGACCTTTAATAGAGCACGTTGAGCGCGTTCTACCTGTATCATTTTCGTTTTATTGGCACCTCCCCATACAGGGATGCAGTAAGTTAGAATAGATTGCGCTAATGCCATATAGGTTTCCTTTAATATATTTCTCGAGGAGTCATGATCAATCTGCTTGCCAGCTGGTAGTACGTGTCTTAGAGTCTTGAATACCCAGATTAATTTTCGAATTATTTCGAAAATATTAACATTTTTATATTTTAGTTTTTTTTATTACAGATATTACACCAATAATGTTACCTTCAGCTTGATGGCGTTAACGCCTCGCTTAAAGGACGCGGGGCGTAACACCTGTGCTGGTAAATATGGTTGTTCACGCTTTCCTTTCCATATTTAGGGTCAAATGTAAGTTCCCAAATTTTTACACAAGGTAAAGAGGATTTAAAAGGCTATCATTGTTATTATCTTATCTGTACTACCTTTGCGAGACTCCACTACCTGTGATCACTAGTAAACCTGATGGCAGGGAGCGTGAGTTTGAGTCCCGCTCAGTGCAAATATTTTTAACTATGTATGAATTATTTGCATTGCTCTGGGTGTTTCTATAGTTAATATGTAAGTATTTACAAAAAAAAGTATCTTAGTATGTTTATCCGCATGAAAATGAGTTGAAGACTGCAACTCGTTGGTTGGTCGCCAACAGCGGTCACTCAAGAAAATGTTCGAGCAGTCGAAATACTTTTTCGTGCAAATAGACGAATTACATATGTAGAACTCAGGGGAGAAATGGGCATTGCATCGGTAGCAATGCAGACTATCATACACGGCCACCTCTCTCTGCATAAGCGTTGTTCGAGATGGGTGCCGCACAAATTCACCGATGAGCAGAAAGGGCATTGGTGTAAGTTTATGATTCATAAATTCTACGGCGGCGAAAAAAAAACGTTTATGATATACTGACTGGTGATGAAACATGGCTATATAACTACGATCCTAAAACAAAGCGACAGTCGATGGTATGGTGCTTTGAGAATGCCATCACCCACGAAATGTCGCCGTACACGAAGCATGCAGAAGCAACTGGTCGCCTCATTTTTTTGCAAGACAGGTCAAATTGCGACTGTGGTGTTAGCAGATCAAAAAACCGTTAACTCTGAATGGTACGTGACATACAGTGACAAGCGGCCGAAGTCAGAAAACCGATTGCTTCTCTGGCATCACGACAATGTCTCGGCGCACACGTCTGCCAGAACACTCAACTTTCTTTTTAATTTGGGAAATGTACCTACCTATCCTACCTCATTCGCCATATTCCCCAGACCCTTGTGTATTTATCTGTTTCCAAAATAAAAGAAAAATTTAAAGGAAAGCAATTTGAAAGTAAAGAATATGCAATCGCTGTATAATTTGGGGATTTCCGAGGTGTCTAGAGAAGAGTGGGCTGAATTTTCCACATGGTTTAGATGTATGGAAAAGTGTATACGGACTCAGTGTGAATATTTTGAGAAGACTGATATGTATAACAAAGAATAAATAACATAATTTTTTAATATCTAGTTCCATTTGGCATGGCATATAGGGTAAAACTTTGTTTCCCAACGAGCTTCTGGTAAACACAGCAATTTCTACCAATCATGATTTTATTATACTAGTACCGATTTATTTTAAGCTTATGAAGCTTCTTTGTGTTCAAATTTAAGTTCTTATCTCTAATATAGCCCTACACAGAATAAAGTTTCCCTTTAACTTACCATGAGGTGAATTGAAGTACTAGGTACTACATAAAAAAAGAATTTAAGAATCTATTTACCTTGACCAAACTACGTAAATTATGTAAAAACATAAATTATATAAAAATATATGCAACATCGTTAGGTACACCTTGGAACGTTATTGCTTTTCATCGTGCTTTTTTTACATTCGCACTCAAAGAATTTTCTTACATAGTAATATATTATTGTATGTATATATTTAAACCAATAGCTAGATACTATACAATACAAAATAGTTGATACCGTCACGTTGCTCTAGAAAGAAACGTCATCGTCAAGGGTAAGGGTTCCGTCATTGCCTCGGAACGGGCGGTATCGTTTAGCCATCCGGCGTTAATGAGTAAGACCTACCGCGTTAATAGCTGAAAACTAGCCGCGGGTCGGTGAGCGGTTAGCACTGGCAAAATGTGACCGTGTAAATACCATCAGTACCTTTTGAGTAGTAACCATCTTTGAAAAATGGTTTATTCATAGCCAAAAAATCAAGCATATTTTTTTCGTTACTTTTTCACCGTATTTCATACTTTCGAGAGCAATCCTAAAAAAATCCCAATCTAATAATAAAAAATTATGACTTACTACATTTTATTTACAAAAAAATTACAAAAAGAAATAAAATGCTGATCTCGGTATAAAATATAAATAGGATCTTTTTTAAGGGCATTACTTTTTTAAGCAACATTTACTCCTTGTGCTATGCTACATTACTGCGCTTAAGCGGTTTGGCACGCATGGCTATATGATTTTTTCCCAATCCTTAATGAGAGCAATTTTGAGCTCACGCTTTTTTTGCTTCGATACTTGCTTGCTTGCTTGAATCTTTCCCCTGCTCTTCTATACACTCTGTATGTCTTCCATTGTGCTTGTAGAGCAGATTTTTTACCATTAAACACAATTTATTTCATTCGGCCAAGTGACCCGTATCCCGTATTCATTGCTCTCGAGCGTAAATTAAAAGTAAATAATATTGTCTAATTATTTGTATAATAATGATAAGGGCTAAAATAAGCTTAGACTGGAATTAAATTCGCCAGAATAATAAAAATGTAAATATTAATGACTACAACGTCAGAGGTAAAATCCATAAAAATGCTTAATTGCTTGTTCTAAACTATTTTTGTGTATTCAACATTAATTTCATGGTTTTATTATCAATAAAATTTAATTTATGACCTTCTTTTATCTTACTCCGCTAGGTATATATGTATTCATTCATTTCTTACATAGTGGTTTGTTTGTAATTTTATGTTCGTATGATCCGTAATTATTTTTCAAGGATTATTTAAACACCTGTTGTACTGAGATTTTATTCTGTTTTGCAGTTGGAGTCTTGGAGTGTTCTATAAGTACCGATTCAAACATAGAAATTCTTACCTTCCATTCTTGGTGACTATCATCTCATTAGTGAGGGTCTGGAACCGGACCCATAGCTCTCTGTCATCGAGGGCGACGTTGACTTCCCTCTCGCGGCCGCCCCGAGACCCTCCAGCACCACCTCCAACCGTCGGCTCTACGGCACTGAGGATGTGCGATGCAGCCATCCTAATAGAAAAGAAAAAGAAAATTCTCATTTATGGTAAACTCCATGTAATACCCAGCGTCTACCCACCAAGATCTCTGCATACAAGTACTTGCCCCCGCCACGGGGCCTAATTACCATTCTGAAATGTCTTTTTTCTTAATATCACCTGGCCACCTGGTGGAAAGTTACAGTGGCCTATGGACGTTTGCAACACCAGGGGTGTACATTCATGCTGCCGACCCTAAAAAAACATATTATGGTGTCATAAGCGTAAGGCACCATAATATTTTTCTTTTTCATATCATACTTTAAACGCTTCATTAGAAACTATGCACCTAAAGCTATTTTATAATATACAATAATATGTAAATTATATTGAGGCGGTTAAGTTGAAAAAGGAAAACAATAAAAGATATTGCTGTTTTGTTTATTTATGTCAAATATCAACAGTATAACTGGTTTGCCGCTTTGAAGATTGAACGGAAATAAATTATACAATTTTTCATTCAATCTTTAAAGATATAGTTGAAGTTGCCTAAGTAAATTGGAGAGCTCAGAAGGACACCACTGTAGTGAAATACTACGTGAGCTGTTAGAAACTATTTTTGTCCAAATTACTCGTTCGACCCCAAACGATTAACATTTGTACAAATTCTTGCAAAAAAAAATGTCTCAGGAAGCGCAACAAAAAGTTTATGACAGCATTCGCCTGTAGAACGTTTTGATAGTCGAAAAATATTAGTTAAATAAGTTTTGTTGAACAGACTGCTGGCTGATTTTTACGTAAGAGAAGAATTTCACCACGTTTCATGATTAAACCAGTCACAAAATAAATATTACGAAAAGCTCCATTACATCATATTGGCTATTCATGCAAATTTTTAACAATTTTTTATTTATACTAGGTGTTGCCCACGGCCCTGCCCGCGTGGAATTTTGATCTCATTCCTACAATCTAAGGAAAATCCAATCTTTAATCCATCCTAGTTCTAAATATCCGCACTGTCTGTTCAGTCGTCAGAGTGTGAATGAATAACAAACACCCAAACATCTTCATAAACTACATTTATATTATTAGAAAGATAGGACAATCGACTTGATTTCTAGAATGGATTATGTCTGTTTTTACGTAAAACTTAATTTCTAAATTATTTGATCAATTGGAGGAACATCATAACCTGGACAACCTTAGACTAACAACAACAACCCAAAATAGATTTATCTGACAAAGAAAATACCTCCACCCTACAGAATACCGCGGCTATAATAACTTCGTGTTGTGTTCCCAGCGGTGAGTAGGGTAGCCAGAGCTCACTGGAGAATTTGTGCTGTCAGTGGGAAGACTAAAGGCTTGTCCTGCTTTGTCTTCTACACTGACGGCACAGAAACTCTGTATTCAGGGTTGGCAGCGCGACTGTGACTCCTCTGGTGCTACATACGTCCATAGGCCACGGTAACCACTTTCCATCAGGTGGGCCGTATAAAAAAAAAGAAGAAAGAATAGCGCATAGTGTAATTCCGTTTTTTGCAGAAACTACAAACTGTTTTCATTGTAGACGTTTATGTATATCATTTTGTGCCCATTGCGGTGGAGACTATGGGCAGTTGGGGGTCGGATACGAAGAGGTTGATCGCGGAAATTGGCCGCTGCATCCACGACCAAGGCGGTGACTTCCGATCCGTCTCGTTCCTGGGGCAAAGGTTGGCTATTGCGATTCAGCGGGGCAACGCGGCCAGCTTCATGGGCACCTTTGCGCCGGGAACGATGCGGAGTGGGTTGTTTGACGCGACATAATCGCGAATTTGTTTTGTGTGTTTATGTTTTAATTATTTTGTATGTATTAAATTAATTAATGTATATTAAGTTAATAAATATTGTCAATTCTTATCTCCATATATTTTGAGGAATATCCCGAGTCTTAATCAGTTTACCCACGATCAACAGATAATAAATTAAAACATTGGCCGTTATAGACCGGTGCAGATATAAATATTAGGGAAATAATGAATAACATCATGAGACCAACGTTCTCGTTAAAGCAACGGGAACAATAAATTAAAATCGCAATGTAGTATCGCTAAGTACGAGGGTGTAATGGAGTGCATTTTAAAGGTGTAAAAGTATGTGCTACGATTTGCAGCGAAACTAAATCTTCTATCTAAAAAAATTTAATACGAAAGTTGTATGTAATATCAAGGTCAACAACGTTTTCCACATTACCAGACAGTTTTCGAGCAATTTTGGAAAAGTTCACAAAAACTCTGTTTTTCCTAAAATTGGTGAAATTTTACCTCTTCATATTTCAAATACAATCAAATTGCTTTTTTATCAATATATATTTATATAATACGTCTTATTCTGATGCTCAAATAATAAAGAGACTTTACTTTCAAACGAAAATGCCCTTGTCTAAAAATTACATTTATTTTATATATTGGTTTATTTTATATAATTGTGTAGAGTAAAATTACATTTCTTTGCAAATATTATCAAGGAATATGCAACTTTTAAAATTAAGGTCTTTTCAGGCGGCTGTTAGGAATGAAAACAGCGATTTTAGCTTTGCCTTGATGAATCAGTCAGAAAAAAATACCTTTTTCTGTAAACACGTTTCTGCTCATTTGGGTATTGAGCTTCTGTCACAACTATAATTGTCTCCGCGGCGACGGCGCGCCTTACGGGCCTTTCCATTTCCGGGGACGATTTGGGGTCTCTGGAGTCCCCACACCCGAGTAGCGCCTGATCGAGAGAGATAGCCCTGGGTCAGCCGGGGTGCGAGGGATATGCCTGTCAACTTCACCTTCGGCAGCCAAAGGCGACCTACAGGCGTTATGCGTTTTACTCGGTTCGAGTCCGACATATTCTCTCCGTAGGGATTTTTTGCACGTAAAAATAGTAGTAAAAAATCACTATGTAGTATGTAGTTAGTTACTTTACTAACGGAAGACATCACAAAATATATGAAATAAATAGCAAATAAGCCGGTCATTTTATTGTGAGTTGGGTTCGAGCACGATCTTCTCGGCCGATGTTTATTGTACCTATTATCACCCGCTACGTCGGTTCAACGTCCCAAACCCTAAGACTCGGTATTTGACAAATTCTACTTCTTATTGAGTTTCGTATCGACTATTCTTTACGCTTATCCACATATTAATTTCGTATATATATACACATATATATTTATACCACTTAGGTGACAGACAAGCACACAGCCCACCACCTGCTGTATCAGCTATAAGGCACATACGCACATTGGTCAGAGTTTATATAATAGACAAATGTATTTAGAAAAAAATATCTAAGTATAAATGCGGATAGCATTTTAAGGACTGTAGGAAGATAGAAACACATCTTTCCGTTATTAGTGAATAACTTCAAAACAATAAAGTACAAAAATTGATATCCATCACGCATTAGAATAAGATTGGGTCTGAGAAATCGAAGTGCAGCAATCCCAGCGCAGACAGGTGCTTATGGAAGAGTGACAGGAACTAGTTGAGTCTTTTTTTATATATATACGATTTAGGTGGCAGACAAGCGCACGGCCCACCTGATGGAAAGTGGTTACCATGGTGGTTACCATACCAGTGGTTACCATGGTGGTCGTCAGTGCAGAGGACAATGCAGAACAAGCCTTTAGTCATCCTACTGACAGCACAAATTCTCCAGTGAGCTCTGGCTACCCTACTCACCGCTAGGAACACAACACGAAGTTATTATAACCGCGGTATTCTGTAGGGCGGATGTACTTCCCCAGTCTGACTGCTCAATTGGGCGGAAATACCTCCTTGTCCTACCTCCTATAAGATATGAGTAACCAAGCGCTGAGTGCGCCACGCCTATATGACGACAGTGACGGTTCCACCCATCAAAGAGCTTCGTGACATCATCTAACATTTTGTTCATGCAAGTATAATAGTATCAAATTTTCTCAGGCAGTTAAGTTCATATATTGTAATTTTACGTACAGAATAACTGCATTCTGTACCGTTTTAAGGTGATTTCTATAAAGACTACCATTGTATTTAATACCAATCATATTTTATTAATATTGAACATAAAAGAAAAAAGAAGAAAGCGTTTCAATGCCGTTTGAACTGAACTGAGTATTTTTTTTCTATCTTAATAGATTCATTCAATTGTTTGTCCGGAGTCATCAAAAACAATGTTAAAAAATGATTGTAACATCATTAATTGGTGCCAACAGTTCATACGAGTAGCGGTAGATTGCTCCCACCGTCACCGTAAGACGAATATATATACTTACATTTATTTTTTTATATATAGAACACGTCAATTAGACTTCGCCTTTCCTGATGGTAAGCTGAAGGCAAAGTCTCAGAAAAGAGGGTCACCATTACCTACACATACCGTGTGACAATGGTGACACTCAGCTTGACGGTCTCATCATATGCATTTTCAGGAAGATTTGGATGACTTCAGGCGAGGTTCGATGTTTCAAGGGTCAGAACATTCCCCCTGTAAGGGAAAGATCACGGGTTCGAACCCTGCCTGAACTGATTCAATTTTTTTCCTATCTTAATCGAGTTGAATAGTTAGCATACTAAATGCTTTAAAATTTCATTCAATTAAATATATATGTGAAAGTTAAGTCTCATTAACGCACTCGGTTAAACGGATCTGGCGGAAGGTATAAAATTTTTAAGTTAAGACTTCGTTCCCTTTTTTCTTCTCATGGGTTACAGAAACGGGATCACAACTCCACGCGGGCAGTGCCAGACACAACAGCTAGTACATCAGTTATTTAGTGCCGTCTATTTTATGTCTTGACTTTGTTGTAGCTCTAAATATTCATCGGTATTAAAACAAACATCAAACTTTACGCAGGTTATAAACTATACGCAGAAATATCGCTTAACTATCTCGAGTATATTGTCTACTCACTGACGCTAGCGGTTTTGTTTTCATACAAGAAAATAAGATTCGATGTGTGTTGTTGTTCTTCAGGCTTGGGTGAAACATCTCTCGCGAATTTCATTCAAATGAATGTTCATCATTAGCACCTTTATATGTTTAGTGTTTGCTAATTTCAAAGTGTACAGTAAAATTATTATTGCTGTGTTTCTTCTTATCACGGATATCTTTCCGTTTTGTTAGGAAATTCAGAGTTTTGGCTGTCTTATTTTTGGATACAGGTTCATTTATTAAAGAATTTAGATGTAGTTAGGATATTCAGTGGATTCAATCACCGTCAATCACCGTCAGCGCTATTAAATAAGCAATTACTACAATATGTATGAATAGTATGGATTTACGTGGGCGGCCGGCACCTCCTTCTGCGAGCAGGTTATGCTCGTGAAGCATCCCCTCACTTTATCTTCGTGCTAATTTTTTACTTTTATTCTTTCTAGAACACTGATGATATTAATGTATACAAAATTAATTTATTGTAATTAAGATAATGATCCAGTTTTGCAACTTTTGTTTATTATTATAAGATCACATGTGGCTATACAAATCTATGAAAAAGTCGACCTTACGATTTCGGCATTGTATCCTGCGCAACTGGCGAGAATCCAGTTCTAACTCAAGTAATTTAGCTTAGTTGGAGGCCCTGGAGAGGTGAGGGAATGAAGTCTTTAATACAGTGGCCAGGTTTATTATGAAACGTTTTTACAGGGTAATAAACGCGCAAGTGACGCTCCTGGTGTTACACTCGTCCATAGCTTAAGGACTCTAAGGACTTACTAAGGGATGGAGTGTTTACTTGTTTATTCTCTTCGTATAAAAATACATCACAACTATAAAATTAGTAATATATAAAAAAGACTTTTTACTGGTGGTAGAAACTTGGTGGCACAAATTTGTCTCAAGTTTCGACCGGGTAGGTACCACCGTGCACTATTGCGAAAAACCCTCCATAGCAATTCAATCTCGGTTGGATTGTGTTCAGGGGTCAGCAAGTGCATAGCCGGGCAGAGGTGGTGGTTGTCGCAGCACTAGTGGGACCAGTGGGTCTTGGCGTAGTCTAGTGGGGATGGCGCGGGGCGATGCGCCGAACAGGGAGACCTGTAGAAACGGTGGTGCCGCTGGCCGCCCGCGGTATAGTACAGGGGCCCAACTGGGGTTAACCACCTTGGGAGGCTGCCTCACCAGGCCGCGCATAATCCCGATATGGTTCGTCGTGCCGGTTGGTGACCGGATTTGGGAGCCCGGCGACCATACTCGGGGGGGTACGGGGGCCCTTCCGTTCGGCGCGTCGGCTCTCGCCATGCCTCACATTCATAGATAAAACCAATATCCCGCGCTTTGTCACACGGTGCTGCGGCGGCAATCACCTCTTTTTTCACGCCTTCTCCCACCCAAACTCATGGCAGCGCAATTCAGAGAAATAGGCAACACAGCGGCTTGTCACACTCCCAAAAGCTTGCTATTTGAGGTGGAGTCCACTAACATCTGTGGGCTCCATGCAAACCTCAACGCCGTCCACCAACACCTAGAGACGGCGAAACCTGCCATGTTTTTTCTAACGGAGACGCAAATACACCGCCCTGACGACACGACCTACTTGCTCTACCCTGGCTATGTTCTTGAGGAAAGTTTTCGTGCAAAAGCCGGGGGGTGCGTGTTTGTTAGGGCGGATGTTTGCTGTCGCCGTTTGCGCTGCCTAGAGGATCCATCCTTCTCCGTCCTTTGGGTACACGTAGACCATGGCCCTACGAGTCAGATCTATGTGTGCCTCTACCGTTCCCATACAGGAGATGCTGAGACAACTCGACTCTTTGAATATCTGAGTCAGGCGGCAGATGATGCGCAGGAGCGATTTCCGAATGCCGAAATGGTATTTTTGGGGGATTTTAACGCCCACCACGAGATCTGGTTGGGCTCCTCCAAAACAGACCATGCGGGAAGAGCCGCCCACGCATTTGCTCTGGCGCACGGCCTGACCCAATTGGTGCACGAGGTCACTAGGATACCAAGAAGGTCGGGCCTAGCACCTTCTCTGCTAGACCTTCTGCTGACGAGTGATCCGGACCGGTACAGTGTATCGGTGCGAGCCGCTTTAGGCAACTCCGACCACTGCCTGGTCTGTTCCACGGTGCCTATTATAGCGCCCCCACGACCCGTGCAGGGGAAGCGGCGTCTCTGGCACTACTCGTCAGCGGACTGAGATGGACTTCGTGACTATTTTGCGTCCATCCCATGGGTTGAGCGCTGCTTTGAAGGTAAGAACCCATCGGATTGTGCTACTGCTGTCGCCGGTGAGATCGGTCTGGGTATGGAATACTATATCTCATACACCGATGTCACCGGTGACCGCGGGTTGCGCCCTTGGTTCGGGCGCGAGTGCGCGGAAGCTGTTGAACAAAAACAGTCTGCGTACCGCGCTTGGGTAAGGGCGCGCGCCACGCGCCATCCCAATCTGGGCCTTTTCAAGGCGGCGTACAACAGAGCCACAAAGGTCTGTAGAAGGGCCTACGTCAGAGCGGATGCCCTGCGCATAGCGCGGCTTGGTCAAGAGCTAGTGATGCATCCCACGGGAAGCCATGGCTACTGGCGACTGGCTAAAGCCGTGCAAGCCAACTTCTGTCAGCCTTCGCTGCCTCCGCTGCGTAACCCTGATGGATCCCTGGCCCATGAGCCGCAAGAGAAGGCAAATCTGCTAGCTAATCTCTTTGCGGCCAACTCCCGAATCGATGATTGTGGTACGCAGCCACCAACACTACCCGACAGTGACCACGCGATGCCTGATATCCATATCAGGCAACGCGATGTCCGTGCAGTACTGCAATCACTCGATGTCCGGAAAGCCAGTGGTCCGGATGGTATTCCAGCGGTAGTTTTGAAAAAATGTGCAGCGGAGTTGTCTCCAATGCTTACGCGCCTGTACCGGCTATCCTACAGTTCGGGTACAGTGCCTTTGCCTTGGAAAGAGGCGAATGTTCAGCCGATTCCCAAGAAGGGGGATCGCTCGGAGCCAGCCAACTATCGACCCATAGCCGTCACCTCAGTGCTGTGCAAAGTGTTCGAGCACATAATTAACAAACAGCTCATGCGGCACCTAGAGGATCACTCCTTAATTAATGACCGGCAATATGGCTTCAGACCGAAACGGTCAACGGGTGATCTTCTAGCATACGTTACCCATCTTTGGGGTGAGGCTATGGACAAGCACGGCGAGTCACTGGCAATTAGTCTTGACATCGCCAAAGCTTTCGATAGAGTCTGGCACAAATCGCTTCTTTCCAAGCTACCTGCCTTTGGTCTGCTTTCTAGGCTGTGCAACTGGGTTGCTAGCTTCCTGCAGGGGCGCCGTATTCGCGTCCTTTGTGACGGACGAGCTTCGGAGTTTCTGCAGGTTAATGCTGGCGTGCCCCAGGGGTCCGTCTTATCACCCACTCTCTTTCTTCTGCATATCAACGACATGCTGTCTACCGGCAATGTTCATTGTTATGCAGACGATAGCACTTTACATGGGAGTTATCATGGACATCCTGCGGCCAAGCAGTCAGATATCGCAGAGAAAAGGCAGCTTCTTGTCACTGAGCTTGACGGGATCCTGAATCACATTTCTCAATGGGGCTCTGAGAACCTGGTTGAGTTCAATGCCAAGAAGACGCAGACATGTGCGTTTACAGCAAAAGTATCTTCTTTCCTTCCCCTCCCCACTCTTCAGAGCACGCCACTGCCACTGCAGGACAATCTCAATATCCTAGGTATGGATGTTCGCTGCAACCTGAATAACAAAAACTACATCGAAAGCATCATCAAAACAGCCTCACTAAAACTCGGAGTCCTGAACAGAGTGAGACGATTTTTCACGCCGTAGCAGCGGTGTCTTCTATACAAGACACAAATTCGCTCCTGTGTGGAGTACTGCTCGCATCTCTGGGATGGTTCAGCAAAGTACTTACTAGATGCTCTCGACAGGTTGCAGCGACGTGCGGTCCGCATCATTAGGAATCCCGATATCACGAACACCCTAGAACCTTTACAGCTGCGTAGAGATGTTGCGTCCATGGCTGTATTTTACCGTCTGTACCATGGGGAGTGTTCTGATGAGCTCTTCCAATTAGTCCCACCCTCCCCTTTCCTACACAGGACAACACGTGCAGGTCTTAGATGTCATCCGCACACGGTGCAAAACATCCGATCAAGAACCAAGCGGTTCGGAGACTCTTTCCTCTGTCGCACCATCAAGGCCTGGAATTCATTACCAGCTCACGTGTTTCCTTCTTCCTACAGTCCCGGGTCCTTTAAGCGGGGCGTGAAAAAGCATATGATAAGGCCGTCAAGCTGAGTGTCACCATTGTCACACGGTATGTGTAAGTAATGGTGACCCTCTTTTCTGGGACTTTGCCTTCAGCTTACCATCAGGCAAGGCGAAGTCCAATTGACGTGTCCTATATAAAAAAAAAAAAAATAGACAAATAAGGAATAAATTAATTTAGTTTATTTAAACGCTATAGAAAAAAGTGAAGGAATATAATTAAATTTGTAACTAAAATTAGAATTTATTCTAAAAACAGATTCTTAGAGCAAAAGACATCAACGCGTGCTAGCATTAAGGATGCGTAGCATTAGGGATGGAATGAAAGTGATGACAGACAAATTTATTCGCAGTAAAACTAATTTTAATAGATTATATCGCTGTTTAAAATTTGTTATTTTTATGTTCATTACCACATTTCAAATATACTTCGAATATTCTGCATAGAGATGAAGAATTCTCGCTTCCGCGGCAGGCTTCGTTTCCGTGATATCGCGGATTAAAACATAGGAGAGACGCCTCCACAAGGTGCTGTTGTGGCGTGGCAGAAGGTGATACAGATCTTGAAAACACGCTTCGCTTGATAATTTGTAAGAAGAGGAGAAACCGTGTGCGGACAGAGCACTTCTTTGTCGCCCAATGAAATGAAATTTTGAAACAATATCAAAGCATCTTTCTTTATAGACTTTTTTATACTACTTGTGACAAACAAGCACACAGCCCCCCTGATGGAAAGTGGTTACCGTGGGCTATGGACGTATGTACACCAGGGGAGTCGCACTCGAGCTGCCGACCCTGTAAGCACAGATAGTTTCTGTGCCCCCAGTGTAGAAGACAAAGTAGGACAAGCCTTTGGACTATTTATACTGTAGATTGATGGCACTTGGTGGAATTTGTTGTTACACATATTGATAACTCACTTGTACTTTTCCACATTACTTATTTTATTATTTTCCACATTACTTATTATTACTCATAAAATGTGGTAATGTGGAAAAGTACAAGTGAGTTATCAATATGTGTACAAGCCTTTGGCTTTCCAACTGACCGCACAAAAAGTCTCCAATGTGTTCCCGGTACCCTACTCGCCGCCAGGAACACAATATTTAGATTGAAAAAAGGCAATATCCAGAACAGAATTTCAACTTCCGTGTTCAGGAGACGAAAGAAGGAGGAGATTTACGCCCTATATAGGCACCATCCCTCTTTCTTTCTTGAACACCATTGTTTTAACACAGCGTGGTAAGCGGATATGACCGACTAAGAGAGAGAAAATATTACACAAGTTACATCGAAACATCGAAAAACACCTGTGTTGTGCGCTTACGAGAATACTCATTACGATAAACATACATACGTCTGTATCTCTAAAACATAATTATATACATAAATATAAATAGCTATAAAACGTAGCTCTTAAATGTAAATATATTTAAAAAATATTCAAATGGGTTTTTAAATTCATGCTAACTTTTCCTATAACACTGCACGTTATTTTTTTTCAATATACCTATATATATATATAAAATTGTATCGGTTTAGGCGGGATTTGAACCCGCTATCTTTCCCTTACAGGGGAAACGCTCTGACCACTAAGGCACAGAACCATCGCCGTAAGACGGATATATGATTAAAAGAATTTGAATGCTTTCGGCGGAGGTTCCGTGGCTTAGTGGTCAGATCGATCCCCCTGTAATGGAAAGATCGCAGGTTCGAATCTCGCCTGAAACGTTTAAATTTTTTCTATATTTCAAACCATTTGAATAGTTAGCATACTTAATGCTTTCAAATTTCATTCAATTTTTTTTCGCTTATATTTTGCATAACTCGTTTAATTACTCTGTAAAACTGATTTTATTTTTTTTATTTATGGGACACGCCAACTTGACTTCACCTCGCCTGATGGTAAGCTAAAGGCAAAGTCTACGGAAAGAGGGTCACCATTACAGACACTAAGTAATGTTACAATGGTAGCACTCAGCTTGGCGGCCTCATCAGATGCTTTTTCACACAATTTGTAGTTAGATACCGTGAATAGTCAAACACAGTCTTTATTTACTAAAATATTTAAACTAAATCTTATGACCCATCTGTTACTGGGTGTTGCGAGTGTTGAGGGTAGGACTCCTTTAGGAAATCTAAATGTATGCCTCATGGTAATATTTCAAAGACTAAATTAACCTCCGCCCTACAGAATTCCGCGGTTATAATAACTTCGTGTTGTGTTCCCGGTGGTGAGTAGGGTAGCCAGAGCTCACTGGAGAGTTTTTGTGCTGTCAGTGGGACGACCAAAGGCTTGTCCTGCTTTGTCCTCTATACTGACGGCACAAAATCTCTGTTCTTACAGGGTCGGCAGCACGGATGTGACTCCACTGGTGTTACATACGTTCATAGGTCATGGTAACCACTTTCCATCAGGTGGGCCGTGTGCTTGTCTGCCACCTAAGTTGTATAAAAAAAAGTCCAATAACCTGATGACAGCGTCATTTTAAAAATCATAGCTAAATTTGAGCTCGATCAATGCGGAACATTTGGAGTTTTTGAAGCGTACACAAACCAACGTAACTTTTTCATGTAGGTACATAGATATAAATATAAAGATTAGTTTTCAATGTCTTGTAAAAAGTTATATTTCAAGTCATAATTTAACGCTTGTCCTATAATTTGTCCTGTTACCTACCTACTTACCTCGACAGTTAAACCGTCGACGTAAGTAGGTACTACACAATAATTAACCTAGCTTGGTTTACTATATGTAATTTCTAAATTGGTACCACTTACTAGCCGCTAATAAGGCAGAAAATACTTATGTAAATGCTGAAAGGATCTTTTGTCGCTCGACTCAAAGTCAACGCTAAACTTTATTGAAAATTATACATTTATCATAAAGCCCTGGCGAAGGAGAAAGAACTCGTAATTTGTTTTACGTCCACATCAGAGAATAGATCCGAAGGTTTGTATCGTATTCCTTCAACATTTAAGCATTAAACAACAAGAAAGCAACCAACGGGCATGTATAAAGCGAAGTAATTACAGCGTTAGCCCACTCGACTGCAGCGTCATTATTCATCGTTTTACGACTCCATGAGTTATAAATATTAAACTTAGTCGTATAGATGTACTGCGAACATTTTCTTTTTAATGGCGAGGTTAAATAATATGATGCACGATGCGAATATTGGCCCCGGTTTCGGTGCCGGCCATCATAGACGCTCGCAACAAAATGCGCCTTCGGAGCGCACCAAACAATGTGAATAGTTATCGCCTTTTAATTATCTGTAATAACGTTTTTATCTGTTGGCGCGTTGCTTCATCCCTCGAGCGGTCGGACTGAGTGCTAGGCGCGTGGAATGTCGCTTAATCGCGTCGCAGCACCGACGTTTTACAGATCCCTATAAAATATCGAAGATAACAACGAGGGGCTCTGAATGCTGTTTGGAGAAGAGCCTGAGTTCCGTGATTGGACGTTTATGGCATACGCTTCGATAAAAGTACGCATTATGTGTGCGGGCGGTGTCGAAGCGCAATTGTCCCGCGCCGAGCAGCACAACGCGCTCGCAGAGAGCCCAGAGGTGCTAATTATCAAATGCAAGACCGACCAAACCGATATTGAAACCATTGAAACAACACATCTCGTGTTGTCTTTTCCAATTTCAAAGTTTGCAGAATAGCTATGTAATGAAGGCCGAGAAGGCTATGCAAATGGAACGATGCCGAAAACTCAAGTATTTTAATGGTCTTGCGTCATCGACGTTTCAAACTTGAATTTTCATTATCACTTTACGTGTATACCTACTACCACCAGCCTTGATATGTTATTCAAACAATAGTCTAAAATCAAATAACCGCAAGACTTGATCAATAAGATTCGACCTTACAAATAAAATATATATTTCTACTGTTGACTAACTGTTGACACAACATTCGATTACTTTAGTTACTAGGTACATACCCACCCGACGAGCGTGTTTACATAATATATGTATGTAAATGGCTACGCGCGATTGTATCTCCTTGTACTTATGAGACACTATTTTTAAAGATTTCACAAACTAATTTAGAATTTTATAGTCCGCTAATATTTTATAAATTACTAGCTGTCCCGGCAAACGTTGTTTTGTCATATAATGTTAAGGGTGGACAACCCTTATCATTTAGGGGGATGAAAAATAGATGTTGTCCGATTCTCAGACCTACACAATATGCTCACAAAATTTCATGAGAATCGGTCAAGCCGTTTCGGAAGAGTTTAACCACAAACACCGCGACACGAGAATTTTATATATAAAATAATTTGGATCATAACAAATTTACAGTTCAAACGAATAAAATGAAATGTGTAAGAGTTGTATGATAAATGTGTACACAATATTATAACTTCTTTTCACTTATAAAATCCTGTTTTTTTTTTTATTATTACAATTTTATTCATTTCATAAAAGCTAATTTCAAGTAGACTGTTCTGATATTGTAACGACAAAGTACTTAGCACTTACGAACAAGTAACCCAGTAGGTAAACGTAGGTATTTGGCATTATTTTCTACAACAAACTCCCAAGAGTCGCAAGCTAGATACTTTTTTGTTATTGGTATTTAATGTAAATATTCAAATTCGGGAGCTGATAACCGCAATCAAACTTTTTTGGGCTACATTTCAATTAAATTTTATTCCTCAATTCTGTGGTTGTCATAAAACTTTAAAGTTTGACGAGTAAAGCCCATTGAGGAACTCCGAATTGATATTAATTCAAATAACTCGGGTTAAAAAGTCAGGGTTTTATGCGTGTTGTAAAAGTTTATTGTAGGGCTTTGTGGCGAGCCGGACGCGCCGATAGGCCTCGCGGCCGATGACGGAACCTCCGTCGATGAAGGCGCACCGACAGCTCGCCGCCACCGCACCGCCTTTGTATCGCGCAGCGCTCAGCCTTCGGCCACAATACCGCACGCGTGTTCACTCTATAAATCCCAACATCAGGTGCTACCTAACGCATAGTGCCCCTTTTATAGCCCCGACTAAAATAGGATCTGGAGACGAGCTCTGACGATAAAATTAATATGGATGTTGCGAACCCTAATCGTAAAATAAGTGAGACGCTCCCGATATTCAATATAAGCAATACGATATAAATATATTATCTTACCGCGGTAGCCTAGTGATATGGGTAATGGACTGCTGAGACGAAGTCTCGGGTTCGATCCCAGGTTTTATCATGGCACACACCAATGACTTTTCGATGCTTTTCGAAGTTATGTGTGTATTTATCGCAGGATTATAAGTGTCCGATTAATGGCAATAGGCTCGCCACCTATTACATTGGGACCTAAACATAAACTGGCGAAATGTGGGTGCTAGAACCTCTGTCTACCCCTTCGGGCATATAGGCGTAAGTTTATGTTATGTTATGTTATAACTTGAAATGAATTTACTGAGTTATTTAGATATCTATATAGTACCTTGACATTGAAGTACAATCATTTTACAGTAAGCGCTGACGGCTGAAGTACGGTATCTGGGCTTAGAAAATTCATAGCTCAAAAGAACTTTACAAGAAACAAAATCATCTGATTCTGGATTGGAAAATTAATTTTATAGGCTATAAAAATATATATTCCATTGAAAACTGTCTAAGGCCTACCTAGGCCTACCTAATTCGAAGTTCAGCGCCAATAGCTTAGTGGTTAAGGTGTCGGCCTCACGATCATAAGGTCTCGGGTTCGAGTCCTGGCCATTACACTACCGATGTGAACCCACTCCTAACACAAGCAAATTAGCTTAGCTGGAGGGGTTAGAGGGAATATTAGTAATATCGGTTCTAATAATCTTTAAAAAAAATCAACAAAAAAACTCAATCATAGCGATAACATCTAAAATTCCAAATGATCGACCGTAACCACGCATTATTCACATTATTATCATCATCCAAAACTTGCACTTCAGAGTCCAGGATCTGCTTTCGCCGTTTAACCCTCCAATGATGAGAGGAGAGCTTGCACCTGGTGAAACAGCTAGCAAATGAGGTTGGTTTAAACCCCAATGATCCATAATACGATATACAACATTATCATATTTATCTTTCTTAATTCTAGCGGTAATCCCGGTTGCATCAGAAGCTTTCACTTCGTAGTCTGTGGTCAATTTTTCAGTAAAACTATTGATTTGGCTGAACTTCGATATTTCCGTGCAGCGTCTGCCATCTGATCTTCACAGCCCATTGGCGATATCGAAGCATTGCACTTTTTTTTTATATACCACTTAGTTGGCAGACAAGTACACGGCCCACCTGATGGGAAGCGGTTACTGTGGCCTATGGACGTATGCAACACCAGGGGTGTCACCCTCGCACTGCCGATCATGAAGAAACCTTCTGAGGCCCCTCTTGAAGAACCCCATATTTTAGGCGCTTGGTGCGCAGCAGGGAGGTCATTCCACAGTTTGAGTGTGCGTTGCATTTTGACCAGTTGTAGAACTATACAGGGTACTGCTGATGAGGCAGACTTCGATGGGTAAATAAATAAAAATAGGTTATTGATGATATCATTATATTCTCTTATCATTAAACTCTTAAAAGAAGGAGATGTCTGATTGCATATGAAATGGGACTCACGCCAGTTAAATTCCATAAATAAGTAAGTATTCAAATACTGAACTCAGTTGGATATCCCTATTTATGGGCTAGTATCATAATAATGGTAATTATTCTCGCGAAGCAAAGTTAAAAAAATATATAAGTTTCAATATTTAGTTGCATTTTACTTCATGAATGTCTTAGTAGACGTACAAAGTAGGTAACAGGGTTTGTAATAACGTTTACATTGTAATGAATAATTATTTTCTTACAATGTATCTGAAAAGAGATCTAAGCATGTAAAGTAAGGTTCGATCTGAACAGAATGAAGTCCAAAAGGTCAAGATTATGTTTTTAAACTTAACCGTGCACTGTGACATCTTTCTATATAATATCGTGTATATACTGTACTAGAATACCTACATTCCTTTCCCTATTTTTTGATAAACGTGACTGAAATATTTATAGAGAAATGATAAACGTATCTTTCTTTTCGATTAAGACTAAATGCTTTAAAATTTCATTCAAGCGTCTTTATTTTTTTTTTCGGAAAATATCCTAATGTAAACAAAACTTAATAATAATTGTTGCGTAATTAGCAACTTCCTAAAGGTAGAGACGAGTACAAGTAAGTAACCCCTCTGTTGTTACAAGAATTAACAAATTTACAAGTCTTAGTTAAAGTATAAATACTGTAAGAAGAACCTAGTACCCTTATACTCGATTAAGAAATATAAAAAAAATTGAATCGGTTCAGGAGGGATTCAAACCCGCGATCTTTCCTTTACAGGGGGAACGCTCTGACCACTAAGTCACAGAACCTTCGCCCGATACCATCCAAATTCTTCTATACAAATATCCGTCTTACTGTTTATTTACGTATATTAATAGTAAGGGTTGTTCTAAAACACGCTAGCCTAAGTACTTACTAGCTATAGGCTATACTTACATCTATACCTACAGGTACTATAAGTAGTAATAGTAAAATAATTCTGTCAAGAAAGTAGGTTCGGATTGCTGTCTCATTCCACGTCACTGCACCTTTGTACTTGCTGTATAGGTTTTGTACATAAATTACCAGTATTATTTGCAATGAATACTGACGTTGGCGCAGATTATTACATATTGTTTTGTATGATGCGTCAGTAAACCTTATGTAAATAGATATTACAATATAAGTGTTGACACAATGTTTCAGATATATTTATGAGGAGTTAGGTAAATCTTTTATAGATATCGTCATAATATTTATGACAAAAGACCAATCACCAGGAACTTGATATAATCGGGCTTCAGGTAAGACTCATGGCACCTGTTACAAATACCGGCATTATATTTTTCTTTAGTTGTCCCAAACTGTTTGTGGATTGAGGCCATTTACTTAGATTTCCTATAGGTACTGTAATTTTTGTAGACCAATGTATCAATAGCAATGACATAGAAAACATCGATATGATTCTCGATGAATTTCAGGGGTAATCTGCCTATATTGGAACGCGTTTCGATGCCCAAAGATAAATTGTAGGAGTTAGAATTTAAAGAACAAAAATATAGCCCATAAGCCACTAAATAGAATACTTGAGTCTTATGGGACTTACAGGTAAGTTATAGATGAGACTAGCATTGACACGCATCCAAAAGTCCGTACAAATTATCGACCTAGCATTTTAAAGACTTTCATATAGTCGACTGAGGAGGTAGGTAGGACACGACGGTATTTCCGTCCAATTGAGCAGTCCGACTGGGGAAGTACCTCCACCCTACAGAATACCGCGGCCATAATACGCTCGTGTTGTGTTCCCGGCTGTGAGTACCTAGAGTAGCCAGAGCTCATTAGACAGTTTTTGTACTGTCAATGGGAAAACCAAAAGCGTGTCCCGCTTTGTCTTTTACACTAACGGCACAGAAACTTGTACTTACAAGGCTGGCAGCGCGAGTATGACTCCCTTGGTGTTGCACACTTCCACAGGCCACGGTACCCACTTTCCATCAAATGGGCCGGGTGCTTGTCTGCCAACCAAGTGGTATAAAAAAGCATAGACATGGCAGGTCTGTGCGTGTCCCGTAGGTGATTTACCGCAGACATGAATGATTGACGGACTAGACTCAGGCACCTGACGGCAGCTAGGTATTACTAATGTCGTTTTATCGAATTATAGAAAAGAGGGTTAAGAAAACGAACCTAAGCCCCAAACTGTATGGTTTGAATGCCATAAGAATTGGCGCTCGGGCGATGGAGAAAAAAAACAAGAACGTGATTCGGAGGGATGTACAAAAATAAAATCGAAAAGAAAACTACTGGCTATATGCAGTAGCTTTATTATTTATTTTTGTCATTTTTACTTGATTATTAAAAAAAAGATAGATGAAAGCCTACATAGAGCCGTGGTCAAGCCAGTAGATGCAAATGAATCGGCTTGACCGAAGTGATTCCGCCTTCTCACTTGCTCCTTTTTTTTATTCGTGTGAGTAGCGTTTTCCATAGCCTAACCTACTTCCTTTAGCATTTAGCCGTGCTTGCGTCCCTTTCTATCCTCTATCTTTCACTTCCTGGATGATTCGACAGTCAAGTATACCTCGAGTTAATGATCATAGGCCACTGTCACGCTAACTGTTTGTATAAAAAAACATGACGCTTTTGTGTAAGAAAGGTACACAATAATGTCAACGGGAATTAACTCAATTATGATTTTTTTTTATACCACTTAGTTGGCAGACAAGCACACGGCCCACCTGATGGGAAGCGATTACCGTGGCCTATGGACGTATGCAACACCAGGGGTGTCACACTCGCGCTGCCGACCATGAAGAAACCTTCTGATGTCCCTCTTGAAGAACCCCATATTGTAGGCGCTTGGGAAAACCGCAGCAGGGAGGTCATTCCACAGCTTGAGTGTGCGTGGGATGAAGTTTCTTTCATACCGCACAGTGCGCACCGTCTCAGGTCGCAATGTGTGAGGATGAATTCCCTGCCTATGGCGAGAGGTGCGATGATAGAATGTAGCTACGGGCATCATGTAAAACAATTCATCTGAGCACAAACCATTGTATAGGCGGTAGAACACACACAGTGAGGCAAAATCCCTCCTAAGGCTAAGAGGTTCCACACTACCTGTGAGTATGGGATTGTCAACCAGCCTCAATGCCCGTCTTTGCACTGAGTCGAAGGGATCAAGCTGGTATGCAAGTGCTCCAGCAAAAAGATACTGATCAACAGTATAATTAAATATTATCATGTATTCTATTTTTCTCTTAGCTATTAATTCTTATCAATTAAAAAAATAATATTTGGAATAGGCTCTTACCTTCCTTCACCTGTCACTTTCTCCTCAATTTCGTCGGTTCAAATAAACACATTTACAACTGAAAATCCTGAAATTCACCTCTTTTCACACTACACGATATCGCCACAAACTCATACAGTCAAAGCAGACACAGCCATCTACTTTTGAATAAAAATAATTATAAAACAAAAAAAAATGTTCCCTAAATGTCACAAATCACAAATCAGTGGTGGCGTGCCAACTGCATGAGCAACTACCGCAAACTCGACCGCACTACGCTTCATTAGCGTGTATACAGAACAACATACCCACCACAATATCAATACAACACACGATTATCATTCGTAACACGACGGTGTTAAACATCTTTTACAATAAAATTCTTATATATTCACTAGTAGCCTAGCAACCAATAATGAGCCTTATTGTATAACATCATAGAGTGAAATCACATTACCGTTGATGGACGACGGCAGCAGGCAAACTGCGCGAAGCCCCGCCTCTGACGTATTGACAAACAAACCGATTGGCGGTGAGCCGAACGCTTGCGAGGCAATCCTGCGCAACATTGAGGCGGTTACTTAGATAACACTAAAAAATATTACGCTAAGATTTATTTTAAATGAAAACCGATTCAAAAACATACTTTTGAAATCGTATTATATAAAATACAATTTCAAAAGTAACTCCATGGGTGCTTTGAGACAATTATCTTCTTCTGTACTTTTTTATATTATTCTTTGGCAAGGACTTCGATCAATCAAGCAATTAGCCTATTGCAGTCCACTGCTGGTCACAGGCCTCTCCTAATATACGCCACTGCTCCCAATCTTTACCTACCTACATATCTAATTGCACTATGATATAAAGCCATTATTTTTCTTGCACAAATGCGAAATTATATCGTTTTACTTAATATAGCCTACCAGACTCATTCCAATTTTCCTCTCACTGGCTTCTCTGTTCTAAACAATTGGTAGAAACGTGTTCTTGCCACCACTGGTCTTCACTGGCTACGGTACCTATCCGCCAAATATACCATTACGTACTTAGATTTTTAAAATTATAATCGGGTAGGGAAACTCCACAGCTAAACCTAGTTACCTAACTGTAATACTTAAACATAATAATAATATATCTCTATATTGTATGTACACATAGAATGGATACAGAAAAACATACATAAGTTACAATAATATTCATCAGTATCAAAATAAACGGGATATTTACCATGTTTCATTGTTTTGAGTTTCCGATATTTCGGCGCTATATTGGTAAATATCCCGTTTATTTTGATACTGATGTGAGTGATCATGATAGTTTAAATACCTATACAATAATATTGTTGCAAATTTCGGAATAATCATGTATAGGTAGGTATGTTTGCTGGCTCTATCGGTTTACAGGGCATGAATTGTTATTTAAATCTGCTACTTCATTCTCTACTATGTCTAGAACTTACCTACTCTATCAGGAGGTCATAGCTAACAGACTTTACCTAGCCTAATACTATTAATGGGTAGGTACCTACTTGTGTTAACGTATAAAATGTCTTCTAAATATTATTCTGTTCACTGTTTTCATTCCGAAACTTGCTTTAATAAGCTGATATCATGTCTTTAGATTCATACTAGGCAGAAAACCAGCTATTCGTACCAATAACTTTGTAACGACAATTACCAAAAAAACGTATATATGATATAGCTTTCCCTAAACGATATTCTAGTTGCAAGTCATGTGTACGTAAGAATATACCTCCCGTGAGGAGCTGCTGTAGACACCTAGTCAGCATTCCAATGCATCGGACCCGCCTCACCCAGTTACGGTCTGCCGGCCGACCAGGTGCTAATTGGAAAAGGAAACCTCAAACAACGACCCAGCTCAATGCTCTCCACAGAAATGTTTCATTTTTAAACAGCTCAGTGACCGTTATAAGTGTTATAACCGATATGTACCTAGATATACATTGCACTTCTAAACATTCAGTTGCCTTATTTTGAATCTTACTCACTCTACTCAATATAATCTAGGTTAGTTAGAATAATGGAATTATTCTTCCATCTATCTACAGAATTGATTGAACTGAATTCATATCAACAACAATATATGAATGAAATTAATTACTTTTTAATTAATATCATTATTGATTTTTTATTAATTCATGTGTTTAGTTTGAAATTATCGCATTACTTATACTGGTGGAATGCGACCTTAAAATCAAGATGGCATATCTATGTTGCTAGTTGCATCATAAATAAATTTAAAAATTACTGATTCGCTCTTGTGAATTTCAATTTACCATTTTTATGGTTACAGACTTATTCAGGACTCTACTTGAACACCTGTTGCATACCTACCTATTAATCTACTTTTTGTTTGCTACTCATCACCATCTTCCCAAGTTTTCCAGTTTCTTCTGAGGCCTTCACCTCGTCACCTAGCGTCCACTTACTCTAGATTTTGTTATTGTTATGCCTACCTTTGATCAAATTATATACACCCAATGGAAGTTTACACAATAACAAAAAAGAATCAATTTCATTTATTCAGTTTAGGCATATAAAGAGCACATATGAACGTAAAAATTTTACAATTATGTAAAAATATTAAAATATGTAAAACTGAACCATTGGAAAATGATTCTTTCGCTGGTTCGGTAAGTTAGTTCTACAGGGAAGATAACAGCAAGAAACTCAGAGAACTATATTAGAACTAGATTATCTTTCTTTTTTAAATTTTCTTTAGTTTGCAATTTATTTTGTGGAAGCAAGCAAGAGACTTATGTTGACCACGCATTTACATCATCAAGATACTCATCTACTTTATAGTGACATTAATTCTTTAAAGTTTTTTTCATTTCTATTTTAAATTTATTTAGTGCATGTTAATCAAATCCTGTTATTAAATATCTTATACAGCTGCCTACAAACGAATCACCAACTTGGTGAAGCCTGTGTTTTGGTATAACTAGTAGATAGTAACAACAATCTACTAACATCTACGATACATAAATAATTTGCGTTTAATATTTCAAAAAATGTTTTAAAGACAGCGCTGTACCTACCACAATGTTAAAACTGTGCACATACATAGGTACCTACCTGCCTATTCTATTTACTTCCTGACGTGGATAGGCATACAGCAAACTTTCAAGAAAACTGATCTCAAAAACCAGCCGCAGTTAGCTTTAGCCAGTCCCTTCTTAGAAACTACTGAACCGAAATTCTTCAATGCGGACTGTTTGCACAGGGATACAAAGTGAACAATTATGGGATATTAGAAGGTTATCGTTTATTTGTGTCTATGTGTATAGTAAATATAATATCATACATACCTACCAAGATTTTGTGAGGTAGATAATCTTACAAAATCGTAGTTCATAGAGTATTTTAGACTTAGGTACCTATTGTAACATTATGGTCTGAAATAACGTAAATTCTTTTACCGCTAATCTAATCGTCCACTGGCTAATTCTGAATCACTAGCAGTTGTTTGATAATTTTGTGGACAAACACAGCGTAAACGTTCATCACATTAGCTGATTTATATGTCAGCCATTTAATAAAAAAATAAATATAAGAATTGTAGATAGCCGCGGTAGCCTAGTGGTATGGGTAATGAACTGCTGAGACGAGGTCTCGGGTTCAATCCCAGGTTTTACCATGGCACACACCAATGACTTTTCGATGCTTTTCGAAGTTATATGTGTATTTATCGCAGGTTTATAAGTGCCCGGTTAATGGCAATAGGCTCGCCACCTATTACATTGGGACCTAAACATAAACTGGCGAATTGTAGGTGCTAGCACCTCTGCCTACCCCTTCGGGGATATAGGCATGAGTTTATGTTATGTTATGTTAAGAATTGTAGAACAAGTGCGTATTGGCCCACACGCAATTTGCCGTAATTGCCCATCATGATAGTGCAGACTCTTCCTTATGTACAGAAACAGATGGCGTGCTGTTGTCCCGGCTTGCCCCGGAGGAAGAAATGTGTGAGTATAAATACCTGTGTCTGACTTTTTGAAGGAACTGTCCTTCAAAAAGTCTGTACTAACTCCAATTACAGCACCACCTACAGCAGCAGCATCTAAATGACTACAGTCCCGGATCCCTTAAGCGGGTCATGAAAAAGCATATGATGTGCTTACATGTACATGTTTTCAGCTTACCCTCAGGCAAGACGAAGTCTAATTGACAGGTCGTACCTATATAAATAGAAAAAATTATAAGAAGCTGAAACTCTTTAAGGCTTTTTAAGGTGAAGGCTTTTATCTCTTAAGGGTGACATTTTCAAATACACTGTGAAACTTGTCGATTTATTTCTAACCAGAAATAAATAAATATATGAAATTTCGTGCTTCATACTTTGAAAATTAATGTTGGACTACCAAACAATTAATCATGCCTCACCTTACATTGCTCTTACCAGATGTAGATACAACTGTAAAATCTACTAACTGTGACGATATTTGGAGGTTTGAATAAAATAACATTTGTAGTGATAAATCATCATACATCTAGTGATAAATATATCAATTCAACAAATAAGGTACTACAAAGGATTATAAGAGTTCAAACGAGTGACGGAGGCGTCAGCACGCGCACACCTCGGCTGCCCGTAAACTCCAGCGCAGTGTTTATTCTGAGCCCCGTGCTAACTCTACCGTTTAAACACTTCGTGCTAGCAGGGTATGAATTAACTTTTCATATAAATAAAATTCACGCTACTCTAACCTCCTGAAATTAACACCTCGGCGTAAATACTATTTAGTCTCGTCATCTCGTGCCATATCTGTCTTCAGAGGATTGTTGAATGACCGTGCCATGTTTATGGTTCACGGGATTACGTAGGCGCGACTGTTTAATTGCCAGTTAATACGTATAAAATCTATTAGACACCAATCTGACAAGTGTAGCTGAGACTGCGTGGACTACTTTATGATTCATTTTATAAAGTGAATAATGATTAATTTATTAGCTATCGTATAATATTGTTTCCACTTACTTTAAAAGTTAAAATAACCATTTATGTATGTAGGTATGTAAGTGTTACAAAACCAACATTTAAAAAAAAGCTGGTCAAGTGCGAGTTGGACTTGCCCACCGAGGGTTCCGTACAAAATCGCTTTCAGGGATGAACTTAATTAAACTACATAAACCGCAATATATTTTAATTGTGTTGACTCACAATTATAAGTTTTGCATGAATTTCAACGTGATACCTCACTGCATTCTTGAGAAAAAGGTCTTGACATACGGACCACGAAGTGATACTGTAAGGGTTCCGTTATTATTATTATTTTGAAATACGGAACCCTAAAAAGGATAATCTTCAATCAGCTAGTATAGGTTCACGGCTGGGCCAATATATTAGGTAGGTATATAAAAAATAATAACCCTAGTACAAGCCGGAAGTAGAGAGAATATTCAATTCAATTTATTTATTTCTAAACAATAAGTTTGTATTGAAATGTCAATTACAAGTAAGAAATACACACAATCAATAAAATACACTGTAACATCAAGATAAAATAAAATGAAAATCCAGGTACAATTAAACTACAACTTTATAACTTTTAAAACAACTTTAAAAATAAACTTAGAGTAGAGTACCTACCTACCACATAATGCAGTTCTAGGGTCAATTTTATATCGTACTGGGAATATCAAATGAACCCCTTGCTATTACTTTCCTTCTGCCTCTTTTTGGCTTCTACATTAATTCATGACAATCCCTTACCTTCAAAAATTAACTAAACTATGATAGTTCAATAAAAACCATCAAAAGAGGTGATTAGCGATCGCTTTGCCAAGACTCACCTAAATGCGCGCGTTTAAAATCCAAATTTTCACTATAGGATAGGTACACAGAAAATAGCTTCCCTTACTCTGAAAGCTAATCATCCTGCATAACAGGTGCCGAACTCTACCACCAACTCGCATATTTGATTAAATCTTTATTCTCTCCGAGTCTCCTTAGGTAGTACGTTACTATTCGCGTCAGGCATTGAAGGAGATGTCATTTCAGTTGAAATGATTTATTAAGTGATTACCTTGAACTACTACGTGGTTCCCGGTAGAGTAGAATTTGGACCACCCCATCTCTTCTCATGTGATGTCGTACAAGGCGACTCAGGGATAGGACTATTTAACATCAAACAGATATGTACAGCCCAGACTCAGCCTCAGATGTGTTAAACAATTATTGGTGAAATGTGGGTGTAAATTCACCTCTGCCTAACCCTCCGGGGATAAAGGCGTGATTACATGCATGTATGTCTGTAATCTTGAACTGAAGGAAATTACCTGAATCATAATCTGCCCGCCTCATCCTTGTCCCAAATATTTGGAGACGACGCAACTTATCATTGTCCTTCATACATTCCTGTCAAATATCTTCTCAGTCACTCCCTTCCTTGACATCTTATTATCTTTCATTTAAATCATATTGAAACTTAGATGCAGGCGAGATGCCTTCAATTATGCCTGAAATTATGTTTTGACAGATTTAATGTTGGTGTACATAAACATCTCGTTTATTGTACACCAACATTAAATTTAGCATTAGACAAAGAAGCACAGATGCCCTGGATCGGGCGAGGTGGGAGGGATACACCTGTCAACCTCACCTCCGGCACTCCCTGCTCCGGTCTTCCCATGCGCCTACACATATTGTTTCAAAAGGGGCATTAGGAGGTTTCTTCAGGGTCGGCAGCGCGAGTGTGACGCTCCTGGTGTTGCACGAGTCCATAGGCTACGGTAACCACTTCCCATCTAGTGGGCCGTGTGCTTGTCTGCCACCTAAGTGGTATAAAAAAAAACCAAAAACGACCCACAGGCGCCGTGCGTTTTAGTCGTTTTGAGTCCGACATAACCTTTCCCTCCGGCTCCAGCGGGGCACCTCTCGCGGGGCAATCCGTGGAGATTTTTCCTACGTTAAAAAGAAGCATAGATTGCCATCATTTTTATGTAATGTAAATCCCTCTGGCTATATTGCTAAGAGACATCTTTTCCAGGCAAAAGAAATTGGCACAATTTTGTACAATATTTTCGTTTGAAGATCCGTTAAACTAAAATAATGTAGCAACATGACTTTTTAAATATAATAGACATAAACATATCGTGTAAGTGTAGCCAAATTTTTTTATTTGCCCGTTTAACTCAAGGCACGTTGTGCTTAATATTTTAATGGCATTTAAAGCGTTAACAAAACGCTAAAGATAGCAGTTTCGGACTGTCATGATAGAAAATCAACATTTGCATAGCTCCATTTTGAACTCTCGACTTCCCAGATGTACGTACATACGAGTATAAGGATAGTTAATACTTAGGGTTCCGTAGTTTAATTAATAGCGAAATACAATATCTAATTCCATGATAAAGCTTAGGATTATTAATAAAAGACACAATGACATGTTGTAGTTAATACTTTACTTGTTCAATATTATTAGGTACTTTATATGCCGACTTTTTTTTGGTTGGCAGATAAACACACGGCCCACCTGATGTAAAATGATTACCGTGGCCTATGGACGTGTGCAACACCGAGGGAGTCACACTCGCGCTGCCAACCCTGTAAGCACATGTTTCTGTGCCGTCACTGTAAAAGACAAAGCAGGACAAGCTTTTGGTCTTCCCATTGACAGCACAAAAACTCTCCAGTGAGCTCTGGCTACCCTACTCACCGCCGGGAACACAACACGAGGTTATTATGGCCGCGGTATTCTATGGGGCTGAGGTACTTCCCCAGTCGGAAATACCGTCGTGTCCTACCTCCTTTGAAACGTGTCCTACCTCCTTTGAAGACGGGACTAAACAAACTATTAATTTTAAAAAAATACCGTCCGGGGATTGAAGGTCCCTTTGTTCCGTGATGTTCACTTGCCGCTAGGCTAGGTTAGACCTATCCTACCGGCAATAGATATTACTTCTGTGATTCTGTATTTTAGTAATGTATAGATGATGTATAGCAGGCAGCTGTATCGGCCTGCCCCGCATGGTTCTAGTTGATTTGTCTCCGTTTCATTGTAGACTTGAGTTGCGTCACGATACACAGCACATTTGATTTATCGTAATATTTTATAACGGAAGAGGATTTCCACCCCAAGAACTGAACCACCCTTCTTCTTCTTCCTCTTAGCGTTCACTCCAATCGCATCCAAAGCTTTCACCTCGGAGTCTGGGGTCCGCTTTTTCCAATCTAACTGCGGTTTTGGCTAAACAACTGGATCACCCTATAAAAAGTAAAATAATCATGAGTTAGAATTGTAATTTCTATAAACGTATAAGTAAGTATATCATATAAATACAAGGTAAAACGTCAAACCTTTCCCTTAACATTATTTTGATCTTGAAATCAGCTTCAAATATAAATCATCAATCTAAAAACATACAGGTCCACACGGCAAAGTAAATCGTCAAGTTTATTGAACCAACCGCTAGTTGTCACTGTCTCTGATTTTGTGTTAGCTCTACCTACTGCCTGCCTCTACTTTACGATTCCGTGCGTAAACTTACAAACAAGAGACGCACCGTGTATCCGCCATACTCGTCCACTTTTGTGTTTGTTCATGGTGACATGAAACGTGGTCGATAATTATTGGAAGGATCAATAACGCTACAAGTATTCGTCTCTCTGTAGGTAAATATGTTTTATGAGTCTCGTCTGACGGCTTTGAAACTACAAGTATATACATACGTTTCTATTTGAATGTTAATTTCAAACTCCGTTTATTTTAACTAACACAATAATACTAACGTGAGTGAACGTAAAATGTTATCATGTGATCGTAAAATTGTATTATTTTAGTATATTTAACCGTAAATTCTCGTTTGAACGTACTTATATAAATATACTTGCGCCTGTATGTCCCCGAAGTAGTAAGCATAGGTCTATTAGCATTTAAATTTCATTAATTATTATGTTTTTCGGTAGGTAGCGTAGGTGCCTACCTACCCCTCATTCCAAGTACTGTTATGGTCAAAATGTTTTGGAAATCCTTAGTATCAATTATACCTATTCTATTCTTAAAAGTTAAAGTTGATAGGTATATATGTTCAACGATACTTTGAATGTTTGAATAACACATTATCATCGTTTTACGTAAGTAGGTACAATTACGACAGGCCGGTTGCATATTTTGGCATTTTGCATCACAAGATGTTACCTTCAACTACAAAGAATTAAACAGAAAATATAAATAGAAGAAGAACTTAAATAGGGTAGTTCTCTACATATTTAATTAGACTTGACTTAGATAGGTATCCTACACAAGACGTGCTTGATCTAGAACCTCCACGCAGTCCTCTCTGGGCAACGGATACGGCAGCACCTTTCTCTCGCATGGGAGACGCTGCCACCTACTGCCAATTCCGGCCGAGGCCGTAGCGGACATGTAGAGGGCTCTCGGAGGCTCTCCACGTGTCCCCTTGAAGCCTAGGCCTAGCTGAGGAGAGAGCAGTAAGATGTGCACTGGCTTACAGGGCGTGGAAGTTTTTTTTTTTTTTTTTTGTTTACGTGGTGGAATGCATTTACGCACTTCGCTCACCCCCCGCGGGGGCAGGGGGCTCGCTTCGTGTGGGACTCCTGGCCTTGGACAAAGGCCAGACTACCCACTAAACCACCACGGTGTTCCTCCTTCGCCTAATCCGAGCCGCGGGATAGTCTGCTCACCGCGACTCGGCTAGAGGCGCCCTTAGTAGGCCCGCTACTTAAGACCCCACAATCCCGGCAATCAGGCCGGAATGGTGGGGGTTTTTCACCTCAAGAATGCACCCCAGGAACACACAGGGGCGCATTCCGCCACATCAGCATAGGGGCAGCGGGTCCCCCGACCCACTGCCCGTGGCCACTCTCATTCGGGGACGCGGGCGAATTGCGTTCGCCGGCGTCCCCTCGCCGGGGGCCTGCGGGGCGGAAGAGTGAGCCCAGCTCGCTCCCGTTCCCGCAAGGCCTCTCTCTTTGCCGCCATCACCTCGCTAGCGAACGAGGCGACGGCGGCCCAACACTGTTCGCTGCCGGCCATAGCTGAAACTACGGCCGACAGCGAGAGGTCCACACCAATGATGCTTGTGAGGGCCGCCCTTTGGCCGCCCCACGCGTCACACACGGCCAAAGTGTGGTATGCCGTGTCGGGGTCGCCGCTGGTGCAGTTTCGGCACCGGGGCTCCGCTTCCACCCCCACCACCTCCCACAGGTACTTGGCGAAGCAGCCATGACCCGTGAGAAGTTGGGTGAGGTGATACGTGGGAGCCCCATGACCCCGTTCCACCCGCTCACGCAAGACGGGCCGAACGGCCCCCACAAGCAGCAAGCTACTCCTCGCAGCAGCCAGCCTATCGGCCCACTTCCGGAAGAGAACATCGCGAGCCTCCTGTCTCCAGCGATCGATCTCCTCCGGAAGCGGCCGACCTCCTGCAACACGCCGCATCAGGGCGCCCTCCTCATAGACCCTCTTAAGGACGCCAGCCTCGAGATCCCAGGGGATACTGCCCGCAATCAAACACGCCGCCTCATAAGAGACGGTGTGATACGCCCGTGCGGCCCTCTGCGCGATGGCGCGCTGTGGTCGCCGCAGCAGCACGACATTCGTACGGCAGAGGGCCTCCTCCCAAATGGGCGCTCCGTAGAGCGCCTTGGAGCGCACCACACCGTCGTAGAGACGGCGGCAGGCAGACCCCGGACCCCCAGTGTTGGGCAGCAATCGCGAGAGCATTCCGGCAAACGCTAGCAGTTTAGGTGCCAGCCGCCGGAAATGCTCCGCGAAACGCCACCGACTGTCGAGAACGAGCCCGAGGTATTTCAGGCTGCTCCCGACAGCGATGGAGGTGCCACCCACCACGATCGCTTGATCCCGAGGCGGCGGCCGCCGAGGCCCATAGAAGAAAAGGGCCTCGGACTTTTCGAGGGCCACCTTCAGTCCCAGCGCCCCGATACGGCGCACGACATGGGCGACGCCTGCCGTGGCGAGAACGGCGGCGTCGCTAAACGTTGGGGCCCGCGCGGTAACTAGGGTATCATCGGCGTAACAAAGTACGCCGACCCCCCGAAGAGTAGCACCGCGCAGGACCCAATCGTACCCGACGTTCCACAGAAGCGGCCCAAGGACCGACCCCTGCGGAACGCCGCACGCCATAGTTCGGCGGACCACCCCGCGTTGGGTCGGGTAGATGATAACCCGGTCCACGAAGTAGTCCGCCAGGATGCACCTGAGGTACCACGGGACATTGTGGTACCTCAGCGCCTCCGCAATTGTCGCCCAGGGGAGGGTGTTGAAGGCGTTGGCTATATCAAGCGATACAGCCAACAACACCTCCCTCCCGGCGACCGCTTCGTCGATGCCGTCCCGCAGCCGGGATATGGCGTCGAGGGTCGACCTCCCGCGACGGAATCCGAACTGGCCGTCACTCAGGTTGGGCCCCGCCCCCTCAAGGTGACCAACGAGACGCGCAGCGAGCACCCGCTCAAACAGCTTGCACATCTCGTCGAGCAAAACGATGGGGCGGTAGGCCGACGGCAACTCGGCTGGGCGCCCGTGCTTCTTGAGAAGCACGAGCTTGCCGGTCTTCCATCGTCGCGGGAACCTCCCCGACGCCACACACTCCGACATGAGGGACAGCGTCTCCTCTTCTAGTGCCGGCATAACTGTGGCAATCACCTTCCCCGGGATGCCGTCCGGGCCCGGGGCGCGGTTCCTGGACTTGAGCGCCAGGATCGCGGCCCCTAACTCGGCCTCGGACACGGGAGGTATTGCCCCTTCGTCTGCCGGCACTTGGCTTGGTGCTACCATCCCCGGCGGGACCCACTCTTCCCTCACCGGGAAGAGAGAACTGACCACTCGGTCCAGGAGGTTCGGCTCGAGAGTTTGGGTGAGGGGAGGCGCCCAGGGCCGAAGTTTTTGACTCACGACCCTGTACGGGCGCCCCCAAGGGTCTCGGTCGAGACTCTCGAGCCACTCCCTCCAGGACTCCTCCTTGGCGGCTTTGATCGCCGAACTCAGGGCCTCACGGGCGGCCCTGTACGCAGCGTGCAGTCTCTCCTCCCGGGCGAGGTCTCGGACAGCCCGCCTTCGGCTGCGAGTGTACTGCCTCTGGGCCGCGTAACTTGCGGTACGCAGCCCGGCTAGGTGGGGACGCCACCAGTACACCCGCCTCCGAGGCGAGACAGGCCTCGCCCTCTGCATCGCCGCGTCGCAGACGCGAGTCAGCGCTCCGACGAGCCACTCGCACCTCGCGTCCACGTCCAGGCCACCGTAAACAGTAGCCCATCGCTCGACGATAGCCGCTTCTTTGGCCAGCTCTCGGTCCAGAGTGCCGAGGCGCCACCGTGGACCTTGCCCCACCAAGGGGCGGTCAAATTCCACTCGAGCCGCCGTGGCGGCGGGGACGACGTCGAACCGGATGTACCGATGATCCGACGCGGTCTCCACCCCCTCGACGACCCGCCAATTGTTGACGCGTCGGGCCAGGGCAGAACTGGCGAACGACAGGTCAACAATCGAGCTACCCTGCGGCCGCACAAGTGTGTGGACCGCCCCCTGGTTTAGCAGCACCAAGCCTTGGGACACCGCCCACTCTACCATCATCTCCCCCCGGGCATCGGTAGCCGGAGATCCCCACGCCCGTGAATGAGCGTTGAAATCCCCGGCCACGACAGCCGGGGTGGGGTGCACTTCCGCCAGCAGAGCCCCGACCTCCGTGAGCAACTGCTCGAACTCGGCGAGGCTCCTGCTAGGAGGACAGTACACCCCAACCACTGCAGCACCGCCCAGCACAACGAGTACGCACCCACGGCCCCTTCGCACTCTGTCGAAGGGTGGGGTCGCCCGCTGGGCGACGATAGCCACCAAGCCGCTTTGGTCGCCGGCCCAGTTCGGGACGTCGCGAACGTAGTACGGCTCGGCGACTACTGCCACTGTCGTCTGCCACTGCGCCATGGACTGGGCCAGAAGGTCCTGGGCGATGACGCAGTGGTTGACGTTGGCCTGCAGTATGGAGATGGGATGATCCATTATCCTTGGGCGGTGTCCATCTCCTCCTCGCGTTGCTGGATGGAGGGGGGGACAGAATTCCCACCACCCGCAACTATACTCTTTCGGGGGGCCCCCCTTTTTCGGGAGGTCGCCCTGCAGTCACCGGATCCCAGCCGGTGACTCGACGCCACCCCCTCCGCCGCACAGACGGGGCAATTGGGCTCCGCAGAGCAGGCGGCCGACTTATGGCCCGCCTGCCCACATCGGAAGCACAGCGCACTGCGGTCAACACCCGCAGTGCACTTGGCCCCGACGTGCCCCGGCTCCAGGCAGCGGAAGCACCTCGCCTGCCTCGGCTCTAGGGTGGTCAGCCTGACCGCCGACCATCCGACTGTAATTTGTCGGCCTTCGGTCAGGAGCTTGGCCACCTCAATCGGGCACCGTAGCCATGCAGTGCCCTGGCGACCAGATGGGCGATGAATGTCGCCCACTTTGATGGCGTCGGCAGAGCAGCCCCCCTCCGCTGCCAGCGCGGCCGCCACGCTCTCTTTTGAGGCCGTGTCGCTCAGGCCAGAGATGCGCAGCTCCACGCACCTCTCCGGCCTAGCGACCCGGACCTCCTCCAGTGCCTCCTTGAGCTTGGCAGCGAGGATGTCGGCCTTCTGGACTCTGTCGTCGCCAGCCACCTCCAAGATCCGACCCCCGGTAATCGCGGTGCGAAACCGGAGGCCGTTGATGCCCAGGGCCTTGAGGTCAATGACCCCTTCAGCCTTGGACATCACATCACGATACGTGATGCCCTGCTCCTGCGCGCCCGGCTGCAGAGTTAAGCACACCGCAGCAGTTCGCGGGACGCGCAGTTTCCGAGGCTTGCGGGCACCACGTTTCCGTTTCCTGGGGGCTGGCGTCGCCAGAGTCGCAGCCGTTGGCGGGGCAGTAGCCGCCCGGGCTGGAACCGGCCTCGAGGCCCTCGGCCGCGCCGCGACCTTATTCCACCCGCCAAGGGGAGCCGACGACGACGCTGCCGGAGGCGCCGAGGGTGGCGGCTCCCGGTTCTTGCGGGCAGCTTCCGCCTCCCTAGCAGCGACCGATTGCTTCTTGGGCTTCCTCCTCTTCGCCTCACTCCCTTGTCCAGAGAGGAGGGGGGGAGGCGACGGCAGTAGAGCCGGGAGCTCAGAGGTGAGCTGTGGCTGAGGCTCAGGCCGGGTGGCAGATCGGGCCGCATTTCTCCTGTCCGCCTCAAGAGGCGGACGGATGCGGGTCTCCGGCAACAGCCGGTCCGCGATCCCCGCGAGCCGCGCGTCGATGAGAAAACCGATCTCATCGCGGCTCATCGGGGTAGGCGCAGATTGCGCCTGCTGCTGCCAGGCCCGCATCTTGGCCCGTACAGCGGCCAGCTCGGTCTGGAGCTGGGCCACCTCCTCCGATTCCGTGCGGGACCGAAGCACGCGCACGTTCTCCAAGATGGAGGAACATGCTAGCTTTAGGTCCCGCACGTACTGCCCCTTTAGGTTCGAGGACTTGGTGGCGACGGTTTGCACCACCGCCACCGCCGCCTCGATCGCATCCGTCAGCCGCTCCGCGCTGAGGGGCTCAGAGGCTGTGGATGTCACTCCTCCCTGAGACTGCTGGCTGGGTCCAGGTTGCGAACTAGGGGAATCTCTTAGGTAGAGATTCCTCTGTCGCTGCCGCTGCATGGCCTCCGCCATCTCCTTCACTGCGCGGAGCTTGAGCTCCCGCTCTGTGGCCGCATTTGGTTCGGCTCCGCTCTGCGCCAGATCGACGCACTCCCCCGCTACAGCAGGGCGACCACGGGGCTTTTTGGAAGCCTCCGTAGTCTCCTTCTCGGGAAGCCGCTTCCTCCACAGCCTCCCAGGGGAAGACGAGCGGGAACTTCCCACACTTGTGCTCGGAGCGTTGGCCTCCAACCGCTCCAGCACTACTACCGCCTCATTGAGAGAGCCGTGGGGCCTTGCGACCCCCGTCTCCATCTCCTCCTCCACGTTCTGGTTTAAATTATTGCTATCCATAACTTATCCCACGAGTAGAACCGTTCAAATTACACTCCCCGGGTGACGGCCATTCCGGGAAGCGGGGTACATACTACGGAGGTCCCCTGGTATCCGTAGGTTTTAATCGACTTCGCTGTCGGGTTTTATAGACTTTTCCTTGTCGCGGGCCGGCCAGTTAAGGCAAGCCCCACGTTCTCCAAGATCACGGCTTCCCGAGTGTGGCTAGCACTCAGGTCGTTGTCGATCACTTGAAGGGTACGCGACGCGGGCAGGCAGCCAACCCCCCCAACTCCGACGGTGGCACGAATGCCAGTTAGCCCCCGCGCGAGCAGTGGGCCAACCCGTCACCTGATCCTCTCGGATCCCACCTCGCGGACCTAGCAGGTCCGCTGCACCACGACCCCCCTTCATGGGGTCAACTAGCCCTGAGAAGGGCTGTTGGAGTAGCCCTGAAAAGGGCTTGTCGGTCTCCCTATGGAGGGATTCCTCCTCGCGGGCCTTGCAGGCCCACCATCCCACGACCCCCTCGTGCAATGGGGTCAGCTAGCCCTGAAAAGGGCTTTGGGTTGCCGGGTTATTAGTCAACGGCTAGCAGAGCTCCTCCTCCTTGGAGTCGGAGTCTATTAACCGCCGTCCAGGGTGCACCAGCCCCCCCGCTTCCGATCCCCAGGACCATGGTCCAGAGGGAGAAGAAACGAGGAAGCCAACGTGGAGGTTACCCGACCAGCACCCCAGGGCGTGGAAGTAGGCCAGCACGGCAGCGCAACGAGCATCTCCGTTTTCCGAGGTTCGATGGTAACAACGTTCTTCGACTATTTTCAACATCGATCGGAATGAAATGGTTTAGATATTGGGTAACTGTGCTGTGCTATATACACTAATGCTAACGGGAATTAACGCGATCATGGTATAGGTATCGGGAAGATGGTTTTAAATTATCGGCAACATGGATTCCAGTGATAAGAAACATACAACCTAGCTTTTCTGCGCAGTCGGATAGACACCACACAGTTTGCATACAGAATAGGGACTCTTTTTTTTTTACGTGCGCAAAATCCTCACCGGAGCCGGTGGAAAAGGTTATGTCGGACTCGAACCGACTAAAACGCACGCCGCTTGTGGGTCGTTTTGGTTGCCGAAGGTGAGGTTGACAGGCATATCCCTCGCACCCCGGCCGACCCTCTCCTCGGGGGTGTGGGGACTACAGAGTCCCCAACTGAATAGGGACTCTGTGAGAGTGGTATGTGACGGTATACGGCGAAAACAAAATCTAAAAAATATCAAATATGTGCGGATAAAGGAAGAACTTTCTACATCACGAGCTCAAAGACGGCGGGCGTGCGCCGCTGAGCCAGTCAGCCTGTAACCACGCCCGGTGTAACCTGGTCGAAACCTCAGGCAAAAAAGGTATTTATGTACCTATACCATGATCGCGTTATTCCCGTTAACATTAATGTATAACTGTGCTGTACGTTGAAGGTTTCATACACAACACTTATATAAACGAAGACGCATCGCTGATGAAAGATAGTGTCTGGAGCTGTGGACTGTCCCATGTTGTTAGGAGAACTAGGCTTTACAGCGCTGCTGGCTACGTAATCCTAGTCTACTCTGGTAGTCGGTCCGAGTCCTACATAATAACTACCCCCGATTGCGGGCATTTCCACATGAAAAAATTAAGAGACAAAAACTATCAATCTTCATAAGAGTAAACTACAAAAAAGTCTATAATTTTATGAATTACCTACTTATTAGACTTGCGGTATAAAATACCCACCTTTCAAATATACCTAAATAAAGCACATCTAGTAAAAACCATTTATATTTGGTAAACAAATTAGAAGTCACTTTTGAAATACATATTCGTCAGTCGCCTTTATTATGTCATCAAACCTAAAACTAATGTTCGTGAATAAAAAAATCACCGTGGGAGGTATTATGCAAATCACTTTACCTGTAACCCTTAACAGCATCCAAGACAAATAGAAATAAGTATTACGCCTTATCCTGGTTTGCTTAGGTTTACGATGCGACTGTAAAATGCGATTATTTCTTTGACCATTCGACGCCGCAGTACGAAACCGAGTACCTACCTACGCATCAACCGTGCCGTACCGACTAGACATGTTGAAGTTTATTTTTGATTGCGAGGACTAAAATAAAATGCAAATTATTTATACGACAACGTAGAGTTATCTAAACTTTTAATTAACGGAATAAGGACGTGGGAGTACATGTTGCCTACCGAAATCCGTGACGTATAAAATAAAAAAAATTAAAGCTGTTTTAAAGAAATAGAAAGAAAGAAAGAAAGAAAGAAAGAAAGTAAAACCATTTATTTTAGAACACACAACGGACAGAGAATCAGACAAATATATAAAGACAATAAGACAACACAACAAAAATATGTACACTCACTGCACATCGTGCGCACCCAAATGGGCCACCATCTCAGCATGAACACCAGGGTATGCGAAGCCCTGGTTTTCAGATGGCGCCGCTAGTGGCTCCGCCACAACGCAAAACGAGTTAGTGACGCATACTACCAGCCTCTTATCTAGTCATTACTTACCCTCTTTAATTAATTTGTAGCGAGATCGGTGTCAACATACCACTGGTAAACTCCAGATAGTTTGTGTGGTATGTACGATAATCAAAATGTACCTACTATCTTTGTAATTTTGAAATAAAAAACAAAAAAAAAATTGACATTAGTTTTACGTCGACCTAGTTCAATAGGTACCCTGTATCAATCTAGCCGTAGCTGTATCAAGGTAGCCGCGTGGTTCCCGGCAGAGTAGAATTTGAACCACTCCATCTCCTCCCATGTGGTGTCGTACAAGCCGACTAAGGGATAGAGCTGTATAACATCAGACATATATATACAGCTCGGACTCAGGCAAAGATACAAGATTTTGAGTCAACAATAGTGTCCGGAAGACGGCAATAGGCTCACCCCCTATTACGTGGGACCGATTCAATGATAGGTGAAATGTGGGTGCTAATTCACCTCTGCCTAACCTTCCGGGGATAAAGGCGTGATTATATGTATGTATATATGTATCAATCTATGTCATCTTCATCATTCAAACATCATTTCCGGTTGCCTAGTGCAGGTGAGCCCCAAACGGCCATATAGCCCCCCTACCCAAACAAGGCTTTATAATTAATCATAGGTACCGACTTCAACCTACTTACATTGGTTTTATGACAGCAGACGAGTAGATTTAGGTAGGTATATAATAGTTTAAATATGTATTAGCTCGAATTATTTAAAAAAAAGGTTGATTTCGCATTTTTTGTAAATAAATATAAATAATGTCTACTTTAATGCAGCTTGAATTGTACTGTGGATAGTGAAGCAACGTGCACATGACATCCATCTCCATCTTTACAATATAGTGAGTAGATACTAGGAACACACCTATTTTATAGTAGGTACTAGCGGACGCCCACGCCTCGCCTACGGGAAAATATTTTATGCTTCCCGATTCCCACGGGAAAAAAATCCCGAGAGCCTATGTTATACCTGGTTATATCAGCTATCCGCCAGTGAAAGTCCTGTTAAAATCAGTCCAGCCGTTATAGAGATTAGCCGATCAAATAGACAGACAAAATTTGTAAAAAAAAGTTATTTTGGTGTACGTACCGTATACCGTAGATATATAGGTATATATTCATATGCATGTAGTAAAAACTCCAATTTTATTTTTTTGTATAGAGTATAGATTCATATAGTCTAAGATACTTTTGTATTATGTAAATTTATCGTGCAATTTCACCCTAATTGTCCGCGTAGAAAGATTTCTACGCTACTACGGTTTCGGAAGCGAGACTAGATAGTCTCGCTTCCGAAACCTATCGGAACCTGGAATAGGTTAGTAGGTATAGTAGGAGATAAAAAGGAGCCTACGTGTTATTTGTAGACTATAAATGACAGCCGCGTGGTTCCCGATAGAGTAGAATTTGGACCACACGATCTCTTCCCATGTGGTGTCGTACAAGGCGACTAAGGGATAGGGCTGTTTAACATCAGACAGATACCTATATACAGCCCAGACTCAGCCTCAGATGCTGGACTTGAGTCAAAAATAGCGCCCGAAAGACGGTAATATGCTCACCCCCTATTACGTGGGACCGAATTCCATGATTGGTGAAATGTGGGTGTTAATTTACCTCTGCCTAACCCTCCGGGGATAAAAGCGTGATTATATGTATGCATGTAGCCTAGTGGTATGGGTAATGGACTGCTGAGACGAGTTCGGTTCTCGGGATCTCGGGTTTGATCCCAGGTTTTACCATGGCACACACCAATGACCTTTCGATGCTTTTCGAAGTTATGTGTGTATTTATCGCAGGTTTTTAAGTGCCCGGTTAATGGCAATAGGCTCGCCCACCTATTACATTGGGACCTAAACATAAACTGGTGAAATGTGGGTGCTAGCACCGCTGAATACCCTTTCGGGGATATAGGCGTGAGTTTATGTTATGTTCTGATGTTATGTTATGTATAAATGACATGACTTGTTGATGTGAAGCGAGTACCTTGGTACTTAAAGCTGCAAATCCAATAATCGTTTATAACAGCGAACCGGATCTAAATGAAATTTAGTAGGTACAGGGTCCGTACCATGAACGCTTAAATCAAGTCAATAATTGAACTCGGTGAGGTGACGAAGAAAGAATACAAGCATCGCTACCCCATCTCGTACGGGCCCTGGGTCGGCCGGGGTGCGAGGGATATTCCTGTCCTTGCCTTCGGCAACCAAAACGACCCACAGGGCGGCGTGCGTTTTACACGGTTCGTCGGAGGTATTCGTGGGGATTTTGGGCACAACAAAAAAAACCCATCTCGTACGAAGGGTGTCGTAAGAGGCGACAAACGGAAAAATTCGCAGACGATATCATTGCGAGAGAAGGAAAACTCGAAATAAAAACCCTGTACCAACCCGTCTGGCCAGCGTGGAAACAGAAGGCCAAAGCCTCCCGATATTGGGAGAGGCCTATGTCCAGCAGTGGACTACAATAGGCTAATTGATTGATTGAATTGAACTGTAGTCATACTACCAACTGCAAATGTAACTTTATAATCCTACATATTTATATGGGATTACATAGTTATTTATGCATTTACTAAATGACAGCCGTTCAATTATTGAGCTGTTTTAAAACTTCATGGTAAGCTCACAGGAATATGTATACAGTCTGCATGTGCCATGTGCTTGTCTGCCACCTAAAATGGTATAAATAAGCACGAAAGTTTATATAGGTACCTACATTCTACTGTGGACCTACTACATTTTTTATGGTTAGAAATAAACGGCCTCTGTGGTGTGGCGTTGTGGTAGAACGTTCGACCACTATGCAGGGAATGCGGGTTCGATACCCGCTCAGTGCAAATATTTGGATGCTAATATGTATATTTGCATTGGACTGGGTCAATCATCGAAACGACAAGTCTAGATAGGTACCTACGTTCAGTATACTTACCTTTAATAATAATAATAATAATAATAATAATAATATTTATTTATCACAAAAAAGTTTACAGATACTGTTCTTATTTACTAAAATATTTCAAATTTTTGAAACTTAAAAGTACGTGAAACTGGATCCCAAACTAGGCCGAGGCCTGTATTTTGGGACACACAGTGCTCATTTGTAGAATAAACAATTTGTTTATTTTGGATACATGACACCACAATGAACATGAGTCACAGGTAAGTTTAAACATATATATATATATATATATATATTATTATTTTCAACTATATTAATCTATATTATTGTTTATGTATAAGTAAGTGTACATATAGGTGTGCAATTATATTAGTTGCGTGTGTGTGAATGTGTGTGTGTGTGTGTGTGTGTGTGTATGTGTATGTGTGTGTGTGTGTGTGTGTGTGAAGGTGTGTTGGAGTGTGTGTTTATGTGTTTACTCAATGAATTTTAATAGTGTTTCAGTGTCTTCGTGATTGAGTTTGAGTAGCCAATCCGTTGCTTTCCTTTTTAGTTCATGATGGTTGAGTTCTACAATATTTTCTTTTATATTAAGGGTGTTGTACAGTTTATAGCCCAGTTTTTTGAACTGTCGTCTGGCGAAAGAGGTCCTACAGCGTAATACGGGACATACGGGTTGCTTTTTACGTATTCTGGGGTTTGGAGGAGGCACGCTTTTATGAACTCTTAGTATGCACTGTAGGATGAAGAGCTTTCTGACCGTTAGTACTTCGGATTCAGCGTAAAGCTGTGAAGTTGGATATTTTATCGGTTTATTATACATAACCTTAAGCACAGCTCTTTGTGCCCTTTCCAGTTCCAGCATTTGAGTTTTAACGGATCCACCCCAAACCGGGATACAGTATAGTATAATAGACTGGCATAAAGCGAGGTAAATCAGTCTCAGCCTGTCATTTGTGGTAGTGCTCCGTAAGGTTTTAAAGAGGTATATTAATCTACGAACTCTTGATTTAACTGCTTCTACCTGGGTGTCCCATTTCAGACTACAGTCAATCTGCACACCTAAATATTTTACATTTGCCGCACACGATATTTCTTGACAGGTACAGTTACTAGGTTGGAGGCAATTGTGGGCTACTATTGAAAAATTTTACGGGGGTGAGTTTATTTTAGACAAAAAGAATGGGACGTAGACTGTTTTGCTTAAGTTTAGTGTAAGCAAGTTTTTCGAAAGCCAGCTCATAACTTGTTTCAAAGAGTATTCCGCCCTCTCTTTCACTGTTGCCCAGTTTGGACCCCATACAACTATTGCAGTGTCATCTGCGTATGTAAAGATACTAGAATACGGTAAAGCCATAGTGCAGAGGTCGTTAATGTACAGCTGAAACAATGTAGGGCCTAGAATACTTCCCTGAGGGACGCCGTAAGTAGACATTATCTCATCGCTCAGATGGTTTCCCATTTTAACTCTTTGCATACGGTTAGTGAGATAATTCTCAAACAGCCCATGAACAGTACCTCGAATACCCAGTTTATCCAGTTTATTAAGAAGGATAGGGACAGAGACAGTATCAAATGCTTTGGAAAGGTCAAAAAATATGCTCAAGCATCTGTTGTTGCTATCCAAATTTTTTACTACAGTATTGGTTAAGTCGATCACAGCGTCCTCCGTGGATACGTTTGTCCGGAAGCCGTACTGATTCTTTGCTAGTATATCATATTTAGTCATGAAATTTTTAAGAGCTTTGTTTAATATTTTTTCTAAAATTTTTGATACTGCCGAGAGAATGGAAATGGGACGATAATTGTTAACACTGTCTCTGTCCCCGCCCTTGTAAATTGGATGAATTATAGCCTTCTTTAGAGCATCGGGGAATACACCAGTGCTTATTGCCAGATTGCAAATGTGTGTTATGGGAGGGATAAGCGAGTCACGTGAATTTTTTAAGACTTGAGATGATATGCCATCCCATCCCGTGGCACAGCTTCCTCGCATCTGCATTATAATTGCTTCCACTTCAGCTTTGTCCACTTCTAGCAAAACCATGGATTTTGTTGTATTCACTGTAGGGACGAATAGTGAAGAGGCTGTTAGACAACTTTCAGGGTTATTAGGAGCAATATTTTCAGATAAGGTTTTACCTATTGAGCAAAAAAAGTTACAAACTTTATTAACAGACTGTTTTGGGTCGTCACTGATTTTCAGTAGTTCAACAGGGCTGTCGTAACATTTCTGAGTGTTAGTAACTTTCTTTATGGCTTGCCACAGAGCTTTACTATTTGAGCCAGCTTCTTCTATCAAGTTTTTATGGTATGCTAATTTTAGCTTTCGTAGAAGACGATTGCAGAAGTTTCGGTAACGTGTATAAGAAATTTTAAGTGTCATATTTTAATATATTAATATCAAAGTCAGAAGCTCGAGAGCCTTTTTCCTTTTTCCATAATGTTCTAATCTTCGAAAGCCTTTAGTAAACCCAAATATCATGAAACAAATTGAACCCATATGTCACGTACCGTACGTGAGAGCGAATGCGTGTCAGAATGCGTTTCCTGGAAATTCTCGCTTCGAGAATCTCAATTCTAGTGGCGTTCCATGTTGCGAAGCGGAGGATTCCCTTCTGACCCATCGTGCATCGCATTATCAAATTACCTATAACAGTGACGGTGAGTCGAGGACTATTTTTTCCTACTGTACAATAAACGAAAGAAGAGAAGCATTTTAGTCAAGATACGCACAATGTACAGTCTGCATCAGATCTATCTTGACTAGCAAAGTGTTCAAAATGATCTTAATACCTTAATATTCCCCCCTTCCTGTTGTTTGATCAGTCAGATATTTGGTACAAACCTTTAGTTCGGAGGATAATTCCATTTAAATCAAGAAAATAGTTTCGTATTACATAATGTAGTAGGTAGTCAAGATCGATTTGACGCTGACTGTACATAGGCTGCTTACAAGTAGGTCTATTTAGAGCAATGAGTAACTCGAAAATTTTGGGTTTCGCGCATCGGGCGTAACTTATTTGGCAGTGCCCCGCCTGACACAGTAGGCCTTGGCACTTGGCACAAAATTTAGACGAAGTTACCGAGTTCCGTTTAGCGACGGCGCCCTATCAGTAGGATCCTCTTTTGTATAACAAGTTAAACGTATTTGAATAGAAATAAAATGATCGTTAGGTTTAGTAATTTCTTTTACAAGATTTCAAGTATCTGACCATACCTATATCTAATAATAGGGTTGTGTCCTATTTTTTATTATTATCGTAGGTAAACTGTACATTTTACTACTACTAATAATATAATGAACCGTAAAAGTGGAACTTGCTTATGAAAAATGGCTATTTGATTTTAAAAATTCAATTTCTCGAGCCGCCTGAGAACGCTCCGTACAAAATCGTGGCACGTGGTGACGTCACAGCCAGATCGACGTCAAATGTATGGAGTGCAAGAGAATATCGCATTTATCTCAGTCTACGTTGCTTTGATTTGATTACACGTATACCTACAGTGCATAATAAGATTGATTTGAAATTTAATTAGGAATCGAAAAAGTTGTAAACTTTGCTCTTAATTTTGGGAATTAAAAATAACGAAAAGTCATAGTTTCAGCTTAGTTAGGCAATATCGTAGTTTACTATGCATATTTTAAGATAAAATATTAAGACATTAAGTAGTATTGTTAAGAATTCAATGACTCGGGAAACTAACCTATTCTATTCATTATTACATTGAACTATAATAGTCCATATTTCTATTCACCCATTGATCTCTATTCACCCCGTTTTACGGTACGTACCATTATACATACCAATTTGCAAAATGTCAAGTGGTACCAAAATGTCAAAGTCGCAAAATATCCGAGTCTCAAAATGACCAAGTCTCAAAATGTCAAAGCATTTAAATGAAAACTATATTGGCACTCGCAGTCCTCTTTTAAAGGAATGTTAGCTATGTCGACGGAGCCCTGCGAAGCTATTTCTTCTTGCTTTAACACATGAAATCTAACACGAAGGGTTAATGGTGGTGGTCTCTGCGAGACCTCCGCCATTACCCTTCTAACCTATAACTATCCGTGACGGGGCGCAAAAAAACATATATATCCATGACGGGGCACAAAAAAAATCTAAAATATTGGATATTTTGGGAATTGGACATTTTGGGAACTGGACAATCAGGGAATTGGACATTCTGAACCTGAACCATCCTACCCCCCAACGCCGAAATGAAAGTCTCGACCGTCAATCAGCAGGTTTTTTTTTTTTTTATACCACTTAGTTGGCAGACAAGCACACGGCCCACCTGATGGAAAGTAGTTACCGTGGCCTATGGACGTCTGTAACACCAGAGGAGTCACAGTCGCGCTGCCAACCCTGTAAGTACAGAGTTTCTGTGCTGTCAGTAGAAGACAAATCAGGACAAGCCTTTAGTCTTCCCACTGACGGCACAAATTCTCCAGTGAGCTCTGGCTACCCTACTCACCGCTGGGAACACAACACGAAGTTATTATAACCGCGGTATTCTGTAGAGCGGAGGTACTTCCCCAGTCGGACTGCTCAATCGGGCGGATATACCGCCGTGTCCTACCTCCTTTAAGTTTCCGGAAGGTGAGGTTGACTTGGGCCCCAAATATCTTAGTTAGAAATAAATGCAGAGAGTAAATCAAAGTCAAATTAATAGTAATGCGTATATTTTGTTTTATTATAACATGAAAAAAAATGTGACAATTTGCATAATTGAATAGAGTCCGAGGACGGCCACTCACTACTCCTACTAGCTAATTTCGAACACAACAAATTGCCCTGCGAGCACAACACAACATTCGTAACATATTATACATTCCTTCAAAACATACGTAGGAGTAGTATTGCTAGACCCCGTGTGATATATTATCAAATAGCTTACAATCTTTTCTCTCCTCTAACCACTCACAAGTGAATTTTATACACAGCCTTACGATAAAATAAAACCCACTGCCGCAAAATTTGAAGCACGGATATATTTTCGAAAATGATTTATAATCAGAACTAGCTATAACTATCCTAATCAAACATACAACGTCGTTCGTATTCTCAGTACCCCGATTAACATATTAAATACAATCTTGCTCAAAGTTCACGACTATCACCAATTTTATCGGCGAATGAACCGCGACCGAGCCGATATGAGTGTAATTTATTCTAGGAGCGTGCCGAGTCAAGAGGGCAGTGAGTAAAGTGCGCGGGATGGGATGGAAAGATAACACTGACATCGCAAACATCGGGCGACTAGTATCGCACCCACGGTCGCTACACTCCCAAACAGATCACGCAATAAATAGCCTGCCAGAAAATGCTCCGCCAAAGCGAACGTAGGGGGCGTCAGGGGCACTCTCGCGTCGGTACCAATGTACTCACTTCGCCACTTCGCCGAAAGCGTCGACCCACCCCGCATTAAAAATTTCGTTCCGAAAGATACCGCAAACGGGAACAGCCGACGACGATGGCAGCCGTCGGTCAGAGGAACGAACCATCGGAAGTTTACATACACACGGACTCGTCTAACGTCAACGCTGTCGCTCGCCCAAAGCGAACAGTGAGTCCTCGACGCAGGAAACGAAGTTAGCAGCAGCGGGATGGCATCGACGCGGAGCGGCCTCCGTCCGCCTAGTCCTTGGAGGAGGTGTCCATGGGGCTGGCGGGCTGGAGGATGGCGGGCTGCAGCGGCTGCAGCGGGTGCGGTGGGTGCGGGGCGTGCGGCGCGGCGGCGGGGGCGGGCGCGGGGGGCGCCAGCGGCGGCGCGGGGGGCTCGAGGGGGGCGACGCGCGCACCCAGAGCCCCGCCCGGCAGCGCCGGCTTTACGAACCTGTCGCTCGTGCGCCGGCCCTGCACACAAATATTACATTTTTCATACACACAACCAGTGGCCAGTCCCTCTCAACAGGTGGCTACTCGTATTGTAGAATAGAATGACGAATGAATTTGACATTTATGACATTGACGACAGTAGACCAATGAACTGCCACTTGACTAGGGGGAGTCTTTTTATTAAGTAACGTTTTGTCTCGTCTTATCCCGGCAGCTGTTAAGTAAAATAGAATAATTAATGTACAAACTATGAGTGCGCGTTTTTTTACTTTTTGCCACAGATTATTTTAATTTAATTTTGTTTTGATTATTGCAATACATTTCGATCTTTTTCGTTGGAACTTAACCTCGCAGCCCAGTATTTCCTAGCACCATTGAGAAAATATCCAAATTACGAAACCAGAAAAAGAAAACGAATCTATGAAGCGATATATTAAGTTGGTAATTTTTTTAATCCCCGTACTTATGTACAATACAATGAAATACAAATAAATGTAGTACAAATTTCTTTGCTTATAAGACAACCTCAAGTGGTTTCAGACAAAAGAATCATAAAGAGTTAATGAAAGTATTTTTCATGTAATGCAAATAAAAAATGATATTAAGCTTACCTGCGAACTGAGATGTAGCGAAGGCCGCGACAGCTGCAGCCCGGCCGCGTTGGGCAACAATGGCGAAGTGTACGGCGAGAGCGGCCGTGACCCCCCCGGCGATGACACACTTCGCGATCGAGCCTGCAAATGGATATGATTTTCGTATGTTTCATAACAACACTCACAAAGTTTCAAAAAATACTTATTGTTAATACTAATGCTACCAAGAGCAATTTTTTTATATATACATATAATCACAATTTTTTATACATACACAATTGCCGCGTGGTTCCCGGCAGAGTAGAATTTGGACCACCCCATCTCCTCCCATGCCGTGTCGTACAAGGCGACTAAGGGATAGGGCTGTTTAGCATCAGACAGATATATACAGCTCAGACTCAGGCACAGATACAAGGCTTGAGTCAACAATAGTGCCCGGAAGACGGCAATAGGCTCACCCCCTATTACGTGGGACCGAATTCAATGATTGGTGAAATGTGGATGTTAATTCGCCTCGGCTTAACCCTCCGGGGATAAAGGCATGATTATATGAATGTATGTACCGTACCATTCACCAATAATTTTATTCGGTCCCACGTAATAGGGAGTGAGCCTATTGCCGTATTTCGAGCACTATTGTTGACTCGAGCCATGAATCTGAGGCTGAGTCTGAGCTGTATATATCAGTTTGATGTTAAACAGCCCTATCCCTTAGTCGCCTTGAACGACACCGCCCCATGGGAAGAGATGGGGTGGTCCAAATTCTACTCTGCCGGAATCACGGCATTTTTTATTTTTGGTAAAATTAAAGCGTCGCCACACTGCCATTAAATTCGTAAACAAAAAATATAAGAGTTAGAAATGGATTACAGAATACAATATCGAAAGATTCAAGCAAAGATTAATTAGATAGCCTTCTACCAAATGAATGAACAATGTGTATCAATATGACTCTTCTCTTATACACATCATGCTTCATGGCCAACTGTATTTACCAAAAATGACTGCAAATTCTATCGCCGCTCCAGTCATGTGCAGATGTTACAAATTTTGCAGTTTTGTTTCATATGCAATATGAGGTTCTTCAAGAGGGGTATCAGAAGGTTTCTTCATGGTCGGCAGCGCGAGTGTAACACCCCTGGTGTTGCATACGTCCATAGGCCACGGTAACCACTTCCCATCAGGTGGGCCGTGTGCTTGTCTGCCACCATGTGGTATAAAAAAAATACATACACAATATATGCAATACAACTATGTCAGAAGACTCACACTCAAGGCTTCATTAAACTGTCTCTCCTCCTCCATTTCGAGCGAAGACTCGCTCTCGGACAGATGTCGACACAACGCTTCGCGCCGTTCGACCTCCTGTTGCAACTTCCTCTGCAAACGCATATTTTCTTCCCTAATATGCTTCTCTTCTAGAGCAAAACGATGCATCTTCTCCTTGTTCTCATTTTGAGATACTGCCAGTTGATTTCTATTCAAATATCAAAGTATTAGTATTCCTATTGACTACTTTGCGGTAGATAATCTGATAGGTATAATCTGTCAGATATTTTTAAAATATATATTTGGTTCGTCAATGGACTGCACCCTGCTAGATGATCAACAGAAAGGAGCGCTCCCATTTCGCAATTTAATGTACACTTCTTACATAATTTTTTTTTAATACACCAGGCTGTATAATGAAATTACCTGAGGGTTTCTATTACTGAGTGGTATTTAAAAATAACCGCAAAGGTGAAGGCTGTGGCCGCCTTAACCATCTATTCATATTTGACAACTTTTTGGAGTTCACAATATTGCTAAGATGAATGGTTTAATAAAAAAACATATTTTGTATAGTTTGCCATTGTTGAATTCAATTTAACAACATTTATAAATGTATGTAAAAATAATAAAATGCTTAACAATCCTTTACTTAAGAAATATGTCATTATCATCCTAACATATTAACATAGAAGTTAAATGTTACCGTATTTAGGTGTAAGCTAATAAAAACTTTAGCAGATAAGGCTTACTATACCATTGACGAATTCCTCAATGATAATTCTCTTGCATGACATTGTAAAGTAATCAATATTTATATGAATGTTAATGTAAATTTAATTTGTACACCATATTCCATGGTAGGACATAGCACACTTTAATGTAACCTAGAATAAGAACTGTACACAAACCTATGATCCACAAATAAATAAATTGAATTGAATTGAAAGTCCTAGTAGACCAGTGGTATACTCTAGTATAGGGTACCAGAGTATACCTAGGGATGTATAATCTTCTTCTTAAGTCACGCACATACAATGAGAGACAAAGTGTCTATACTTATCCCCATAGGAATTAAGTCCACAGTTTACAACAGTTATAGTTGGGGAAATGACAACTGAAATTCTTGCACCAGCCATGCAATGTGTATGACGTTAATACAGGCACTTTTAGTCTTCTGTATTTCAAATATTAAATAGTTCACTCTGATGTCAGCAAGTTATAAATCAAGCAGTACTTACATTATTTCTGCTACTATAAACATTACACATTAATGTTGTACCAGGCCCTAGACTCGCTTTTATTATTATAATAACAAACATATTGTTGAATAAGATTTTGTTGCAAAATGTTAAGTAACTCACCTTAATTTTACGACCTCAGAACGTAGGGTCTGAATATGACTGCTTAAATTGGATGCTGTATCACCATTACTAATGTCCCTAGCAAGAAAAATCTCCATTAATAATAAAACAATGTATAATTATTATAATATGAGCAAGAGCAGCATGCAAGTGAATAATAAAATTCATGCAAATAAAGAAATTTTCTCAAAACTGAAATGAAGCGTTAAGACATAGATATATAACATTCCTGGAATGACATGACATGAAAAACATACAAAGTTTTTAGGGTTAGGCACTTCACAGTAAGAAGCTTTGAATTAGGAAAACGCCTTCTTGAAGGATGTCTATAGACGAGACAACCCAACTAAGAATAGACCAGAAACTGGTGGGAAAATGTGAGTATGCAGGTATGTAAAATAAAATATATATATATATATATATATATAAAGAACTGAACTTTTATAATAAGGAGGTATAAGATTTTCACCTAGGACTAGCTGGATCGGATACCGGTTGGTCGAGTCTTATTTGCAGTGAACGTTTTTCTGCTTCTAGCTTGTCCATGCGTTTCCACAGCCTGTTAACTAGAGCTTCTTGCTCTTGTTCTAATGTATTTTCCAGTTCCACCTGTAATGTGTGTTCATTGTTTATGTAATAACAATTTTTACATAAAAATAAAATAAAAAAAAGATATAATATAAGAATTATGTTTGGATTGCATTGTTCTGGTCAAAATATTAAAAGCTTTTATATAGGCTTGCTTTTTCATAACAATAAGATGTAATTTTTGTATGGAATATTTAGTAATTATAATTACTTAAACTACTAAGCTATAGTTTAATAGTTTAATAAAATAAACAAGATAATGCATCACCTTCTCTCTTCGAAGCCTTTCTAAATTCATTTGCTTTGCAAGTGTCTCAGCTTCAAGTTTTTCTATTTTCCTCATCAATTTGTTTACCAGACATTCTTGTTCTTGCTCTAATGTTTGTTCCAAACGACATTTCTCTTGGCGTAACTGAAATGTAATAATTTAAAAGATAAAATACGCATCTTGATGTTTACAGAAAAATTTAAAGGAAATCATTCAATATAATCATATATTTATGATCTCTGTGGAGTGTGCAGTACATAGTGTGTAGAAGTAGAGCGGTCAACTGCTATGTTGTACTCAATGCAAATATTTGTATATGAATGTCTTGCCATAATACAAGCTACTAAGCAATGCTTATAAAATATATTTTTAAATACATATTATAACAAAAATATACAATTTAAAAATATAAAAAATAGTGCCCAACCGGCATCAGGTACAGGGACTAAGCTACCAGTGGTTAGAGCAACAGAAAGAAGAACTGGCTTCTGCATCAAGTCCTTGAGCCAGCTTTATTATTGTGTATTACCTAAATTATTATAACCTTGAGTACCGATATTCATGGCACTATTTGCTTAAATTATAATCCTGATCATTATCATTTATGTAATGATGGAAAAAGTTTTATATCTTAAATCCTATTATATGATAACTCATTATAGGTTATGTTATCTAGTGACAATTGATATACATATTATCTAGAATTAAATACCACAAACACATCACAGATGTATCAAGGTGTCAAAATGTGATTTCTAATTATAATACACAGTAGATACAGGAAATCACAACCACAACATTTGAAGAATCTATATGTATGTTTATATAGGGGGTTTGTTTTTTAATATGCTTTTTTGCGAAAACAATCTAGGTAAGATTGTTTCCCCAAAAAAGCATATTATAAAAACAAAGTGAAGCTACATCACTTAGTTTTATTTTATGACATGGTACCTTTATGTCAAGTCTTATTTTGTATTATAATCTTCGAATGATTGTTGTTGATGATGATGATAATGAGTTTATGATGTTGATGATGACCAATGAGATGATTTCTGCCTCAGTAAAGTTGTGGAGACTTTACTAGAAGCTCCCTAGGGAGATTTGGAAACGACACGAAAAGTCACAATTCACTGTAATATGCCAACTTTCTACATTTGTGTGTGTTTTCAAAGGTGTTATGTCAAAAATCCACCATTTTTATACATAATAACTCGAATTCACACCAATTGTGGAAAATAAAATAATACCATGGTGCGCCCTTCTTTGTGTTGACGCCAAAACTCCCCTACATCGTTTAGGTATAAATATTAGAGAATAGAGGTGTGATCACAGGTTCTCCAAATACATTTATACTTAAAATTAAATAGTCAATACCTGATTTAATTTTCTGGAAAGATCATTTGTTAAGCACTCTTCTTCACGTTCATAGTGGTGTGCCAGAGTTTCTTTTTCCTTCTTTAGAGCTTGAATCTTTTTCAATAATGTGTTTGAAATATATTCTTCCTCCTGCTCAGCCTTTGCTTGCTGTAAGAGAAACCAAATTATTTAAATCACAACTTCATAATCCTTACACAATAATCATTAGAAATGGTTATTGAATACTAGAGAAAATAATATTATAATTTAATTGGCAAAAGTAACTCAATTTAATTTGAAGTAATACATTTTTCATTTATGTCATTAACTCATAAGTGTGCTTAGTTTAGTTTTTAGTTAACAGCATAATTAATATTCCAAGAAGATTATCTAAATAAATTACTAGTTATCTAAATCTGAATAGTATTTCTGAAGACTATTATTTATTAAACTTACAATTGAAACCGAAGCTTGTCTCAAGGCACGATTTTCTTCTTGTAGAGCTTTTACTCGGAGCTTGTATGTGTCTAATTCCACTTTTAGGACCCTGAAAATTAGAATTTTAACAAATTACTACTTTTTCATTCATACTCAATAATGGAGCTATATAGCTCAAGTAACATTGTATTATATTACACTACTACATCAGCAAATGTATTATAGAAGTATTTGTAAGATAAGTATTACATACACACACACAACAGTGAAGGTGTCTATATCACTTGGGTTTCCTTCCTAATAATTCAAGGGTCAAGATCATCATAATTTTCTAGTACATATACGAATTTACATACCTATTTTGTTGCTGCAGAGATTCAATTCGTTTTTGTAGCTGATCACGAGAAACTGTACTGGGGGGCAACATAGCTCCACCATCCAGTGAGCTGGAGTCACTCTCAGACGCAGAGTCCCCCATTTTATTGCCTATAATCAATATTACTTTGTAATATAAATGTGAAAAACAAACATTAACAAAATCTTTGTTTTATCTGCAGTGTACCTGGTGAAATCACTGTATCATCCATTTGCACGAGTGATGAGGACGGCAACAAAATGTCATATAAGTTGAAATTAACTCGGTCTTTTTAAATATGACTGTAGTAAATCAATTTTATACGTTTTCTATCAAATTATCAAAGTAAGAACCAAATGAAACCCAATCGAAGTGAAATATAATAAATTAAAACACACGAAAAACCGTACCGATGTTGCAGTCTCAACTAGAGTTGTACCAATTTCTTAGAAGATAATAACTTGTCACTCACGGAAAAATACGGTTAACGGTTATTTCTTACAATATCCAATCACATTTTCAAACATTGTCAATTTGTTATGTTAACTTTTGTAAACCATTTTAAAATTGTCAAGAGTAATCTTTATCTTTATTTCAATTCATTTGAATACCTATATTTTTTGGAGTGGTTAATTTAATAGTCAATAATATTTTATGATTAGAAACATAATATATAATATCGAGAATGTAAGGCTAGAATTTTAAAGTTTAATTATTAAACTTTTTGCTTTTTTAATATTTTTCTTTAGTAGTAACACTAGCCGATAAAAAAACATTATTAAAAAAGTGACACACACGCCATAATGTAAATTGCTTCTCGATTTGGCGTTTCAGTAAAAAATTAACATTTTGATGTTAAAAATTCGTTTATAATGTATAAATAAGACATTTAAAATGTCCTTAATAAATATTGGTAAGAAGTAAATCAATAGCTATGCGATTATCTGTGTATAACAATCTTCACTCAAAGTATTTAGGTTGGATCAAAGGAATCGAAGCCATTTCGTTCTTTACGTGTAAACGGTATTGAAGTTATATTTCATATTACTGCTAACGTTTTTACTCTTGTGATGATGTTTACGTGATTGCCTAAAACTTATAATGAATATTGTGATGGCAGTGCAGTCGCCATAGTTGTAGTGTTGGTACGAATGTATGATTTCAGAAGTCATTGCTGTTGCTGTTATTGCACCTTATGTAGTGTTCAGGGCATAAGGTATAATATCTGTCAACGAGGTTTCTTTTACTGTTTGACATCCTTTATTATAACAATGGTTCTAAAGGATGAGAAATAATATCGAAATCAAACTAATTTACTGCTATCAAAAAGTGGATTTTTTTACTTGTTACTAGTTGTAAACAAATCCCCAAGTGCAAGTTTAGTGATCAGATAAAGTGTTCAAAATCTTAATTTCAATTAGGGTCCTAGTCAATTTTATAAGTACCTTAATTTAAAAAGTAGATTTTTTCGAAAATTACTTTTCCATTCATTATGATTTTTTTATAAATATTGAGAAAGTGACCAATTGAGTTACTGGGTACTTACTTATGAAGTTCACAATATAGTTTTTAAATTAAATGAAGCAAAGGTTTTGATAAAGGTTTTAACATAAAATATTGTAGGTTCTTTTTTTAAAGTTAAAGTATTTTTTTTTGTTTCAAAAAATGTATCCAAATTTTGTAATTTGTACTTTTAAACATGCAGTACTAGACTAAAAATAACATTTGAAGTAGATAACACTACTTCAAATGTTATTTTTACTAATTTCTTCAAATTTCCTTTTCAGTAGATATAATACATTCATAATTCATAAGCTCTATAAATTCATAAATGCGGTCATGTGAAGGATGTGATTGTAACTAACTGCCCTTATTATTCTCAATATCCATATCAATAGGTGGTGTTTGTCACATTTGCTTGTATTTACCTATATAATTAATGTATTTCATTTTATAGGGCTTATATGTGTGTATAAAGTCAAGTGAGTTTTCAGAGTTGACCAATATATACAGATTTTTCATTATTTACATTTTCATCAATATTAACTGGAAATTATTGTGATTAAAATGTCTAATTATTTTAATAGTTGCCATGGGATAATTTATATTTACTAACTAATCTGTGATAACTCAGGCAAACACAATAATTTATATGTATTTAGCCCCAATTGGGTAGGCAGATCAAGTACCCATAGTTCACCACCAACACATGTTTGTCAGTCTCATACTAAATAGACAGTCTCATACACCCTTTCCAAATCACTTTTATTGACAAATCTAACAGATAATATATTTTACCTGAACCCTGGTCCAAGTAATGTTCTCCACAGTGACCTCACTGACAGACTATGCAAGTGATATAGTAAAAATCACATTAAAGAATGATGTTTAAATTATAAATATTATATTGTTATTTTTTGTACTTTTTAGGGTAAGCATTAGATATGGCTCAATATTATCATATAGTTGGGCAAGGTCATCAACTAACACTTGAGGACATACAACGTTTTTGTCCAAATATTTGCTTGGATAGCATTATAGTGAACCAAGATGACCAACAACAATATACGCAACAACAAGTAAGTTATATGTTCTTATTGGAAATTACAACAAATACTTGAATAAAATCTCATATTAAGGTATCTATACAGATAAGTTTCAAAACTAAATTTACTTTTACAGGTTGTTGTACAGCAAGCAGATCCTGCACCAAGTGATATTATAGTTAGTGAAGGTGTGCAGCAACAACTGGTTGTCAGCGATGGCTTGCAATACCAACAACAGTATATCATTAGACAAGACCCTTCACAGCCACAGCGTGACTTTCAACAGCAACAACAACAGCAGCAGCAGCAGCAGCAACAACAACAACAACAGCAGCAGCAGCAAGCATTACATAGACATCAAGTAAGTATCACAATTAACACATTAAAACATTACTTGAATTAGGTAGTTATGCGAACATATTGATCAATTTTGTACATATCAATGTTGAACAATGACTAGATGGAAATTAAACTATTTTAATGGATTCTATAAACTTGTTAGTATTTGTTATTTTACTATTCATATTTATTTAAATTGCAATAAAATCTGTTAAAATAGGTCTATTTTCATTAAACATTCATGTACCTAACTGTTCACTTCTTGTGAACAAAATATTGATCAATAAAATGTCAATATTTAAAGTGACCCCTTGAAGGCAGTAACTTAATAGCAACACTTGTGCTTGAAGTTATATGGTTTTAAAAAATGTTCAGAACAAAATGTCATTTTAAAAGGCATAAATTTCATATGTTTTGAAACAATTTGAAATCAAATTACTATCATAGATTCAACTGACCTATCATGACCTAATAAGCTTAACAAGATAACATACAAAATTATGCTTATAGTTGTAGCTTAACTAGAAGCATAATTTTGTATAAAAATAATTGTAAATATACCTTGTTTAGGTATAACAGATATTGTTAAGCTATGACATATCATTTATTTGTAGGTTTACTACACATCTGATTTACCTGTGGATGCTCAGGTTGTGTTGCAACAGGCCCAACAGATTATTGATGCATCTTTGATGCAACAGTCATCTCCACAACGCCCTCAACATGTATGTCTTCTGACTAAATCATTGTGTAATATTAATGCACTTTAGGATTTATATGCATCATGGTTGTAGACCTTCTTATAATATGCTTGGCATGTTATCACTTTTCATTTGGTTTAAATGATTTCTATTTCATTAAAACATCCAATATTCATTTTGGAATTATATTGGTTGTTGATAATATGGTTGTCCAAAGTGGGTGAAGTATGAATAAATTTATTTAAACTCAATATCTTCTTGTAACAGTCCGGCTCAAAAGTATTGTTCATCCCACTAATCTCCATAATGTTACATTATTTATTAGTGTTGTGATAGGAGCCAAAGTGGGATAAAATCCAAACTTACAATATACTTGTATACTTGTAGAATTTTTGAAACTTAACCAAATATTGACTTGGTACTTGAATGAATTTTAAGTCTGCATAGTTTCTGCTTGTATAGCCACTTGATTATTGATTAATCAAATTTTTTCACTGCAACATACTCCACTTTCCAGGTAACCTTCTTCCCTGAGACCAGCATGTCAAAATATTATATGCCATCTGAATTAACACCTCCATCTATAGCTCCTATAATCTCACCCTGGTATCTACATTATCATAAAATCTATTTGCTAATTAGGTACTTCATGTTCAACTATTGACAAGGTTTCTTGAAAACCAAGAAATGGTAGTTACTCATACTTTCTATGAACAGAAAATTTAGAACCATATTCGTTTTTTCGCATTTGTTAATGCAACAAGTACATTGTGTTGTGCTCTTAGATCAAATGTTGGGGTCTATTAAATAAACTTAACATGTCCTTTAGTGTAATAGAGTAAAACTTTTTGAGTGTTCTAAATTACTTTGCTAATATTCATCTTAAGAAATTTTAATCAGAATCGTTTCATTGATAGTTTTTAATAAAACAAGTGTTTACGTTTGTATCTGTAAATGGGACCGTCGATAATTCCAAACTTTCAAGAATCTTTTTTCCAATAGGAGCCATTACGCCTCCCCTTTGTGTTCCGCGATTTTCCTACTGGAGACCAGTCTCGACCTAACCTCAATCCAATAGGAGAATCGGAACACACACAGGGAAGCGAAATCTCTCACGATGGTAAGGTCCCAAGAATACAGATATGAACTCCTAAACGTACAATTTACCTAGCTTAGCTGTAGGAGTTAGGAGGAATACTAGTACGACGTACAACGAAACACTTAACTGTTTTTATGGCGCCGTACCTCAAAAGAAAAAAAAACGAAACCCTTATAGGACCACTTCGTTGTCCATCTCTTTCTGTCTATCTGTTAAGACCTTTTTCTCAAGAATGTTTGGACGGATTAGGTGAAAATTTCTACTAAATACTCAAGTCTAGGCAACCTCTTATAGCTGTGAAAAAAATCCAACTTCTACTAATGTAATAGAAGGATATTGTCGTTTATGTAACATGTTCGTCCCTCAATGCGCGTGTCTGACTCGCATTTGATCAGTTTTTTGTTTTTTAAAGCACACACACAATTTCTACTCTAAAAAATCCGATAACTACTATATTTGTCATGTTCGATTATGCCATATACGATTATTCTGTTTAAAGATGTTAGCTGGTAAACGGCTATGAAAAAACAATCACGACGCGACGTCGCGATTATAGTCAAATCATGCGCTGTATCGGTATCGGTCGCACATACGTCACAATTGATTTATTGAAAAACAAAAATCCTTATACGATAGATTGCTCTCCAAAAATAACGCACACCCTGCACCATAGGTAAAGATGGCTCTGACAACTAAAACCCTTGCCAATTAAAAAATTACACGGGGTATGTACAGTAGTCATAACAAAATATTATGTGGAAATTTTGACATAACACCTGTATATATTTTTTATTAAGAAAGGACCTAAGAAAATAGACGATAATTACATCCGATTTTTTTAGTACCACATGAAATTATAACAATAGTGTATAACTATTGTTACACACCCTTTTTTCGCCCATATTTCTAATCATTACTAATTGGGTTCTTTTGAGTTACATTCATCATCATCTTCGCATTAGTCCCAGTTGTATTCGCGGCTTTCACCTCGGAGCCCGGGATCTGCTTTCTTTGAGTTACATTGTGATAATAATTAAATTATGTTACAAATTTATTTTAGTGTCAATACTCTTGAGCTTTTGCCCAAGCCGTGCTTGTCTGAAAATGCTATACAAGCTAAGCTAACCAATGTTGTTGCCAATATAATTGTGGTGTACCTACAAGACATTTACCAAATTGATTAAAAATATATTCTTGATATAGACAAACATTTCATAGGTATTTCTTACATTACATAAATTTCAATTTTAAATACATATTTCAGTTATTATATTATTATTAATTGCTTATATGTTCCTAATACATTAAAACTATTGGTGTGATGTTTTGTAAACTATATTTCTGCCTAATTAATTAAAATAGACACGTAATATAAACTTTATTAACCTAAAAATAAGCAGTTCTTCCCTTTCATCTAACCCATGGGTGTGATATTATCATTGTTGAAAATCTTTGTATAATCCGAAGCCAGAAATCCTCTAACCACACAAGCATGATGTTTTGAGCAAGGGTTCAGAACACTTGTGCATTTCTGAATTTGGTTAGAAAATAGTAGATGTAAATATTTGTTAATTAACTTACAGTGGTATGCTTTGCTTGCTATCTAATGGTGCAATGCTATATTTTTCCATTACCTAAAACTAAGATAAGTTTATTTTATATTGATCTTACAATCAAACATTTTAATAATCACTGATAAATAATTAAAAATATTTTATAGAATTGATATATAAATAATATAATGGTATATAGAATATACTTCACCATAGCGATGTTGACAATACTTTAAGTTTTATAACTAAAATTTTATACCACTATTATTAGTGGGATTGTGTGCCAATCATTTCACTGAGACCATTTTTTGTCCTTGAGTGGTTAAGCCGATATCAGACAGTTCACATTTTGTTCTATTTAGACCCTCATTTTTCATCTATCACTCAAAGTGACACATCTGAACATAAAATGAATCCATTGATGCCGATCGATTTCAATAATGAAAAGATTCAACTGTGTTTGATCGGTTTACTTTTGGCAGTTAGTGTCCTTCACTCTCGCTAAGCGTAATTGAAATGAAATGTCTGAACACTGATTGAACAATTTTTTGTTTGTCATTTGCATTTTTTGGGCATGCAGACGATGGATATCATATGTCACTTTGATTGTTTCTGTGTTGCGTTTAAACAAATAAAAAAAAAACAGATATATACAGCCCAGACTCAGCCTCAGATGAATGACTTGAGTCAACAATAGTGCCCGAAAGACGGCAATAGGCTCACCCCCTATTACGTGGGACCTAATTTAATGATTGGTGAAATGTGGGTGTTAATTCACCTCTGCCTAACCCTCCGGGGATAAAGTCGTGATTATATGTATATATGTTTAAACAAATTCTAAAACGACTCACAACCTCCTTCGACGACAAGTTGAAGGAAATGAAAAATGAATGTTGATTTCTGTCTGATATCAGCTTAGCCGTGTGAACATAGATTGAAAAAAAAAAACAAGGGACTGCTTTTCAGATTCAGTTTATGTGAGAATATAGTGTATATCACCTAACATAAGGGTGACAACATGATAGTTTATATATTTATATCAATTATTTTTATGATGCAAGCAGCTTGTGAGTCCTGCTCACGTACTCTCGCAACCGACTGTGATACATCCAGCTCAACAACCCCCGCCGCAACCCCCACCTCAGCCACCACCACCACAACATGCCCCACAGCAAACGGTTAGTCGATTCAAATATTTCCAACTTGTCCAAAATAAAGAATATATAAAATAGTACCAAATAATTCTTCATTGCAGTTGCCATCGTCGATCAATCGAAGTTTGCCTGTATAAATTTGTATGGAAATGAGCATGCTGTGATATCATAATTAACCAGCAATTTGTTTTTTCCTTAAATTACAGCAACAACAACAACAACCCCAAGGGCAGTTGTCGCGAGCATCTCCACAAATCATCCAACACTTTCAGCAACAACACCAACAACAGATCCATCTGCAACAGCTACAACAACAACAACAACAGCTGCAACACCAACTGCAACAACAACAGCAACATCAACAACACATGCAGCCACAACAGATGCAACAACAACATGTCGTTATGCATGCAGCCTACATAAATCAACAGGTAATTAAAAACCATTCCCGTAATTATAATATCCATATTAAAGGTACCCTCTGATTAATAGTCCGCCTGCAGTTTCTGGTCCTATTAGGTGGTCTGCAGTCCTAAGCCAATAGCGCCAACACACTTAAAGCTAGTTTGGCCTGCCGTGAGTTGTAGCTGGGAGTTGACAGTTTCTCGCGGTACGATCACTTGCCGACAATAGTCTGATATCAGTTTTACCATTGACACACTATATTCAGCAGATGTTCATAAGTCATCAATGTCATTACCTCAGACTAGTTATTACGTAAGAAATGCTGACACGAGACATCGGTGGACAGGCCACCAGGCAACTGTCTGCTAATGTGTGCTCACGCCTCACGGTCGTAGACTGTCCGGCCGACAACTATCGGAGCTGGCCGGAATCGTCAAGCTACCACATACTCTCTGATGGTATTAGCAGTCATTCCAAAACCGTAAATGAAACTTAGTATGTGGGTTATTGCGATTAACTGACAGATATCGTCCGGTAAACAGATAGTGAGTGAGCGCCTTAATACTGATTTCAGTGTGTATTAATTAATTATTACAAACACTGAAGTAGCTGTTAAAAATATTTAATTTTAAAATATATTTCGTCAAATCTTTCACTGTGCTTAATAGTTTATATTAGAATCACTGGCTATGCTCGTCGATTCGATTTAGAACAACACCGTTCGAATCTGTCTACCTAAGTCTTACTCTACCTCTACAGTTGGATGGATATATGAAAGAAAATATGGCTACGAAGTGAGTTATGTTGTGAATTGAGATGAACGCAACTAGAGATGAATGTAAAAAGTATACCGACCGTAAATAGATATGGGATAAGAGCAGGAAGACAATGAAGTATCTTGATAGATATGCTAGATTTTTATTACATTTGTATATGGATAGATTAATAAATATAATAAGAAAATAGCGTATTTTGTTACAAAGTATATTTGAAATACTGGAATCTGACCAACGAAAGATGGTTCAAGAAAACAGCGGCAAATTTAAAAAATCAACAGGTTGCAACACTGATGATACGTCAACAAAAAGTAGTTATTTTTCCTTTTTTTTACTAGGTACCCATAGAAATTAGTCTACATAGTACTACTTAATGACATTGTTTATTGTACTTTCTGTATAAAGTTCTTGAAAATAAAGGAAAAAAAATGTGTTTATGCCTGTGACGGAGAAAAATTGTAGAGTTATTATCCTACATTACAATTTTTTTTTATATATTCATGAGTAATACATAATTAGGGACTTATATACTTATAATTATATGAACATTAGACTCAATGCCCCATATTTAGAAAGTAATTATTGGCTAAGATGATTAATTCAAAATATTGGCCAATTATAAAATATGAATAATTTATTATCATACAACTGACCATTAAGTTTTAAAAATAATCAATTCACTTTCAGAATTGTTAACCAAATAATATTAACATTATATGAGTATCAAGACATTTTCGAAGACTATAAAATGCAAACTGACGAGAAAAATTGCCATATAAGTTTATAAAAAAATGATTTGTTCATCTTTCGTTGGCATAGTCTATGTAGGTTTTTAGCTATATGGCTCAATATGTTTTGTAAAGGGCACCCCGACGAGAGTGGCGGCGCCCCGGCTACTGAACCAGGCGCTGAATTCCTCGCCTGTGACGCTCGTGCGCACGCCCGTGCGCTCGGTGCGGCCGCGCCGGCCCGCGCCCCGCGCGCACCCCCCGCCGCCCTCGCCCGCCGCATCCGCCGCGCACGCCGCGTCACCCGTGCGCATGCTCAACCCGATGCAACCCGTAAATATAAACACCTAATAATATCCATATTATAACATTCTTTTCATCCCTTCTATTCGAAAAGTGTCACCTTGTTCCTCTATAAGTGTGAACAAAATAGTTCTTTTTCGTTAAGAACTTTTTAGTGTGTGGAAAAGTGGTTTGAAAATGGAACATATATCATTCATAGAAATCAGAGGCAAATTCTGTTGAATTACTGGCTGGTACGTGTCGGATACGCGGTGCGGGGACCCGTGCTTATTAAAAATAGACAAGCACGCAAATTACGACGTGTGTTTTTGTAATCAGTAGGTACATATTTTCTCATAGAAAGGGGATGAAAAGTAGAGTTTTTTTATACAACTTAGGTGGCAGACAAGCACACAGCCCACCTGATGGAAAGTGGTTACCGTGACCTATGAACGTATGTAACACCAGTGGAGTCACATCCGCGCTGCCAACCCTGTAAGGACAGAGATTTTCTGTGCCTTCAGTGCAGAACACAAAATCAGGACAAGACTTTGGTCTTCCCACTGACAGCACAAAAATTCTCCAGAATTTGACTCGAGATCAAATTATTTTTCCATCATGCGATGTAGTTAGAATCCCTTGCTTGCTGAGGATTCTACGTTAGAAACCTTCACTTCGCTCGTGGTTCAAAGTAGCGCCCTCGCCGTAAAAATACTAAATTACTTAGGTATTAAGTTTCTAAATTATTTATTAGGTATTTATCCAATCAAATGTCACGATAGTGAAGTATTAATTAAAAATCAAAGATAAGATTTTACGATTTTCTCGAAATGCTCAGATTTTATATTTTATTATATTTCCTTCCAATAAGGATTTAATAAATTATTACATTTCTCAATTGTAATAACTTTTAAACTATCGCGTTCCATGATATACAACAATGTTAACGGGAATTAACGCGATCATGGTATAAGTACATACATACCTTTGTTGGCTGCACCGCTGAGCCGGTCAGCCTGTGACCACGGCCGGTGTAACCTGGTCGAAACGTCAGTCAAATCAAAGATATTTAATTATGTACTTATACCATGATCGCGTTAATTCATGTTAACATTATTGTATTTCCTAGTTGTGTCCAAAGTTTCCACTTTGGAGCCGCTTATAATTTTTGATTTATATCTTGACTTTGGCCTTTGACATTTGACATCCAGCGTAATCTTTACTCTCAGGGTTAGAAACCCCGAGAGGAAAGCTTAGACCGGTGACTAGCATTAGTATGTGACTAGCAGGTTGGGTGGGCTTGGTCTTCAAGGATGATTGGATAAGTATTTTATTGTTACGGTGTCGTGAGCACAGGGTACGTGTCGTCCGCAGGGCCAGGCGGGCGCGGCGGCCGGGCCGGGCGCGCGGGTGGGCTCTCCCCGCGTCCTCAACCCACAGGCCCAGCACGCGCAGCATCGCCCGCCGCGACCGCGCACTCCTATACACCACTCGCTCCAGGTCTGTAATGCCTACTATCTTCTTCATCATGCTAGCGTCGCATCCGAAACTTTCCACTCGGAGTCTGGGGTCCGCTTTTGCCCGTCTAAACTGCGGATTTGGTTGAACTTCGATATTTTACTTGAAGCGACTGCCTTCTGACCTCCGCAACCTAATGGCGATATCGAAGCATTGCAATTAGACCAGTTGTTGGACGTTTTTTTTTTTAGGGTTCGGAATAACTATAAAGATGGCCATAGATGTTCGTAAGGCAACCAGGACCGACGGCTTAACGTACTCTCCTAGGCACGACCAGACCTATGCCCATAACACGCTACACTATTGCATTGGGTAAAGCCTGTAATGATAGTTGTAATAAGAAATAAAATAAAATAAATATTCATGCATACAAATATTTGCATTGAGCGGGGCTACTGCCACGCCACAGAGGCTGCCTTCTATGTATACTCTTTGTAACTTGGACAGTATGGAGAGTTCCGAAATCATAGTAGAAACAAGAAGACAGTTGAAAAACCATGAGCCCCTTTTTTGTGAAAACTTTTGCATACTTGATTTTTCACTCAAACGTAAACTATCTTCATACTGATTAGTTATATTGTTACGTGCACGGGGTACAATTAAATGCCGTTTACTCAACGAAGAGATTTATTAGCTCACCACAAACTAGACAATTAGATCGCTAGTACACACAGTACTTCTTCAACAGTTCCAGTCGCTCAGCAGTTCACAGTAGTCCACAGTCGTTGCTCAGGTCGCAGGTAGAATCTTCTTCGGTCGCTTAAGTTCGCTGTGTTCGTTATCGATCTCAAAGACTGAATGAATCGTGTTGCTATGCGAGCCTGTTTTTATACCTCTCAATTAGGAGGATCGAATTATCTGGAAAGTTCGCGAGCGATAAAAACCTATTCTTTTGATCTTGCCGCCGTCGCTGACCTTCGAGTAATTTCTCGATATTTACCTACTGTTTGTTTATATTTGAGAGTGTAGGTACTCGTAGGTAGGTTGTGACTTTTTGTTAATGATTCTAGATTTTTCTATGCCGATCGGTAGAGTACCTCGTCACTAACAATGCGTTTTTATTTCTTGAAGATTCGATTATTAGTTTTCGAGATATCGACGGCGGTCGTAACATTACCCCCCTCTTAGTCATGCTCGTCCCGAGCATCATTTGTTCCATGATGACGCGTCAACCTGTCCACATGGACTACCTTTGGTTTTCCCCTAACCCCCTTCCTAATGCGGTAGGTAATGTCATTGATCCTCGTAATAACCGTATAGGGCCCTTCCCAGCGAGCTTGGAGTTTTGGAGATTTCCCCTTCTTGCGTAGCGGATTATAAAACCATACCAGTGTTCCTTCTTCGAAACCGTTGGTGTTTGCATTTCTATCGTACCGGGTTTTCATCCTTTCACCTGTCTTCAAATTGTTTTCCCGTACTATTCTGTGCACCTCGTCCAGTCGGCTTCGAAGATCACTCACGTAATCCGTCACGGGCTTAGGACTATCAGGTGGCGTACCGGTTATTGCATCCACTGGTAGCCTAATCTCTCAACCAAAGTTCAAATTCGCTGGGGTGTGTCCCATACTGTCATGTACCGCAGATCGATAGGACATCAAGAACAGTGGGATGTACTGGTCCCAATCTCTTTGGTGTTCATCGACAACTTTAGCCAAGTGATTTTCCAACGTCTGGTTAAACCTCTCGACCATTCCGTCTTGACTGCGGATGCGCTGGAGTCGTACGGGTCTTGTTCATTCCAAGGAGTTTGCACATTTCTTGGAATAGAGCAGACTCGAAGTTCCGTCCTTGGTCAGAGTGGATCTCCATAGGTGCGCCGTACCGGCAGACCACTTCCTGAACCAGTTTCCTTGCCACAGTGACTGCTTCCTGGTTGGGTGTCGCAAATACTTCCGGCCACTTAGTGAAGTAATCTTGCACTACTATGATGTATTTGTTACCTTCTTCAGTCGTTGGAAAAGGTCCAGCGACATCAATCGCGATACGTTCCCATGGTGCTCCGACGTTATACAGTTTCAATTTTCCTTTGCTTCTTGTCGGCGGTCCTTTAACTGAAGCACATGCAGTGCATTTACGGCACCAATCCTCGACATCTTCGCGACAATGAAGCCAGTAAAACCGCTGTCGTACTTTAACTAGGGTTTTCTTGACTCCGAGATGCCCGCCAGAGACACCATCATGGCTGTGCCGTAAGAGAGTAGCCACCTTGCTTCGTGGTACCACTACTTGTAGGGTCACCTCTTTGCCGTCGTTGGATTCCCATTTCCTATACAGCACGTCATCGATCAGAGTTAAGCTGTCCCACTGGGCCCAATAACTTTTGGTAGTGGAACTGTAAGCAGATATATCACTCCATTGGGGTTTGTTTCCAAGCTGCTTCCAGTGCAGTATAGGTTGTAAATCATCATCATCCTCTTGCGCCTGCTTCATACTGCTTCCGGTCCATTCGTCGTCAAGTCCATTCACCTTTATGACTTTAATATTTTCACGGGCTTCGTTCTTCTGACAATGCTTGCAATCTTCGGCACACGGCCTACGAGACAAAGCATCGGCATTGCCGTGCCCTTTTCCACTTCGGTGTTCTATCACAAAGGGAAATTCCTGTAGTTGCTCGATCCATCTTGCTACTTGACCTTCCGGATTCTTGAATTGTAGCAACCATTGTAGTGCAGCATGATCTGTCCTTAGTGTAAACTCTCGTCCTATAAGATACTTATTAAAATGCCGTAAGGACTTCACCACAGCGAGAAGTTCACGACGAGTGACATAGTAATTTCTTTCCGGCTTCGATAGCGATTTGCTGAAGTATGCTATTACAACATGGCGATCTCCTTGCACTTGTGACAACACTCCACCTATGCCGGTGTTGCTGGCATCCGTATCCACAATGAATCTTCCTTCCCTGGTAGGATAACCCAATATAGGAGCTTCGCACAAGCGTTCTTTAAGTGTACTAAAAGCTTGCTCGCAATCTAAGTCCCAAACGAAGTCTCGTTTATCTTCTGTTAGTTTGTGTAGTGGTTTGGCAATATCCGAGAAATGCTTAATAAAGCGTCTGTAATACGCGCATAGTCCCAGAAACGCGCGAATCTCCGTTTTGTTCTTTGGAACAGGCCATTCCTGAACAGCTCTTATCTTCTCGGGGTCGGTTTTAACTCCTTCTGTGGAGATCACATGTCCAAAATAGCTGACCTCCCTTTTAAATAAAGCGCACTTCTTTGGACTCAGTTTAAGGTTAGCCTCACGGATTCGAGTAAAAACTTTTTCCAGGTTCTTCAGGTTTTCTTTGAAGCTGCGTCCCATAACTATGACATCGTCCAGGTAAACCAGACAGACATCTCCGAGTAGACCCACCATTACTCTTTCCATGAGGCGCTCAAACGTGGCCGGGGCATTACATAACCCAAATGGCATAACATTAAAATGCCACAATCTGTTTCCAACTCCTGTACTGAAGGCTGTCTTCTCTTTATCTTCAGGACTGATCTCCACCTGCCAGTAGCCACTTTTTAAATCGATGGTTGAAAACCATTTCATACCACTAAGCATGTCCAGGGTATCGTCGATTCTAGGTAAAGGATAACTGTCTTTCTTAGTGACATTATTCAACATTCGGTAATCCACACAAAACCTTGTGCTACCATCCTTCTTTTTTACTAGTACCACAGGTGATGACCATGGACTCGTAGAGGGTTCGATCACTTTGCTCTCAGCCATGTCTTTAATCATATCTGCTATCTCCCCTTCTCTTGCCCATGGTAAACGTCGAGGTCTCTGTTTTATAGGCCTGGAGTCACCTGTGTCAATCCGGTGTTTCACGAGCCCAGTCCTCCCACAGTCATTCCCGGTTGCAAAGATGTCTCTGAATTGTAGCAACAGGTCTCTGGCTTGGTGCAATTCTGATGTTGTTAAGTTTTCCTTTGAATTCTCAAGGAGTTGTTCGATGTGATCTTCGGAGATTTGTGTACCGTCTTGTTTAGGTGAAGTGTTGTTCAACCGCCTCAGGCACTTTACTTCCTCACATCTTCCGACCACACTATTCTTCTTCAGGAGAACGATTTCATCACTGAGGTTAAGAATTCTCACTCTAGCGATTCCGTTCGGTATCAGTAAGGTTCTTGCTGTTATTAAATTTTGATGACTGCCGGCATCTTCCACAATAAGACATCTTCTTTGTTTAGTCTTCGCGGGAAACTTCACTTTGACCAATGTTTCCGATTTAGGAGCTAACGTCGTATCCGTTAAACAGTAAAGAGAGCACGGGTGCGATCCTTGTAAACAAACTTCCTGATCAGGGAATCTCAGCACTCCTCTAGGTATATCCAAGACGCATCTGTGGTTCCTCAAGAAATCCAGTCCCAAAATGCAGTCATCAGTAATATTAGCAATGAGCACTGACTGCTGGTATATTTGGTCGCCAATTCTGACCTCCATTTCTGTTTCACCGAGAACGGTCACTGGCTGGCCAGTAGCTGTCTGAAGCTGGCACCTCGGAAATCGTTTTTCCCACCTTATGGTGCGTTTCAGTAATTCTGGTCTAACAACTGTACGTGAAGCTCCAGTATCCACTGTTAAACTGCAAGGTTGATTGTTTAAGGTAGCCTCGATGATCAAACTATTGCCATTGCAAACTTGAGTTATAGTGATGGTTGGGGCCTCATGTCGACCAGCCAGCGCCCGCCCCGCGGCCCTGGCGGCATTTAGTTTAACGAAACCTCTTGATCCACTTGGGTCCCGGAGTCCGTGACCCTCCTCCGTTTTCTCGAAGGACACTCTGATTGAATATGGTCCCTTCCTCTACAGGAATAACACGTTGGGACATACCGTGGCTTCCTCTCTTCTGCAATCACCTCTTTGACCTCCCTAACCTTACTTATTCCGGCATTCTGCCGCACAGTTTCCACCTCGAGAGCATAAGCCAGTGCTTCCTTCAAGGTCTGATGGTGACGCAACTGTACACTAGCTTTCACTTCTGCGTCTCGTATACCGTTTAGGAAGGCCTCTAGCAAAATGGTCTCGATCATCATGGGAGTCGATGAGTAGGCCCGACGAACGAGTCTTTCAACCTCCACAGCCCATTCCTGGAGGCTTTGACTAGATTTTTGTTTCTTCTCCCGAAGCTGCGCTCGGTAGGCATTCTCCAGGTGCTTGTCGCCGTAACGTGTGTCTAAAGCTTCCATCAAAGACCCCAGAGTCCTTCCTTCAGATGGCAGATTTTCCAGTATTATTAAGGCATCTCCTCGTAATGCAAGTGTCAAGGCCATAAATGACTCCTCGTTACTCCAGGCTTTAGTTTTTGCCAATATCTCGAATTGGTACTTGAAGGCTGTCCACGAGGAAGTTCCATCAAAGTGTGGTAGGTCGAATTTTGCTGTTGATTGTGAGGTCACGGTAACAGGTCCACAGGTTTCCAGCCTGACGATCTTCTTTTCGAGAACTTGCAAGCGGTCGTCCACGGTCCCAGTCTTCAAGCTCAGCATTTGCAAGTCGTTTTCGAGGCTCTTCACCTTATCCCCCAGTGCGTGGATGCCTGCATCGATTTTACCCATGACAGCTTCCTGGTTGGCCTGCATCATCTGCTGCATAGTAGCCTGCATTTCTTCCTTGGAGGCCTGGATCTCTTGCCTGGAGACCTGCATCTCTTGCTTGGAGGCCTGCATCATCTGCTGCATAGAAGCCTGCATCATCTGCTGCATAGAAGCCAGCAGCGTCATCATGTTGGTATCTGACAAGGTTCCATCTGGTGCTGCCGTAGTTCCCGCTGAGACAGCAGCATCGGCCTGACTCTCTTCCTCTTCGAGGGTCCGTTGACGTGCGGCATCCATTTCCACTTGACGTCTGGTCCGTGGAGTACGCCCTTCGTCTTCACGTGGTAATAACGGCATTCCGCTTCTGACACCAATTGTTACGTGCACGGGGTACAATTAAATGCCGTTTACTCAACGAAGAGATTTATTAGCTCACCACAAACTAGACAATTAGATCGCTAGTACACACAGTACTTCTTCAACAGTTCCAGTCGCTCAGCAGTTCACAGTAGTCCACAGTCGTTGCTCAGGTCGCAGGTAGAATCTTCTTCGGTCGCTTAAGTTCGCTGTGTTCGTTATCGATCTCAAAGACTGAATGAATCGTGTTGCTATGCGAGCCTGTTTTTATACCTCTCAATTAGGAGGATCGAATTATCTGGAAAGTTCGCGAGCGATAAAAACCTATTCTTTTGATCTTGCCGCCGTCGCTGACCTTCGAGTAATTTCTCGATATTTACCTACTGTTTGTTTATATTTGAGAGTGTAGGTACTCGTAGGTAGGTTGTGACTTTTTGTTGATGATTCTAGAGTTTTCTATGCCGATCGGTAGAGTACCTCGTCACTAACAATGCGTTTTTATTTCTTGAAGATTCGATTATTAGTTTTCGAGATATCGACGGCGGTCGTAACAATATGTATGAACCATTTTAGTGTACGATCCTTCCTAAGATGCTTACAAAAAAATTATAAAAACCCTAGGAACGATTTTTTGGGAATTCACACCTAAGCGGGTAAATTATGGTATTTTCACGTGACAAACCGGAACCCCTAGTCCTGTAACATATTTTTAGAAGTCTGCTTAACTACCACATTCAGCTCCAGTGTGTTCTTAATACAATATACAGATAACAGACCTCATATGGTACTCACGAAATGTTTAATTTTCTAGCAACAACAACAGCATCAACAATTGCAACAACAACATCAGCAACATCAACTCGCCCAACACGTCATCAGCCCGCAAATTCATCAACAGCAACTGAATCAAATCAAGCTCGCTCATCCAGTAAATATTTTATTTTTATATCATACTACGAATAACTTTTAATACATTTATAGCATTTATGAATATGAACAGATAATTTTTTTGAAGATTCTTATGATCATGGTTTCTTATAACAGAAATCCAATGAAAATAATGTATGGGTGTCTTTTAAAACTTGTAGATCTCTTCCATATCAGACAGTCTTATTGGGTATCAAAATTAATCTTATTCTTTCGTAATAAGCTAAACTCCGCATTGGTTTTATAAGCCATGTTGGTATGTCTTTGATAACATTTTATTTGATTTCAGCTCCTCAACCAACAGAACCAGGCACTCGGACAATCAACTACACGCGTCATCACACAGCAGGGAACAATAGTAACACAAAATCCAATACCTCAACACACAATAGTTCAAGCAAACCAGAATGGACCTCTATCTCAAAACTCGCTCACTAATATACCGCAAAGATCTTCACCACATCCACAACAGATACAGCAAGTCAAGAAAGTCGCAGTTCAGCCAAACAATGCCAGTGATATGGATGATCTTGAAGAGAGCATAACAGCTGCTATTCTCACTAAGCACTCCGTAAACGAAAATATGAATGCATCGCCGCAACAGTTTCATACGCCGCCTCCTTCCATGCGGTCGAACCAATCCGTACCCCAATCTCATCAACAACTCAATTTTAACTCACAGCACGGATATCAACCACAACAGATTGGCTATGAACAATCCCACATTCAGCAACATCCTCAAACACTCACACAGTTATTAATGGAGGGAGATTCAATGGAGGAAGACCAACAAGTATTAACATTAATTAATGGCCAGAGAATAACTCTTGGGGAATATAAACGTACGATGCAACAACCGCAGCGGACGCCACAGCAACAAGGAAGGTATTGTCAAATTTCAATGTTATATATATAAAATACTAGGTGGACCCACCCCAGCTTCGCCCGGGGTATATTTTGAAGCTTCATATCCCTTTGAGCCCGTATGTTTTAGTCTTCAAAATATGTATGAAAAATTGCCGGCTTTGTTAACATTTATTATCAATGCTCCACTCCCTTAAGTAGTAGCGTGATGATATATAGCCTAAAACCTTCCTCGATAAATGGACTACCCAACACGAAAGAATCATTCAAATCGAACCAGTAGTTCCAGAGATTAGCGCGTTCAAACAAACAAACTGCAGCTTTATAATATTAGTATAGATTTGAGTGTTCAATTTAAACTTCGTTATATATTATTGCTGTTGCTCCATTTTAAATGTTAAGGTTTAGTATATTTAGTTTTCAAAATATTTTTTAAAAGAGGAGGATAAAGAAAACCTCGTAGCTCCATTCGACCGTACGGTGTTTGCGTATTATATGATTCTGAGGCCGACCGTAGACAGCAGCAGCAGTCGCGGAGCGTACCATGAAATAGACTTGAACATGAAAATTTTGTTTATTGTTTTAATTTATTGCTGCTTCTCATTGGTGCCGTTCATCCGTATCCAAGTTTAATAAGTAATGTATGCGAAGAGGCGACACGTCATCCGACCGCACATAAGTAGTACATATATATATATGTATAAAATATATTTAACACCGCCTTTATCCCCGGAGGGTTAGACAGAGGTGAATTAACACACACATTTCATCAATAACTGTATTCAGTCCCACGTAATAGGAAGTGAGCCTATTGCCGTATTCCGGGCACTATTGTTGACTCGAGTCTGTGCTGTATATATCTTTCTGATATAAAACAGCCCTATCCCTTAGTCGCCTTGTACGACACCGCATAGGAAGATAGGGGGTGGTCCAAATTGTATTCTTCGGGGAACAATATCCATAGGGAATACTCCATAGAAATAAATGAAAATCAGTCCGGCAATCCGCTCATTTGTATAAAACTATACATTTACATTTTTCACATTACTCATTAGATTTGAGATACCGCAATGAATTAAAATAATAATCAAAATTATTAAATTCATATCTATTTCACGGTACACTCTGAGTCTGCTGTTGTGGAGAATCATACTTATAATGTGCATATTCCTTGTTTATTTTTTACAAACCCAAAACCATTCAACAACATATACCAACACTTGCTTATACACCTGTACTATTTTAAAATTATTTATTTACATGTGTTTAAATATTGTTACAGAGAAACAGGCAGGCAAACCCTAGTAAGAAGTAAAGAGCATCAAAGGCCTGTACAAAGGGTACCACCAATGCAAACACAGCAACAAACACCTCAACAAACTCCTCAACATGGTTTGTTGTTAATTTATTTCTATATGGTTTATTATCCAATTCCTATTGTGGAATCTAGTATATCTAGCTCTACCGTTTTTATCTGAATTGTCAGGTGAAAATCTGTCTCACTCACTTTTATTGTGCTTAATTAGTCTTACAAATGATGTGATTGCATTTAGACATTTTTGATCGACCCAATCGTAATCAGAGTGTATAATATATAACAATTGCTGAAATATTTTGGTGCAAAGTATTCATAATTTTTCATTGTACTGCCATAGAATTTGCTATTAGTTTTTATATACAACTTTTTCTTTTAGAAAACAACGAAATTCCAGGACCCTCTGAACAGGCCATTGAACCACAATCTGCTAAAATGTTAATCTTTCTCCAAAATGGTGAACAGAGATTAATTACGTTTACACTGCCAAAAGAAAGTTGTACGCTTCAAGAAGTTCTGGAACAGGTAACCTCTTACAAGTGTTTCGAATTGAGACATACTCATAAGAAGTGGACTAATATATTGAACTGTTGTTTCAGGTAAATGTTCCATTTTCGGAGGACACCCATATCCAGTGTATGCAAAATACTAGTAGTGAAATAGACTATTTTGTATCTGTTGGATCGACAACTAGAATAGAGGAGATGTTAGAAAATCACCCGGTTTGTATATTGTCCTTACAATTTATTATTCTATTTTTGTGTAATTCAACAGACTAATGAGTAATTTTTATTATTTCAGATGCTAATAGGTGATATAAGTAGTAGAAATTCCCCAACAGTTATGTCCCAACCTCAGAGCAGTGAAATGTCTACCCCCGAGAACTCCCAGTGCCCTGATAATGGTATGTATTGTATGCACAATATCACATGTTTACTTCATGTTCAGTTCAAATTCAGAAGAGAACAAAGCAATCTAATGGACAATGTTACTAGGTGTGCAAAATCACTTGAAAGTTTGTTACAGTAAAGCTTTTATTAAAAAAGATCCGATGAATTGAGTAATCCTTTTTGAAGTAGGTTAAAGAGGGTTTTGTCTATAACACACGTCTTCCGATTAGAGAGCGCAAACTAAGTGATTTTGCGCTCGCCGACCCTGCCACACGCTTCCCCCCCTTATAGTTGCCCCGTACGAGTACTGCGTTCACCAAATAATAAGACTGACTATAGAGCGAGCCAATTGCTAAAAAAGTTTTTAAAAATCCATACCTCAAGTCGGCCGCATACCGTGCCGTTTACTGATCAGGAATTCAGATTCGAATAAACCTTCATTTACATACATACAGTCTTATTACAAAACACGGACTAACTCTAAAACCAGGTTTAAATCGTCTTTAGACTATGGTCAAAAGAAATTTTTAGTACGAAAATGGTTTTATTATTAAACCATGGACTATCTCTGGTCTAAAGATAAACCTGCGTGACCCCTGGCTAGTTTAACGAAATCATAATAATAATATGTCAAACTTGCCATTTTGAAGTTAGCCGAATAGCGTCAGATAAATTCGTTTTCTTTCTTAAATGCTCGTAATGGATATTGACGTAGTTGATCTGTTGGATAGCGCAGATATTAATATCGTGGAGTCATTGGACATACCACGCTTACCTAACAGACATCGTATTCTAGTTAACCCCTGTAGGGAACTATCTGAAGAAGCTTTTTAAGGAAAAGTATAGATTTTATTTAAGCCAAGGTTTAAATTATGGTATTAAGTAGTCTACGGATTATTCAGCTTTTGTAATAAGAAGAAGTTTAAACCTTGGTCTTGAGATTAAGCCTAGACTTTACAGTTCGGGTTTAAACCAGACTTAATTCCGTTTTTTGTAATAAGAACGATAATGTTCAAAATGACACACACGTCCTTACTTTCCCAAACGGAAAAACCCGACGTTCATTACCGAATTCGTTCCGTGCATTCGGGTTGTAAGAACGGAAAAAACCTGGTGACGTCACCCCGAACGTTTACGCCGGTTCCAAAAGGCGGCGCGAGAGCGGGGTCACGATCACGAGCCCGAAGAAATTCGGGCCGTGAGATCCCGGCTCCACAGGGATATGGTGGCGGAATGGGAGCTACGACTTGGTCGACCAGGCGCAGGGCGCGCCGTAGTAGCGGCGGTAAGACCCATCATGGGGAAGTGGCTAGAGACGCCATACGGCAGCCTCTCGTACCGTCTGACGCAGATGATCACCGAGCATGGGTGCTTCGGAAAGTATCTGCGTCGGATGGAGAAAGAGCCAACGTTCGAGTGCCATCACTGCGACGCGGGCGAGGACTCGGGGCCGCACACGCTCACCGAGTGTCCGGCGTGGGAGACGCCGAGACGGGAGCTTGTGGCGGCCCTGGGAGTGAGGGTTCTCACGCTCTCCACCTTGCTCGCAGCGATGGTCCGCTGCGCGGATGCGTGGGCGGCCGGCGCCTCCTTCTGCGAGCAAGTAATGCTCGTGAAGGAGGAGGCGGGGCGGGAGCGGCAACGGGAGCGACGACGGATCGCAAGCCAAGCTGCCCGCGTACGAAGGCAACTCGGGCGTCGGAGGTCGATGAACGACCTCCGCCCCCCATGAGCGCAGGCCTGGGGGCGACAGGTGGAGCCGCCTGTCACCCTAGCAGAAGCAGGCGCCTGGCGCGTGTCCCCGTTTACCGGGAACGAGTTGGGGACTCTGTAGTCCCCACACACCCGAGAAGAGGGCCAGATTGCGAGAGATGGCCCTGGGTCGGCCGGGGTGCGAGGTATATGCCTGTCAACCTCACCTTCGGCAACCAAAGCGACCCACAGGCGGCGTGCGTTTTACACGGTTCGTCAGAGGTATTCGTGGGGATTTTGGACACAAGAAAAAAACCCATCTCCCCGCCGCGGCCAGCGGGGTGGTTTTTTCAGGCTCAAACCGACTAAAACCGCACGACCGTCTTGGGCCATCTGTTGCCGAGTGTGATGTAGCCTCTGGCACGGCAAAGGCCCCATCAGGTGTGGGACTACGGCGTCCCCATCTTTCCTCAGAAAAAGGCGGAGGAGCACTAATCGCGCTGCCGCCTCGGCCTGCTTATGCTAGTGACAGGTGGCTCCATCTGTCACCCCCAGGCCTGCGCTCATGGAGGACGGAGGTCATTTAATGACCTTCGATGCCAGAGACGCCTACGCGCATTGCGGGCTATGCGGGACGGAAGGGACCTAAGTCTCCTCCGGCCCTGTTCCCCCGCCTTCTCGAGCATTATTTGCACGCGGAATTCCGAATATGTATCCGTGCGTATGCGCCCATTATTTGGAACTAATTTTATTGATATATTGACATAATTCTTTCACGTGTATTTTTCATTTTCAACACGGAAAACAATGAGCTAAAATTCAAAATTATTGAACATTCTCCATTGCTGCAAGGATTTGAAATTTAAATATAGTAGAATCTCGATTAACTGAACGTATGGTTGTCGCTAGGCATTCGGATAATTGATAATTCGGATAAAAACTAATAATGAAGATAAGCAATTTTCTGCAAACATAGATACTTGATGTACCTGTACTTCATTCGCTTAGGTACTTAACTGAACGTAAACAATCTTGATATGTCTTTTTAATATGTTTTATTTAAGAAGTCAGTTTATTAGTATTGTTCTGTTTAGAAACTCATTTTAAAGACTAAAAGTTAAACCACTTGTTGGTTAGCCTAATTTATTTATTTAAAATGTGTTTTCATAAAAAAGTTGCTACAAAATAGTTTACCTTTAGTTAAATATTTAACCGAATGGCGTATGGTGCGTAATGTGTATTTAATTCACACAACAAATACATATCACCAAAATCAACGATCATTAAGAAATTATTACGATGTATGCACTTATGTAAATGTACATAACATTTGTACATATTTTCTTAGATTGGAAATATGCTGTTTAATAAATTTGGTCGCGGTTGGTAGTCCGGAGGTCGGAGGAGAATCGAGGTTTTACTGTAATGAGTATGTAACCATTTTCATCAGTGTTTTATAATATGTCAAGTTAATAAAATAAGCATGATTGTTTTAGGAAACACCAGCCCCGAATCTCCTGGACCTAGGTCTCCCCCTCCTCGGCATGTTGACGGCATGTTAGCTGTGTGTAAATCGTGTGGTTATACGGGATACGATTTCAGTCGCTGTGAAAGGTATACTCATTATACACAATCAATTTATTATTGAAATGTTCATACAAAACAGCTATAAATGCTTTCTATTTCTTGTAATATTTCACTTGTGTTGTTCTTGTTCTGAAGGTGTAAACGAGTCTTCACTGAGGAACCTAAAAGTGTACCAAGTAAAAAAGTAGAACAAAAGAAAAAGGAACCAGAGAAACTTATGCCAGAAAAACAAAAGTAAGTTTAATAAAATAAGTTTTCTTTAGTATTAAAGTGCCCATACAAAAATTAATATTTGACTGACTAATGCTCTTATTTGAAGTGCATAGTACATTAGGTTTTTAAATGCCAATCACGCCACGTTTTGCAATAGTTTATCGCCATGCAAATAATACCTGTAAAGATAGAAGCAGGGTTTGTGAACCATCAACCATCTCCGCTTCTTGGATACCCTATTTGTCCAATACTCAAAACCAAACCTTGTCACTGGTTTTGAGTATTGTTCATTAAATTTGTTAATATAAAATTTTGTTACAGTACTTGTGGTGAGGGTATCAAATTAAATTTATTAAAGACTACTATGAAAAATCTTAACAATAAAACAGTAAGTACTTACCTTATTAAAAAACATTCTAAATTGATACACTTAATAAAATGCAATACATTATTTACTAAACATTATTTGTACAGCCTTCACAAGACAAAAAACAAGCAAGAGTGAGAAAACCTAGAGGGAAACAACCCGATCCAGAACCAGTCATATTGACTTTGAGCTCTGATGAAGAAGATTCAAATAGTTCCATGATGAGTAATCAGGTAAATCTCCTTTCTCAGCTACAGTTCAAAATAAATGATCTCATAGTTGCGTTTTGACAGGTGCTAGATACAGAATATAAAACAGGCTCAATTTGAGCAAAAAAATAAAATAATCATAAATTCAACATAAACAATTTTTCATTATTCTTACAATAGATATGAAGACCAACTGCTGTCAAATGGCACCTATTTAAACTATTCAGACTGTAGTTGTTTATTTTAAGTGACTGCACTAATAAGGGATTTTAATATCATATTTATTTCTAGCATGAACAATCAATTAGTATGAAGGAGCCATCTTTGAGTGAAATTGAAGGTGGTACACCAGATAGTGGTTTAGGAATAGATTCAATGGATGGTGAGTATAATTTTAAATAGCTACTAGTTTTGTAATATACTTAAGACAGAAATTCGTATTATAGGAATTGCATCATTCGGAATTTGTTGATAGGCAGAAGCTCTGAAATTTATAGAGAGTATTGGAGGACACGTCTATATAATAAATACCAATAAATAAACATTTACAAGCGTCCGGGGTAAACTTACCACCTACATGCAGCTCGGCCTTACAACCAATAGATGCCCCATTACAGGCGACGCACTTCTGGCAATGGTTGCGGCGAATATGTCATAACCCGCATTAGAATTGTTTATTTCTCATTTATCTCAAGCATATTTATACAGGACATACATATACTCATATACATATTGTTAGTACATAATTTTTTTTTTTCTAAGTTAATTCAATTTAAATTATTAATTAATATTAGAGATGGATAATCATAACTACATTTTGTTCCGTAAAAGAATTGACGGAGTTCATTTTATACTGGTTGGCGGTGAGTAGATGCAACGAATTGTAATATTCATATCTCTTTCTTACACATGTACATTTGATACTATCTCTTTAGTGCTAGTGATGTGGGTATATGGAAATGCAGCTATCGACAAATATGTTGCAGATCCTAAAATTTCATAAAAATATTAATAGTGTAAAACTCGTCAGGATATTTACCAAGTTTATTGTCTTTCCGAGTAACCTATATGGTGAGATTGATGATGGCTTACAGGCGGCTACACCCGTTACCCCCAGCCACAAATATTATACACTTGCACAAATGTTAAAAATTATCAATCAATCAATTTAACTTTTATTCGAAGACCCTGCCCTGGTAGGCATAGTATCATATTTGTTAGACCAATCAAAAAGCAGTACCTCACCTCTTCCCCGCTACTCCTACCTTAACTGGTTGCCAGAATTGATTGTTAGTAAAATATGAAACTATAGGTGTCTATTGGTGGTATGATCGTTTACCCCATCCTACCCCGGTGGTAGGGAAAAAGGGCGTGGGCCGCAACTGTGCAGGCCAGCTTCCGTTGGGGAGTCACCTGCTTGTCATGGCGGACATATCTGTCATTCGCAGGAGAACCACCTCTTTACCCGTTTTCCACTGTGCTCTTTGCCAGAGGGACTTTAAAGGGACACGTGGAAATCTCTCGAGAAGCCCTCTATAGGGTCGCTTCAGCCTCAAACATAATAGCGGTGTAAAATTGCAATCATTTTTTTAAATATTCCGCAGTTTTTTGACCATCTTTCTCTGGTCAGACATTATATAAGGAGGTAGGACACGGCAATATTTCCGCCCAATTGAGCAGTCCGACTGGGGAAGTATCTCCGCCCTACAGAATACCGCGGCTATAATAACTTCGTGTTGTGTTCCCAGCGGTGAGTAGGGTAGCCAGATCTCACTGGAGAATCTGTGCTGTCAGTTGGAAGACTAAAGGCTTGTCCTGCTTTGCCTTCTACACTGACGGCACAGAATCTCTGTATTTACAGGGTTGGCAGCCCGACTGTGACTCCTCTGGTGTTACAAACGTCCATAGGCCCCAGTAACCACGCTGCCAAATCTGTAAGTACAGAGTTTCTGTGCCATCAGTGTAGAAGTCAAAGCAGGACAAGCCTACATGGTAATAACTACCAAAGAGTATATAAGAGTAAGAGGGCGCAATTCAAACAAAAATACCGACCTCGGCTCGGCTATTTTTTTTTCTATGTCACAACGCCGAAGTAGCTATACGCCTTTTTAGCCGTCTCTAGCTAAATAGGCTTAAAGAGCTGCATAGTTCCTTAATAATCGATTAATTCCGATTTCAAACAATCGGTTTCATACAATTGGAATCGATTGTTCGCTGGAAATATTTAGGAAACTGAAATAAAATTTCTGAACGAAAATATTTAGGAAAGCGAAATAAAATTCCTGAACGAATATTCATAATTTCTTTATTAGGCCTACTATAATATTAACTGTTCACGTTATTACATATTCTAAGAATAATCATAGTTAGAAGGCATTTTTAGTTTCTTTAACGTGAAAAATGTAATTTATTTGCTATAAAAATACAATTATATGCTCTATTCACAACAGCTGATGATTTAATAATGTGTATTAACCGGTTAGGAATACAAACCTATCGGAACTGATATAGCTAGGTCAAACACTCACATAAAGAAATAAAGAATCAACATCTGAGAACAAAATAGAGTCAATATCTTAAAAAACTAAATAAGAGTCAATGTATCGCCAGGGGGTGAGAGGTGGAGCCGCCTGTCACCCTGGCAGAAGCAGGCCGCGGCGGTGGCGCGCATGGCGCGCCTCCCCGTTTCCGGGGACGAGTTGGGGACTCTGTAGTCCCCACACCCGAGAAGAGGGCCAGATCGTGAGAGATGGCCCTGGGTCGGCCGGGGTGCGAGGGATATGCCTGTCAACCTCACCTTCGGCAACCAAAGCGACCCACAGGCGGCGTGCGTTTTAGTCGGTTCGAGTCCGACATAACCTCCTCCACCGGCTCCGGTGGGGAGGTATCCGTGGGGATTTTGCGCACGTAAAAAAAAAATGTATCGCTATAAACAGTCTATTTCTCACGAAACACAAAGATTCAATTTCTTACACAACACAAGGAGTCAATTTCTCACAAAACAGAATAAACTAGCAGTATTCAACACTACAGAGGAGTAGTCACTCAATTCAACGTAAGCAGTAGATATTTAAAACAGAAATCTTCAATATTAACAATATTTTCACCAACACGAAAACAGTAGAGAACCGGTAAAAATTCATAAATTAACAAGTAATTCAAAACAAATATACAAATATGGCGTCTAGGAGCTAAATGACAGCGTTACAAACTCGCCAATCGCCACTCGGCGTCCAGAAAAATGAACCAATCAGCAGAAATGTCAAATACGTCAATTAACCAATCAGAGGAAAGGAAGTTTGCCTGTTGAAAGAAATCGATTTTTTTCTTTAGGCAAGTATACTTTTTCTGTAACCAATCAGAGAAAACTACTACTTTCCTCTGATTGGTTACAGAAAAAAGCTGATTGGTTGGAATTTCACGACGCCAAGTTCTGAGTCCAAGTAGGGAAGTGTCCCATGCCTGATAACTACTTTGAAACAAAATTAAAGAAAATCTCTTTTTTTATATTCATAACTCGCGAGTGACAATCGCGATAGTTTTTATTGGTAACTATTTAATTACCAGTCAACAGGCCAGACACTATTAAAACACATGTATGTGGACATTTAAAGTTATAATGAACATCAGGAACTCGATGCCCCGTAATTATAAATTATATAAACCAATTACTATAATAATTGGGTATTGTAATTAATAATCATTAATTATACAATGGGTTCAAAACTATCGGAATGATAGAATAAGTCAGAGCATCAAAAAGTTTTCGAAAACTATAAAATACCAGACTCTGGTCAACGAAAGATGAACAAATCTTTTAGTTCAAAACTTTTATATGGCAACAGTTTTTTCGTGTATTTCAGTCTTCAGAAACTTGATAACATAACATAACATAACATAAACTCACGCCTATATCCCCGAAGGGGTAGGCAGAGGTGCTAGCACCCACATTTCGCCAGTTTATGTTTAGGTCCCAATGTAAACTTGATACTCATAATAATATATATTATATATATACAATATTATTATTTGCAGTTAATTCTCAAAGTAAATTTATTTTTTTTATACGGCAAAATTGTATGATCAATAAATTATTGATTTTTAATAATTATCCAGTATTTTATAGTAATTATCCAATAATTACTTTTTAGTAGTAGTTTACTTTTCGTAAATCTGATGTTCATAAAGGTAAACTTTAAAGGTCCTGATTTATTACACATAAATGTGTAAAAAAATTGTTTGTATTGTAAAGTACAATACAAACACATCAGTTGTTTTTCGGTAACACAAGTCTTCTTCAATTTATTGTAAGTGCTATATACAAAATGTACAATGAACACGTCATTAGTTCCATGTAGATTATTTTTTTAAATATCCTAAAAAATAAATCATGGTGACAACTCCCGTTTTGTTGATGTATAATATAATCCGTATAGATTTTTCAAATCTGCCGCCGTTTTAACCATCTTTCGGGAAAAATGTTGCCATATAAAAGTTTTGATAAAAAGATTTGTTCATCTCTTGTTGGCCAAACTCTCCTCAAATATAGTAAATAGCTCAGAATAGTGTTTGTGTACTGGTCTGCCAAATAAGTGGTATAAAAAAGCAATTTTCACTTTAAAGACTCATGTATATATAAAAAAATGTTTGCAAAGTACAAATAGGTACTTATTTTTATTTTGTAACGCAAGTCTGCAAGCGTTAAACTGCATAAACTTATGTTTATTTTTTCTTTAATATTTTGTAAGGACTTGTGCCATAAGTATAATAAACATATGTCATTTGTTCCAAGTAGATTAGTTTCTATGCATACCTAATAAAAAATATTTATAAAATTATACTATCAACTCCGTTTTGTCGATGTTTAATGGGGTTGCAAACTGTTCATTTTTTTTTTAATTGCTGCCATTTTTTTTGAACCATCATTCGTTATTGTGCTTTTAAAATAAATAGAAAATCGATCTTTTTAAGCAGGACAGCTCACTATAAACTGCCAGGTTTCATATGTGGCCCGACGATCAAACGATTATTGGTAAAAACAGAAAAAGTTTTTTAATCTTGGAATTTTGACTGCGCGTAATATTCTTAGCAGCGCAGGTATCGTCAATAGTAGTTTGAAATATGTAAAACAAAAGTAAGTGTAGACAAAACCCATCTGATGGTTTTCTTTTTTTTTTTAATAATTCACTTGGATAACCCCTGCCGAGGCCAGCGTGGTGGTTATGTCGGAGTCGAACCGACTAAAACCGCACGGCCGTCTTGGACCATCTGTTGCCAGGGTGGGGTAGCCTCTGGCATATCCCTCGCACTCCCCGACTGACCCATGGCTATGGAAAGCCCCATTGAGTGTGGAACTACGGCGTTCCTATCTTTCCCCTGAAAAAGGTAGAGGGGCACAAATCGCGCCGCTCGCAAGAGTCGGCGACAGCCCACGCACTGGCGCTCTGCACCGTCACTGCGAGCTACGTGCCGAGCGAGAGATCTCCCAGTTCCAGGGCCGCCAAAAGGACCTGCCTCGGCGTTTCTCACGCCCTACATTCGGTCAGTGTGTATCCGTATCCTCGCGGGTCTCACAGCGATGACACACAGGCCTTCTCCTTCCTGAATTAATGCACGTAACTTCTGAAACATCCGTGTCCGGTGATACCTACGTCGGCCGGTACGAGAGGCCCCCGTGAGGCCTCTCTAGCCAGTCCTCCATGATGGGTCTTACCGCTGCTATCATGGCATGCCCTGCGCGTGGTTGCCCAAGTCGTAGTTTCCACTCTTCCACCATGTCCAAGATTAAAGGGTCTCCGTCCAGGGCCATGGACCGTACGATTCCCCCGTGGAGTCACCTATAGGAGTCATCTGGCCCCCTAAGGTTGGGCAGTAGTGGCAGGGCCTTCAGCTTGGGGCCCAATCCAAGTGCTGCAGATTTTTTCCGAAAATGGGTGATTGTTATGCCATTATTTTTCATATTATTCCAACAATGTTATCAGTAGAAAAAAAATATTCATTAAAATAAGAAGTTTTCCGTTTTATCCCATTTAGCACAAAGTAAAGTTCGCACGACTAACTTATATTTTGTCAAAAAATCTAGTGAATGGCCGTAGAACAGAAAAAAAATTAGTATGGCAACATTAACCTTCTGTAAGAATGTGAGAATATTTGCTCTAACGTTGACTTTATGAACCTGTGCCGGCTTGACATTTCACTTCATTTTATTATTTATCGTCTGTACAACATGAACGTCGTTCGCAATGCGTCTTGCTAAATCGTTTTTTGATTGTCTTGTATTTCTATTGTAAATTAATCAATAAATTAAGTGAAAATGTATATGGATAATACGAACAGTGATAGAATGTGTGATAGAGGTAACCTTTGGCATTTATCAGTACTGTTATTACAATACCGGTCATTAAGGCCATGACAGTATGCCTTCGATGTCTGTATTTACATGTATTTTTATTCAGTATTTACCATAGTGTTATAAATATGAACTTACTACTCTCCGGTCCACGTATTTGTTGAAATGGTTCGCGGAAAGTGATTTCAAATTAAACGTAATTACAGTTTAGCCTCACTAAATTTAGTCTCAAATTTAGCACTGTCTATAATATTGATCCATACCTATGAGATACAACTTTACCATTGGCTTTTAGGAATCTAATTTGCGTGCTAATTTTCTCATTTTACTTGCACTTGCACCTGTACCTGTGTGTGTTTTATATATTACATTGAATTTGTAAAAAAAACTGGGTTCTCATGTTTTACTTACTGGAAGTCATTGTGTGAAACTTTATTGGTTGTTATATTTGTGCGCCACCGACACTTTGTAGATCTAAGTTAACCTCACCTGCAAGATCGGTGCACCTGATAAACAATGGTTGATGCACTGACCCAGGCTTCCGCTGTTGGGAGGCCGGACGGCAGATCCGAGAATACTGACATTGCAATAAAAGCAAGCTTACCTTAGGCTAGTGTATAATAAAGAAAGCTAGTTCCACCAAGGACCATCTATAAATGGTATAAACAGTCTAAATTGTATGTAATCTGTGAGCATAGACTTGTATAAGGTTGCAAACACAGAAATTTATATAGGTCTCTTACTTGAGTTTCTCTTTATTACAGATTGTAGCAGAGAGGAAATATTTAACCACAGTTCCATACAAGTTACCTCCCTCATGTGTCGAACAATTCGAATAGGCTCATACAGATATACACCAAGGGAAAAGGTATGTTAAATACTCGTTATTACTACACTGGTAAGATGTACCTACTTCTTTTCAAAGAAATCTTATTCTGATGAAAAATTTAAGTCACTTTAGTCATCACAATATAAACATGCCCTTATGACATTTGCCTTCTTGATTTAACCATATGGTTTGGTAAATGATACTCATAATAAAATTATTCAAGTTGGTATGAGTATTTGATCAATTTGAAGATGTATTGTAAAGTGCATAAAGTTCTGATTAGATAACTTACACAACTTACAGAATTTATAATTATTTCATTTTTTATTATGTTATCAACATTGATGTCTCTGTTGCCATTATTTATGACTTTAAGATCCGAAATCATAATTTTCAGTAAAGATCACTACACACATAGTGAACTTCAGTAATTAATTGATCTAAACAATAATATTTACATAATTCAAAGATTTTTCTATCAACTTAAAATACTAGTAAGTACCAAGTGATTTCAATTTTTACAAATTTGTAATTTTGCTACTTCAGGTATACATATCAGCTAAAGGCATCAAAATAGTTGCACCTTCACTCAATAATGAATTACGAGAAGTGGCTCTTCAGATACAGTTAAAAGAAGTTGTTAGAGTACTGGTACATTTTGGTAAAGGATTACCAGTAATTTTTTTATACACCATGAGCAAGTGTGGTGTGTATATTAGGAAAGCATTGGAAATGACTGATGAATCAAGTAAGTTTGAAACATTTAGAAAATTTGTTATATGTAAATTATACACTACAATTTAAAAATAAGTTTTAAATAACTCGATAGATACCTCCTAGTAAAAGAATCATGTGGTGGATTTCCTAAAATTTCGAATTTTTACAGGTCCTTATTATGATCCAATGTCAAAAATTGATCCTTTTAAAAGGATTACATTGCTGCCAGAAACTATAACTGATGAGGCAAAAATTACCTTAAAAGCTTTATTTGGTAAGGTGATGGATGAATTGAATGCTCGGGAAGCTAATGATATATTAGTGAGAACCTGTCCTAAAGAAAGCAATAATGTTACAAAAATGGCAACCCGATTGTCAAGTGCTTCCATTGCTTCTGGAACTAAGAGGTGTGTAAAGTAGTTTTTATTTCTTTATGTAATAAATTTTTTAATATTCAAAATACCAGGAAAAGAAATTTTTTAATGTTCACAGTTCTAACCCTGCTGAAATTCGGCAAATATTAATTTATCCGCCTGGAAAAGGTGGTATACCTATTAATACAGAAGACTACATGTGCCTAGCTCAAGATCAGTTCTTGAATGATGTCATCATAGATTTTTATTTAAAACATTTAGTTCACGACGTTCTAACTCACAGTCAGAGAGAAAAGACTCATATTTTTAGCACATTTTTCTATAAAAGGCTTACTACCAAACCAAGTAAAGTAAATAAGAGTTCTAATCCTCATGAATGGGATAGTACTTTAACACCAGCTCAAAAGAGGCATGCAAGAGTCAAGACATGGACAAAAAACGTTAACATTTTCAGTAAAGATTATATTGTAGTTCCTATTAATGAAAACTGTCACTGGTTTGTGGCTATTATTTGCTACCCAAGTTTAGACGGATGCCGAAGTACTATAGATAACAGCCCAGTAACACCGCAGGCAATTAAGAAAAGAGGTAACAATATCTTTAATATCTAGGAATTATATTTATTTAGTTTTTTATATATATTAATAAGTATGTTATCTCTAGAACGCAGATCATCTATGCAAATTGGGAATACAACTATCACGCCTCTAACCAAGCAGGAACAACTAACATTAAATTGTGATTCTGATAATCTTAGTGAACGTGATGAAGCTGAAGCTGAGGTAATATAACATTTCTAATATATCTTCAATTAAATAATTTTATACTCTGTAAGTACATTTGGAATAATTAATATTACTAATTTTACAGGAAAGTGATTTAGATATGCAATGTGATTCAGATGAAGAAGAACCTGAGAAAGCTCCTGTTGAAAAGAAAATTGAAATTCCTATTGTGGGGAAAATGGAACCAATTAAACAGTATGTACATTTTAACTTCAGATTAGCAAATTGAAGTATAGTAATTTATGCTGAACTATATGCTTGTTTTTAATTCGTATTTGAAATATAAAATCAAAAGCCTAGTAGTATGGGTAATGTACTGCTGAGACGACGTCTCGGGTTCGCTCCCAGGTTTTACCATGGCACACACCAATGACTTTTCAATGCTTTTCGAAGTTATGTGTGTATTTATCGCAGGTTTATAAGTGCCCGGTTAATGGGAATTAGGCTCACCACCTATTACATTGGGATAAACTGCTAGCATCTCTGCCTACCCCTTCGGTGATATAGGCGTGAGTTTGTTATGTTATTAAAAAAACTATTGCCAAAAGAGGCAGCTAACAAAACCTACCAATCATCAGCAAAACCTGTACAGTGTACAAGATTATGGGTTTGTTGGGTGCCATTTTAATTTTTTTTTTATATATATATGTTATTATCAAAAAGATCTATTAAAAAAATATAAGTATTACTTATTTCATCCTTTCATTTCAGGCCCTGCATATTAATATTTGATTCACTAGCTGGTGCATCAAGATCTCGAGTAGTAGCCACATTACGAGACTACCTCACTTGTGAATATCAGGCTAAAGTAAGACATAAGTTTAAATATTATGCTTCAATGAGCATACTATATTACAAGCAATTGATAATGTTATTTTTTTTTTCATAGATCTCACCAACCAAAATATTCCATAAGGATAATATCAAGGGAAGTTGTCCTAAAATTCCACAACAAAATAATTTCACAGATTGTGGGTTATACTTATTACAATATGTTGAACAGTTTTTTAAGGTATGTAAAAATATAAATCATATGTATATGTGTGTACTTCAAATTGTTATTAGCTCAGGTTATGTTCATTCTTAAGCCATTTTTTTTTTCTTGTGAGTAAACAAGTTATAGTTAGTTAGTCTTTTTTAATTAAAAGGTCTTGGTCAGCTGCAATTTGTTGATTTGAATCGAAAATATGATCAAAAGATAACGCTGTGTAGAATGCCACAAAATATTTATATAATTACGCTGCTGAAGTGACGTGTGCAGGGCGCGCTGACGCTTAGTAATATTGTGCTAAACTTGATTTTTTCTTACAGGATCCTATTAAAGACTACTCTCTACCTATAAAACAATTAGCAAATTGGTTCGATGAAATAGTAGTAACTAGAAAACGTGAAGAGATCTCAAATTTATTAAAAACATTAATGCACAAACTCAATCCAGATTCGCATTTGACTTTGCCCGATATAACATTCCCCACTTTAAATGGTTTGTATTTTGAATTAAGTATTTTGTGAAACATTTATATGGGTATGATTTAATCCATCGCCAATTAAAATAGCTGTGAATTTGAATTACCTTAACAAAAAGGGTTTGTCAGGAAAATTGTAGATCTGTCGCCAAACAAAATAAAGATAATGTCATAAATCACATGGAGTCATCAGGATGTTTTCACTATCAGAAAAAGGGGTTTGTATGTATGTATATAACATGTTTATCATGTTAACTGTAAAACCTGATAGATAAAAATGTTCATTGAATTAATGACACTCGGGATCCTATAACCTGCAAAGTTCATTTTGAAATTTAAACGTGGACAGAATCAATATACTGGACGACATCCGACAGATTTACCCATTCTGAGTACTTTTCAATCTGTGTTTATTTATGAGTTAAACATTTTATTTTGGAAACAAAATGTTTATTCATGGAATGATCTATTATTTCGGGATTTGTGCGATAAGCTAATGATTGATAGATTGAACTTTTAAAAATAATAAATTATTTTATAGGTGTTTTTAAACCTGGTGACCATTATTCTTTGCTGTAAAAAAATATATTCTTAATATATACTATGTGTCTGTAACTTTTATTCTTTCATAGGTAAATTAATTGAAACCGAAGAGCAAGAGGAGGGCTCGGATGGCGACAAGGGTACCACAAGTAAATTAAAATCGGAAGGAAAGGAGTCTGAAACGCCAACCTTGACATTGGTCAAAACAATGCCAACTGGTGATATCGTGGTCAAGCGCAGCTACGCTGACTCATCAGACACCATACATGTGCACCGTAAAACTATAAGACTTTCTAGTGATGCTGAAAATAGGTATATAAAAAAAGGTGATAGCGAAAATCAAATACTGATTCCTATAAAATTAACTTCAAGTGACTTGGTTAAAGACATTCAGAATACTTTAATAGTTAATAAGAATAATAAAACTTTGGGTGATAAAAAACATGGTGTACATAATCAGAATGTAACCAATTTAAACTGTATTCGACAAAACATGGGTGAAAGTGACAGTTCATTTATGAAATCAAGAAGGGTTAACAAACTTGATGAAGTAATGAATGAAACAAGTAAAAAATTCAAAAAGAATGAATGTTAAAACTTATATGTCCATATACCATGTCTATTAAATTATTATTAATTTAATAAAGTGTATAGTTGTTTTATGGACTTGTAAATATTAGTTATTAATACTTTTAACGATATGTATTTAATACTTGTACCTATTTTATAAAAATAATTGTAAAGATTTAAAATTTACTTGTGTATCATATTAGCTTCCACAAAATACAAAACTGAAAGTAAATTAAATTGTGACTTATCTTTCGTTTTGTGATTTTTTTATTTAATAAAGTTATTTGATAAGTTAGACGAAAAATTAAACAAAATGAGTATAGATTCGTTTATTTATTATATTATTCATCCTCGCAATTTGCATAATGAGTTTTTAGATCCTTCATGGATTGGAGACCAGAAGCATATTATAATCATAATATCTAATCTTATGAAACTACACTTTGAAAAAAATGCACATACGGAGTAAAACGGGGTGAATGGGGATAAAATGGACATAGATTTTTTTTATATTAAACAGATATTTAATACTTCTGTTTATTGTAACATCTAAATTACATTAAGGGAAATCCATGAAGAAGATTTAGGTTTAGGTAAGTCGGTTCGACTACCGGTTGCGGCATTTTCGGAAGTAATAGAATGCAGTTTTGTTTCTTGTTAAAAATTAGAGAATGTTTCCTTGAAGTAGAAAAGCTACCTTTAGTAATAAGAGTACTTGCCCTCCAGAACGGTCGAAATCTTCCACTCTGTATATCTAAGCTCCGATATAACTTAAAATGAAAATAATGGTACTTATACGTGTGTTTAGATATAGTACCTACACTGAAATGGTATCAAAATTATTGATGACCTCTGAAAAAATAAATGATGCCACTACTCCATACAAAATTGCCCAATGCCATTTCAAGTCTGCCATCTTTTACCGCAAATTGGGAGAATCGTTATTAGCAACCCCGAAAACCTCAAAAATGATACCTACTTTCTATTCTTCTTTCCTATTTCTTTCTTTCTATTGACTTAAGTCCGCCATCTTTGATCAGCTCCCCAACCGCCAACTGTTAAAGTATCCGTTATACGGTGGTTTCATCCCCTATCTACCCCGTTTTTTCGATAAAAGGTAGCCGATGTCTATTTCCGAGTGCTAATCCCTCTCTGCATCAAATTTCATCAAGATCGGTTTAGTGCTTTAGGCATGGACGTTTAACAGACAAACAAACCCTGGTTACTTTCGTATTTATAATATTAATATGAAGTTACTATATAGGTATTATTATCATACTTAATAATCATAAAAACGTAAGTAAGAAGTTGAGAACCGCTTTTTCTCCGGTATTATCTTTCGGTGAAATTCACCGGAGCTGCACCGGATTTTCCGGTTTCGTAGCACCCGGTGCAAACCTCTATTGTAGACATGACTCAGGAGCGAGATGGACTTATAATTCTTCAACAAGGCCTTATCACTTTTTGAAAGAACAGTACCACTGCACTCCTGCTCTAGGTATTACATCCTACCGTATTATTATCCAGCAGGTCGGGGAATCCTCTCGGTAGCTCCTAGAGTCCTGCCTCTTTCCTTCGATGGAGGCAGGATCCCAAGAGCTAGCGTAATGCGAACCTGTGATGCGAAGTTCCTGTTGTTCTTCAGTTGCTTGAGCACTGCTCGATATCTCTCGTCGGTTTTGTCATCCGTGATGTTCATAGTGTTTCTCCTCTGGGAAAATCTATCGTGAAGTACCTAATGGTGTTTTTTTTTTATGTGGGCAAAATCTAAAAAAAATAATGTCGTGGACTGTGCGGGCTTAGTCTCCTCCGGACCCACTCCGCCACCTCCTTGATCAACAGACTATCGCCATCAGCAAGGGGGCGAGCGAGTGAACTCCCACTCCAACGCCGCCACTAGAACGGCGTTTCCCACGCCGGACACACAGTCAGCTATCGAGTTCCCGCTAGTATCACAGTGATGGCCCTCGGGTGTTCCTTCTGGATTCGACGCAGCTAATCCCCTAAGTAGAAGAATCCCATCAGAAGGTTTCTTCATGGTCGGCAGCGTGAGTGTAACACCCCTGGTGTTGTAAACGTCCATAGGCCATGGTAAGCGCTTCCCATCAGGTGGGCCGTGTGCTTGTCTGCCAACTAAGTGGTATAAAAAAAAAGTAACCGTTCCCAGTGATCACCTTGGTCAGCCAGTAGAGGCTGCCGTGTGGTCTATCTACCCCTTAATGGGTTTTAACTACGCTATTACGGCGTGTCCTGCACGATTTATTCCCCTAAGATACACTTGCCCGGTAGATACACTTTTTGAAAAATCTCGCTTTTATTCCCCTTTGGTACACTTTTTATAATCATGAGTAAACATTACCCCTAGATACACTTTTCAGTACATATATACACAAAAGTTTTTACATAAATCTCGTAATTTTCACCTTGGATACGAACTACGGACTAACGGACAATCTAGAATTTTCTAATTATAATTTACAATGTGTATGCAACCTCTTTAATACTGATAATAAATACTGCGGCTGCAATGACATTTAAATGTCATTGATAATAAATTAGAATTTTATTATTGTAGTAATTGCCTATTTCGTAGTGTTATTAAATGGAAATGGAAAATCCTGGATGCAGTTCTGGTGTTTCGGAATTTGAATTCCTTCCTACGAAAAAAGGTAAACGAGCATTAATGACCATTCAAGAAATATCGATCAACGACGAAAAAATAGATCTTTTTCATGACTACTATGTCAAACAATGGATGAAACCTGCAATAATGCCAACCATATGTTTCTATGGCCAGAGACATCGCACTACAAATTCGGTAGAAGGTTGGCATAACCGTTTAAATAAAAAAATTGGTGTAAAAAATCCTAATTTTTTTTTTTAATTCAAGTCTTGAAAAACGAAAGCATGTCACAAGAATTTCGAATGAAACAAGCAGAAATATATATTGATTGTGGCACTCGAAGACAGAGCGATATCGATGTTGATAAAAGAATTAATAAAATTGTAAAGGACTTTATTGCTGACAAAATCGATATTGAGCAATGCTTACGTCGTCTCTCATACATACGTATTAAAAAATATTATGATTAAATTTTAAGTTTAAGTATTAAAACTCGACGATCCGTGAGATGGTCTGGCCCGCAAATGATTAAGTTTGTTGAATTTATTATTTTAGTTTAAATTATTTGGTTTAGTTTAATCTATTTGCTGATTGTCAATAGATACCTATTATGCATGTTCAATAATGTTTATATTTTTTTTGTATGGAATAAATAAAGCTTTTTGTTATTATTTGGACGACATAAGCAATACTCTTTATCTGTATACTCTAAAAATATGTAAATTAAATTTTTAAAAGCTTATGGTTTTTATTTATCTATATGATTGTACTACACAAAAGTGTACCAAAAGGGAATAAAAGCGTGATTTTTCAAAAAGTGTATCAACCGGGAAAGTGTATCTTAGGGGAATAAATCTCCTGCACGTGGTCGCCTAGTGGTAGCTTGCACTCCGCTACCATGTCCCGAAGCTGGGACTTCACAGCCCGGATTTCTCTAGGCTCGGGTTCATGTCCCCACTCTTCAAGGATCCACGGTAGCAATAGGTAAAGTTTCTGCCATTAGGTTTCGTTACATGGCCCACAGGAGCCTCAGTCCATCCATCAAAGCTCTCTAATCTCACGAAAACAACTGGGCGGATTGACTGTTCACGCCTTAGGCGAGTTTTTACCCGACTACAGCCATACAAAAGGTTTATGATTTGTACTACTGGACAAATGAGGTATCGTCAGAAGCATCTAAGTCGTCCGCTGGTTATAGGCTATATAACGTGTCACTGAATCTAATGTGGGCACTCTAGCGGTCATAAAGTAATGAGTAATTAATTTGAGATAAATAGGTATGTCGCGTTTGGTATCAACTGAAAGGATTTTCAGGTGCGGTCCAAGGGAGGGAGGGGACATATGACCACCCACCCCCCAAATTAAACACGAATTGAAAAGCCGTCTAAAAATTTAAAGGTTCTATGGACGTTTTGTTACTTAAACTTAAACAATCGAGGTAGCGAGGGTTTCCTTACCAGTTGGTACACGACGGTATTTTCGTCCAATTGAGCTGTACGACTGGGGAAGTACCTCCGCCCTACAGAATACCGCGACCATAATAACCTCGTGTTGTGTTCCCGGCGGTGAGTAGGGTAGCCATAGCTCACTGGAGAGTTTTTGTGCAGTGAGTGGGAAGACCAAAAGCTTGTCCTGCTTTGTCTTTTACACTAACGACACAGAAACTCTATGCTTATAGGGTTGGCAGTGCGAGTGCGACTCCCTTGGTGTTGCACACGTCCATAGGCCACGGTAACCACTTTTCATCAGGTGGGCTGTGTGCTTGTCTGTCAACCAAGTGGTATAAAAAAAAAACAGAACCCAAGCATGGAACCTGAAGGCGAGAGCCTATAGGTACCGAAAAGAAACGCGAGTGGGGGACATAAACTTGGAATGGGAGCTACGACTTGGGCGAACACGCACAGAGCACGTCATTACAGCAGCGGTAAAGGTCAATCCCCACTGAAAGAGCAGTGGCGGCCGGCGGCCGGCTGCGGCTTTTCATTATTTTTACATTTTATATTTTTGTAAAATTAGGCATCTACGGGAAGAAATGGTCGACAAGGTTCAATTGATCAAGGGACAATTGATCGACAAGGAGGGGTAGCGCATGCATCGCGCGGTTGCGCTTCCCATTTTCTAGAAATAAATTCAGGCTGCCGCATGCCGCTGCTCTTTCAATGGGGATTAACCCTTATTTTTCGTAAGAAAAATTCCCACCCCTAAGCCGGTGGAAGAGGTTATGTATGACTCGAGCCGACTAAAACGCACGGCGCCTGTGGGTCATAGTTGGTTGCCGGAGGTGAGGTTGACAGACATATCCCTTGCACCCTCGGGTGTGGGGACCGACAGAGTCTTCAACTCGTCCCCGAAAGCTAGGAGGTGCGCAATGTGCGCCAACTCCGCGGCCTTCTTCTGCCGAGGTGACAGGCAGCTCCACCCATAACCCCCCAGCTCTGCACTCATAGGGGACGCTCGAGTTGCCACAGTACGCGGGCAGCGCGGTTCGATACCACTCCCGCCCTCCTCCTTCATGAGCATTACTTGCTCACAGAAGGAGGCGCTACCCATCCGCGCAGCGAACCATCACTGCGAGCAAGGTGGCGAACGTGAGAACTCTTACGTCCAGGGCCGCCACCAGCTCCCGTCTCGCTATCTCCCACGCTGGGCACTCGCAGTGCAGCCCCGAGTACTCGCTCGCATCGTAGTGATGGCACTCGGACGTTGGCTCTTTCTCCATCCGACGCAGATACTACCCGAAGCACCCGTGCTCGGCAATCATCTGCGTCAGATAGTACGAGATGCTGCCGTGTGGCCTATCTAGCTCGTGATCGTGACCCCGCTCCCGCGCCGCCTTTTGGAACCGATATAGCGTCAAAAGGGACCTTGCTTCTAGGATACACGGTGGCCAAGTGCCGAAGTGTCATCACTGTGATGCGAGTGACAACTCATCGCTCAAGGACCTCCGTCCTCCATTAGTGTGGGCTTGGGGGTTACAGGTGGAGCCACCTGTCACCTTAACAGAAGTAGGCCGATACGGCGGCACTATGCGTGTCTCCCCCTATTCGGGTCAAAATGGGGACACCGTGGTCCCACTCCCGAGGACACCATCTCGTGATAACTCTAGGTCAGCCAGGGCTTAAGGCACATGCCGGTATTTTTGGACTCTAACTACCCGTAACGACTGCCATGAATGTTCGTATATCAACCGGGATCGACAGATTAACGTACCTACTCTCCGGGACACGACCTGACCAAGGCAAACAGTACCTATGGGCTATTAGAGAGCATCTTCTAAATCTGGCTCCTAAATTGAAGGGCACAGTTAACAATCTGGCACAACTGTTGCCCAACATGAGGGGGCCGAATGACTCCTGCAGGAGTTTCTACATGGACCCTACACGGGTGCCCAATATGGGTAGGAACCTTGAAGGTTAGACACGTGCAGAAACTGCGTGCTCCGCAGCGCACGATGGCTATCAGGGGGTATCGATGGTATCAATTGAGGCTGCAGGTATCATCACCACATCGGTACCATGGATTTTGGAGCCAAGACCCCTTTCAGTGCTATATCGGTACCGAAAGGACACCCAGCGTGGGAGACGCGGAGGCCGAATCTAGTTGCGGCTCTAGAAGAGGGAGTTTTCTCGCTCACCTCCTTGCTCAAGGCAATCACGCGATGCACAAGTGTGGTCTGCCGCAATCTCCTTCTGCGAGCACTTAATACTCGAGGAGGCGGTGGAGCGAGTCCGCAAAAGGATGGCAAATTTAAAAAATAGACAGGTTGCCACACTGATTATGCATCGACAAAACGAAGTTACCTTTTTTTTATTAGGTATTTTTTATATACAATTAAGGTGGCAGACAAGCACACGACCCACCTGATGGAAAGTGGTTACCGTGACCTATGAACGTATGTAACACCAGTGGATTACATCCTTGCTGCCGACCCTGTAATAGGGTAGTTCTTCGAAGACAAAATTTTCTATTTCTATGGGTGTATTTCTGTAACCAACTAACATAATTGCCTGTGAATTTTTGTTTTGGATACTTTAGCTTTGTCTCTAACTTGGTCAAATGATATTTTAGAAATAGTTGCTGTCTAGGTACAAAATAAAAATATTTGAACTATGTTCTTCTGATTCATGTAACGCGTCCGTTTGCCATTTCCCGGAAGAAATTGTTTGATGTGGCGTTTTTCATTTGACAAATTCACATAAATAATATTTTTTAAGGAAAGGAAATGAATTGTCCTTTTATAAAATAATGCGTTGTAGTTAAAACTACTTATACTTTTTTTATAAATAAGTAAAACATAAGTGTCCGGCGTATAATATTAATATGGTGCAAGCTACGCTTGACCATAGTTGACCGGGTAATACTGCTAGGAGAGTGATTTTGCGCGCGCGAGGAATCAATCGTGTAACGAACAAGGTAGGAGGTGGACATGCGGCTGGCAGCCAGAGAACCTGGTGTTACGAAGGTAAATATATGATTCATCTGTGCTTGGTTCAGGTGACATTCTGATTACAATGCAATGCCTACTTTATCGGATTTATTTTATTGTTTTAAAACCTCAATTTGCGTTTGCCGTGATGCTTTTAGGTAATATTTTAATGTGGATTTTTTTTAATACTGAAGCCTGTATGAATATGGAGTTATGCATAATTAAAGGCAAAATCCTGATTCCTCTGTGCCTGCTTCATATGGTCAAAACACCATATGGATTAGAAAGGAGCGGTGTTATAGCTTCAATTTGCTTTTATACATACATATGTATTAAAGTATAGCTGCTACAAGTGTATAGCCGCTTGTAGAAACTCTACATTTTATGGTCCTTCGAGCCGGATTCTGTTAAACCTTATACTTTCATTGGTACTTAGTTTAAATATTTTAATTTGCATTTTTGTTACATTGTACTATAACTATTACGCTAATATTGATAAAATAGCAATTCTAAGATTAACTTTCCCTAATAAAAACATGAAAAGTTATGTATCTTTAAATATCTGTATTATTTTTTTCTTTCAATATTGTAATTTACAACAATGCCACGACCTGAAGGTAAAAAAAGAAGAAAAAGAGACTGGCAGGACGCATTATGAAAAACATGAGAAAAGATCCAGACAAGTATACTCTGTGCAAATTTTAACATATTTGAAAAGAAAGAGAGAAGGTTCTTGCAGAATTTAACACCTATGAAGGGTTGATCATCAGAAAACCTTGGACCACTCAGATTCAGACGATCGGGGTTTTTTTATATTTAAACGGACTCCATATAATAAACGGACAAAAGTGTCTGTCACCATCGGGGAAAATACGATCACTCCATCTTCATCAAAAAATTCTGGATCTCGTCACCAAGAATTTTTTTTGAGGATGAAATTGAAAGCAGCTCGCTCCCTTGCAAAAAGTCAAGAAAATATTTCTTTTAGTAATGTTATTAACTTTCTTACTTGTGTATGTTTGTTTTGATAGTTGGACACACGATACATTACCAAGACTGATGTCAAGTGCCATTACTAGAATTAGTTTATACTGTGATTTTTTAATTGTAAAATATTTATCTAATTGATAATAGCTATTTATTTATCTATTTACATTTAAGGTATATTAAATCAATGTTAATATTTACATTAATAAAAAATAATAATAAAAAAACAAAAGTTAAAATGCGTCGTGGAATTCCTCCGCATCGTATGCCTCTTGTGGTAGCGTTCCCAGAAGACTGGCAGCATTGCCACGTTTTATGGCAATGCTTATATCTCTGAACTAAGAAGAGGCCAGCCCTCTGGTCACGAGAAGCGTCGACCATACGCTTCGCAATCTCCCTGAAGAGATTGCGGTCGCTCGGACCCTACGGCCCAAACGTTTCTACTCCAAACGGCACAAACTCATAATCACCAATGAGATTAGAATACTTGCGCCGCTTAAGAGTCTCTGCAGAAGCTGCAGCAGCACCAGCACAGCCAACCGTGCCAGGTATATGGGTCTAATTGATTAAGTATTAAAGTTTTTTAATTTAATTTTTTGTTTCTGATTTATCTGTTACCAATTCTGATTCCTCCAGGGCACAAAATATTTGAATGTCGATATCTTGAAAACTACTGTATAAAAATGAGTCCCTCATTCAAATATATGATCTTTGGACTCCATATTTTCATATGAAAATGTGTTACAAAGCTTATAGTGTAATTTAATTTTGGCCAGATGAATCAGTTGAAGAATGAAATTTCGAAGAAATACCCAATAACATAGATTTTATGTGCCCTCAGTGCAGAACACAAAATCAGGACAAGCCTTTGGTCTTCCCACTGACAGTACAAAAACTCTCCAGTGAGCTCAAGCTACCCTACTTACCTCCGGGAACACAACACAAGGTTATTATAGCTGTAGGGTGGAGGTACTTCCCCAGTCGGACGGGAATACCGTCGTGTCCTACCTCCTAAAACATGGAAGTAATGTGTTTATTGTACTTTTGTATATAGTTCTTACAATAAATTAAAGAAAAAGAACGTGTGTTTATGCAGTATAACGCTTGCAGACTTGTATTACCGAAAAAACTGACTTATTTGTGCTTTACAATACAAACATTTCTTTTTTATATATTTGTGAGTAATAAATTAGGACTTTTAAAGTTTACCTATATGAACAGCAGACTCAATACCCCATATTTAAAAAAGTAATTGTTCAAGTACCTACTATAAATACTGAATAATTATTTAAAATCAAAAATTTAGTAATCATACAATTTGACCAGTATCAAAAAGAATCATTTCACGCTGAGAATTATCTGAAAATAAAAAATTTAATAAAATATCATGAACTTTTTTCCCCTTCCGGTGATTCTGATGTTCCCATCTCTTATATACTCTTTGGTTCCCATCAAGAAGTTTTCAAAGACCATAAAATACAGACAGGAAAAAACTGTTGCCATCTAAAAGCTTTCGTTGGCCGAGTCTATATAAGAGTTAGATAATTAATAAAGAATGGTAATTACGTTCTTTTACAAGCAACAAATTACAGACATTAACTTTTTCCGTAAGAACCAATAGTGGACAATCATTTAAAACTGCTAGAAAATCGAGCCAATAACATTAGCAATGGTCTAAGTAGGTCAACAACTTATGTAAATATTTATAACATCCATACAATAATTGGTAATAATCAATATTAATAAATAAAATATAACATCTATTAAAAATCAGTATCTTCAACACAAATCTTAAGAAACAACTGCCGCTAATTCAAAATTGCTTCCGGAAATATTGTGTATTTTTGAACATTTTTTTTTTATTTTTTTTATTTTTTTATATAGGACACGTCAATTGGACTTCGCCTTGCCTGATGGTAAGCTGAAGGCAAAATCCCAGAAAAGAGGGTCACCATTACTTACACATACCGTGTGACAATGGTGACACTCAGCTTGACGGCCTTATCATATGCTCTTTCACGCCCCGCTTAAAGGACCCGGGACTGTAGGAAGAAGGAAACACGTGAGCTGGTAATGAATTCCAGGCCTTAATGGTGCGACAGAGGAAAGAGTCTCCGAACCGCTTGGTTCTTGATCGGATGTTTTGCACCGTGTGCGGATGACATCTAAGACCTGCATGCGTTGTCCTGTGTAGGAAAGGGGAGGGTGGGACTAATTGGAAGAGCTCATCAGAACACTCCCCATGGTACAGACGGTAAAATACAGCCATGGACGCAACATCTCTACGCAGCTGTAAAGGTTCTAGGGTGTTCGTGATCTCGGGATTCCCAATGATGCGGACCGCACGTCGCTGCAACCTGTCGAGAGCATCTAGTAAGTACTTTGCTGAACCATCCCAGAGATGCGAGCAGTACTCCACACAGGAGCGAATTTGTGTCTTGTATAGAAGACACCGCTGCTCCGGCGTGAAAAATCGTCTCACTCTGTTCAGGACTCCGAGTTTTCGTGAGGCTGTTTTGATGATACTTTCGATGTAGTTTTTGTTATTCAGGTTGCAGCGAACATCCATACTTAGGATATTGAGATTGTCCTGCAGCGGCAGTGGTGTGCTCCAAAGAGTGGGGAGGGGAAGGAAAGAAAATACTTTTGCTGTAAACGCACATGCCTGCGTCTTCTTGGCATTGAACTCAACCAGGTTCTCAGAGCCCCATTGAGAAATGTGATTCAGGACCCCGTCAAGCTCAGTGACAAGAAGCTGCCTTTTCTCTGCGATATCTGACTGCTTGGCCGCTGGATGTCCATGATAACTCCCATGTAAAGTGCTATCGTCTGCATAACAATGAACATTGCCGGTAGACAGCATGTCGTTGATATGCAGAAGAAAGAGAGTGGGTGATAAGACGGACCCCTGGGGCACGCCAGCATTAACCTGCAGAAACTCCGAAGCTCGTCCGTCACAAAGGACGCGAATACGGCGCCCCTGCAGGAAGCTAGCAACCCAGTTGCACAGCCTAGAAGGCAGACCAAAGGCAGGTAGTTTAGAAAGAAGCGATTTGATGATTTGAACATGTCTTATAAATGCCATAAGGTGTCTTCTAAGTCAATAATACTCATATAAACAACATGGTTACTTTTCTTAAAATAGGTAAAGGGTTTTATGAAAGTGTCCACTATTGGTGCATTTACCATCCTATAATTATTAATATCGACAACCAAATATTAAATTAATAATGTTGACGAATTAGATATCGATACCTTCCATCCCTAAATCCACCTTAAAAATCAAAGAGAATACAATACTACGTAAGAAGAGACGGGACTTCCATAGTGCAAAATAATCTTACGAAATGTCAAATCAGGCCGGCAGTCTGTACATTCGTCGTTAATACTTATCTTACGAAATCGTAAGCAAAGTTAACAACAAAATTCGGTTTCTTTGCGTCAAACCCAAGTCTGTACATTTTGAGGTAGCGACTAAGCGAGCAATAATGTATGGGGGATGCAAGTCTCTACATGTATCGGTGCGAGTTAACGACGGTATTTGGTACGGTGGCAATATTAGCAAGTCTCGACTTCCAAGTTAACAAAAATTGTCGGTTTCTTAACAAATTTCGTCGTAAAGAATGCGAGCATTCTTGAAGGCCCGCAAAGTAGTTAACGTCGTTAACTATTTGTTATTATTTGTCCACATTTTGTTGATGTTTTTAATAGAATATTAAATATGAAATTGGGCAACATTGAGGAAATAAGTATTATATATTATAAATGGAGGCTAATTTGGTGAATTTAGTTGAGTTTCAAGTTATTATTTGGATGATAATGATGTTTTATTGTTCAATTTTACATTTTAATAATCTCTAAGGTTATGAAATGGATGATAAAATACAATTATAAGATGATGGATGTTTATTTAGTGAATTTGGTTGAGCTTTAAGTTATTATTTAGATGATAATGATGTTTTATTGTTCAATTTTACATTTTAATAATCTCTAAGGTTATGAAATGGATGATAAAATACAATTATAAGATGATGGATGTTTATTTGGTTGAGTTTCAAGTTATTATTTGTTAACTTTTGGTGATATGTTTATGCTATATTGTTAAATTTTATGTTTCATAATCTCTAAGGTTATGAAATGGATGACAAAATAGAATTATAAGATGATGGATGCTTATTTGGTTGAGGTTCAAATTATTATTTGTTGACTTTTGGTGATTTATGTATGCTATATTGCTCAATTTCATGATAAAATACAATTATAAGATGGTGGATGCTTATTTGGTGAACTTTGTTGAGCTTCAAGTTATTATTTGTAGACTTTTGGTGAAATGTGTATGTTATATTGCTCAATTTCATATTTAATAACTTCCCAAGGCCATAAAATAGATAATTATATTCTGATGGATGCTTATTAGTAACTGTCATGTTCATGTTTGTAGGACTAGTAACTAACACAATTTAAGTTACTGCAGAGTTCATACAAAGATTATCGGTAGGTAGTAAGTAGATTTCTATATAGGTAAATTAAATAAAACATATATATATATATATATAGGTTCATATCTTGTGCATTTATTACTTCAAAGTACTTAATACAAAGAGTTTCTATTAAGTTTTTACAGACAATAAAATTTTCTCAGTCTTCATTTTGTAACATTTTGTTATGACTTCGGCTATGGGTATCCTCTCCTCAGGCTTGAGTTGAGTGACAAACAACGGCTGGCATCTGCAATGAAAAGAAATAGATAGTTATAGGATTACAATATTTTCATTTCGTTCGCTATTTCATTTGGTTCTATTAAAGACAGTAAATCCCTAAAGAATATTACTTTTGGAAAAGCTATGTTCAGTTTATTGCAATGACAGCTTCTGTGGGATGGGGATATTCAACTAGGTAACCAGCAGGAGGTTTTGAGGCAACAAATGCCTGGCAATGGGGCTCCCACTAGGTCCAGGTAAAGAAAGTAGGCTTGACGTCGTGGAGGAGAAAAAGCCGAAGGCGGACCCTGAACTGCGAGGTAACAATGCAATCAGTATAGTATGTCTACACAAAGATGATGATGACAATGTTCAATTTCCGTTCAGTGAAAATATGTATATAAATCAAATATATCTATTTGCAATGGTTGTGTATCTGCCTATTGTCTGCCCCGGTTGCCATACTAACATCTATAGGAGTCGTTATATATGGCAAAAGCCCGTACAGAAAGGCTAACCATCTGTCCGGTTAACAGTTTCTCTGCTGGAAGGATCCACCACTTGAGCTTGAGTGACAGCTGCTGGCATTTGTAATGAATAATAATAGATAGCAAAAGGATTATACAATTTTCCTCTGATATAAACTGTAGCCTCATGGATACAACCTTTAGTTCCATGAAAAGCAGAAAATGCCTGCAGAATGTTGGTTTGGGATTGTTAGTTTATATTATAGTAGTTACTAATTTGCAAGTGCATAGCACACATCTAAGTATGAAAGAGAAGAAACCACTTCCTACTTCACGTAGAACATTACTGTAGTGTCTTGCATGTAAGTTACATATTTGTGTGTCAGTGGGGTATATATATATTATGTACTACTATGGTACTCGCAAGGTTACTTGTACAATAATTACCATTTTCAAGAACTGGGTCGGCACATTCTTGTAATATGGCACCTCTAAAGTGTTGCTGATGTATAATTTTGGCCACTTGGTTGACTTGCAGTTGACAAGGCGAAAACAATCGAAAATAATGTTTCTGAATGATTCTCTGGGGCAGTGGAATGCCACAGATGTACACCATAGTGTCAGTACAGTGTAATACACAGTCTTCAGTGTATACTTGTCGTTAGGCCAAGGGGCTGGTTCATCATTGGGGTCATCGGCCATGGTTCTAGTGGATATCCATCATCACCTGTGGATTAAATCAAAATATAATATATGTTATAATTGTTATATTGACACATTGACAGCCTCTGTGGTGTAACGGTATTAAATGCAGCTGCTGCTTTGTGCAAATATTTGTATGAATAAGGGTATTAGCATTGGTTTGGTTGTGCGTCAGAAAAAATGTTAAGCCGTTGGTTGCAGTTAACATGTATGACAGTCATTATATAGGAGAAATAGTCCACACAGAAAGGGTGATCACTCGTCCTGTCAACAGCATCCCCACTGGCAGTAATAGTATATTGACACATGGGGTGTTCAGTTATTTGACTCAAAACTTACCAATACCCATGCATGGTGGTCTCCGTTAGTAACAAACGTCTTCATGTGGCATGAACTGGGGAATTTTCATATGATATATGTGGCTATCATGCAGAGCTCCTGGCCATCGAGCATTTATATTGAAAATGAGCAGAATAGTGTCACACACCTAAAATGATAAAAAGCACATAAATTATACAATTACAATATATTAAATGAGATGAAGTACTTCTAGATAAATTATAATTTTTAATCATGCCAACTATAGGTTAAACAATGTACAAGTTATACAATGAAACTTACATAGGACTCCACAGAAAGCCCGTAAGGGCGTTTTCTTTCAAGTGATAGCGCTATTTCATCAACAAGTTCTTTAAACATTGCCTTTATAATGCGATACAATGATAGGAATTCACCATCAGCCAAATTCAAATAATTTTCACTAGCGCGCAGAATCCATGCACCTTGCCGTCGCATTACCATTTCCCGCTTCCCGCCTATATTCTAGAGTAAACTAATCCCATGCTAAACACGCTTCAGCCATAATATTTCTCGTATTTCCCTACAACCTCCAAAAATATTCAATTCTTTTTCAAGGCTTCTTGGCTTCTTGCTTGTGTGTTATGTCACTTGTGTCAACTTGCCATGTCAGAGTCTATGTTTGGTCTATATATATGTATAATAATCTATGGTAAGGGTGTTGTGAAAAATCAATCAGCGGAGAGATTTTTCTGTTTGATGAAATTGTACAGTCAAAAAAGATACAATTACAAATTCATAAAGCATAATTGTACAAACATAATAAAAATGTCAACAAATTACACACTTAACCAAAGAGAATCTAAGGGTAAGAGTGACAAATTCTATGCTTGTCTATGCTATTAAGGTACTATCCGAGAATTTGTTAAGTTAACGACGAATTTCGGTACGGCAACCGACAAAAATCGTAACTTTAAGTACAGACTTGGGAATTTCGGTTAGTTTGCGTCGCTACGTACTTAACATCCGAATTCGGTCGCTATCTCATGTACAGACTGCCGGCCCAGGGCTAACTGAACGTAGCCAACCTAACAACTGTAACACATAATTGCCAACATAAGGGAAAAATAGAGATGTGCCCTTAATATTATTTGATTTATCGATATCGACTAAATTAGCCGATATCGATAAATAGTGGTCTCTGATTTTTATAATATAATTTTATATTTTCACAGACGCTATACTCCATTTTTGAACTAAAGTACTGTGTCATACAAGTTATATGTTGAAAATGAATAAGCGATTAAATTCGCGGAGGCAGTACATTTAATTACAAAAACAGAATATAGGCTCATTTGGGCTTTTAAAATGATAAGTTCATAAAATTATTTAATATTTATTTGTTAGTAAAATGTTTTCCGCAAACAAATTTTAGCTCATGGAGTTTCTCTATGGGTATATAAGCAAGATCCTCGTTGCCTGTTCTCTTCACCCATTCCTTACACCTAAAAATAAAACATCGATATACAATTATGAAAATACTTCTACCACACTATTTTCAATTTCAATTTTCATTGTTTTTATCCCATAAAATCTACAAAACCATGATAATTTGAATAACATACTACTCACCGAAGCCCATCCATAGGAAATCTGGCCATGAAAAACCGTTTTTTGCCGTCCTTTCTTCCAGATTTTAAATCACATATTTCACACTTTCTATACTTCATTTTAATAAATAATGTATAAAACAGTCTTTCCTAGAGAACGTCCTTAAAGAATTTATAGTAAAATTCAGTTATTATCACAATTATTTCACTAATAACATTTAAAGAAAAACATTGAAAATAACGATTAGATATTCAAAATACAAAGTGACAAGATCCATGTCAGACAGATGACATTTAAAAAAGGAAGGAGCGAGACAGATTAGGAAGTTGAGTGAGACAAATATAGTCGACATGAAAATTCTGCCCCGTTTCATAGTACGTTTTTTTTGTACGTAGTTGCGACAGACTCACAGACTGTTAAAAATGAAATCTGTCAACAGTGTCAACAACATAAAATCATATCACATTGTGCATGGTTAGAATTAAGTTGGATGAGTTGGATATTGGATAATTTAGGATATGATATGATTCATACTATATATAAACAAATAACTCGCAAACAAGTGAACAAAATACTATCCTACTTGCATTTTGTGACTTTTTCTTAAATGGCTTCTACTAAAGTAGATATTGGTTATTTAGAAGAAAAAGACAACTGGCTGTTACATCCAAAATTTTTTCCAAGCAAAGTAGGAGGTAAACCAGCATGGTTGGATCTTAAAAATTTACCTTACCCAAATGAATTAACATGTAAAAAGTGCAGCGATCCTTTAACTTTTCTTTGCCAAGTAAGTTAAATTTTTATTTTTGATTTATTAATATAATTTACTTAACAAAATTAAAATCATCGTTTTCTTAACTGTATTCGAAGATATTGTATTAAAAAGACGTGGCACTGGCGCTTAATACGGTGATTCAAAAAAAGTTTTATTCACCTCACATCACACAGCCACAAAATGCAACAGGATATGCACTGGTCAATGAGTTTAGCAAGAACAAAATATGACACATGTTACTCTTAATTGAGATAACATCAGATGCAGCTCATTTTAATATAAGATCATTGAATTTAGAGGAATTCTGGTTTAAACATTTAATATTTCAGATTTATGCACCTTATGAAGAATGTATAAATGCATTTCACAGAACAATATTTATTTTTGTCTGTCGAAATGGAGCATGTTGTCAAACAAATGATTCCAAAAACTTTCTCATTTTGCGTTGTCAACTACCTCGACAAAATGATTACTACTCGTTTGAGCCTAGTGAAGAAATAGAAAATCAAGTAAGGGTTTTGAAGTATGCACGTTTTTTAACTCTCAAATGCCCTTTTATTAACTCTGAAATGATATCACTGTTAAACAGGATTTTCCAATGGATAAGTGGTCCAAACTGTGTGACTTATGTGGCGCTAAAGCTCCTTCACATTGCTCAAAATGTAAAAAGGTCTATTACTGTAGCCGTAAACATCAAGTTCTTGACTGGAAGAAAGGACATAAAGAAGTTTGTTCTCAGTTGCAGGTAAGCAATAGTTGTGATTCTGAGAAATTAACATATTTTAGATTGTTCATTAAATTTATTGTGACCTATTTCCACTGCTTTTTTATTTTGATTTTAATTGATCCTAATGTTTAAACTACTTATTTTCAATATTTTGTAGTATGATTCATTTGTTTCTTTTTATAATTTAATATACAAAGGTAATTTAACTCTCAACATTAGGAGAGGCCTAGTCCAGCAGTGGACTGATAGGCTAGTTGATAGTAATTTAACTACAGTGATAGAATAAGATATAAACTAAAATTTTATTTTATTTCAACAAATTTACACAACAAATTTCTAATAACTAACATGAGTTAGTTATTTCATATAAATCAATATGCAGAATTCAGGCTCCAAAATGTGTACTTTGGACACAACTGAGAAAACACTATGAGCATGAGGCAACCTCATAGAGTTTTCTCAGTTGTGTCAAAAGTACACATTTTGGAGCCTGAGTTCTGCATATTGATTTTGATTGGTATGCTGACTTTTTTGTGGAGCATTTGCCAACTAATCTTCAAACCCTGAGAGATACTACACCAGAACCTTGTCCACTCACTTTCAAGTTAGGTTGGTTTAGGCCGCAAGGATGTTGGTAGGGCCCAGTACACTTTATACCTGATAACTATGTATTGTTATCAATATTGCAGGTGTTAGACACATATAAAGCTAACAACTTCAAAGTTACAGAGACAGGAAAAGCATTGTTGTTCAAAGAATGGGAACTTATTGTTGATGAAGAAGATGAGGTTAGTGAAAAGAATATTATCGTAATTTCATATTCTTAATATAATTATAAGGCATTAAACTCTTAGATTTGGTTTCAAATGATTAATTTATTTACAGGAAGATCCAAAAAATGTGGATGAAAAGCTGGAAATGGAGAAGTTAAGCAAATTGATACATGAAAAAAGAGCTGGCACATTAAATAATGTCAGTGAAGATGAACTAGATCAGTATACTAAAACAGTGGCTGAAGACAAGGTTTTTAATAAATTCAGTAAAAGGGTTAGCAGACACCCAGATCAAGTGTTAAGATATGACAGAGGAGGCCAGCCACTTTGGATTACTGAAGATACTGGGAACTGCCTCACAAATGTACCAAACTGTCAGTACTGTGGTGGAGAGAGGGAATTTGAATTTCAAGTATGTAATTCATAATTCTTGTGGATATAGAATTTGTTTTGCATATAATTTTTGTAATGGTTTTTGTGTGAATGATTTATATTTATATAAGTGGAATAATTAAGCTAAACAAATAGGAACTAGAACTTAGTACCTACTTGAATGTAAGAACAATGATCACTGATTACAGATGAATACAACTTTCAACTCATATTTACCTACTCTAAGTTTTGTCATGCAACTATATGCCATGCATCATTACTGTGAAAATAAAATGGATGACTTATGTTAGAGATTATATTATTCACCAAATCATTTATAATAAATTTGTAAAATAAATATTTCAGATAATGCCCCAACTTCTAAACTACATAGATGTTGGGATTGAACTCAACAGCATAGACTGGGGTGTTTTAGTGGTGTACACTTGTAAATCAAGCTGCAGTGGAGGTCCAGCCTACAAAGAGGAATTTTTAACAAAACAAGATTTGTCAAACAATCAATAAATTATATTTCTAATACAACAATGTCTATGCTAAAACTTTATTTATCCTTTACTGATGATTTTCCATATTCCTCTGACAGATATGTCATTAAATCATTTAGACCAGAAAACTCCGTTCTTGACTGAGGTGGGTTATTTTTTGGTAATACAGGTAATATATTACCCATTTTTATTCTGAAGTCTTTCAACTGTAATGAAAACATAAACTTAGTACAAGTAGAAGTAGTCTTTAATCAACATAATGGAAGATTTTTAAATAACTTACATCTTTAGCACCTGAAAGTTTCCATATACCATAAAATAAGCATGTAGTCCCAGTTACAGCGTAAAGAGTGCCCCAACCAAGTGCTCTTAGAGCAAGGATAACACCAGCATCTGCCAGCTCTGGAGTGCCATGCAATCCTTAAAAATAATCATTATTACAACCTAATCACCATTATCTAGTCATTTTATTCAAGTTAGGCTTTTGTATCAATAGTAATTTCTTAACAAAACAGAAGACTCCGTAAATAATATAGGACAATATAATTAAATTTTACTATTAGGTTGTTGTTAGCCATATTATTCAAATATGCATCTGCTGAGGGCTCTCCTCTGCATCTTTACACTGGTACAGAATAAGTGTAATTGGTGAAGTGTAAATCTAAATTAAGTGATTGGAAAATATGATATTAACTAACTCGGTGGGTCCATTTTTATTACATTTGAAGCACTAGTATAAGGAAATTATATGAAAAACAATATAATGCAAAGATAACTATTAGAGATATCAGGACAGGTATATAACCACATGGTAAATATATAAAGCAACCGACCTTTATTGAAGTACTTGGGGTCAGCTTTTTTAGCTGTAGCTAACGTCATACCAAAACCTACAAATGCAGAAATCCCTGCAACTGCGGCGAAAAACGCACCCGCTGAAAAGAGTAAGGTACACTATTTTTAACTGTTTCAGAAGACATAATTCTACTATTTCTACTACAACCACTGTTATTGATGAAATTTTTTAAATGACAGTAACAAACATTTTATTCGTTGGAGGCGTTCTTCTTTTTCCACAGTATCTAGCGTGTTTGTGTTGGACATATTCAAATTGCACCTTATGACATCCTGCGTATAGAAATTACTTTACTGGGTATGTGACATTTTCATTCAGTAAAGTGATATAATGAGACTTGACCTGCCGAGGAGTGAATACAACACTTCTTCATAACCTGTATTGTTTTGACAATACATTTTTGATTTTGACATTAGCACTTAATCAACAATGACATGGTAACTAGGTCCAATAGGTCAATAGGAAAGTCAAGGTTTAAAAATGAACTATTTGTTGCGGCTTGCGGCACGCTATGATGGCCATTTTGACACTTCTGGTTTTGCTGGTTTTCACTTGTTTGATGCGCTTAATATTAGACAACAAACTGTTAGACGAATAACCAAAGAAAAATAAGATGTGCTAATGTCAAAATCAAAAATGTATTGTAATTCTCTTTTTAATGATTATATTATAATACTAAAAGAGACTTGGCTTAAAGATCCTGTAACCATGCCATAAATGTTAAAAAAGCATGCAAGTGTGCTGCCAGCTGTCACTACCACTACTGTCAGTAGTTGAATTTTGAGTTGAATTTCGTTTAGGTCTGTTCAGCTCTTATTTACCGCTAAATACGCAATATTTATTAATTCATAACATATAACCAGAATCTCTAAACATCATTTGAAGCAAGATGAAAACGAAAATTGATGTTATACAATTGTTTGAAGATGCTAAGGTTAATCAGAACTATTTAAAAGTGTGTGCACCCATGGTTCGTTACAGTAAAGTGCAGTTTAGAACACTTGTTAAAAAGTAAGTTATCCCGTGTATAATGTTTATAAAGTGTTAGTTGAAATCCAAGCTCTTAAATAAGTGTGATTTTAGTAATATCACTTGTCCATCGAAGGAGATGATAACTTTTATTACTCTTTGTAGGTTATGCGTTACCAAACATTTAGTTTATGCATATATTACATAAAATTGATAAAAAAAAATAGGAAAAGATTTTATACCTTATTTCGAGTTTATTTTCTTTGGACCTTTTTCAAATTTTCCAAAACTGAAATTTCTATAATTTTTTTCTTTCAAATAGGACACGTCAAATAAACTATGCCTTGCCTGATCGTAAGCTGAAGGCGATGTCTTAGAAAAGAGGGTCACCATTACTTACAATACCATGTGACATTGGTAATACTCAGCTTTGGGCCTCATCTTATTATGCTTTTTCAGGTCCCACGGAAGGACCTGGACACGCCAAATTTACTTCACCTCGCCTGATGGAAAGCTAAAGGCAAAGTGTCAGGAAAGACGGTCACCATTACAGACACGTCATACACACATTACAATGGTGGCACTCAGCTTGGCGACTTAGTTGCTTTGACACATCCCGCATGTCAAAATCAACACTTCCTCACAGTTCCCACTAATGTATACAATATTTACAATTTCTCAATTTTACAGCTATGGAGTGGATCTATGTTTTACTCCTATGATATTAGCAGACTCCTTCTGTCAGAATTCGAAGGCTCGAAGCAGTGAGTTCTCTACCACAACAAATGATACACCATTGATAGTGCAGTTTGCAGCGAACACTTGTGAAAACTTTGTTGATGCCTCAAAATTGATATACCCATATGCAGATGGTGTAGACTTAAACTGTGGATGTCCCCAAAAATGGGCCATGAAAGATGGTTACGGTTGTGCACTTCTCTCTAGACCTGAAACTATATGTGACTTAGTAAAGGCAATGAAGAGTAACCTACCTAACAATTTTACTGTGTCAGTTAAAATCAGAATACTAAAAGAATTGAAGAGAACAATTACTATGTGTCAACAGCTAGAGAAATGTGGAGTAGATTTTTTGACAGTACATGGTAGGACACCTACACAAAAAAGTGGTGATAAAATAGATGTTATAGCTTTACAGGAAGTTTGTGAGTCAGTGAATATACCTATAATTGCAAATGGTGGCATAAAGACTTTAGAAGATGCAGATAATTTACACCAAAAAGTGAAGTGCAATGGTGTCATGGCCGCTAGTGGAATTCTAACCAATCCTGGTTTGTTCAGTGGTGCTACTAAAACTCCTCTAAGTTGTGTCAAACTGTGGATGGATATGAAAAATAAAGATATTGATAAGATAACATTCCAGTGTTATCACCATCATTTAGTATTTATGTTAGAAAGAGTATTATCAAAACAGCAGAAACTGGTGTTTAATCACTTAAGTACATTTGAAACTGTTGATAAGTATTTGTATGAAAATTTGATAGATTGTGTAGATAATGTAGAGTTTAAGCATAATTTAAATGAGTTTGTTGATTGTGAATTTTCTGATGAAATCACTTTGAAGCATTCCAAAAAATGTAGGTCTTGTGGTAATAGCACATGTTACTGTACCTGTATGAGGTATAACTCTACCATTAGTGATGGCAAATATTTCACATCTTGTTTAAAAGATAATGATTCAGTAGATTATATGGACTGCAATATTTTTGATGAAGTTATTTAGTTATAATTATATTTTTTATTAAAACTGTTCAACCTACATGTTTATTGATAATTATACCTATCCTTATAAAGAAGCTTGAATGTCAGATCTCATAATTATCGGTATCCTCATATATGATCCCCAGGACTGCTCTTGGACAACCGCCAGCCCCGTTACCTGCTCCATAGTGCCATCTGGTAATCAGAGCGACACTTGGTCAGCTTCCGCCTCAGTCGGAGTTAGCTATAGGCGGTAGCGTCTCTTCACCTTGGTAGAGCGGCGCCACCGTTGCCCAGGATGAAGCGCGCGTTTCCCTGCCAATCACACTAACTCTTCAATTACATACCTAAGTTGATTTTTTTTTATAAAGGATTATTTATATATAGAATTATTTATTTTTTATTATATTTTTTATATAGAATTATACTGCCTCGCTTGATGGTAAGCTGAAGGTTAAAGAAGGGGGCTTATACATTGCTTACTTTTGATGACATGGGGGTAGAGGGTCTAGATTATGATTAAGTTAGCAGTAGTTATTTACTATTTCACACATAAAATTACAAGCATTACCCATACATTATCTTAAAAAAACAAATATCAAAAGAAATATGGGGGGAGGGGACTCACCATTACATACATATACCATGTTACAATGGTGACACTCAGCTTGGCGGCCTCATATTATGCTTTTTCACTCCCACTTAATCGACCCGGGACTGTAGGAAGAAGGAAACAGGTGAGCTGGTAATGAATTCCATTCGTTAATGGTGCCATAAAGGAAAGTCTCCGAACCGCTTATTTCTTGATTGGAAATTCTGCACCGTATGCGAGTGACATCTAAGCCCTGCACGTGTTGTCCTGTGTAGGAAAGGGGAGGGTGGGACTAATTGGGAAAGCTCATCAGAACATTCACCGTGGTACAGACAGTAGAATACTGCCAAGGACGCAACATCTCTACGCATCTGCAACGGCTCTAGGATGTTCGTGACCTCGAGATTCCCAATAATGCGGTCGCTGCAACCTGTCGCGAGAATCTAGCAGGTACTTTGACCAGCCATCCCAGAGATTCGAGCAGTAGGTATTCCACGAAGTAGCGAATTTGTGTCTTGTACAGAAGACATCAAGCAGTAATAGTTCGTCGTACGCCAATGGTGAATTGAAAGAGACATTATTTTGCGTTCTTTTCAGGTTCTATATACAATCGAGTTAATTGAGCCCTATGTATTTACCCTTAGGACTGTAAACGGGTCAATGATAAATGGTTACCCGGTCTCGACTACAAAGCACTGGAGACCTTGATGAACTCGAAACAATCGGTCTTCCTATCATAACCATTTCTCACAACACTTACACACACACCCGAACACACACCCATACACACACCCATACACACGCTCATGCATAGGTACGTATACACACGCACTCATGGTAGCACACACACAATTTATTTTATGCTTTTTTTATACCACTTAGGTGACAAGACAAGCACACGGCCCACCTGATAGAAAGTGGTTACCGTGGCCTATGGACGTGTGCAAAACCAAGGGAGTCACATTCGCGCAGCCAACCATGTACCTAAGCACATAGTTTCTGTGCCGTTAGTGTAAAAGAAAAAGCAGGACAAGCTTTTGGTTTTCCCACTGACAGCACAAAATCTCTCCAGTGAGCTCTGGCTACCCTACTCATCGCCGGGAACACAACACGAGGTTATTAAGGTTTCGCGGCATTCTATAGGGTGGAGGTACTGCCCCAGTCGGACTGCTTAATTGGACGGGAATACCGTAGTGTCCTAACTCAACATTTTTTCGGCCGGGGTGCGAGGGATATGCTTGTTAACCTCACCTTCGGCAACCAAAAACGTCGTGCGTTTTTGGTCGGTCGAGTCCGACATAACCTCTCCCTCGGTGGGGATTTTGCGCACGTAAACAAACCTCAACATTTGTATGTAGGCAGTAGTTATTTTTAGGTATTTCACACAAAAACCGATACAAACGTATAAACTACAATTTAAGTCCTATTTAATAACTATTATGTACTAACACTACAATCAGTTATCACAGTCTTTGACAATTGCAGCCTGCGACTATTATTGTACACATTATTATTTTATGCTTTTGTTATGTACTGTTTCTTTATAATTAAATTAAACAAATTAAATTCTTAATTAAAATTAAAATATCTTAATAAGTCGTTCAAATTCAAACACTTCTAATTTAGATATTACCACTCATGCTGACAACTTCATCTGCTGGGACTTAGATCTTGATATTTTTACGCGGTATTTTTTTTGTACCACTTAACTGGCAGACGGCCCAACTGATGGAAATTTATTCCTGTTGCCAATGCAACACCAGGGGCGTCATGTACAATAGCCTTTTTTGGATAAGAATCTTAATTCTCTATTGAGATAAAAGTAGCTTAAGTTACAGTTAGTTCTGACAGTAAAAGAGTCATGGAGAAGGAAACGATTATTCTGTCCTCCGTAGACGTCAAAACAAAGCCCCTTAAATTCGGCCCAGACGTTTTAAGGACCAGATTAATCAAAAAGACAAATAGACAATTTCAACTTTTCTCGTTAACTATACCTAGTGTTTGTTAGTCCTAGTTAAGTACATCTAAGATTGACTTTTAATCTTTATTTGGTTTATCTTGACTTTTACGGAACTGGCTACTGTTGTCACCGAGAGGAAATTTTGCGCCTAAGCTATGTTCAAGAGAAGTACCGGTTAGCAGTTGAAGTTGGCTTGGGTCCGAGATCTTAGTACCTAGGTTTGATATACTAAAGTGACAATAGAATTAGGGGACCTTGTATACTCATCGACAAAGTACCTGCCTATTTGTTTCTATACACATTTTAATGTTTCTAAAAAATCACCCACTACCTAAAGGGTACTAAGGTAAGGGTAAGAGTAATAAGTAAATAAAAACCAATCCGTCAGTAAGTAGGTAGATAGACGAAGCCGCGGGTAACAGATAGTCAATCAGAAACTTTTTCCAAGAACCCTGTGTACGGTTTTAATTGCCCTGTTACAATTACGAGTGTACGTGTGACACTGTACAAGTTTAAAAGACCTATTATGAGATCCATTACCTGGACAATTACGACGCGGGGCATTTACTTGAATTTAGTGAAGTTTTATAGCGAGGATGGGGTTATTATATGCGTGACTTCGACTTTAATGACTAGGACTAGATTTAATTAATGACGTCTTGGGAAAGTTTGAGTGTCTTATGGGATTAATGACCCTGAACCAGTGATTTATCTGTGGGACAGTAAAAGGGTTAAGCAAAGCACGCAGACCGTTAGTACTTACCGAGTAGGTATAGTTTAGGTATATTTTTTACTCAGATGAATCGGAAGAGACGAAAACTAGAAGGTGCATTATTGGGAGTATTGAGAGTTACATAATATACCTAGTGAATGAGCATTATACACAACTATGATAGGTATTGTGAAGTAATATCATATATATATATACATAGGTACTATTCATGTAAATAAATATTTATAGGACTGAAGAGGAATCGAACTCGCGAACGCCTCCGAAGCAGTTGAGTGCTCTACAGCCACATCTTGGCAAGAGTCTTGTGAACCATAAGGTACATAATATGTTGTACCAATGCAGTAGGTAAGTAGGTTCATCTAAAGACATGTTTTATGAATATGTATGTTGAATACTAATAATAAACTATAAGAATAAGAATAATTTATTTGCCTTTAAACATGGTCACATAGGTCTTACAATAGCCTGAACCACAGTCTCTACCCCTCTAGTCTTTACTTATCGTGCTTTTAAGAACACTGCAATAGCGGTAGGCACTTGACAAGTTTCGACGAAAAGCTCTTGTTACACAGATTCACCGAGACGAGTAAAATTAAACTCCAAATTGTTAAGCGGCAAATAAATGTTTTAGTTGAAAGTTAAACGTACGGGTTTTACTAACATACGTGCAGACGAAGTGTATGGAACAACGCATGCCATTACAGTGCGTGGTAGTAGATGGACAGCGGTAACACACATTGGAGCATGCGTGGTAAAGCACACCCGTCAGTGAGCCTGTGTAGGACTCACGCGCAGTCATTGGTTCAGTTTGAGTTAAACTTCCCGCGCTTTTGGACAGAAATACGTACATATGTGTAATTTAAAAATCGAACAGGAGATTATAAACTGCAACCGTAAGTATTTTTTAATAAATATTAATTGACTTAATTACATATAAAAAGCTTTTCTTTTGATATTATTAGTTAATATTTGTGTGATTAAAATTGTAAGTACCCTTTCATAAATTAGCTTTTTATAGTTAAAATATAAAACAGAAGATAATTTAAAAACCTATTTGTAAAAATATTATACAATATTTAATATTTTATAGTCGGTAGATAGTAGAAAGATATGCAGGTTTTGTCTATGTAGACATGGTAGTAATAGGTAGGTACTTATTTTATACCTTTTTGCGTTTTCTCTTCATCAAGGGGTTGGTGGAAGAAAAATCAATACTAAGTTGAACTCACTTTTGTAGGTATAGTCAGCGAAAAAAATTGCTTGACAAACTATTTTTTACATTGAAATACAATATTCGGTCCTAAAGCCTATTACAATAAAAAAATACATGTTAGGTACATATTTTTTATTGTAATATGCTCTAGAACCAATAAAACATAACAAAGTTAATAGGTATACATATTTATAATGTTTTCTTTATTATTTTTAAGTCCTTATTAAGTTTAAGACTCAGCAGAATTAATGTAAGGATTTGGACGAAAATCAGAGTTTTGCTCTCTTAGTTTATCGGTTTCTAATCTTCCTTTCAAAGATAAAAAAATAGCTAGGATGCTAGGTCGTCCAGGTCTGAGTTATTAAGGTACTCAAGTAATTATTGTTGTGCTTCATTTCATTCATACCGCGATCTCTGAATTCATTGACAAATGCTCACTTCTCCGCCACGCCAGGTCTCACTTACATTGATCCAGATTGAGCATAGCTTTAAAAAAAATGTAATTGATTTATTAAACAATTTTTTAGTGTTAATAATGCTTTACTAGTATTTTAGTTTAGTTTCTACAGTATTAAAATAAATAACTTATGCAATTATGAAATTCCACGTTGTCTTCATGAATGTTCTGTTAGATATTTTCATAATACTCGAGTTTTACGATATTTTGGTACCTACTTTTAATATTTTGCTTGCGTTATTACTGCAAGTTTATTTATGTATTGAATATGATTTGTAATTCAATCTTCAGCGGGTCTAAAAAGTCACATTGAGCGATAACGCTAGAAACAATAAATTATGAATTTACAATATATCTCAAAAGATTCCTATAAAATTCGTTAAATGATCACCCATATGAGCACACGGCACATATATTACAGGTATTAGTGGAGTGTTACACTAAAAAATAAATCAACCAAGATCTACGGAGATCTACAATTCAGTTGACACTCTTAGAAAACCCTGCAAGTATGCTATTGATGTAAAGGAAATAGTTAAGTTAAAAAAAGAAAAAAAAAAAGGAAATAGAAATATATTGGTACTTGAAACATACATATTGGAGGCAATTTATATGATTGTGTTGTCGTTGTGATGATCTAGTGGGATTATCTATTTTAAAAGCTTGTCATCAACGAATCTAGAAGAAGGAAGAAAAAGAAAAAGCATTTATTTGAGAAAGACGCAATGTACAAAACATCTAATATATATATACCTATATATATTAATTTTTGTATATTTTGTATAGTTAGCATAGTTTTGTATAAATTTTATAAGTATTTTTACTATTTAAATTAAGTTATTAATTAGTTAATTTTTTTTTGCTTTAAGATAGTTATATATTTAAATTATTAATTTTATTATGTATGGTTGTAATTTTTTAATATTTATTTATCACATTACTTAGTTCAATTGTGTATATATATGTATTAAAGAAATATATGTATATAGCATAATAATCGACATAGTGCTTTCCCAGTTACATAGCGTGCAAAGTTAACATTTTGACACATATTAAGAACACACTTGTACTCTTTCCATAGTAGGTATTTTTTTTTAGACCTGACCGGTTTCGCCTTACGGCATCCTCAAAGGTTCACAATAACAGTTAAGAACATTCTTCTATAAACATGTTTTATAGAAGTTCCACCAAGTGCCATTAATCAACAGTAGGTACTATTAGTCTTAACATTTTGAAGCACAATGTGAGTTTATTGTTTTTGATTGATATGTCCCGGATGCGACTACCGTCTGACCTCCGAAATCGGAGAGGAAAGCTTGTGCCAGAACGTCATTCGTTATTTAGATGATGAGGTTCTCTTTGGGCCCCCAAGGTATTGGTAGAGACTTGTACACCAGTGTATTTCTGTTATATGTGTATAATACAAATAGATGCCTATATAACGATCTGTTCTCGCTGTGTTCGGTCTGTTTTATATTTCCAGAACGTGAATTATAGGTATTTAAAATTTATATGTCAGGGAATATTAATTCGGATAACGACTTGAGCGACCAAGCGCAGGTCAACCCGTAGTAGCCGCAGTGTTCTCACACCCGAGGAGGGTCACATCGAGAGATGGTCCTGGGTCAACCGGGATGCGAGGTATATGCCTGCTAACCTCACCTATGGCAACCAACAACACACACATACGTCGTGCGTCGGTTAGAGTCCGACATAACCTCTGACGAACCATGATGAATTTTCGCACGTTAAAACAAATATTACTTCGGCTTCCCGATGAATTGCATGGTGATCCATTAGGAAGCCGGCAGGAATAGGGTTATTGGACTCCTTGCCACTGTTGACAACCCTGTGGGTGGCTGTAACCCAGTTTCTGGGAGTGTCTACATTTTTATGATAACTAACTGATAAATCAGAATTGTAAAGTAAGAAAGTATTGAATTCACCGATACAAAGAAATCGCTGGTTTTGTTGCCAAGCTCTAAGCTTGACCGCCCTGAAGATATTTTTTTTATTATATACGAGGGCGACACAGAACGTTTTTAGAAAATCAAAAACTAAACAAACTAGCAAGTTACTAGTTTAATTATATGTTTTTAAATAGTCTCAAAAGGCCGTCTTTTGAAATGCAGCCACCGCAACCTTGGGTGTCCATAAAACTTTTTACTCGAAGTTATCTGTCATCCTGCTTGATACTTGCTCGCACAATATAAATTGTAAAAAAATATAGAATCAAAGAATCAAGAACCAAAGAATCAATTTCATTTATTCAGTTTAGGCACATAAAGAGCACATATGAACGTCAAAATTTTACAATTATGTCAAGAAATAATGTATAAACATTAAATAATATGTTAATAAACGATTAGAAAATAATTCTTTCGCTGGTTCGGTGGGTTAGTTCTACCGAGAAGATACTAGCATATAACTCAGAGAACTATATTAAATCTAGATTATCTTGTTTTCTTTTAAATTGTTTTTAGTTTACGACCTAAACTGAATGAATAAAATTGATTCTTTGATTGTTCTTTACTTTTTTTGGAAATAAATAAAAATTGCAAGGTGCGAGGTCGGCGCTATACAGCGGGCGAACTAGTATTTACACTTCTGACATCCTCAAATGATCGATCGTTTGCTTGGTAGTGCGCAACGAGGCGTTGTCGTGTTGAAGGAGGATCCTACTGCGACATCATTTCTCTCGAACTTATTTAAAGACAAGTGGCAAGTAATTGTGACTGTACCACTCTAAAATATTTTTTTTTATTAAACTTAGGTAGCAGACAAGCACATGGCCCACCTGATGGAAAGTGGTTACCGTGACCTATGAACGTGTGTAACACCAGTGAAGTCACATCCGTGCTGCCGACCCTGTAAGAACAGAGATTTTATGTGCCTTCAGTGCAGAACATAAAATCAGGACAAGCCTTTGGTCATCCCACTGACATCACAAAAACTCTCCAGTGAGCTACTCACCGCCGGGAATACAACATATGTTTTACAATCCTCTAAAACAATTGTTGCGTAATGAATAATTCTTTAGAAGATCGAGGCTACCATCTCTTTTCCTACGCTTCGACCTATCTTCACATTAGTTGATAACTCCTCGAAAGGAAACATCCACTCAACACTCTTTTAGTTTCAGGATCATAACAGTAAATCCAGCTTTCGTCACCCGTTAGTATGTCGAACATAACATTTGAGTTACCTTCGTAAAATTTTTGAAACAAAATTATATTAAAATTCTTGTTATCAATCAACACGATGAATTTCTTGGGTTTCTTCCAATTATGAGGTATCCACCGGGCATAAAGCTTCCTGACCCCAAAATGCTTATAGAGGATTTTGTGCTTTTGGCTCATACTAATGCTTGTCCGTATCTGCTAATAGGTCACTCTTTTGTCAGTCTCTATCATACGCCACAAAACACCGACATTAGCTTCAGTCATCACCGTGGAAGGTCGTCCCTCTGTATTTACGCGTCTCGGAAGATGATCCGAACGACTGCACCTATTTATTTTATGCTCGTTATTATTAAGACAAGTTTTATAAGAAAGAGACATCTTGGGGAGGCCACGGGTAAGATGCTCTCCACCGGGGAGAAAGGTGCGCACTTAGTTTCTAATAACAATATGCGAGTGATGAAAATAAACCCCTACAAACTCATGGACATGGGAAGAAATGGGGTGGTCCAAATTTTGCTCTGCCGGGAACCCTATAAAATTTGGAGTTTATTTTGATATCATTATAATACATATATGTATTTAAACGACAACTTCCTTATACCTCTTGTATTTTATTGGCTACTCAAATAATCTATAGAACTTTTTTAAGGTGCAACCGGCAACTATCGATAATCTATTGTAGTCCTGCTATAATCTACTGCTGAACACAATGGGCGCCGTAGTATAAATTGTTCATACTTTTTTTAACCTATGCATATTTCCTAATAAAGACAAAACTGCTAAATCTGCTGAGCAGGGGAAAGGCCTTATTGATTGAACTGTAGCAAACAGCAATGCAGCAATTACTGAATATCTAAGATCCGTTAGTCAAACAATACACGTCATGACAAGTAGGACAAGAAAGAGGCTTGAAATGTTTCATGGATCACGGCTTATTAATCTTAATCTTAAAACACCTTCACAAGTTAATTGATATCGCCAAATCGGTAATTATCGTTACAGTACGACAGCAACAATGGCATGTATATTCTGGTTACTGGTATATACTGTAAATAATTGATAATGTACTAGAAACTAATCTGACCCTAGCTTTCTATTTTTAGATATTAGCCATATCTACAAGCTTCGTAACGCTGTTTTGTCTATTATGTTACTTTTACAATTACAATTTGTTTGATTTTGTGAAACAACTTGTTTACTAGGTTTAATTATAATTGCTTTGAGATTTTACGCTTTTTTTGCTAGTTAGGAAACAATAAGTGTCATGATTTAGTCTTGCCTATATTTCGTTGTAAACAATTACTTTTTGAAGATATTGAAAAGGTTCCCACGTTTATGATTTTCTTAATTCCTTAAAATTATCTCCAAATTGGCACGTAGACACTTGTATTTCCATCTTCTTTCTAGCTGCACTCACATGTACCAGGTTCCTATATAGCATTAATATAAAAAAAATTGGTGACAAGAGTAGATCACAAATATTATCAGAAAATTGTTAGGTGTATGAAAACCCATCATGTCTCAATGATACTAGATGACAGATAACACTGTTAATTATAAAAGTCAGGAGTAAATGTCTCATAAGGTATTAAGGAGTACAAAATTAAAGAGCGATTAATTAAGTTTTATTTATTAGTAGTTGTAATATAATTATGCAAAATTTTTCTCGTAAATCATTCACTAGGTATCTCATCTGCTGCTAAGTAGTGACGCTCTGACCTAAAAGCATTTCATACACTCGTAACTAGAAGTTTCCTAGGTTACCGTTCCTTTTTTTTACTATACGACATTTTTGTGCGGGTAATGGTTGCGGGGATACATATAATCTGGTAGAAGGGGTTTCGTGGAATTAAATTATGCAATTCCAGAGCACACTTGCCTAAATGCATCCGATAATATAAAATATTTTCAAGAAACAAAATGCAGTTAGCAAATGCAATTAACAAATAGCAAAATGTACAATATATAGAAATGTACAAGTCAACATATCATTAGACATTCAATAGTTTAGTGATCATTACTATTTGCCTGTAAATGCTATGTACTATGAACGGGCTGCTTACTCATAATAATTCCGTTTTGGCTTAAGTGTTACCAACAAGATATAAGCACCGAGTAGGAAGTGGATAAGATCGGTGAGATGACGATTCTAATTTTCCTCTTGTTTGATTAGACCTATTTGCTCTACACTTTCACAAGTGGTGCTACTTTAAAAACGTTGACCTGGTCGTATATGTTTATTTAATTTTGCCTTTAGTGGCGTGTGAGACATTGCTCTTGCATGACACTGCTACAGCACAGATACTGAGCAGAGGCATCTATTTGCACGATCGGCGAAGAATTAAAAGTGTGCCACGAACCTAGCGTGTTTACAGACGTCCGAGTTTGGTTCCGTGCTTACCGAATCATTGTTGAGTCCCATCCAAATTACTAAGAATTGCGTGGAAGAAATTCAAAAATTATTTCTCTAATCCATTTTGTAACGGTGTGTTTTCACAGACCATTATCGAGTGTAGTGTGGGTGAGATTAGATGGTTCTATTGTCAATGTTTGAGTTACTGCCCGTTATTACTTCTGTTATAGATTTTAAATTTCGGTATGGTACCCGGATAACTGGAATAAGCCCTATCACTTTCTGTGGGTGCCGTACAAGTCGAGTAATTGATAGAACTAAACACTAAACTAACAGTCCACGTTAAAGAACCCGTTTGACGTCAATAGGCCGCTTCTGTTATTTGAATCCATCAAAAACAAAGTTAAGAATTAATGCGGATTAAGTTTTTTTTATACTACTTAGTTGGCAGACAAGCGCACGGCCCACCTGATGGAAAGTGGTTACCGTGGCCTATGGACGTGTATAACACCAGAGAAGCCACACTCGTGCTGCCGACCCTATAAGCACAGAGTTTCTGTGCCGTCAGTGTAGAGGACAAAGCATCACAAACCTGATCCTCATCCCACTGACAGCACAAATTCTCCAGTGAGCTCTGGCTACCCTACTCACCGCTGGGAACACAACACGAAGTTATTATAACCACGGTATTCTGTAGGGCAGAGGTACTTTCCCAGTCGGACTGCTCAATTGGGCGGAAATACCGCCGTGTCCTACCTCCTACAATCTAAGTGCTTGATACTTAGATTAATGACTAAAGCAGCAAAATATCTTGTTTTATATATACCTCTACCTCGGTATTGTAGGTTATCTACAAACTAAACTTGAATAATAATTAGATACGATTGCTTACAATTTCGTTTATGGTTTTCTCTTTCATTGATTTTTCAGATGTGTGAATGGTTGTCGTACGGGGAGTGGTGCGATGTGAAACTACTGTGCGGCGGCCGGGCATTCAGTGCTCACCGCGCCGTACTCGCCAGTGTTAGCGCTTTTCTCAGAGTATGACAACATATGTCTATGTTAGCATTAAAGCTTAAATTTTGAATATGTTATAATAACGGAAAATCATTTCTTTACAGCGAATTTTACTTGCCTGCCCAACCGATGAAACACCAACATTTATAATCTTACCCGAGTTTGATCTCGACGCTATGTCATCAGTGCTTTATTACATTTATAATGGCGAAGTTATAATCCGAAAGCAAAAATTCGAAATGTTCTTAGACATAATAAAAGCTATGCAAATATTTGTTGACAGTCAGTACTTTCCCCAACCTACTGAGAGTGATTACAACAATTCCGATTTAAGTTGTGGATATGAATTGGATTTATCTAACAGGAACATATTTACTTTAGGATCGGAAGACTCCAGAGATCAACAATATATTAATCTAAAAAAGCGCAATGAAAACCAAGATCCGCTTTTGCAATATCCAGTGAGCAAGCTGGATTGCACCGATAGGCTAGTACGTTCACAGAATCCAAGTGGAGAATGTAAGCCTGCTTTAGGAAATCTGAAATCGCCATATGGAGACCGACAAAGGAACTCATTTCTACGTGATTTATTTATCGAGACATATCCTCGAAACGGTAATGTTAACGGTCTCACAGCAGGCGTGCTAGCAATATCAAATGAATGCTATCGTGCTCCGGCATCTGTGTTCTTGACGAATGCAAATGGCAAACATCTTAACGACACACTCTTAGAACCATATAAAAAAACGAGTGAGCAGATCAGTAATTCCTCTTCAGTATTCCACATTCGCAAACAGCGATGCACTCGGGGTGAACAAGATTACGGCGAATCTTCCAAAAGTTTCTACGATTCTTTCGCTAATGTTTGTTCGGTTGAGAAAATTAATAACAATTACGCCTTTGACTCCGATAGTAGAAATCCAAGAAATAATGAATGGATTAATCATGTTCCTATACGTGAAGATAGCATCTTGCAAATAGGTGTTCAAAAGCAAATTTTATCTGGATTATATGTTCCTTCTATGAATTATAGCGTCACCCCGTTGCTTTTCGATTCGGTTAAATCGATGCGCGCTTACAGAAACAAGACTTCAACGTCGGGTAGTTCTGTACTATCTGCTGATGGCATAAACAAGGAAATGGACATAGCTTCAATGCCCAAGGTTACCATTTTGAATCATGTGCTAGAAAGTCCGTGGAGTCCGCGTATACCAATTAATTACAAACCTTTCCGAAGAAAACTTGAAGACAGCCATCTATCTCAAATGCCCAATCAAAAAGTAGGTGTAATTTCATTTAGATAGGCTATTTAATGGTAATGTTTGTTTAAAAAAGTCAAAGTAATTGCATTAATTTTCAGGAAATTGAAATAAATAATATCAATGATAGTAACAATAATGTTGCGCGGTCACCACCATTAGCGGATATTGGCCACGGAGAGGAAGTGGTATCTCTTACAGCAATGGAAAATAAAATAGCTTCCACAGTGGTGCCAATCAGTCGGGAACATGACTATAAATGTTCCATTTGTACTCAGGTAAGATGTCTTAGACTATAGACTACTTTTTATTTTCCTAGTTTCCACTTGAAATCACTCATAAAGACTATCACTTCAGAGCCCGGATTCTTCTCCTCCTTTTGGTAATTTTACTGCAGTTTACAAACATAATGAACTCTATCGGTCAAGGCGTGCAGCACTTGTACGACCCCTCAATACGCATAAAGATAATATTAAACTTCTCTATTATGTGTTCTGAACACACAGTTAGATATAATATTTAATTTATAAATATATCTAAATCCTAAGCTCTATAATGTGTTCTGAACACACTGTTAGATATAATATATAATTTATAAATATATCTAAATCCTAAGCTCTATAATGTGTTCTGAACACACTGTTAGATATAATATATAATTTATAAATATATCTAAATCCTAAGCTCTATAATGTGTTCTGAACACACAGTTAGATATAATATTTAATTTATAAATATATCTAAATCCTAAGCTCTATAATGTGTTCTGAACACACAGTTAGATATAATATTTAATTTATAAATATATCTAAATCCTAAGCTCTATAATGTGTTCTGAACACACTGTTAGATATAATATATAATTTATAAATATATCTAAATCCTAAGCTCTATAATGTGTTCTGAACACACAGTTAGATATAATATATAATTTATAAATATATCTAAATCCTAAGCTCTATAATGTGTTCTGAACACACTGTTAGATATAATATATAATTTATAAATATATCTAAATCCTAAGCCTATGCATTAACAGATATCTACGTTATAGTACCTTGTGTATTGTGCCTAACGTGCTCTACTTTAAGCCATCGGTTCTGGTTGCCATACGAACATTATGACAGCTGTTATGGATTCTAAAAAGTCCGACAACCCATTGACGATATAGAAGTTCTGTAGTTATTTAACTACAGAACTTCTGTAGTTCTGTAGTTCTGTAGTTAGATAACTACAGAACTTCTGTAGTTCTGTAGTTAGATAACTACAGAACTTCTATATCGTCAATGGGTTGTGGAGCACATATGGCAGTCGCTTCATGGAAAATATCAAAGCGCTTCGTAGTTGGTTGACCCCAACTTTGACCCCAACCTTGTCTTTGGAAAGCAGTAGTAAAGCAGGCTCAGAGTTCCAAAGAACACACGAATTGGTGCTCGTGTAAATAGAGAGTACCGAATCTGTAAGTATTTAAAATAAAAAGCAACAATTTTAGATGTCATGGAATTAGAATCAGACACGTCTTCCTGAAGCACAATCGATTGCATTTCTTCAATAGTTTGTTTGGTTTGCTTTCACCGCGACAGGGGGAAATGTTTTACGCTAAAATGCATTTATATTCATGTAGTCGTTTGCATTCGTGGTTGAAACGTTACGGGTACTAAGCTGTTACATCTCGGTCTATAGCGAAGTGGTCGTACTTAGGATGCCTGTATATACATTTTATTTGCATGTTATGTATTATTTTATAGTCATTTTATGTTATTTGTTAAATGTAAAGTCACGTAACTAACTTGTAATGTTTCTTTGTAAGCATTATAAATTATTCTGATTTTCGTTATTCTGCAGGAAGCGGTTTTAAGTTAAACTTTATGGTCCATGCATAGAAGCAACCGTTTGTTTGCCAATTTCTATCTTAACTTTATGTGTCGTTTTAATATTAGTCAGTTGAATTTCCGAACTCTATTTTTAGTATTTTTTTACTTAAAAGACTGATAGTAACTTAGATACCATTTTCGACGATTTTTCGCACAAAATCCTAACTCTTAATATAAGTTTTACATACATAGAATTACGCCTTTATCCCCAGAGGGTTAGGCAGAGGTGAATTCTGAAATGTGGATTTCACCAATAATTGTATTCAGTCCCACGTAACAGGGGGTGAGCCTATTATTATTATTGTTTCTCAGTACCTTGACACTCGGGACTATGGAGTCCCGAGCCTTTGGAAGGCGTGTGTCGGGCCGAAGCCAAGACGTAGAGGCCTTTTTATGAGAATTTTATATGCTAGGTGTGTGTAACACATGGCGGATATCATCCCCGAGCGCACAACATGATACACCGGGAGATGGTCCCCGCCAGGTGCAGAGACTATTGCTGTGCGGTGCTGTGGCCGCGATGGAAACTAAATTATGGGCTATGGGATTGAGAACTGGATGGACTGGTGAATGGGCTATGGGGGGAGACTAACGGACGCCTGCCGTGACAATAAGTCTCAAAATTGTAAAAAGGCAGGTGTTGACTTGCCAACTCATTGCATGGGCCCCACTAAAGTAGCCACATATAGTGTGACCATGGAGTAACATCCGTTGAGCGGCTAAGGTTGTCGAGAGGTGAGTCTGCACGGTGCAAGTTCCCGGTATACCAGTCAGCGTGCCCCCGGCATTATGACATTTTACACTTCCAACCTAGAGCATAGGTTCTGCTCTTGCAATTCCACTCATGGCCGGTCAATAAAGGCAAGCACACAAGGTGAGGGGGAATAAATCCTAATCCTCGGGAGAATCGGGGTACGTGGTGTCGTCATACACCAACAGCTCGCTACAAGCTGCCCCTGCGGTATTATTATTATTATTATCAAAATTATGGAAGAGCAGCGTGTTTGCTGATATGTCCACTTCATGGTGTTAGAGTACAGTTCAGTCCAGTCCATATCTCTTTTATTGTTTGTTTTGTACTGTAAGCCGTATTGCCATATTCCGGGCACTATTGTTGACTCGAGCCATGCTACTGAGGCTGCAGTCTGGGCTGTATACGAGTGTCTGATGTTAAACAGCCCTATCCCTTAGTTGCCTTGTACGACACCGCATGGGAAGAGATGAGGTGGCCCAAATTCTACTTTGCCGGAAACGCAAAGACCGTCTTATCATATGGATCGGCCAGTCTTTTCACTAGGGTTCACCTTCACTCTCAATCGCTAACACGTTACCCATATCCAAAATTTTAATAATTACTTAAATGATTGAAGAGCTATTTTATTTTCTTTGGTATCATTACACTTTGAACGCGTGGTTCCCGGAAAAGTAGATTTGAACCACTTCACTTCTTTCCATGCGGTGTCGTACAAGGCGACTAAGGGATAGAGCTGTTTAACAACAGACAGATATATGCAGCCACACATGACACCCAGACCCACATGCATGGCTTAAGTCAACAATTGTGTCCGGAAGACGGCAATAGGCTCACCCCCTATTACGTGGGATCGAATTCAATGATTGGTGAAATGTGGGCGTTAATTCACCTCTGCCTAACCCTCCGGGGATAAAGGCGTGATTATATGTAATGTGATGTACACTTTGACACGCAAGCTACTTCAAATATTTGTTACCATTACGAGTAGTATCGAGTTCTAATGAGTATGACTTTACCCATAACGAAGTAAGTACTACATGCAATAAAAAATCACAAGTTCTGTAAATTCTACCATCCTTTATTGTTGTCATGTCTCATGGCTGCTCAAGCGACAAAAGATTTTTTGCAACGGCATATTATCAGGCAGACTTGTATCTCAACAGTAAAAGAAAAAACTTGTGATATCTTAATTTGTTTTAATTAATTAATTAACATTTTCCAGGTATTCATCAGTAGTGAGTCACTATCGGTTCATATGCGGCGGCATTCCACGAATGCGCGGTACACATGCGGTGAATGCAGTAAGACTTTCTCACAATTGAGGAACTTCAAGTACCATATGTCGATACATCGTGGCACTAGGGAGTTTGCTGCTACCTGCACGGTGTGTGGCAAATACTTCAACGATAGAGGCTACCTAAGTAGTCACATGAAGATTCATAGGTGAGTTTTATGAATTCCTGACTGCCTGCAAAGTCTGTATTTAAATTTCACAGATAATATGTATTCCCAGATTATATTAGAGTAAGATAGTTTTAGAGACTTCAGTGGAAAACTAATCTTTTTTAGGGATCCGTACCTCAAAAGGAAAAAAAACGGAACCCTTATAGAATCACTTCGTTGTCCGTCCATCCGTCTGTATGTCTGTCTGGCAAAACCTTTTTCTCAGGAATGCGTGGATGTATCAAGTGGAAATTCACACCACATTCTCTATGATGTCTTGAAATTGTGTAAAAATTAAACTCAATTAAAGTCAACGCATTCAAAATATATTTATAAGTCACGGAACCCTTAGTGCGTGAGTCCAACTCGCACTTGACCGGATTTTTAATGCATTTTTTAAATAAAAAGTTATGTAGAGACGCACAGGAACGCTTATAGAATTTATTCAGAGGAAAGTTGAAAGAAATTAAAATGAAAATATAATAAATCCAATTATGGATATAGCAGACTCTGAGACGCTCGCGGCTTTTGATGTTAAAATCATTTATATTTATGTTTTCAGAAATCGGAAGGAATACAAGTGCACTCTCTGCCCGAAATCATTTAACCAACGAGTTGCATATAATATGCACGTGCGAATTCATACAGGTGAAGTATTAATACAAGTTATAGTTATAGTAAAAAGCTTCTTAACTATTCAAATCGATTAAGACACAGAAAAAAATGAATCGGTTCAGACGGGATAGTTTGTACGAATATCGGTAGATGGCTCCCACCGTTACCGTAAGACGGATATATGTTTAGAAGCATTTGGATGGTTTTGGGCTAAGGTTCTGTGGCTCAGAACGTTCCCTTGTAGGGGAAAGATCGCGGATTCAAATCCCGTCTGAACCGAATATTTTTGTTCTATATCTTAACCGATTTGAATAGTTAGCATACTAAATTCTTTAAAATTTCATTTAATAGCTCCTTAACTAATCTGTATTTAAAAGGTATAGGATACTCAAGGCAAGCAATAATTAAGATTATGTTTAGTGCTTGAACCATCTCTTTTGCTTGTCTTAGTCCGGTGCACCTTTCGAACAACTGACGAGTCTCTAATACAGGCTTTCCTCTTGAGATTGGGAAGTCAGACTTCAGTCGCCCCTGATAATACTGATACTGACTTTGGACGCAACGAAAATTGCAGTGAGGATGATGATAATTCACTGTCCTAGTGGGATGACTTTAAATTCATCCGATTCGGTTTCATTCGATTCCACGGGCTCCTGGGTTCCAACCCTGGCTACCTACTCCCACTAGAACCCACTTCTAACACAAGATATTTAGCTTAGCTGAAGGGGTTAGAGGGTCTGTTTTCATAGTGAATTACAAAATAATCATTTAGTTATTATTACATCTCATTTGGTAACTTGATTTCCTTTAACGATATACTAATTTCTATACATTATTCGACAAGCAATAATATATATGCACATAATTTTGTTTTTCAGGCGTCAAGCCTCACGTGTGCGAGCAATGCGGAAAAGCTTTTTCCCGCAAGATGTTGTTGAAGCAGCACCAGCGCACGCATTCTGGCGAGCGGCCCTACGCCTGTCCGCACTGCGACAAACGATTCGCAGACCGCTCCAACATGACACTACATCTTAGGCTACATACTGGTTAGTACTCTCTACTAAAAAAGCTTGAATACCACTTTTCAATCAGACTCACACTACAATAACAAAATTGATAGCTTAATATTTAAAAACTCCACTGCTGTCTAAAAGATCGAAATAAGTTTAATAGCAGGTGGTACCCATTATCAACCATTAACCGAAATAAATATATGGAAACCAAGCGGTTCGGAGACTCTTTTCTTCGCCGCACCACCAAGACCTGGAATTCATTACCAGCACACGTAGTTTCCTTCTTCCCTACAGTCCCGGGTCCTTTAAGCGGGACGTGAATAAGCATTTGATCAGGCCGCCAAGATGTGTGCCACCATTGTAACATTACTTAGTGTCTGTAATAGTGACCCTCTTTCCTGGGACTTTGCCATTAGCTTACCATCAGGCGAGGTGAAGCCAAACAGGCGTGTCCTAGATAAAAAAATGGGTACCGCCTACTATCAAACTTGTTTTAATCTTTTAGGCAGCAGTCGAGTCTTTTATTTTTTAATATGTTATTTTACACTTTTTAGTTATGATATGACATTTATATATTTTTGTAATTTCCTATTTCCTTCACTTTGGTATCCTATTCGATATATTTGAATGATTTTTTTTGATAACCTGCATTGTAGCACCAAAAAGCCATTGTATAGTTTTTGTTGACCTTTCATATACCCTATGGCACTCGAGATAATTACCATGAGATAGGACACGACGGTATTTCCGTCCAATTGAGCAGTCCACCTGGGGACTTCCCCAAAACACAAGGTTATTACGGCCGCGGTATTCTGTAGGGCGGAGGTAAGTACCTCTGAATACCGCGGCCATAATAACCTTGTGTTGTGTTCCCGGCGATGAGTAGGGTAGCCAGAGCTTACTAGAGAGTTTTTTTACTGTCAGTGGGAAGACAAAAAGCTTGTTCTGCTTTGTCTTTTACACTGATGGCACAGAAACTCTCTGTGCTTACAGGGTCTGCAGCGCGAGTGTGACTCCCTTGGTTTTGCACACGTCCATAGGCCACGTAACCACTTTCCATCAGGTGGACCGAGTGCTTGTCTGTGGCAGACAAGCACTCGGTCAAGCACTGAGTGGTATAAAAAACCCTATTCATCAAAATTCGTCCAACCGTTAGCCCTGTAGAGGAGAGCAAATAAAACTACATACATACGTATGCGCGTAACACATTACCCGCGCGCAGTCCGGTACATAGAAGCCCATGATGGTTTCTTAGTCTGAAGACGACGAGTCATCATTGGAACGAAGCTTGAAGATAAGATATAGTTATAGTCCTCATAAAATTATATCACCACAATATAAAAGTGACTAAGGGATACGGTTGTGCTGCACCCAACAGTAAACATACAAATCGATTCAATCAATCAATCAATCAATTTTCTCACCGGAGTCCACTGCTGGACATAGGCCGCTTTAGTTGGGACAGAAAATCATTTAATATAATGTACCTCTAACTACTCCTTTGGGGAGTATTCTTCGGAAAGAATACAAGTATCATCACTCCATCTCATCCGAAGAGTGACTTAAGAGGCGACTAACAGAAAAATACGCAGACTATATCACTGCAAGAGAAGGAAAACTCGAAATAAAGTCTGGCAAGCGTGGAAACAATAGGTTCCAACATTGGGAGAGTGAGTACCAGCCGTGGACTGCAATGGGCTAGTTAATTAGTTTATACTCCTTCGGGGATTTACAGGCGTGATAATTTGTAATTATGTTATAATGTTGATTTGTGCTATGATCACGTATTGTTTTTCAGGAAAGATAGAACCCCGAAATTATGTGTATGATGTAAATAATTCATTTGGAACACATGCATCGGCTAAGACCTGTTTTTTAAATTATATTTATGTTTTAGATAGATAGATAGATAGATAATTCTTTATTGTACACCAATAGATTACAGTAAAATCTGTAGTTAGCATGCATACAGTTTAATGTACAATGGGCGGCCTTATCGCTGGAAGCGATTTCTTCCAGGCAACCTTGTTTTATGCTAAGTACTTTGATAAAAGTAGTTAAGGAAGTAAATTTCTGTATCATGAATATTGTAATTGGCGTACAATAAAGGTTTAATAAATAACACAGGTCAGCCCTTGTGGCGGTGGTAGTGAACGCGGCCGCTATGCAAGATGCGCGGGTTCGATCCCCGCTCAGTGCAAATATTTGTATGCATGAATATGGGTATTTGCATTGGTCTGGTCGTGCCTCGGAGAGCACGTTCGGCCTCAGTCCCGGTTACCATGCGAACATCTGTGGCAGTCGTTACGAGTACAAAGTTGACGCTCTAAAAATTCCAACAACTGGTAATGCTTTGATATCGCCTTTAGGTTGTGGAGGTTTTTTTTTTTGCTAGCACCTTCGACCCGAGTTCAAAGTCTTTTCGTCACTTGGTTTTTCGTTTGTGGACTCGCGTTTTTTTGATTTATTTAGGTTAATAAAGATGTACTATTAAGTTTTCACGCTTCCATTCTTATTCTCTTCATTCTATTCTTCTCTCTTATTCCATCACGCTTTCATTCTACCACTTTCATACTATGGGGTTGAGGACTTCATTGTTTTTCTGTTTATTTATTTTCTTTATGTTATGTTCTTTTTTGTTTTTTATTAGTTAAACCCAATCTCTAGACCAGGTGTGCTGTTTTCCTCTTTGCATTTGTTTACTTATTTTGCCGGGTAAACAAATACCGGCGTAATAAGACTTACGTGCTATTCCACTTGTTCACCAACCGAACTATCCTGTCCCAGTACTCGAGGAAGTATTCCCTGTACTCCTTGGTCAAGTTGGTAATGCTTAATATTAGTTGAGTTTTTTGCTCAAGGCTGAATCTCTCCCTCGAGTGAATGGGACAGTCTACGAGGAGGTGGACGACCGTCTCGTCAACGCCCGGCTCGCAGGCGCACGATGGGTCCCCCTTACACTTGAAGCGGTTCAAGTATTCAGGTTGTGGAGGTTAGATGGCAGTCGCTTCACAGAAAATATCGAATTTCAACCAAATCAGCAGTTAGACTGGTGAAGCGGATCTCTGACACCGCGCTGAAAGTTTCGGATGCGACTGGGAAGCTCGCCTTTGTACATTACATCTCATATTTTTGTATAAATGTCATTTATGTATTATATCATATTATTTTAATGTACACTAAAGTATAAATAAATGAAATAAAAACAGAACTATTACTTTCAGGTATAAAACCGTTTTCCTGTACTTTGTGCCCGAAGTCGTTCACGAAAAAGCATCATCTCAAGTCACATCTAAACTTCCACACGGGCTCCAAACCATATTCTTGTCCGCGATGCAAACTTGCATTTACACAATCGTCTAACATGAGGACTCACCTGAAAAAGTGCCGCGCTCCTGAACCTGTACCAGATAACGCAAATACATGAGAAGGAACTTACTAATGAATATATATATATATATATATAAATATATATACTGAATATACACTTATGTATTCTGATAGCAAAGCTAATTAATTGTTTTATCCTAAATATCATGCTTTTATGAAATAGACTAGTGAGTAGAAAAAAAAGTGGTATTAATTAATAATGCGAAGTGCTGAAGTGGACCAAAAATTATTGATGAAGTTCTGATAACAGATATTCTGTTTGGAAAGCTAGATCGGGGGTGACTTCATATGCAACCAGGCAGAACATTAAAATGACAGTGAAGTGTTTGATCAATAGTTATTTTTCTTTTCCCCTACTCTTTGTCCTTTTCAGGCAAGAAATAAAAGGTGTTGCAAGCGTTTATAAACCAACGTGATGCTGTTATTATCACGTCATGGTTGTTTGAAGGCTAAATGAGTCCTGTTCCATTCCCTTCCGTGGCCAAATAAAGAATACAAGGTTCACTCTATCTGCTACAGTGGATGTACAGCGAGTAAATAAATACCCTTAAGAATGACCTACTTACCAATATTACGTGGAACTAGTATAATTATGTACATGTGTATGTTTATTTCAAGATGCATGAGTTGCTTCGAAAGCGAGCTTTCTTTTAAGTACATTTCTAGTTAGTGGAGACCGCAAGAAGGTAAACGAAAGGTAGGACGTCCCCTAGCCAGATGGACGGACGACCTGAAAAAGGTGGCTGGGGCAGACTGGATGCGGAAGGCGGAGGATCCTGCCAGATGGGGGGTGACTTCATATGCAACCAGGCAGGACGTTCAAATGACAGTGAAGTGTTTGATCAATAGTTATTTTTCTTTTCCCCTACTCTTTGTCCTTTTCAGGCAAGAAATAAAAGGTGTAGCAAGCGTTTATAAAACAACGTGATGCTGTTATTATCACGTCATGGTTGTTTGCTACCTTATTAGTATAAAAAGCTCATAACTTAATATTATACATTGTTAATAAAAATAGTAATAAACTTCTTTATTGTACACCAAAGACATATTACTTTACAATATGAGATACAAGTTTTAAGGTACGGACAGATGATGGCCTTATCGCTCTGCGGCAATTTCTTACAGGCAACCATAGGATGGAGAGAAAAAATAGGAGAAGAATATTTCATATCTTGTTCCCCATATCTGTCAAGTGACGTGACTAAGTGTTGATTTAAGAAGGCTAAATGAGTCCTTTTCCATTCCATACCGTGGCCAAATAAAAATACAAGGTTCACTCCATCTGCTACAGAGGATGTACAGCGAGTAAATATATTGTTACGTGCACGGGGTACAATTAAATGCCGTTTACTCAACGAAGAGATTTATTAGCTCACCACAAACTAGACAATTAGATAACTAGTACACACAGTACTTCTTCAACAGTTCCAGTCGCTCAGTAGTTCACAGTAGTCCACAGTCGTTGCTCAGGTCGCAGGTAGAATCTTCTTCGGTCGCTTAAGTTCGCTGTGTTCGTTATCGATCTCAAAGACTGAATGAATCGTGTTGCTATGCGAGCATGTTTTTATACCTCTCAATTAGGAGGATCGAATTATCTGGAAAGTTCGCGAGCGATAAAAACCTATTCTTTTGATCTTGCCGCCGTCGCTGACCTTCGAGTAATTTCTCGATATTTACCTACTGTTTGTTTATATTTGAGACTGTAGGTACTCGTAGGTAGGTTGTGACTTTTTGTTGATGATTCTAGATTTTTCTATGCCAATCGGTAGAGTACCTCGTCACTAACAATGCGTTTTTATTTCTTGAAGATTCGATTATTAGTTTTCGAGATATCGACGGCGGTCGTAACATTACCCCCCTCTTAGTCATGCTCGTCCCGAGCATCATTTGTTCCATGATGACGCGTCAACCTGTCCACATGGACTACCTTTGGTTTTCCCCTAACCCCCTTCCTAATGCGGTAGGTAATATCATTGATCCTCGTAATAACCGTATAGGGCCCTTCCCAGCGAGCTTGGAGTTTTGGAGATTTCCCCTTCTTGCGTAGCGGATTATGAAACCATACCAGTGTTCCTTCTTCGAAACCGTTGGTGTTTGCATTTCTATCGTACCGGGTTTTCATACTTTCACCTGTCTTCAAATTGTTTTCCCGTACTATTCTGTGCACCTCGTCCAGTCTGCTTCGAAGATCACTCACGTAATCCGTCACGGGCTTAGGACTATCAGGTGGCGTACCGGTTATTGCATCCACTGGTAGCCTAATCTCTCGACCAAAGTTCACTTTCGCTGGGGTGTGTCCCATACTGTCATGTACCGCAGATCGATAGGACATCAAGAACAGTGGGATGTACTGGTCCCAATCTCTTTGGTGTTCATCGACAACTTTAGCCAAGTGATTTTCCAACGTCTGGTTAAACCTCTCGACCATTCCGTCTGACTGCGGATGCGCTGGAGTCGTACGGGTCTTGTTCATTCCAAGGAGTTTGCACATTTCTTGGAATAGAGCAGACTCGAAGTTCCGTCCTTGGTCAGAGTGGATCTCCATAGGTGCGCCGTACCGGCAGACCACTTCCTGAAGCAGTTTCCTTGCCACAGTGACTGCTTCCTGGTTGGGTGTCGCAAATACTTCCGGCCACTTAGTGAAGTAATCTTGCACTACTATGATGTATTTGTTACCTTCTTCAGTCGTTGGAAAAGGTCCAGCGACATCAATCGCGATACGTTCCCATGGTGCTCCGACGTTATACAGTTTCAATTTTCCTTTGCTTCTTGTCGGCGGTCCTTTAACTGAAGCACATGCAGTGCATTTACGGCACCAATCCTCGACATCTTCGCGACAATGAAGCCAGTAAAACCGCTGTCGTACTTTAACTAGGGTTTTCTTGACTCCGAGATGCCCGCCAGAGACACCATCATGGCTGTGCCGTAAGAGAGTAGCCGCCTTGCTTCGTGGTACCACTACTTGTAGGGTCACCTCTTTGCCGTCGTTGGATTCCCATTTCCTATACAGCACGTCATCGATCAGAGTTAAGCTGTCCCACTGGGCCCAATAACTTTTGGTAGTGGAACTGTAAGCAGATATATCACTCCATTGGGGTTTGTTTCCAAGCTGCTTCCAGTGCAGTATAGGTTGTAGATCATCATCATCCTCTTGCGCCTGCTTCATACTGCTTCCGGTCCATTCGTCGTCAAGTCCATTCACCTTTATGACTTTAATATTTTCACGGGCTTCGTTCTTCTGACAATGCTTGCAATCTTCGGCACACGGCCTACGAGACAAAGCATCGGCATTGCCGTGCCCTTTTCCACTTCGGTGTTCTATCACAAAGGGAAATTCCTGTAGTTGCTCGATCCACCTTGCTACTTGACCTTCCGGATTCTTGAATTGTAGCAACCATTGTAGTGCAGCATGATCTGTCCTTAGTGTAAACTCTCGTCCTATAAGGTACTTATTAAAATGCTGTAAGGACTTCACCACAGCGAGAAGTTCACGACGAGTGACACAGTAATTTCTTTCCGGCTTCGATAGCTATTTGCTGAAGTATGCTATTACAACATGGCGATCTCCTTGCACTTGTGACAACACTCCACCTATGCCGGTGTTGCTGGCATCCGTATCCACAATGAATCTTCCTTCCCTGGTAGGATAACCCAATATAGGAGCTTCGCACAAGCGTTCTTTAAGTGTACTAAAAGCTTGCTCGCAATCTAAGTCCCAAACGAAGTCTCGTTTATCTTCTGTTAGTTTGTGTAGTGGTTTGGCAATATCCGAGAAATGCTTAATAAAGCGTCTGTAATACGCGCATAGTCCCAGAAACGCGCGAATCTCCGTTTTGTTCTTTGGAACAGGCCATTCCTGAACAGCTCTTATCTTCTCGGGGTCGGTTTTAACTCCTTCTGTGGAGATCACATGTCCAAGATAGCTGACCTCTCTTTTAAATAAAGCGCACTTCTTTGGACTCAGTTTTTGCCTCACGGATTCGAGTAAAAACTTTTTCCAGGTTCTTCAGGTTTTCTTTGAAGCTGCGTCCCATAACTATGACATCGTCCAGGTAAACCAGACAGACATCTCCGAGTAGACCCACCATTACTCTTTCCATGAGGCGCTCAAACGTGGCCGGGGCATTACATAACCCAAATGGCATAACATTAAAATGCCACAATCTGTTTCCAACTCCTGTACTGAAGGCTGTCTTCTCTTTATCTTCAGGACTGATCTCCACCTGCCAGAAGCCACTTTTTAAATCGATGGTTGAAAACCATTTCATACCACTAAGCATGTCCAGGGTATCGTCGATTCTAGGTAAAGGATAACTGTCTTTCTTAGTGACATTATTCAACATTTGGTAATCCACACAAAACCTTGTGCTACCATCCTTCTTTTTTACTAGTACCACAGGTGATGACCATGGACTCGTAGAGGGTTCGATCACTTTGCTCTCAGCCATGTCTTTAATCATATCTGCTATCTCCCCTTCTCTTGCCCATGGTAAACGTCGAGGTCTCTGTTTTATAGGCCTGGAGTCACCTGTGTCAATCCGGTGTTTCACGAGCCCAGTCCTCCCACAGTCATTCCGGGTTGCAAAGATGTCTCTGAATTGTAGCAACAGGTCTCTGGCTTGGTGCAATTCTGATGTTGTTAAGTTTTCCTTTGAATTCTCAAGGAGTTGTTCGATGTGATCTTCGGAGATTTGTGTACCGTCTTGTTTAGGTGAAGTGTTGTTCAACCGCCTCAGGCACTTTACTTCCTCACATCTTCCGACCACACTATTCTTCTTCAGGAGAACTATTTCATCACTGAGGTTAAGAATTCTCACTCTAGCGATTCCGTTCGGTATCAGTAAGGTTCTTGCTGTTATTAAATTTTGATGACTGCCGGCATCTTCCACAATAAGACATCTTCCTTGTTTAGTCTTCGCGGGAAACTTCACTTTGACCAATGTTTCCGATTTAGGAGCTAACGTCGTATCCGTTAAACAGTAAAGAGAGCACGGGTGCGATCCTTGTAAACAAACTTCCTGATCAGGGAATCTCAGCACTCCTCTAGGTATATCCAAGACACATCTGTGGTTCCTCAAGAAATCCAGTCCCAAAATGCAGTCATCAGTAATATTAGCAATGAGCACTGACTGCTGGTATATTTGGTCGCCAATTCTGACCTCCATTTCTGTTTCACCGAGAACGGTCACTGGCTGGCCAGTAGCTGTCTGAAGCTGGCACCTCGAAAATCGTTTTTCCCACCTTATGGTGCGTTTCAGTAATTCTGGTCTAACAACTGTACGTGAAGCTCCAGTATCCACTGTTAAACTGCAAGGTTGATTGTTTAAGGTGGCCTCGATGATCAAACTATTGCCATTGCAAACTTGAGTTATAGTGATGGTGGGGGCCTCATGTCGACCAGCCAGCGCCCGCCCCGCGGCCCTGGCGGCATTTAGTTTAACGGAACCTCTTGATCCACTTGGGTCCCGGAGTCCGTGACCCTCCTCCGTTTTCTCGAAGGGCACTCTGATTGAATATGGCCCCTTCCTCTACAGGAATAACACGTTGGGACATACCGTGGCTTCCTCTCTTCTGCAATGACCTCTTTGACCTCCCTAACCTTACTTATTCCGGCATTCTGCCGCACAGTTTCCACCTCGAGAGCATAAGCCAGTGCTTCCTTCAAGGTCTGATGGTGACGCAACTGTACACTAGCTTTCACTTCTGCGTCTCGTATACCGTTTAGGAAGGCCTCTAGCCAAATAGTCTCGATCATCATGGGAGTCGATGAGTAGGCCCGACGAACGAGTCTTTCAACCTCCACAGCCCATTCCTGGAGGCTTTGACTAGATTTTTGTTTGTAGGCATTCTCCAGGTGCTTGTCACCGTAACGTGTGTCTAAAGCTTCCATCAAAGACCCCAGAGTCCTTCCTTCAGGCGGCAGGTTTTCCAGTATTATTAAGGCATCTCCTCGTAATGCAAGTGTCAAGGCCATAAATGACTCCTCGTTGCTCCAGGCTTTAGTTTTTGCCAATATCTCGAATTGGTACTTGAAGGCTGTCCACGAGGAAGTTCCATCAAAATGTGGTAGGTCGAACTTTGCTGTTGATGGTGAGGTCACGGTAACAGGTCCGCAGGTTTCCAGCCTGACGATCTTCTTTTCGAGAACTTGCAAGCGGTCGTCCACGGTCCCAGACTTCAAAGCCACTTCCTTACTCAGCATTTGCAAGCCATCTTCGAGGTTCCTCACTTTATTTCCCAGTGCATGGATGCCTGCGTCGATTTTACCCATGACGGCTTCCTGGTTGGCCTGCATCTCTTGCCGAGAGGCCTGCATCTCTTGCCTGGAGGCCTGCATCATCTGCTCTATAGAAGCCTGCATCATCTGCTCTATAGAAGCCTGCATCTCTTGCCTGGAGGCCTGGATCTCTTGCCTGGAGGCCTGCATCATCTGCTGCATAGAAGCCTGCGTCTCTTGCCTGGAGGCCTGCATCATCTGCTGCATAGAAGCCTGCGTCTCTTGCCTGGAGGCCTGGATCTCTTGCCTGGATGCCTGCATCATCTGCTGCATAGAAGCCAGCAGCGTCATCATGTTGGTATCTGACGAGGTTCCATCTGGTGCTGCTGTAGTTCCCGCTAAGACAGCACCATCGGCCTGACTCCCTTCCTCTTCGAGGCTCCGTTGACGTGCGCTATCCATTTCCACTTGACGTCTGGTCCGTGGAGTACGCCCTTCGTCTTCACGTGGTAATATCGGCATTCCGCTTCTGACACCAATTGTTACGTGCACGGGGTACAATTAAATGCCGTTTACTCAACGAAGAGATTTATTAGCTCACCACAAACTAGACAATTAGATCACTAGTACACACAGTACTTCTTCAACAGTTCCAGTCGCTCAGTAGTTCACAGTAGTCCACAGTCGTTGCTCAGGTCGCAGGTAGAATCTTCTTCGGTCGCTTAAGTTCGCTGTGTTCGTTATCGATCTCAAAGACTGAATGAATCGTGTTGCTATGCGAGCATGTTTTTATACCTCTCAATTAGGAGGATCGAATTATCTGGAAAGTTCGCGAGCGATAAAAACCTATTCTTTTGATCTTGCCGCCGTCGCTGACCTTCGAGTAATTTCTCGATATTTACCTACTGTTTGTTTATATTTGAGACTGTAGGTACTCGTAGGTAGGTTGTGACTTTTTGTTGATGATTCTAGATTTTTCTATGCCAATCGGTAGAGTACCTCGTCACTAACAATGCGTTTTTATTTCTTGAAGATTCGATTATTAGTTTTCGAGATATCGACGGCTGTCGTAACAATATATACCCATAAGAATGACCTAGTTACCAATATTACGTGGAACTAGTACCATTCATTATATACATGTAAATGTATATAATGATACTAGTTCCCGGCAGAGTAGAATATGGGCCAACCCATCACTTTCTATGCGGTGTCGTACAAGGCGACTAAGGGATAGGGCTGTTTAACACCAGACAGATATATATAGTCCAGACTCAACAATAGTGCCCGGAAGACGGCAATAGGCTCACTCCCTATTACGTGGGGCTGAATTCAATGATTGGTGAAATGTGGGTGTTAATTCACCTCTGCCTAACCCTCCGGGGATAAAGGCGTGATTATATGTATGTATGTATATTTCAAGATTAATGCATGAGTTGCTTCGAAAGCGAACTTTCCTTTAATAACATTTCTAGTTTAAGTCTCTTCGTGTTTTATGGGGGCTCAACTAATTACATATAGTTATTAGTCGTTCTTAAAAGTTTTCAGTTTTTATGACCAAGCTTTTTATGGGTCCGAGAATCCTAAGATTCTATAACATTTCTTAATATATTCAGATGGATGGATCTTTGCATTACGATGTGCTACTCAATGTAATAAAAAAAATTCACAAATTCACCGTGAGATGGCACTGTATCTTATCAATAACTCTTATTTTGAGGTAGCCTACAGATTTGTTTGCCACCTCAGTGGTATAAAAAAAATGCTGTTATTTATTCCAGTATTATGTAGATTTATACCTACTTTTACGTTTACTTATGTAACACCAAAGTTTAAAGCCATGTATTTTTCTGTTCATAAAACATTCGGCTGTAATAAATGCAATGTAACCTTGACGTTAAAGGGCAGTTGTCCCAAACTTACACACAAAACGAAAAAAATTAGAAACAAGTAGGGCCTACAATATGGGGTCCTTCAAGAGAGGCATCAGATGTCTTCATGGTCAGCAGCGCGAGACATAGACCACGATAACCACTTCCTATCAGGTGGGCCATGTGTTTGTCTGCCACCTAAGAGGTATAAAAAAAACTAGCAGAGCACTACTGTTGCTGACGCTCCGCTTGAATGAAGTACTGATGACTTAGGAAAGAACCTATCCCCGAGATCAAAAGCCAATGTAATATTCGGGCTATACTTTAACTCAGTGTCAAATTTCATCCATCTCCGTGCAGCCGTTCTAGCTGCATTGAGCCACAAATAGTCATACAAACTTTCACATATATATATATCAGTGAGATTGCTTTAATTTCGTCATTGATTACTAAAACTGTAATTAAAGATGCCTGGGTTCCAAACAGAAATCCTTGGACTGAAACGGAATACACGTTTGGAGGAGAAGGATAAGAGGGTAATCATAAAATATAATAAAACAATGATTTCATATTTTACTCCCGTTTTAATGAATTTGGTGTGGTAAAATAATTATTGATCAAGGTGTACAAAATTACAGGCCTTTAGAGTATGTAGGTAAGTTTCTGGCGCTTTAAGTAGTTATAATATTACTTACACTCGTTATGAGTTATGCGAGTCCATTATATTAATACATAGTTACAGTAAAAGGTATCGAATACATACAGTGATAATATTGCTTACCTCTCTGCACCAAGTAAAGTATCGTACTTACACATGTATAGTTATTATTATGTAATCATCGAAGTCCCTTAGTTGTCAACTTTTATACATTGATATATAATTATGATGACGTACGTGACTGATATATTTATTAGAAGTATATAAATAATTTTGAAATATACCAGTGAGTGCTATTCTTCATCAGATATATACAATTATACATATAGTTTGTCGGGTTGCCAAATGAAATGTTCTTAAGTGCAATACAACATTTTATGATTGCTCTGGTTCAGTGAGCCTTCGTAAAATGTATACTAGTTTGATTTTGTGGGACTAAAATATCTTGTATTCGTAAAAAACGTTATGAACGTGATAGATTGATCGTACAATGTTAAACAAATGTACATATTTAATCTACACGCAGGAGCTCCTCAATCAGAATATTTATTATTTTTCAATGTTTTGAAATTCAAATATTTGTGCACAGTTTAAGTGGACAATATGTGGTATCTCATGAGACTGGAAAACTAAAATTTGTTAAGCCCTTTGACAATCCTGTAATATAACAAGAAACAAATTTATACATAGTTTGAAATCTAACGAAATATTAACAATTTAATTTACAGATATTTATATAAATACAGCTTGGGTTTGATATAAGGAATGGTGAGAAGTTTACTGGATTATCAATACATTATTTATCTTTGTATACATATATTTAGTTTCAGAAACTCATCAAATTTTATTTTTTCCATCTCAAATAATTGAAGTTAAATATATATAACTGTTATTTTCGACGTTTCAATGCTATTTATAAGATTTTAATTTGAAAAATGTCATATAGAATTACAATTACAGTATTAAGTTACTTCGTATATTGCAAAACAGATTAGTATACCTAATAATATACGATTAAATTTCAATTGTTTGAACAATTTAATGAGATTTCTTGTCATATTTTTTTAGTTAATCGATCAATTAATCACCATCGATAGGTGTAATATTTCAAAACCCTGTATCTTTATCTAAAATGTACAATATGTACCTACTATGTAACATTAATCGACATAACACAAAATCTATAGATTTTGGATATCATGATCGCCATAGCATTATAATTTGAATGTCATCAAACTATTTCACCGACATTAGAAACAAAATTTGAAGTTAAAACATTTTGACCCATATTCCAGAACGATACTCAGGCCTCAATCTCCATTTACAACGGGCACTTAGCATAGATTATATTATTGACAAGACAATCTATCAATAAGAATTGGGATTCAAGACTGAGGGTCGTTCTAGAACAGGTGAGGCCTTTAGATTTAGAATAGACTATTCATTAATTGTGAAGAAACGAGATTAGATACATTTTTTTAAGATGCACTTGTAGATGGTTTTTTAATAAGTGCATTCGTCTTTATCTGGATGTAGACCAAACGAACATACATAGTGCTAGAGCTAGAACAAGAGCATTCTTTCTTAATAAACTAATCCATTTTTCAAAGAAAGAACAACGAACACTGTCATTTCATTTTCAGAACATTTCCTCTCACGGTTTACACTAAAAGAATTTGAAATTAGGTGATAGAATGAGCATTTTCTCGTTTGGTCTAAATCAACCTTGTATTCGCTCGTTTGGTCTAAATCAACCTGTACAAGAATCGAATAAAACGCGTGTGTTTGATTCTATGTTACTGGTGCAAAATACTCCTTTTACTTGTATTTACGGAATTTTGTGAATCGTTGATTAGGTTTTCCTATGAGAGGAAAAGCAATACATATTTCCTAAAGAATACAAAAATTGATTTAGTAAAATTCATAGTTTCTTCAATATAAATCATAGAAAATTAAATGTGCAGGCAATAATCTTATGATAGATATAGTGTTAACGTCGAAATCAGTAAAAATATTGAAATGATCATGAAAATGATTCAAGCCTGACATATGGCTTCAGTACAAATACTTTGCCCTGTAAACGGTACAAAATATATAGTAGGTATAATAAATCTACCAAGGATTGCATGTAAAAATCTTATTCATATGAACAATAGAAATATACAAAACGCTATCGTCCGATCGTACACCACGCATAAACTGTGCAGACATCATTATAAATTCTTCAGGTTATATATTATGTCATACATAGGTATATTATTATTACTACAATGTCTACACAATGTATGCTCATTGACATCCAAAACTCACTAACGTTTATTTTTCGCCAAACAATCATTACATTACATTTATTTATCTCAGCCTTTTCGAATAGGAGAATCATAATTACTTGGGAATATAAAATAGTAACTAGTAGACTCGGTGAATAACATTACAATGTAGTACATGTCCACCAGCACGCCCTAGCCGGACACTGCGCGCACGCGTGCTGAGCGAGCGACCTCTACTCTACGAAGTGAAGCACCATTTGATCTAGCGTAGGGATAATGTACACAATTTCTCAATTTTACTCTAAATATCATTAGATTTAAGTTCTTGCACATATGATGCGCTTACTTGCCGAATATTCATTAGGAACAACAATTTAAAAATACTATACGCACATCTCTTTAATTGTAACTTAGAAATAAATGTGCTTTTGGCACTTACCTCTAATCAGTTGTTTGATAACATGCTCGGTCCGATATGAAATAATTTCACTAAGAAGTATTCGCTCGGCACTTGTTATTGCTGTTCAGATATTCTTTGGTGAAATTCAATAATAGAAACGCATTGATGTTCATGCTGATGTTAATACTAAGTACTTAAAAGTCAACAACAAATCATTATGGAGGCTCTTCGAACTTAGTAGAAAATGTTTGATGTGGAAGTGCGTACCTACAGCTGTTATCGCATAAAAATTAAATATATCGATGTCTCCAAATCCTATTTACAATAGAATTCTAATTATTCACATAAAATTGAGCATTAGTATAAACAAAGGCTGCTGAAATCTTAAATGTATTATTTAAATCCTTAATATAATATTATACAGATTCCTAACGAGGACTAAAGTTACGCAAGTACTTAGTACTTATTAATATCGCATCGCACTTAAAAATAACTATTATTACAAATGTACAACTTAACGTTTATATCGTAATCTCATAGCCACTGCAAAGGACGAACGAGAAATTCATCCCAAAGTTTTTACGAAATACTTTCGTTTGATCACAAAACTGGAATCACATAATGCGGCGGGGAAACACGCGTCCGATAAGTGCGTGGCGCACTATATATTCTCAGGTGCACTCTATGATGAGCGGCTGGTTGGACTCGATGACGCTGGGTCGCGGTTCGCCCCCCGCCGGCCCGTAGTGCTGTTGCGACTCGTGGTCCGGCGGCGGCAGCGCGCGATACTGCGCGTGCGCCGAGTGCGGCGACAGCGTCCCATGCGCCGTCACCAAGTGTGGTGTGGTGGTGTGCGCCTGTCCTCCCAGCATTACTTCGCTGTGTGACATGGCGACACGCGCCCCACCGGCTCCCACCAGCCCTCCCTGCGATGGAGAGTGTACCTCGAATGCTTCATGCCCCTCTCTTTCATGGCAGTCTTTGTCGACGGAACCTGCAAAGTGCACGCGAAAATGAAATCGGCCGCGTTCAGCGAGAGCGCAAGTGAAAGTTGCGGTTCACCTACGAAGAGAAAGTGCAGAGCGCTGCAGTTGCTCTCACGACTGCGCCCGCGTTAATTCTCTTTCGTTTGATATTAAATAGAAATATTTTTTTATTATTCGTTTGGAATAAATATTTTTATTTAAGTACAGAGTGAAATCAAGTGAATATATATTTTTTTAAACTGATTAAGTATTAGTGACAGGACATTACTTACCAATACATTCAGTGTTTGCGGCGTTGGTTATTGCTAAAACTTCTTCGATGTTATTTGGCTTACAGCTAGTAGTCTTCCAATGAGTTCGTAGTCCGGAAGCGCTGATGTACTTTTTGTCACAACCTTGGCAAACGTACGGTCTATCATTCGTATGTAGCCGTTTGTGCAGTTTTAAATGTACAAATTGTGTGAATTTCTGCATACACAAGTCACAAGCATATGGTTTTTGACCTGAGTGTAAACGCAAGTGAGTCTTTAAATTGGATGTTGATGAGAATCGTTTCTTACAAATATCACACTGATGTGGCTTCTCACCGGTATGCACTAAATGATGTTTCTGTAGATGTGCGAGTTGCGTGAATGATTTATTGCACACATTGCATTTGAACGGCCGCTCTCCTGAGTGTGTCCTTAAATGGACTTTCAAATTTGATAGCTGTCCAAATGTTTTACAACATACATTGCATTCATAGTGCATTTTTCCATCCTTCTTCTTTAAAGGATAAGGTAAACTCCTGTATCCTCGCGAGGATTGTGAACCAGGACTCAAAGGTGCAACCATAAGCCCACAGGAGCCGTCAGGGCTGACACTGCCATGTTGGGGCACCAATTGACTATTTACATTTGTATTTTGGATTAAACTTAACTGTGAACAGTTTTTCAATGTAATCACACTTGTTGAAGACGGGTAATGATGGTTACTTTGAACATTTTGTGACCGTTCATATTGATGCGACGATGTCACCGTAGGAGAGTAGTTACTAGGTGGAGATCCCAACTGAGTAATTATCGTTGAATTTGGAGGAGAATACAAGTTATATGAGTAATTTGGATAGTGTTCATATCTTGTCTCTCTGATTTCTCTAATTTCTCGAATCTCCCGAATTTCTGTTGTATGAGGAATGGTGTGTGGTGGTGAGGAAGAGTAAACTGAAGCAGCACTTGGAGCCGGAAGCTGCTGTGGCAGTGGCAATAGAGATGGTAAAGGGGTCAGGTTTGAACTGGAGTCTGGACTGCAGGCATTGCCATACCTTTGACTCTTCTTATACGAGTAAGCCATTTCTGTGGGTGACGACGGCGGTGGTGTTGCATTTGGTTGACGACGGTTCGGATCATTGTTATTGGTATCTATGCGATTTCCTGTCAGTATTGTTTCTAATATTCTTGTATCTGGTGGAGAGTATCTCATGAAAGCCGGCTGAGGTGAAGGTGAAATAGCACCATCTTCGTAGTACGGCTTGTTTATAGGCACTACAGTGTTTTGAGATGATTCTAATACTATTACGGTTGACGTAGCTGGATCACGTCTAAGTGGCGATACGTTTTGTGGAGTATTAGATATTTCTTCAGCAATCACTAGCTCTTTTTCACTTTCACAATCCATTTCCTTGTGGTTCTGATATTGATACGCTCTTGGCATTTTAATTTTAACTTTTCTGTATTCATTGCGATGCATATCTTGGTCCATTTTTTGAACTATTACTGTCTCTTTAGGTTCATTGGTTTTATTTGAACAGTCAAGGACATAATTTTCATTATCGGAATCACTCGAGTCCTCAGGAGGCGTAAATTCATCATGATAGCCATTACTATAATATCCTTCGTCTGAACGTACTGAGCCATCGTTTGGTGTAAGCTGATGTTCATAATGTGGTCCACTGCAATGAGTTAGAAGTGGCGATTTATTGCCTAATTTTTCTTGGTTATTTTGTGCCATTGGGGACGGCCCGCGCATATCTCTTAAGTGTTGGTGTTGGCCAGGCGACCTATTACTCTGCAGTCTAGGATTTTCTAACTGATGTATTACAACCTGTGACGTGCTTTCTTTATGTTGATGGATGATTAAGGTTGGATTTTCTCTATGCATTTTCACAGGAGAAGGTGAAGGCATTAAACTGTTTGGTGATAATGCGCCGTGCTCGCTTATGATAGAATTTTCACTTTTGTTGTGTATTATATTTGTTGAAATGTCGGTTCTGATAATAGTTTTGTCATTCCTGCTAATACATCTCGGGTCTTCCCTTAAAATGGTGGCTGAACTATCATGATAAGGCTTGTCAGTCGCTTCACGTTTTCGCCGACGGCTTGGAATCTCAGCTTCTAATAATTCTTTAGTATTTGTTAAACCTAGTACATATTTCATATGATTAAAGGCAATTTCTGGATGTACTGGGGCAGGTGGCAAGCCATAAGCTTTTTTGATAGTTTCTTCTTTACCTGTAAACAATTAAATTATTTTATTTAACTATAAGAAAAGAGTTTTAAATTTTGTTTAAAAATGTATCTCTCTCGAATACATAATATGAAGTAAGTAAGCAGCAAACAAACACAAAAATAATTATACTTACAAATTGAATAAGTTGCTCTTTCAGGATCGATGTCATAGCCCAACCTGGTTGCGAAATCTTTACAGTACCATACCATTAGCTCTTCATTAGGCATAATGTCTCTGAAAATAAAAATACAAGCCATGAAATTTATTGTTATCAAGATAAATAGTATTTCTTATTATTTGGATATTCAAGAAAATGTTAACAATGTTAAGAAAATGTGAAGTGAAGTGAAATTACCTAATTGTATAGAAGTATATGTGCTCCTGGTGTTGACAAGCGACGAGGTTCATCACTGAAAGTGAATACGCAGACGCAACGTACCGCATCCAGTTCGCGACGCTTGTGTCGGAACCGTCCAGGTAATAATAGTCACTATCTTTGAATATCTGCAAATAAATAAGAACAATTACAACACTAGCCCTTTTTGCACGAAATGTTGTTGCTATATAAGAAGTTAATATAATTTATATAAAATACAAAGGAATTGATTTAAGTTTACGTTAATTACGATATACCTAAATACTCAATTACAAATTCAAAATATAAAAATTATATATCCTATCTCTATGATAGAAGACGGAATGAACAAAAAAACTGTAATGAAATCAACTAGCTATTGGGTACCGTGTACCGTTTACTTCAATGCTTTCTTTATTGTTAATGTTTCAGTAATTGCATATTTCGAATTTAGTTGTAAATGCTGATTGGTTAACGATTGTAGTTACATTAAGTTGGTTTCAATTAAATTACTACAACAATCTTAATTGAATAACATTGCGTATTATTATTCAAATCAGTCTTATATCATTCAGTTAAACACATGTTTATTAGTGCACGTGGCACGTGCAGGATATTTGCTGTGCGCGTGCAACTGATAGCGATGCGCTTGTACTATAGTGGAGAGTCAAGGACACGATGCGGTGTCACTTAAGAGGTAGTATGGTAATCAGCAGATAACGCTTGTTCCGACTATCTTCAGAACTTAAACAATGCGACTGGCTTATCTTACTGCTATTACTGATATTAATTAGCTGCGATTTTCTTATACTTACTACCTTTCATATTTGTTGCAAAAAAAAAATAGTGACTCATAAAATAAAGCGATGGTAGTTTACTGATTAAGGTGTCAGCCTTTTGATCGAGAGGCCCCGAGTTCGAACCCTGGCCATTACACTACCACAAGTGAACACACTCCTAACACAAGCAATTTAGCTTAGCTGGAGGGGTTAACGGGAATACTAGTACCTATTTACTTTTTTGAATCTATTTTACCGCTATCAAATCAATTGGAATGATGTCAATAAACTAATTTCTAAGTACCTATCAATCTCCATATGATTCATTACAGTATCATGTAAGCACAATATACACTTATAAGTAGTTAAATAGAAATTTATCAGTAGTTAAAGTATTTACATGTTATCAATTCTATAGCCACCACCATTAGAACGAAATCAAAACCCAATCTCACCTTAATATTTCCATAAGTATGATGTCTCACAGTTTCCTGTACCTGGCTCAAAGAGAGAGTTCGGTTAATTGAAGAAGAAAATAATAGTGCATAATATTCTATAGAGATAAATTACAACATTATAAGGTAGATGTTATTAGTTTTCTTGATAGAGGACAGTTGAAAGTCTGTTAAGGTTGTACTACAATATTTACAATTCAAGCCTCAACCAAGTTATAATAAAGCGAAGCAGTTGTGGTGAATGTACTGTTCTAATTAATGTTAAATGATTGTGACACTTACCCTCCAGTAATATCTCCACGATATTTTGTCATTGGGTTTGTTTGGTGTTCGCGTGCCTTCGAAAGGCCCGAAGCGTGTTCCACGAGGAATCACACCTATACTCCATACTCCCTCGGTCTGAAAAAATCATAATATTTTTACATTTCTTACATATAACAGATTATTGCAAAGAAAGAATTGGCACTTTTACTTAATTTTTTTAGTGATTTGCATTGACGTTACTGGGATATGTATTTTTAAATGATAAATCCTTTTATAATGTAATTTTTACGTACCGGTGTATTGGGAGTCGATAATACTGCAGATGGTCTGAGGGTCAGGCTACGTGGGAGGGTTCTCTCGGCTCTATTAGGTGTTCCGCGTTCACAATTTACGTCAGGAACGATGTACACAGTGAGCCTCTCGAATTCCTCCTCGCGCATGCGCGTAACATCATAGGCGCTGGCGCTGGACACTGCGCTCGCCGCATCTGCACCACTCGGACTACCCGTCCGTCCCACTACGGTGGTAGTTGGGATATCTTCACTGGTTGACTGTTGAAGAAACACTATCATTTACACTCTCTCCTTTTATCTATCACATAATTAAATACCTTATTTTAAACTGTTTCTTTAAAATTTAAAAATCTTTAAAATAGGCGCTACCAAATTTTTGTATTTAAAGTGTAGAGATCTTATTTAGCGCTAACTCTGGTTAGTCTCGCAGCCAGTAATTTTCAGAATCCAAAATATGCAAACGGTGTAGTAACACAATGCATTTTCCCTCTTTCCTGTCGCGTGCATTTTCCGCTCTGATATATGACTTTGAATTCTATTTTCTTATTGTCAGAGTTTATTTTCATAAGTACAAGACGAGGAACGACGTTCAATAAAAGGGGCGGCGCCACTACTGACCCAGTTTCGTGATAAGTGCGCACTTTCCACTGCGCACCCAACACTTCCCTTTTGCCTATATTTATTTTTGTTTTGAAATAGTTTTTAAAAATTAATTTATAATCATCCGTATAATTAAAATATATAAGTGTTAGTTTAACTTACCAGTCTCATTTTGATGGATTTCCGTTGGCGCTTATGTTAATACTCTCATTATTTTACGCGTATCAAAATAACTTGTACCTGGAACAAGTAAATAAAGTTATAGTTTCAATTCATAATAATAATCTGTTTATTGTCATTAAGTATAATAATAATGTCATCATCATTTAAAATCAGAGGTGCTTAGCCATTTTGGCATCCGTATTCCTCTTTGATATTTATTGAAATAATAAAGGATTCAGCTTTTTTTCAAGTTGTTAACTTCATTGGTCTAATATAGATCATCGTTCAAATTTTTTTTTTTTACCTAATTGGAAATATTAATGTTGGTCTTTTAATACATTCAGTGATATAGATGGAATAATTAATTAATTAGTTATTCAAGATTGTCTTCAGATTTACTCAAACATTAAATTAAATTTATTATGACAACAGTAGTGAAGGGCAGTTTAAATTTAGGGCGTGCATCAAAACGAACAATTTTTGCTATTCTGAATGTAGATGCATTGAATATTTGCCAAATTGGCCACCACTCACATGGGTTACGGAAATGTGATCTTGTTAATGGAATTTTTAATTAAAGATCATTATATATAAGTAGGTAAGTAAGGAAGAAGAGTGAATGAAAAGCGGTGAAATAAATATCACCAATATTCTAGTTTGTGAAGTCCGCCCGACTGGATGTCAGATATCGCCACCAAAAGTGAAATTATTGAATCTCCACTCGCTTTACATGTGCTATTACGCATTGAGTTACTTGCCTTGCCTTGCCAGGACCAAGGTCTGATAGCAATAATATTAATATAGCACTATTTTGAAGCAAAATGAATACAACACTAAAAACTAAAAAATGGTCTATTGAAAGCGGTGATTTGTTTGAACAAACGTAAAAAATACTCCTTCCTTTTTTAGTCGAATAAAACAGAGCATTTTATTTATAAGTAAACTATGTTTATACAATTTTTTACAGTTATTATATCAAATTAAAGATATTTCCAATCAACATTTTAATTTAAGCAATGTTAGTCTTGGTATACCTAATCACTATTAACACATTAAGACTGCTCTGCCAGTAGTTTGTAGAGGTCATATTTATGGCAGTCGTTTCAAGGCAAATATTGAAGTTCAATAGCTTCGTGGTTACACTGAAAAGTCTCCCAACTGAGCTTAGAAAAGACATGGAGGATAATTAAATATAAAATATTATTGCACATTATTTTTGTGAAATATTAGATTCGGGCTACCGCGGTAGCCTAGTGGTATGGGTAATGGACTGCTGAGACAAGGTCTCGGGTTCGATTCCAGGTTTACCATGGCACACACCAATGACTTTTCGATGTTTTTCGAAGTTATGCGTGTATTTATCGCAGGGTTATAAATGCCCGGTTAATGGCAATTGGCTCGCCATACATTAGGACCTAAAAACATAAACTGGTGAAAAGTGTTTGCTAGTACCTCTGCCTACCCCTTCGGGGATATAGACGTGAGTTTATGTTATTTTATGTTATTAGATTCTAATGCTTAATTCTATTAGCGATATATGTATGTAAATTTTGTTAGTGTAGACTGCAGTATAATGGAACGCACTCCCATGTCGATAATATAGTGAAGCAACATCGAAGTTCAACATTTCATTGCATAATTGCGGAAGCTAGGCGGCTCGCGGCCGACGACTCTTCTCGATGAGAACTAAAGTTTTGTTTATCAAACCGGCTCCATTTGACATTTAAATTGTTGCGCAAGCGGCGCCAGCAGCATCGTATTGTAAACATTATGCGCTGTCTTTGTAATGATTTTATGTATGAGTTTTGTAACCGATGTGGTGCATCACTAAGTATCTTGCTTACTTCAAATGCAACTATTATTTTAAAACGATCAGAAATGCTTAATAATGGAACTGAATGTGACTAGACAATTCAATTAGGAGTAATCTGCAGAGATTCAATGAATGAAAAAACACACATGATAATAAAATATTAACACAGCATAAGTGGGATGCCCAGGTGCTTTTAATATTACCACTAGTAGGTAGTATTAAACAGTTTAACAAAATGCGTATTAGAATTTCCACACAACTTTATATTAATTAATAACTATTTCTGTTGTTGTGGAAAACCTACTAATACTTATAAAAAAATGAAAAGGATTGTTAATGTCTTAGCAATGTTTGAATGTTAGGTAGTGATTAGAAAAGAATTATGCAAGACGATTGTAGTAAAAAGTTGCATAAGGGTAATGTTTACATAGTAAACGCGAATGTCGCGGTAAGTACGCGGGTGGTAGTGGTGGCGGAGGGGGGGAGGCGGAGAGTGCAGCACGTGACCGTGAGTGCAAGTTACGCAATGCGTCCGCGCAATGTCACTCTTTACACTACACACACTAATCCGCCCCAGCAATTACAACGAATGTAAGAATTACAAATATCCTAGTATGTAACTCCAATATAAATGATAATGTGATTCGACTTTTTGATCTTATATGCGCATAAATGTCAACATCTGTGGCCATGTGTGGCCATCGATTTTTAGCATATCATAAAAGTCAACATATATGTTTCTAGTTGTAATTTTTTACTTTGTTATTGTTTGACTGTTGCCTGTATAGTAAACATATTATGTTAACGTTAAAATTCATTTATTTTATTTTTTCTATAACATTTTGTATATGTTTCGTTCATTGACTTTGACTGACTAGGCTTTACAACAGAGTATACAATAACCACACAGAGTAACGCACACATTATAATATTGATGTGCCATGTTGGGTGGCATAATATTCATTGATGTATTTTCCAGTAAAATATATTGTTCTGAAGTTGTTAATGTCGTAAGATTTCACGGTCACGTGTAAGTTTAACGATTATCATAATCTATGTGTAACGTTATTTAGCATAACGTATTAGTATTGTATTCTGTTTAAAATAAAAACACATTTTATATTCTAATATATTTACCATATTATGAAGATATTAAAACATTTCAAAATAAAAATTATACATTTTCATGCATCAACATATAGCAAGTGAAAATAATGAGTAAAATTGATCGAAAATCATTACAATTTTGTGATTATATATCGCTATAATAACTTCACATATTAGGTGATTTTCATCCATCTGATTTCTGTTATAAATAGTATCATTTATGTTGCTAGTTTTTTTTACTGCATTAACAAACCTAATTATTTTGCTACTAGGAATCAGTTCACATCGGTATAGTTCTACATATTTAAAATTCGAACTTACACTCTTTAGATCGCAAATTGCGAACACTTTAAACGTTACGTTTTAAGTACTTATTATTTTTAATTTAACATTTAAATTATTTATATTCTGTAATTCATGGTATATTTATAATTAATTCACATAAATAACGTGTTAAGAAATTGGTGTAAAGGAAAGGATAATATTCCGCGCGTCGCTTAGCACAGCTATCGTGCAGTAGTGCACAGCGCGGCGCGCGCGCACCAGGAAGCAACCTTGGCGCATGATGCGCTCGCTCTTGAACTTGCCCTTTACGCTTGCACATTGCATTAGGGTTCTCGCGCACTTTTTTGCCTGTCATTTTTTTATAGCAAATAAACAAATGTTTATATCAAATTTTGTTATTACATTAAAAAACTACACTAATTATATTGCCATAATCTCTAATTGTAGTTTTTATGAACTATTACAACATTTGAGCTCTAGTGTGATAATTATTTCGGGACGAACGTTTGTTATACCTTATTCAACATTATTAGGTATATTACTGATGGCTTCTTGTATGAATTACTTCACTGCTACGTTCATATGCTACTTGTTATGTAAGCGATAACGTTTGAATTACAACCCTACACGCGGGTGATGCTTGTTGATGCCACAGTTAATATTCTCTAATTAATGTGATACATCGATTGTTTTGATCTATGCACTACAAGGTCGCTTTATCTTCACTCTTATTTCCTCATTGGAGTCCGTCTCTATGATAACACTCAACGACTACTGCAATAACATAAATGGTGAAGTAGTATGACTACTTAAAATAATCTAGAAATATGATTTGTAAGGATTTTTATCACACGATTTTTAAATCGTTCGCTTTTGCTATACTAGTAGTGAGGTTAAACGACTTCAGATTATTCTAATTTAAGAACTTGTGATACTTGATTTTGTTTGATTAAATATTGTTTTGTTTTCGATTTCAATGGAACTGTTTATCTTGATTGTATGAATCAATGAGTACAAGGTCGCATCGAAAATTCATTATCATAAAAGTGATATTGTAAAATAGATGATTATTGCATTCGTACCTACGTTACATAGCTATGCGAGTGTGCAACAGGAACACTAACCTTGCAGGCTAATAATACATTTAATACGTAGATATTTGTACTGCAAATAGACGTGAGTACCTATCGGCTAGATAAAGATTGTATTGTGTTGCTATTGAAATGCGGAATTGAATACTTATACACACTGAATTATTTGTATGCACTAATTTAAAATAATGATAACACAAATTGTTTAACAAGGTAGGTACAATAATGCAATATTATGTTGTAACAACTCTACTTCTGCAAAAGCACCACAGTCATTTATCAAAAATGCACACCCTGTAGTTTTAGAAATATTTCGATAACATCCATAACATTTTAATTTAAATATATATTTAGAGAATATCATAAACATTTTAAAGAAATATTAAATTAATACTTACAATTATAAATATTCATCCTTTAAGTCATTCTTCAGTTATTTAATAATTTATGAGCTTTTGATTGTGTTACCGCGGGTAAGCAAAGAGTATTATCGTCTTTGGTGGGTTAATAGCGGATGTCCGTGCATATGTCTCAGATGCGAGTGGTCACGTCGAGGGACTTGAGGTACTCGAGGAGTATACGGAGTGCCAGCAGTGGTACGAGGGGCCGCAGCCGGCGCGCGGCTCTCATGTCGGCGCGGCGGCCGTGCTGCGTGCACTAGGGGCACTGGGGCTGCAGGCGGGTGGCGCGCGCGGTCGCGCCGGGCTCCTCTCGTGCTCGCCGGCGGAGCGCACGGTGCATTATGCAACGCGGAGGCCACCGTGCTGCCGACCTGCCTCACGTCTAGCCGACGAGCGCGCCGCACTAACCCGACGACGCCGCGCCGCTATGCCCACCGACCTAGATGCACTTTTACGACGCCGAGAATGCAATCGACACACATATTCGCGTCTCGTTCCGATAAACGCATCGACGACGAAAGCGGCCTGTGATGGCGAATGCGGACGAATTTGACAGCAAATGCAGTGAGTACGTCACGTTCGCGCCTTCTATTCTCTTATAATACGAGAGCGGGATGGCACAGCGCAATGCGACCACGAGCTGCATTCAAGTTCATTACTTCCGTAGTGTGGCGGGCGACCGCGGCGGGCGCCCTGACCGTGCTCTCGATCCGACCCAACACTTCAGTTGCGATCATCGCAATTGTAACCGCGTATTAACACTCAAACTATATATTATATGCAACGGTTATCGCTATGATATTTAATTATAATAATGAAATATAACTCACAATATTAGTGACACTATCATCAATAATAATTTATTTTTCACTATAATTAGTTTGGGAATCCATCGAACGTAAAGTGTCTCTTTCATATTTTGTTAATACCAGTTAATAAACATTTCTATAGGATGTATTATTATTCAACATCCTTAGGTACATATTCCATGTGCTTTAAACGAGAAGTCCCTTCTTATTCAATAAATACGATAAAATAATAATTAACTACCTACTTACAAAGCGCTAATAAATATAAGTTGAAAACAATGTACGAGCGGGTGTTGTGAGAACGGCAGCGAAAGCCATGCCAGGGCGGGCGGCGATCGCCTGCTCGCCTCCCCGGAACATGCTTTCACTCTCACAGGTCGTCGACACACCACATGCACCCTACCTCTAATACTCGATCGCACTCCTTATTTCGCAACGAGTTATTTCATTCATACTGTAATTTTAACCTTAATAATTATATTTATTATATTTTCCGTAGCCGTTATTTTAATTTTAAATCCGTCGAGTTAAAATTTCGTAGTAGGGGTGGATGCGTCCAGTTCTCCGTCGGCACCGCTATGCCGCACCCATCCACCTACCATTATCCAATATTGATTTCACTATTTACAGCCTGTAATCTGTTAACAGCTGCAAATTACTGTTAGTATTTATAGTTCATTGTTCATAGTAGCTCATAGTAGACTACAGAATGCATTCCCATTCTGATGAATGACATGAATGAGAACTATTTTAACGTTATAAATTAATACTTCTTTGATGCATTTTAGTTTTATTTAATGTGCTTTTCGGTGCAGTAGTTTAGATTTAAAGAAGATAGTTCATAACTTATTCCATGTGATTTAAAATAAATTTCGTAATTTTAGCAGCTTCTATCATAGCTCCACGATTAATCATATCTTTAAAAAATAATACGTTAATGATTTCCACTTGGTATAGAACTAGACAATCCTGTTTATATCCTATTATTGATTTGAGTACAACTTCACAACCGGCTTAGCTGTAGGTTTGCACCCTTCGCAGCCACGACCCGCGACCTACCACAATGTCTAGTAATTTTCCATCGTACACGATCTACCCCAAAGTATTCTGTTTTTAGGTGCCACTCAGTCACTAGCTTTCATCGATTGACACTTGTGGGTGTCGGGATGTGGGTATTTGTGTCCGTCTATTTAATATAGGTTTTGTAGAGGATCGACATGCTTATAATTTTTTTATTTTGACTTCATTGTGGTTTTAGTTTAACTTGTTTTATTCCACGACTTCATTTGTGTGGACTTTAGAATTGGGTCTAGAGTCGATAGTACATTAGTCTATGAAGTACGTCATTGTTACGTACCTACTTGTTATTAGCCTGAAAGTATCATAATATTATTTTGTAATTATTAAATAATAATATTTATGAGCTATACTCACAAACATTATTTATATTTTACACTCATCTTACTTTAATATAGTCAGATAAATATATTTATTACAAGACTACAGTCATTACACATAGTGATTATTAGTACAATTAAGAAATAATACAAATAATAAAACTACATGACATGTAGAAACAAGGATTAGTTCGAACACGCTCTTCAAATTGGTAGTTTAAAAACGAAATTATCTGATGAACGGTCAATTAGAGCGTGAAAAGCGAAGCGCATCAAAGAAAATGCAGTTTTCCAGCGGCGGCGGAGGCTTGAGCGGTATCAAAACACTGAATCTTCCGGGGTGAACGGCCGCAGCCGCCTCGTCCCACTGCGCTAGCCCCCGCCGCCCGGCGTCGCGCGACGTCTCGCTCGCGCCTAGCCCGTCGCTGAGCCGCCTGCCGCGCGAATAAATCGCATACTGCGCTCGTGTGCGTCGGGAAATGCGTTTACTGTACGAGTATTGGGCACACGGTCGTTGACATCACATCACAAATTTTCGTTGGAATCGTAATAGAAACTTTAAGAGGCAATTTATTACGAAATGCTTTAGAAAACTTTTTAAGATAACGATACGATATTAAAATAGCCTGAATAATCAGTTGTCTTGTAAGTGCTTTGTTGTCCAAGTGGGTATGTGGGTATGTGTATACAATGTGTATGTGGTGACTTAGATAACGATAAATGGAGATGATTAATCAGATTTTTTTAAATATTAGGTACCATCATGCCCAATTTTATAACATACACAACTTACAAACCTAGATGAATAACTAAGATCAAGTTAAATGAGATTGTGTTGTCAAGAAAAAATCTAGTTTAATTGATGGATTTTCTCTGGTGAAATCAAGTCTTAGAGACCTATCCATATATATGTATACTAGTTTATAGATAGAAGTTATTGACAATATTCCTAGATTGACAAATTGTATTGGGAGATCAGTTTTCCACATGTAGATTGAGAAATATACCGAAAAGTATTTCGCAAGAGTTTGTCGAATAATAGACAGAAGGATTCTAAAGCAAAGATATTATTATATGGTTATATTCGGCCTGCGCTACAAGTACCTACCTATTATATTAACAATACGAGTAAGACAGTTGTTCACCAGTTGTTGCCTAAACTTTTAATGGTATAACCACTACTTTAGTATAATATGTAAAGCCCGTCTATATCTGTGCAAGTGCTGGTGCCCGCAGTGCAAACTCAATTTCCCCCTTCTTGGGGTAGGCTTCAATACTCATTCATGCGTTTTTCCCGTTCTGGCTGGAGAGTTGGTGCATAGCGTGCTCCCGCTCACCACGCTTCCGCGTTAGTACCGCTACATACGTGCATGCACTACACCTAGCCCAATGCAGCGAATTTTGCGTAGGGTCATTGTCCTTTTATACATCTCTATCGATATAGCCTCTACGTAATAAAATGTTCCGATCACTTTGGGCTAAACCTCTAATCTTTCTCTTCTTCGTTTTACGATTTACGGGCTATTTTCACTCTTAGCATATAATGCGCAACGTGCAAATGTTTCTTTGTCGGCCCAATTTTGTGATTCTTCAATATAATAATAAAGGTTGAACTAACACCGACAGAGTAAAGGTACTATGGGAACAAAGCCTGAGGTTTTAAAGGCCCGTTATGTCAATATTAAAAAACAACGCAATAAAACATGCCATTTGCACAAATTGCGTTTTCTTGCTTTTAGCAAATTGAATAGTTTGGGTTTTTTAAGAGAATACAAAATGGCAACAACAATGTATCTGCGACGTTGAAAAAATGCAAAAGTCTTGGAAGGATAGTGAACCGTTTCAAGACAATCGTCAAGTCGTAAAACGTTGTTTTTTAAATTACACAATTGTATTTTGGCTAACGGCCATCCGAAGGTTGGTGCGGTTGTTATGCGTATTCCTTACGTAACTAATATTAGTGTACTAAATTCCAATAAAAAAACATTTTATGGTAAGTCAATAAAGTTATATTATAGGTATACTATATAAGTCTTAAACATTTAACAATCACTAAATATATCAAAATTAAAAGAATTCACTCTTCCGAAAAAAAAAAATCTGATGTTCATTTGAGAGTAATTTAATGTGTTATGTATTTAAATCGGTGCACAGAGGTGTTGAAGCACTAGACTAGAATGTAGTTAGGGTCAAAAGCCGCGCAGTATGTCAGCGTTTAGTATTCCGTGAGCCCGAGCTCGGGCCGACTAACGGGACACCTCGACCGTCTACTAAGGCCTTTACTTTCATCGATCGAACAAACCGCATCGACGGTTTACTTTCCTTTGTTAGTTTTGGGTTCCGTATAAGAGCTAATCTATGTTTTTAACCTAGCGAAGGAGATGGGTAAAAAACTACATTTACTAAAGTTCAATAGAAGTAAATTCGTGATTATATAGCCTCATATTAAGCAAGTATTTTCATAAAAAGTACTGTATACGTGTACGTATACGACTACATCATAAAGCGATTATCTATGGTTACCACCCCAAGAAAGGTATACATCAAGTGTTTGGTTAAATCACAGGTAGGGACCGGCAACTTAAAAAAAATCCTTCGGACCGTAAAGCTTTTGTATACGAAAGTCCCGTTAGATCTGTCGAAAAGAACTATCAAGAAATGAAATATGATCATTCTATTTATTGTTGCTTCATGTGTTTACGTGCACCTGCAAAATTGTTTGCTAATATCGTAGTTAAGTCTCCTTGGGTGAAGCAGATTACAGCAATGGTGATTCATATTGTAAATCAACACGCATAGGAATGAACCGCTATTTATTTAACAACAATATAAATACAGACTTCAACAATCTAGGGTACTGCATATATATGCAGTTGTGCGATACTAATTTCCAAGGAAAGGAGTTAAACTGCATGGCTGCGACTCGTAAAAGACGTTTCTAGACATACTTAAGTAAACAAGTAGTGGTTCATATAGAATATACAGATATAGTTTCAGTTTGATGAGTCAGTGGAAGTGCGAGCTCACGATGAGGGTTATCTTCTGTATTATCAAAAATATTAGTCATCGCTACGAATGACATCAAATAGAGTCAATGTTTACCTTCTCTTTTATTACTCATAAAATATCCTTAGCGATTTGTGATTTGAGATTGATATGGTCATTCATATTAACATATTATTCGCCGGGATATTTACCATGTTTATTATTTTTTCCGAGTAACCGATATTCGGCACTGTTACAAGTGGCATAATCACGGTTACTCGGAAAAAACAATGAACATGGTAAATACCCTGGCGAGTTTTACATTATTATCCTTAGCGAGTATAGAATCTCGCAAAAGATAAAATGAAATTATAAGGAGTTGGAGAGTGGTTCCCGCATTCAAAAGTGCAAGTTGGATGCAAACGAGATGGGCACTCGGATGAAGGAAAGATTGTGGCGAGAAGTTAATGTAAGTAGATTTTTTTTTTGGTTTTATAAACTTCCTAAATTTTACTTTTTACAAGTTTATCAAAGATTTTTTACAGACGTTCAGATAATAAGCATACAATGAAAATTTGTATGTAAAAATTATACAAAAACGTAATTTCAAACATAAAAATTGCTTAATAGCATTAAAAAATAAATGAATTGTATCTTATCTTATCTTATCTAAAAAATACTGAAGATGACTTAACAGTCATATTCAGTTTATCGCAACCTTTCCTACACGTTCAACACAAGCTATTGTTTAGTTAAATCTTCCTATTGCTTGTTTTCATAATTCATAACAAAAAAATGTTGGTTGTTCTAACATTGTTGTAAATGTGAAAAATTTAACGAATGGATGAAACCATTTGTTTTGTATTTATGCTGAACAGATTTGAATGAAACATGACGCAAAGACAGATAATAATCTTGAATAGAATACCTCTGTGGGGGGAATAGGCTCTATACTGATAAGAGTGTATGGCTTCCATCGATATATTCAAATCCCAACCAATCACATCCGCAAGCCAGTATTCTAAACTGTGTTCATACGTTTGACGACGCTATCGACTGGTTGATGAGAGTATTTCCTCTCTTAACCCTTACTGTTCTTATTCTGTTACCTTCCCATTGTCTTTGTAACTACTGTAGTGATATTTCTCGTCATCTTTTATGTGGGCGTCCCGTGAAACATACATATTTTTATTATTATCCATTAGTTTCTCACAGGTTGAACACATGCTTTTATTCATACGGTACCTATTGAATGTTTGTACCGTTAGGTTGTGTCGATAAAAAACGAAATAGGCCGGTGAAATCAGAAGCCGGCGGGACGCGCCGACCCGGGCCCCTGTGCCCGCAGGCTCAATCCGAACGAGCATACAAATATTCTATTACAGAAAGATTAACTGTTTATTTTATTCAATACACTCTGATGCAGCAGGTACTACAGCTATTGCGTCAGTATTTTCCGGTTTAGATGAAAAAATATATTCTCCATACTTAACTTAATCTTTCAAATAATATTATTATCCTGGGATATATTTTGCAGCGCTGCCTAAATAAGTATAATTTTTAGATAAACTAACTAGTACTATACTATATTTAGAAATACAAGTTATTTCCCCTTCTCCACATATTTATTCCAAACTATAATCTAATATATTTTGGTAATAACTATAATATATTTTGGTAACTTTTATTCATCTCCGTTTAGCAAGTGCGCCATGATTGTGTAGTAAGATACCAAATTTTACCCCTTATTAATTTGCATTAATTACGTACATATATATAATCACGCCTTTATCCCCGGAGGGTCGAGGCTTGCATCTGAGGCTGAGTCTAGGCTGTATATATCTGTCTGATGTTAAACAGCCCTATCCCTTAGTCGCCTTGTACGACACCGCTTTGGAAGAGATCGGGTGGCCCTAATTCTACTCAGCCGGAAACCACGTGGCATAATTGCATTAATTAACTATTGTAATTATGACGATCATTGTAATAGTAGAATGAAATATAATTATCAGAGTATGAATTCACCGTCGATAAATGGTGCATGATTGTACTAGCGCTTTATGGTGTATTTGCTATGAATTATGGTGCGGTAACCGTTGGATCGCCACCGGAAGGCTCCTGGCATACATATTATGGCTGCTCGTATGCATATAGCACACACCACACACTGTCATCGTTATTTTAACACCACGTGCTCGTTGCATTTCCTGTGACTTTACTTTCATAACTTAAATAAGTTATATATAAGGTTAGTTATAAATAAGGTATATATAAGTTATATATAAGGTTCTATTTATTATTCTAAATAGAATAATAAATAGAACCTACCAATTTTTTGGTGTTTAACTATTTTTTTTTTCAAAAATTTAAACCTTGACACTGAGATCATTGGAATGCATTTATACCTTTGGTATAAATGTTATAGGTAGAACACATGTATACACGGAAAGTAGAAAAGTCAAGTCTAGACTCCAAGGTAGATACGTGACAACACGGGATAACGCAACGGGATTTTTAAAACTGAATTCCTGATTCCCCAAAATAATTAATGTATCAAGTTCGTATTTTTCATCCTCCTTATTACATACTTACATAAGGAGATAGTTATATAATGTGTTGTATATATTATATTCTTAAATGTTCATTGAGCTCGGAGATTGAAATTGTTTGAGAAGAGTTTAAGGCTTCTATCGATATATTCAAGTCCGAACCAATCTCATCCTCAAGCCGGTATTCTACAATGTATACGTACGTTTCATGACACTATCGACTGGTTGATGAGAGTATTTCCTCCCTTACTTTTCTTATTCTATTGTCTTTGTAAGTACTATTGCGATATTTTATTTTTTATATCATTTAGGTGGCAAACAAGCGCACGGCCCACCTGATGGAAAGTGGTTACCGTGGCCTATGGACGTGTGTAACACCAAAAAAGCCACACTCGCGCTGCCGACCCTGTAAGTACAGATTTTCTGTGCCGTCAGTGTAGAGGAAAAAGCAGGACAAACCTTTAGTAATTCCACTGACAGCACAAATTCTCCAGTATCTCTCGTCATCTTGGTAATGTCCAAGGTATTTACCTCGTAGTCTGGATTCGTTTTTATAGGTTTGAAGGTCGTCTGACTCTCCAACTGCGTGAACACTAATCCGTTAATGAACAGGTTAGGTTAGATTCCATAAATCATGTCCTTTACATCCTGTTTGCGACCTTAGCAATATTATGAGCTCACAATAATTCATAATGTTATCGATTCTAAAAATAAACAATGTTTGTAAGCTTAGGTCACATGTGTTGTAGGGACGAGGCAGTCGAGCGAGAAAAAGGTTATTACTTATTACATAATGGGTGCGTGTGCGCCTGGGGCTCGATACCGATGTACCGTTGTTCGAACAGGTTCCACGCATTGCTTCCCGCCCCGCCCCGCGACCCCCCGCGGCCACGTGCGTGCCTTGCACTCAACATTTACTTTCTACCCATCAAGGACCTTCCTGGTATAACCATGTTAACGCTTCATAAGCTCTAATGACGAATTATCCGAGAACTTAAAGTTGTCATGTGCTATGTTAGGGTCAATGACCTTGTATTAACAAGTTGTATAGGCGACACTAGCGCTTAAAGTGTCACTCGAAATTACGAGAATTCGCTTATCCAACACAAGCCCAAATGCAACTGGTAACAGCAACGCGAATATGACTTTTGTCAAAAAAAGAAATATTATTAACATCCCAATAATATTGAGAAAACTATATCCACCTCATACATGAGATCATTAGTTAGGGTGCATAAAATTAACGTTTAAAAAAATATTATTACGGTTTTCTGTAGATAAACTTATTTCCTTGTTTTAGGAATGGCATACTTCGGCGGTGAGATTACGGTTCCACCTAATAGGGGCGAGTCTATTGCTGTCAAGCAGAATCTTCGTCGTGGGTTGTATGTTTATTAGATCGTATCGTAGAAGGTTCTACAATACCCAAGGGAAGAGATAGGCTGGCCCTATTGCACTCCACCGGTAACCAACACGGCAGTATTTAATTTTGTTATTATTAGGCCTGAAGAGCTTTCTGAAACTACCATTAGGATTTAAATCACTATATTATTTTAACATATGGCAGCCTAGTTCAAAGAAACGGCATATGCCACTAAACATCACGCTACAACCCTTAGGAACCGAGCAATTAGACCAGAAAAACAGAGTTGATTGATAGAACCGAGTACTGCGGATTAATTTGAGGGTCAAAATATTAGCATTATTATGATTGTGATCAACAGGATCACAATCATAATAATGCGGGGTAGTTTCAAGCAATCTGCTTATTTTTTCTTTAATTACGTCATTAGTTTAATAGTAAAGTCAGTCCCCCGTGTTGTTGGTCGTTTGCCTATTTTACTTTCTCTTTTGCCTCCCGCTACCTCAAGGATGGAAGTGGATTAATTATATTTTTAACTCCTCTGTTTTACATTTGGGTAATTGGAAAAAAAAGTAATGAAAATTACAAAATTTCAAAATAGTACAATCTGTTTCCTGGAACTATTGTTTGACGAGACTAATTTCGTTCCACCCGCCCATTACTATATTTTCTGTATACAAAGATCAACGGCTGTGACTCACGAGCACACTGAGTAATGTCATTCGGGAAGTCCTAGCCTGGAGGAAAAGCCCTTTGTGGGTCACCAGTGAGGATTCTCGCGTACAACAGTCTCAGTAGTATGATGGGAAGGGGGAGGGGGAGTCACCACCGTCCACGTGGTGTATTTAAATCATTTTAAGATCACGTGTAACCCTACGAAGAATGTAAAGGCTACCTTATTATGGGCTGTAATATATTGGAATAACATAACCCAAGAAGAAATCCCCGGTTAACCGTATTAGCTTCGCGCCTTATTACATGGGCCCGAAAAACAGTAGAAAAATGTGTACATTTCACCTGCTCGCTCTAGTATGACCTAAAAATTATTTTCCTTTTTAAAAAAGGATACGAATTTTTAGGTCTAAATGCTATGGTTCTTTTCTATTCAAAATATTTATAAATATGTATATGAATGAAGCTTACAATATCAATATACCTTCAAAGTCGGTAACAGTTAATCCTACCATTATTCTTTTGTAGGTTCTAACAAAAGGAGATCTCATAACTAGAAGAATAACTTTGGTTAATCCAAGCAAGGCTATTCATGCCATGGTCATGTAGAACCACGTCATCGGTGTTGATAACTAGTGTCATCATCCATCCAACCGCTGACATATTCATTTTCGTCTTTATTGTTTATGCAATTAGGTTTCGTGTTCTTTAAATCATATGAGAGACAATATTACCATATACTTGCGTCACGGATTTTCAGTTTAAATGTTAACTGTATATGTTTAAATTATACATTAGTTTAAAAATAAGCTTTATGTTCAGCAAGTTAAATGTAAAAATCGCACGAGTAAAAGTAGCGAGAAGTGGGGCTGAGTCGCGAGCGCGCGGTTCAATGACCGAGTTTTCACGGGTTTGACAGCCTTCTGTTATATCATCGGTCGTTGTCATTGTCATTGCCGAAACAGCGGCGAGCGCCGCGCATGCTAATTTGCGACTTTTGAGTTTACGATTGAGATCACTTTTGCTTGTCGTGGAGCTCGTTTAAATTATTATTTTTCGCCGCCATCTACATTCGTGTCCGCGCTTCGTGTAATACGCAAATACTTATCTATATATTAAGATTTAATGATTTGACCTTCAATTGCATTTTGAGTATTTCAGTTTAAGTAAAATTTCGGCATCAAGGTCAATTAAAACATATAAGAGGCATAAATATATGCATCATAGTTATGTGGTAACCTTATTACATTTAGAATGTTTTAGAGGTCAATGAACTACTTTTACGTAGCTATAATAATGATGCCGGTTTTTTGAATTTTTGCGTTTACATATTATTAATATAGTAATATTCTGGGACATATTGTCTGAACCCAAATCAACATTTAGATATATCGTGGATTCTAAGACATAAATTGTTTTTATAATATAAATATCCAGAACAATGCATATCTGAGTTGAATGGGAGTCGAACCCACGACTCCTGACACTCGGCCGCCACGTCATACCACACAAGACGTCATATTCCTCTTGTAAGTAGACCACCCAACTCGTCATAGCATACACGAAACGTCAAGAATGATAATTCCAAACATAGTTTCAGTATTTACATACAATTATTGCGTAGAACAAAGGCTCACTCTGTCGCTGACATTGAGAAGTAACCAATCAAGGCCACTGCATATGTCGTAACTCCGTGCAAGGGTTGGATTACGTAACTCCGGCGTAGGTAGATCACGTGTGTGTTCAGTTCGCCTTGAAATTGAACTTGATAAGTTCAAGGTTTTGTTTTTGCACGACCCGGGACGACGCAACAACAATAGGCGCGCGTGTGTGCGTAATAGCCTCGCATGTTATAATTTCTGTAATTGCCGGCCAAAAAACGTGGACGATCATCTTCTCTCAATGTGATATATACTTGTATATATTTGAGAAATAGTATTATTTCTGTTATATAATATTAAGTAATAATACTATTGCTGATATAATATGAGTAATAATACTATTGCTGGTATAATATGACTAATAATATTATTGCTCATGTGTTTATGGTAGATGTATTAATTATAAATTTATACGTTTAGCATTTACTAATTGCATGTTTCTCAGTAATATATAAAAGGTAATATCAATGAAATAATAGATATCGTATATGGACTAAAGAAGCATATTTTGCTGTAATGTCTAAACTTAAACGGAGTGTTAGATAACATAACCTTGCTACCCCTGTTAGTTAAACCACTTTTAGTTTAATGTTAGTAGTTAAATATTTAAAATGTTTTTCTATAAACCTAGTATACTCAGATGTTATGGATAATATTCTTTAGTAATAATTATAAAATGTAAATAAATATGCAGTTAAAATATTATGTTATTAGGCTTATGTGGTATTTTTATACATTTTAATTAGTACTTCGAAAGATATTTCAACATTTAGGGATTAATTATCATTCAAAACAATGTAATGTTAATTATTTATCAGCATGTAAAACGAAGACGCGCGTTGATGTCTTTTGATTTGCAAGAACAAATCTTAAAGACCAGTCCAAACCAATCTAATTACTTAATTAAGAGTTAGTGGTTAATTTAATATAATTAATTTCTAATACTAACCATTAGATGTACAATTCTCCAACGATGAATGTTCAGATGAAAAATCCAAATTGTCAAATCCTATTGGGAAATGTTTGTTTATGTTTTCACTAACACTTAAAAATAATCCACATCTCACTTCTAACCGTCACTTAATAATAGAAAAATGTAAAAATAAGTCTTATCTTGAGATCTAAGTTGCTTTCAGTCTAGTTAAATGCAAATCGTCACTTGAGTATCGTAATATTAGAGGGCCATGTTAGAGCGTACTGCGACACGGCGTGACGCGCCGACACCTCCAGATAACTGATAAAATATAGCTCGGTTCATGGTCGGAGACGTCCTTCCTGCGCGGCTACCCGTGTACAGCGTCCGCCCGCCTCGGTACCTGCGCCCGCGCAACGAGCTGCTCTTCCGTACTCGCCGAGCGCGCGGGTGAATGAACTGGTGCGCGCGAGCGAGACGGAACACCATGGCTCGGGCCCCCCCGCGCCTTAGCCTCCCTCCCGCTTCTTTTACCAATGCCATGGTCGAAGCTGACAGTGAATCTGACTCCTCTATCAAGCAGATAATCTAGTACAAGTGGCCGAATCATGTCACACCCAATTCGCCCTTTGATTTAGCTGAAACTGAAATCAGTTTATTGATCGTGGGAAATATGGCGGCTACTATTTATTGAACTCTTCTGTCATATTATCAGATGTGTGTTTGATTTTTTTTAATTGACTAAAGGTAAAATTACTAATATTGCCGTTAACTCTTCTAATGTAATGGCCGAGGTTCGAAGTCACGACCTCTCGATCGCAAGTCCAATGGCTTAGCCACTAAGATCCTGTCACTTAATTAATCTGTTTGATTAGAACTTCTAACAAATTTAAATGCGATTACTGAATTGACATCCCGGGTTCAATTACCCGGGTAGTTGAAGTGATATTAAAACTGTTAAAAAAGCAGTAGTATCAACCTAGACCCTGGAAACAGTTGGTGAGATTGTATTGTTAGCCTCTGCTTCTCCCTATCGTCAATTAAATATTTTCTTTACTTTTTTTCGGACAGATTTTCGGGCAGAGAGATTTTCAAGAAGATAAACTTATAATAGCACCAGACATAGACCAGATTATCTATAATACATATAATAATCATCATGACATTAAGTGCCGATTCCCTTCACCTCAAAATCGGAGTCCGCCTTCTACATTTTCTTCTTCTAGTTTGCAACGTCTTAAGCATCAATAACAGTGAGATAACACTATAATTGACTGTGAGAGATTCATTAATTGAATATATTCTTACTTTAAGAACATTTTTGCATAAAAAAAAAATCACTTTGCCTCAATTTTTTTTAACCCCAACTTAGGTGGCAGACAAGCAGACGGTTCACCTAATGGAAAGCGGTTACCGTGGTCTACGTTACACACGTGTTGCTGACTCTATAAGAACAGAGAGTTTCTGTGCCGTCAGTGCAGAAAACAGAGCAAGACAAGCTTTTGGTCTTCCACTGAGAACACAAAAACTCTCCAGTGAGTTCTGGCTACCCTATTCACGAGGTTATTATGGCCCCGTTATTCTGTAGGGCGGAGGTACTTCCCCAGTCGTACTGCTCCTCATAAAAATATCAAATCAAATTCTAGCCTGAAAGCATTAAACTTCTTTCAACTTTCATCCTGTCAAGGAACCCATTCGCCACAATTATCAAATACTATCAGTCAAATATGTTATCTCACTTATTCAAATAATATTTGCGTCGAGTACTGATTATTTGCCACTTGCTGTACAAAATAAACATTATTTTTTATATTTATCTTTCTTTAAAAACGAATAAATAAAAATTATTTCACCTTGTTTGATACTAAACTGTCTTCAGCTTGACGGGCTAGTTGTATTTTAGGTTTATACACTAAGATGTATAAATGAGGTCCAACAGAACACGATGTTTGGTATATGGTCTAATGGGTGCTAAAGTATACACTAAATCCAAGTTTGAACGTCCAAAAAGTACAAGAAGGTCCAAATGTTCATATTTATAGATTGCGTTCAAACTTAGCAGGTTTAATGATAACAGAGGAAGTTCGTAAAATGTGTAAGGATAGAAGCAAAAGGTAGCATAAGCTTAACCTGAAAGGAAAATGGCGTATGTAGAATTTTAATATTAAAAGAACAGAGTCTACGCTTTTCCACTTAAAGGTATCATCCATCTCATTCCATACACGCTGTTAGAGCTTCCTCAGTGGTCAGTCCTTTGGTTTATAGGATATTTGACTGTATGTTGTACAGTCAGTAATAGATCGATCTTGATAAGCGAGTACTCAAAATGATCTTAAAGGCTCAAGGTTTTCCGTCTAACCTTCTGACATATATTTGCATTATCTATGGAATTATTAAGAACCTTTCACCGGAGTTTACGATGTGATGGGTATATCGTGCTGTACGGTTTCAAACATTTAGACATGTATACTAGAACAATCACAGCATACATATAATCACGCTTTTATCCGAAGGGTTAGGCAGAGGTGAATTAGCAGCAACATTTCACAATTCAATCCCACGTAATAGGAGGTGAGCCTATTGCCGTCATCCGTATACAATTGTTGACTCATGCCATGCATTTGAGGCTGAGTCTGGGCTGTATATCTGTCTGATGTTAAACAGCCCTATTCCTTAGTTGCCTTGACACCACGTGGGATGTAGAGATGTGGTGGTCCAAATTCTACTCTATCGGAAATCAAAACCAACCCTGTACCAACCCGCCTGGTCAGCGTGGAAACAGGAGGCCAAAGCCTCCCAGCATTGGGAGAAGCCCATTTCCAGCAGTGGGCTGCAATGGGCTTGATTGATTGATTGACCAGAACAACACGCAGTTCTGAATTTCGATTCATTTGAGAACAAATTATATAGACAAATTGACAGATTGTCTACACAATTTGTCCTTAGATAAATCAAAATTTTGAACTGAGTAGGTACCATTGTAAAATACATACCTTAATCTCTTTGTGTAAGCTATCCACATTATTATCTTGGTGTGGTTCCCAGTTGTAACCGAATTGTTCAGTTCTCCTCAGAGCCTAAGTTTCACTTACTCCTCTTCCTCTAGATTTGATCAATGTTAACCTCATACACTCTATTGATAACAGACTGATTTTCATTATCAATACTTATAGAGATCAATGAAAGGTAACTTGATTTGGGGACTGAAGTGAAGATCAAAAATGCAGTGAGATAGAGAGCAATACTTTTGAAATCTCAAGCTTTAGACTGAAATACACGAATTGTGGTCAAGGGTAGATAGAGTCTGTTCTAGTTTGAATTTGGAACACTAGCGGTATGCAATCAATAGCCATTCAATGATTTTAAAATAAACTTGCCTGAGAAAGAAGAATAAATAAATTTAAACATAGTAAGATTAATGTATTACTGGACTCTACTATTCATACAACTTAATTTGATGATGTATCAATAGAGCAGTATTGTACCAATTTTCTAGACTCTCTGCATTTTATAAAGATATTTATTCAAATAACATTGCCAATCGGCTAATTAAGTTTCATAATTTACCTACAATGTTCATATACATACCTACTTTAAGTATAATTTCTTTCTTCGTTCTAGAAGATGCTTATCATTTTGGCGCAGTTACCGGTTGGATACGTAGTTCACATCTCCGAGCCTGGGTTTCGTTTACTCTTTCTTTTTTGGTTTGGCTTCCATAACCAGTAAAGAGTATAGATAAAAATGTGATTAGGTGGTTTAAAATGTATAAGCTTCCTTTTGACTTCGTATCATTTTGTACGCCAAAGTGTATAGATAATAAGGCAAATTTGCATGCCCAATTTAGGCAGAACATGATGTACCTAGTCATAAGACACAATTTGTAACATCCTTATCACAATGTTCTAGCAAATAAAGATCTATTCTATTCTATTCTTATACGGCTGTCTTATAGAGCGACTGCCACTAGACCTCCCAACTCCGAGAGCGAAGCCTGCGCCAGAGCCTCGTCAATCAATCCACAGATACTGGCTTGCTAGTGAAGCTTATTTGGGCCTCTAAGATCTAATGATGATCTAATGTAGGGTACATTAGATCATCATTAGATCTTAGAATCAAAAGCTGTATTTTAGAAGGCACTGTATTTAATAAAGCAGTTGTTATGTTATGTCAATATTTAGGGAAGATTTTGTTACTCCTACGACTGGGTATTAAGTATTAAGCGGTTTTAATATAAATAAGATACGATTGTAGCATAAAATAAATAGTAGATTGGCAAATCAATACTACACACAGCTTTGACCAAAAATATAGAACATAACTCATGCATTGTGCTCAGGAACCAATGCAGCAATGACGGTAGAGGAAGCTCGCGATGTTTGTAAAGATAGAAGCAAATGGCAAACGGTTATCTTTGCCTGTCTTGGAGGGAGAAAAAATTATGTAAATGATAGAATAATTAAGTATATGATTGAGGAATTGATTTTGTTCTAGCATCGATTTTGAAACAACCTCAAAATTTTAAACAATTTTACAGGTTTTTTTCTAAAATCGTGCCAGAAAGATGAAAGTAGGATGCAAAATAAAATTTGTGAACTGTGCTTATTATGAACCTTTGACTAATGAATAATACAAAATAAAAAAGTTACCTTTATTTATTTTGGTTTGCTACATCAGTAATATAATTGACATGTGTGCATAAATAAAAAGTATGCTAAATGGTTGCTTTGTATTTATTTTATTGCTTGTAGTATCAACAGGCAACAATAAAGACACATTGCACATGTCTACCGCCGTAGTTATCAGGCGCAATCAAGCCAACTACAAAGAGTCTTTAAGTTTTCAAAATGGAAATGTACAGTTACGTCAGGCACATTACAGGGATATGGAACATCTGAATTATAAAAAAAAACTACATTATGTAAGCTAAATCGCGGCGTTAATCGTAGGCTTCGATCAAAAGATTTGCTCTACCTGCTGAACCCTTAACTTTTTTCTAAAGGGTGGCCGTTAGAATAGCATTGTAAAAAATGTAACGGTCCCTTTCCACCCAAACACACATTGCAACAAAAAAAAAACCACAATGACACAGAAACTTTAATGTTTCCTGGGACAAAAATAATTGCAATTTGAGAAATGTGAAAAAATTGTTTCGTATTCATAGTGTTTTCCATAAAAAAGTAAAGAGCGACTTATTGTTTAATGTGTTTTCGGATATGATTGATTGGTGTATTTTAGCCAGTAAAAAATCCTTCTAAAACCTTGCCCTTTCCAAGCTGTCACAACTATAAATAATTTCTATATGAAGTAACTATCGTTAATTTATATTATTTTTGTTTATTGTTTTCAAGAAGTCGGCACATTCACTGAGGGATTATAATAAATTTGACTTTTCAAAATAGTTTAATTATGAATATAAAAGTATCATTGACAAACCCGCATTTCTGGTATTGCTTGTAAAAGATTGTAAGAAAGAGTTTTATTACGTAGTAGCTGCTTGTGAAAAGAAAGGGTACGTTCTCGATTGGGATCATTGTTTAGCTACTGCCCACCCTCAGGGCGACGAATGTAACTGTGAATAGTCAGATAACTTTCCCAATGATTTATTACAACAGTAGCTGTCCCATACAAAAGTTTTACTTCTTTTAATGATGCCAATTGTTACAGTTTTTCTATTCCTGTGTTAAAATCTTTCGAAGAGTAGTCACTTCCACAAAGGATTTTTTGTATAAATTTCTAATATAATTAGCATTTCCACTCTTTGTTCTCGGCTAGACGTTGATAAACATCTAGGAGAATAATTAAAATTCCACATCGCATTTAATTTCAATGAACTCTAACTCGAACTATACGAATCTTTGTGTGTTATGTAAAAAGCTGACCAAGATGCTTAATAGTGTGCTGTATAATAGACGTGTATTAGGAAAAAAGAAGTGAACGCCCAAACTGGCCAGTTGGACGCTCCCCTCCACCGGCCGCAGGACGCGATCAGTGATTTGGGAGCATTGTCCTCGACCTTGAAAATAGATGAACTTACGTAACCGTCGACGCCCGAGGGCACCGAGTCTCCTCCACCAAATATTCCTTAAGTTTTTGCACGTCCCGTCAAATTGTAACAAAAAACCTTAGCTTTTAATACTATGGTAGGCTAGATTCATTATGTAGGTATGAGTTGCGCAATATTTTTTGGATTGTTGCTATACGATCTAAATCATTTATATTATCTGTTGCGTCACTTTCTCATAAAAGTGTTATTGGTAAGGGCTATGTAAACAAATTCAATGTTGAATTATTTGAAAGTAAGAACGCCGCCACGTGGCCGCGCCACGGCTCGAATTGTACAAAAGTAAGAATGTTACATTACCGACAATGACCTTTTGATTCCTCTAACTCTTTCAAATATCATTTAGTTTAACAATGTATCAATGTAATATCACAATAAAAATGTACTTATCATACACAATTATCCAAAGAGAAGTTAAATGGAGCAGATACATTTATAAAGTTCATTTAGAAATAAACACTTGTTAGACTGTTATTTCTTTGGGAAGTTTGTTTGATTAAATATGGTATTTTAATGTGGAGGTAAAACGCTTTCGAAATATTTTCCATTACAGTAGCCATGTCCTGACCAGTCTCGAGCTCTAGCTATCTAGAATGGCAAACTTTGGGTTATTTTCTGTCAGCATTATACAAATACAAATACCTTTATTAAAGTACATCACAAAGTAATACTTACGAATTTCAAGAATAATGCTTCAGCATTTACAGCAATATTCACAACGCAATAAGTAAGGCTTGTGAGAGAGAATAGAATCGGACAGCACTGTAGGTTGTTGTGTGTAACGAGATGTAAAAGTTCTTATCGCGTTGGCAGTGTAGATAGAAGTAATTAGTACTTGGAATTTTTAATTTCATATTTGGCTTATCGCTAAAATTTTCACACGCATCGTCTATTTCCTGAATCCAAAACATAACAATAAATGAAGACTAATTAGCATAAAAATCATCATATTACATCTAAATAAAATACTCATATAATATATACATTAACATGAGAGACTAAACATAAATTGAATTTGTTTTACTACGTAGCTACATAAGTGTAACAAATTCTATTCTACTCAAATTAATATGATCATAGTTGGTATTAGAAGTATCGTCAAGTTGCTAGCCGGGGTGATGTCATAACCAAAAGCAAGAATGCACAAAAAAGCCATTGTATAAAGAGTCGTGAGACTAGCTAGCTCTAGTCGACGAGCGTTGAACTCTTTTGAGTGCCGAATAGAGTCAATGTCTGCTATTAGCCAATTTATATGACGAGCTAACGACGTATGGTTTTTAAAAATCTCCACGTCATATGTACTGTCAATATGTATATAGGTACAACCGTGTTCACGGCTGTATTAAATATTTTTCGTGAAAATGGCACACAATGAGCAAGTTGTTTTCCACTTGTTTCCGACCTGTTATGTATTGTGTTTGGATAATATGCATGTAACCCGCATAAGTAGAGGTTTTTGACATTTGCGACAAAGACCGTGAATAATAATGGCATGTTTAAATACAAATAAAATTAGTCTTCGTCACTATCGTGTAAATTAGTATTGATTTTGCAGTGAACTCTTTGTAGTAACACATATATTTGTACCTTAAAATATGATAGCCTCACAATAAACATACTAATTGCGGTTTTCAACCTTAAAGTTCATTTCAGAATATATGAATATGTTAGACCACATGATGGTCACGTAGTAGTTCTGAAAGATTAACTTAGGTATCTGGAAATTATAATCATGTTGTTTATAGTGACATTTATATTTTAATTGGAGAACTGTGTATGCTTAGAGTAAACATAACATGATTAATGTTTTGACTTTCATTATTAATCTTTACTACAGTTCAATTTTTTTTTTATACCACTTAGGTGGCAGACAAGCACACGGCCCACCTGATGGAAAGTGGTTACCGTGGCCTATGGGCGTGTGTAAGACCAGAGAAGGCACAGTCGCGCTGCCGACCCTGTAAGCACAGAGTCTCTGTACCGTCAGTGTAGAGGACAAAGCAGGACAAGCCTTTAGTCATCCCACTGACAGCACAAATTCTCCAGTGAGCTCTGGCTACCCTACTCACCGCTGGGAACACAACACGAAGTTATTATAACGACGGTATTCTGTAGAAATATGAATTAAAGATTTTTACTTTAAATACTATATATACTTATACCTGACAAAATTTATCGACTACTGTATTCTCAAGTATACGCGATATATTTATAATTATGACATCAGTGTAAGTTGAAGGAACCATTCATGTTATATACTTATGATGAACGAAAGTTAGAGTCCATCTGGATAACCTTGAATGAACCGGATAGGTTACTTGCGGAGGCATATTGTTTGGTTACGTCTTCGTTATGAACAACTTATTTAATAAGTAGTTTCACTCTGCAAACCAAAGTCAGAAATTATACAATATGTTGTGTAATAAATATGTAATCAAACATGCATGAATTTTAAAATGGTATTGTTTGTCAATCTGCTGGTAAAAATAGAATGAATGCATAGAATATCTAAAGAGATCATTTACTGTTTTTGCACAAGTTATACCTACAAGAGTCTAGTTGCTTTAGGATTTTTATATATTACAACTAGATTTTAAAATAACGTGCAGTAGAAACAGTCTCTATACAAGACACAAATTCGCTCCTGTGTGGAATACTGCTCGTATATCTGGGATGGTTCAGCAAAGTACTTACTAGATGCTCTCGACAGGTTGCAGCGACGTGCGGTCCGCATCATTGGGAATCCCGAGGTCACGAACACCCTAGAACCTTTACAGATGCGTAGAGATGTTGCGTCCATGGCTATATTTTACCGTCTGTACCATGGGGAGTGTTCTGATGAGCTCTTCCAATTAGTCCCACCCTCCCCTTTCCTACACAGTACACATGCAGGTCTTAGATGTCATCCGCATACGGTGCAGAACATCCGATCAAGAACCAAGCGGTTCGGAGACACTTTCCTCTGTCGCACCATTAAGGCCTGGAATTCATTACCAGCTCGCGTGTTTCCTTCTTACTACAGTCCCGGGTCCTTTAAGCGGGGCGTGAAAAAGTATATGATGAGGCCGTCAAGCTGAGTGTCACCATTGTCACACGGTATGTGTAAGTAATGGTGACCCTCTTTTCTGGGACTTTGCCTTCAGCTTACCATCAGGCAAGGCGAAGTCTAATTGACGTGTCCTATATATAAAAAAAAATCTCTTAAGGAGGTAAAACAACAGGGGGAAGTACCAATAGCCCTACGGAATAGCGCGATTATAATAATATCGTGTTGTGTTTCCAGTGGTGAGTAGGGTAGCCAGAGCTCACTGGAGAATTTGTGCTGTCATTGGGATGACTAAAGGCTTGTCCTGCTTTGTCCTCTACACTGACGGCACAGAGACTCTGTGCTTACAGGGTCGGCAGCGCGAGTGTGGCTTCTCTGGTGTTACACACGTCCATAGGCCACGGTAATCACTTTCCATAAGGTGGGCCGTGTTTAAAAAAAAAATGTGATGACATCCGCACAGAAATTTATAACTGTCCATACTAGGGTGGTACTTTAAAAATCATTATAATTATAATACAGTATCCAGTGGGCTTTGATTTATGCTTTAAAAAAACATATTAATGTTAGATCAATAACCGTTGTTAAATAGTATTAAAACGGTCAAGGTGTCAAGTCCTCCATCGTTGACCATTAATAATGAACATAATCAAGTTCACACACAGGAGTCGAGTTCTAATGTTACAAATAGCGTATTTCTAAAGACTGTTTTGAAAGACTCTTTTTTTTATATACCACTTAGTTGGCAAACAAGCATACGGCCCACCTGATGGAAAGTGGTTACCGTGACCTATGGACGTCTGTAACACCAGAGGAGTCACAGTCGCGCTGCCAACCCTGTAAGTACAGAGTTTCTGTGCCGTCAGTAGAAGACAAAGCAGGAGAAGCCTTTAGTCTCCCCACTGACAGCACAAATTCTCCAGTGAGCTCTGGCTACCCTACTCACCGCTGGGAACTCTGTTTTAGAACGGTTACTATTAGAACCTACTATAGATTGGTCCCATGTTTGACAGGTTTAACTTAGTCCTCGGGAAGCGCAGTTCCCGATGGCTACCTTCAACTTGTTAAGTAAGTATATCTATGCATAATAATCAATTTATGAAGTTCTTGTGCATAGTCATGTACGCGAGCGATCATGTACATCAGACTACGCGAGCTAACGATAGCTAATTATTGCGAGCTAATTGAACTTTATTAGATAGATGCGAGTCACACTTTATCAATTAACGGACATGTATAAAGAAAATGTAGATGAATATATTGAATATAAGCATCTTTAAAATTTTATTTTCGGTATAACGGTTGAACGATAACACATTTACTGATTTAGCTATTAGAATTGCATGCCTATTATGGTAGAATATGGCGAAACTATGTACCTACTGGATATAACACCTTTATGTAACCCATATTTGTAATGAATGAATGAATAAATAAATAAATAAATAAATATATGTTTAGTTATAATATAATAGGTATAATTTGTTTAGTTCATGCATGTTTGATCTCGATACCCCTAGACATAGATTTGTTCTGTACAAGCTCGATTGTAATTAAAAGACGCATGGTTGACGAGTTCTTTGGGGGAGGTGCTAGGCACCTTCACAGAACTCATTCAGTGTAGTGACACCTACTGCAGACTATTCTTGTGCTTTTGTATTTTGTATCTTCTTATATATTTTCTTTCCTTTTGTAGCAATATGTATCGTATTTTAAGTATCTTTTATTTATTTATATTATTGTACAAGCAAACGTAATAAATAAATATTTATATGTGTAGACTTGCAATTAGCAATTATGTTTAACACAGTGTAATCTATATATTATTGTTATTAGTCTGTAAGCCTTCCTAAAAGTAATAAATAAATAACAGCAGGAGAAATGTCGAAAAGTTCTCGATTACAGTTAATTGAAATGATGACACGATATTGTAAATTAGTTGTATCTAAAATTTGAACCCAAAAACTATTTATTATTATTAGAAAAGACAAAAAGACTTAACCAAGCACTTTCAGTGGACGTTTTCAAAGTGAGAACTCCACACATTTTATAATATTTTTGTTTTGTTTCAAGTTGCAATATGTGACGATGGATTCCCTGCCTGTGGCGAGAGGTGCGATGATAGAATTTAGCCAAATAATTCGTCTGAAAACATACCATTGTACAGGCGGTAAAACACACAGCGATGCAAAGTCTCTTCTGAGGCTGAGCGGTTATACACCCCCAGTGAGTTTGGGATTGTCGACGATCCTTAGCGTCCGCCTTTGCACCAATCGAAGAGCTCAAGCTGGTAACCCAGTGCTTCATCGAAAAGGTGACAGCAATACCCTATATGAGGCCTGACCTGCGACTTATAGAGAAGAATTTGCCCCGCAGTGAAGTACTGATTCACCCTGTTTAGCACTATAAGTTCTCCAAGTATTTACAGGACTGGATATAATGACACCCAGGATTTTTTTTAAACCACTTATGTGGCAGACAAGCGCACAGCCCACCTGATGGAAAGTGGTTACCGTGGCCTATGGACTTGTGTAACACCAGAGAAGTCACACTCGCGCTGCCGACCCTGTAAGTACAGAGTTTCTGTGCCGTCAGTGTAAAGGACAAAGCAGGACAAGCCTTTAGTCATCCCACTGACAGAGCAAATTCTCCAGTGAGCTCTGGCTACCCTACTCACCACTGGGAACACAACACAAAGTTATTATAACCGCGGTATTCTGTAGGGCGGAGGTACTTCCCCAGTCGGACTGCTCATATACCTCAATACCGCCGTGTCCTACCTCCTAGAAGTTATATACCTACCTCCTAGATTCCAATACTCGCAGAGATAGTGCGTTAGCGTTTATGATCATACGGTCCGAGAAGCTACCATCAACGACAGCTTGGATGCTTCTGTTGAACTAAAAACTGGCAGTTCAATCGCACAGTCCCTTGGGGAAACATAAGATGATAGCTCTGCAAGTAGGCCTCTATGCCAGACACGATCAAAGGCCTTTGCTATATCGAGGCTGACCGCTAGTACCTCACCTCGACTTTCGATGGCTTGCGCCCACCGGTTTGTGAGATACAGAAGAAGGCCAATGTTATAAAGTGCATACTAGACTTATTACCATAATTCATTACACTTTTTATGACGACCATTTTCCCGTAAATCATTACCTCTCCATTGTCTTGAACAGTCATAAAATGAAAACTGCAACTCAGTTAATACAGCAGCTATTGGCAGCTACGTAGGTGCGTGTACTAAGAAGGAGTACAGTTAAAAATCAATAACTTAGGTAAAATAAATATATACCTAGTACTTGGTGTAATGTTGGGCACGTTTATCGATTGTTCTTGGAAATTTATTTTTACAGTCAATTTCCCACCAGCCAAGCTAAATTGCTTGTGTTAGCGATTGACTCATTTCGGTGGTATACTGTTTATTTATACTATTGTATGTGCTATTTGACACAAAATGAGAACACTGTAAATTCAGTAAATGAAAGTACTTATTAACTACTGCATAAAACGCGTGTATACTAATTCATCATCATCATGTCAGCCACATATAGTCCACTGCTGAACATAGGCCTCTCCCACAGACTTCCAGAATGACCGATCTAAAGCAGCCCGCATCCAGTGCTTCCCGGCGACCTTCATGAGGTCATCCTTCCACCTGGCCGTTGGGCGTCCTACGCTACGTTTGCCCGTACGCGGTCGCCATTCCAGAACTTTTTTGCTCCATCGGCCATCTGTTCTGCGCGCTATGTGTCCCGCCCATTGCCACTTCAACGAGCTAATCCGCTGGGCTACGTCGGTTACTTTTGTCCTCCTACGGATATCATCATTTCTGACGCGATCACGTAAGGAAATACCGAGCATAGCCCTCTCCATAGATCGTTGAGCGACTTCGAGCTTTTTCAGGAGACCTATAGTGAGGAACCACGTTTCAGATCCGCAAGTCATCACTGGTAACACACATTGGTTAAAGACTTTCGTCTTCAGGCACTGAGGTATGTCGGACGAGAAGACATCCCGTAGCCTCCCGAACGCTGCCCAGCCGAGTGCAGAGTATACTAATTAATTTAATGAAATGTATTTTATATGTGCTATTAAATGTATACTATATAATTAAATCAGATTTAGAATCTTATGCAAAATATGAAACTTTTCTTAAATTACGAGAAACAATTACTTTATTCATTGAAAGGCAGCCTCTATTGTGTAGCGGTAATGAACGCGACTGCTACGTAGTTCGATTCTCGCTCAGTGCAAATATTTGTCTACATTAAAATGGCCATTTGCATTGGTCTGGTCGTGCCTCGGAAATGACGTTAAGCAGTTTGTCCCGGTTTTCATACGAACATCTATATCAGTGGTTACGGGTAGTACTAAAAATTCTACTACTGTTCTAACTGCACTCCGTGCAAATCGGAGCCCAGACTCCAAAATCAAATCTTCGGATACAACTGGTATTAACGCTAAGATGAAGAAGAAATACACGATCACTGCATAGGAAATATCAGTAATAGTATATGTATATATTGAACTATTGAGCCAGTTTAAGAATTGCAGTCTAAAGAATTCGCTTATAGTTAGTAAGTTCTTAAATGTTGTGTTTGCATTTTATAAAAGAGTGCCATTCACAACGACCTAGGCGAAGGAACTTATATCTTCGGATGAGGTGTATAAAGAAAAAGATCATGACAGCGAAAACTCATCAGATATCTCTATACTTAAAAAATGTGTTTATACTTAAATTTGTGAGCATGGTGTGCAACTAACATGTTCTAAAGCATTCTAGCAACTATTTTCTGTAACTAACAATACTCTTGCGAGAATTAATAACAAAAATTTTAAAGTTCAATTTGAACATTGAAACAACGAAGAAAGCATTATGTGGTTATGTATTGCGATCACACGTCGTCGTAGAAGACTCGAGGTCAACGCTTTTTGGTTCTAGATTAATGTTCCGATAAGAACAAAGTGGATCAAACAGCGCTACGTAATTGTCTTATTATGATGTAGCATTTGCAAAATAATACTGGAGATGTTTGTGTTAGAAGTTTAAACTTCTTTGTTTTGTTACAGATTTGATCTCAAGATCAACTGGAAGATAACATGTGCAGCCTGAGTTTCTGCAGTCGCATTTATGAGGTGGGTTTTACTTTTAGTTTTTTTCCTCGTATACAAAGCTCTTAACTACACAATTACATATCCTCACGTCGCACCGTCACACGTCAATTACGTGTCCCTGATGGGGTTGTTGTTTAGAGGTTTGTATATCAGATGGTAATTCACTTTTGTACGCTCGGTTCGTCCAAGTATTTTGCATTGCGTTCGTGAGACTCTCCTTACACTTGGTAATATTATAGAGTACTTAAATAAACAAACAAAAGTAACGTACATACTCGATACTCGTGTGTATTTCAAATATAAGCCTTGTATTTGAAAAATGAATATAATATAATGAAAGCATAGTAACGCAATGAGAGTGGCATTATTTGTACTTCAATAATTTCTTCGAGGCACTTCAAGAAAACTTCTTTAAAATATTGTCCCATATGCGCTCTGCCATAAGCCACTACCAATCCAATCCACGATTCTGATCAACAATGCGCGAATAGCTCTTTGGCGTTGCAACGATGAAAACATCAGCCGAATCGACAGTCTGATACCTGACCAACGGATCGGAGGCAGCGACTTCGTATCTCGGGTGCGTCTCATCCTTTTGGGGGAAGAAAATTTCGCTTTCTAGAAAATGAAAACTCTGCTAAGGGCTGAATAGGTCACCTATCATCCTAAAAGAAGCAGCTCCGGAGAAGACGATGCGTCATATATCACACTCATCTTTATCAACGAAAGAGGGTAAGGCTCCCCGCACTCACAGTAAATCCACCTGCATAGATAGCCGCTGGGATTTCTGAGGACTACCTTTCTATGGTAAACACGAGATTACCAACATAGGTTCCAGTGACGGAACACCGCCTGGTTTTAGTCGAATTAAATTTGAAATACCTCTTAACTGTCAACCCCATTTAGGTGGTACCCGAGATTGTTTCCATGCGAAAAAAGGGGCTGATGATTAGACCACACGAAAATATACTAACATTAGTTCTGATATCACAGGCACCATGTAATTTTTGTTAGGTCGATTTCAACTTGGAAACTTCTTCCTTAGGAAATAATGAATCACTGACCGAGGAAGAGTATGAGGTGTGAATTCCCTGAGACAGCGCTGATGTCATGGACTAGTTTTGTGAAGCACTTTGTTTGTGGATTTACAAAGTATAGTTTACCTCTACTGGCTGGTATTGGCCGTACGAATTGTGCATACGACTTAACGCCGACCCCCTTTATTTTCCTAAGTAAGAAATGTAGAGTGTGACGCATTTGTGCAAGCTTCAATGAATTTGACGATGAAAAATCATTAATATTTATATTCTTTACTTATGATTTTATGGAGATGGCATATAATTAATCATATTTACAATTATTGGGAAAGTGAAAGTATGCCGTGTTGGTTGGTTATAGAATAGGACCACTCCATCTCTTCCTGTAGGTGTTGTAGAAGGCGACTAAGGGCTAGGGTTATTCTCCATCCGACAGTAGACATACAGCCCAGGACTAAGTGCCCGCTTAGTGGCAACAGCTAGCATTGCCCCCTATTACGTGGGACCGAAAATCATAGTTGGAGAAATATGGCTGTTAATGTATCTCTGCCTACCCCATCGGGGAATTACAGCCGTGAGAAATGTAGGTATGTATGTAAAAGTTTCGACGAACGAAGTTTCTATTATTAGTATATAATTAATATTATATACTGATAATAGGAACTTCGTTGAAAAGAGGTTGATCGCGGAAATTGGCCGCCGTATCCACGACCAAGGCGGTGACCCCGCTCCGGCTCGTTCTTGGGGCAAAGGATGGCCATTGTTGACCCCTTCGCACCGGGAACGATACGGAGTGGGTTGTTCGAAGCGCCGAGATCGCAAGTTAATTTTGTGTATTTGATACTAATCAAATTGTACATTAATTATTATCCATAGTTAATAAAGATATTTAATTAATATTATCTATATAAAACTTTTCTATTAGATGATGTTAGTCTTAAATGTGTAACTAAAATTACAGTAAGCATAATAAGAGCTAGCTGAGGTTGCCTTGTTAGTTTCATGATCATAAATTTCTGCGTGACGATAATTTTCAGAAGCAGTATGAAGACTACATGTTTTCAGCTGCAAATTCTATGAAAACATATCTAATAAGTGAAGTTGTAGCTTATTATGTCAATAAATTAAAATCATGAACCTGGCTACGATAAGTATAAATTACTTGATGGTGTCATGTTGTGTTCCCGGTGGTGAATAGGGTAGCCAAAGCTCACTGGAGAGTTTTTGTGCTGTCTGTGGGAAGACAAAAGGCTTGTCATGATTTTGTGTTCTGCACTGAGGGCACATAAAATCTCTGTTCACTCTCTCTCTCTCAGTGGACTCACAACCGTGCAGCCGACCCTGTAGGACGGCAGCACGGTTGTGACTCCACTGATGTTACACACGTTCATAGGTCACGGTAACCACTTTCCATCAGGTGGGCCGTGTGCTTGTCTGCCACCTAAGTTGTATAAAAAAACATTTAGTAGTAACTACTGAAGCATTTCAGTTGCATTTAAGCTCTTCACGGGAAACTTATACAATGTTACAAACATATCGATTGACACAATAATAGTTGCATTGAAATAATTGCAAGAAAATGTCGGGCGGGGTATTGCCTAGTTTTCTATGCATTGAAGTTGAACGCACAGTGGTGGCGGCAGCGACGGCGACGGAGAGGTGGCGGTGTGCGTTGAGTCAAGGTAAGTGTGCCGACGGCCGGGTATGACCTAGTGCGGCTCCCCCACCCTGCTGCTCAGTTCTGCACTCGCGAAAGTTCGTTGAACTTCCAGCAGAATTCTTACAGGCATACGCGACGGTTACATTACCGGAAAGAAGTTGCAATCACCTATAGCGCCGCATCGGTTGCTGCGCATACAATAGGGCTCGACTGCCTTCGTCGGCTACACTGAGCCACACTCAATTATATATAAAGCACAGTGGAATTAGAACGATTCTACTTTAGCTACATAATGTTCATACAATTAAGTAATTAAATAATACCGTATTCATTCATAAATGCTGTAATTAAGTATCTCAAAAGATATTATATCTTTAATCTTTCCACTAAAATTAAATATTCGTAAATGTAAACTGTTAATACATATTAAATAATCATATTGTATATCAATAAATTACCTATTGAGATGAAAAATAGTCGTTTCTATATAAGCAAAACCGCGGTAGCCTAGTGGTATGGGTAATGGACTGCTGAGACGAGGTCTCGGGTTTGATCCCAGGTTTTACCATGGCACACACCAAAGACATTTCGATGCTTTTCGAAGTTATGAATGTATTTATCGCAGGTTTATAAGTGTCCGGTTAACGGCAAAAGGCTCGCCACCTATTACATTGGGACCTAAACATAAACTGGCGAAATGTGGGTGCAAGCTCTTCTGCCTACCCCTTCGGGGGTATAGGTGTGAGTTTATATTATGTTATGCTATGTCTATATAAGCAGTTATTTCTATGAAATTTGTTTTAGTATGCGGATACAAAAATTAATTATATAAATCTGTTCATCTCTATTCTTGAACTTGATGTCTATCAATATCTACTAGTAAAATCAAAAGATCATTGACAAGTGGCATTTGTTATTACGTTTTATGTGGTCTATGACTTTTCATGCAATGGCGATGGGATAGGTTCAACATGCAAGCAGTGCCGTGAAGCTGCAATTTTTTGTATGGTGGATGTATTTTCCCAGACAGTTCAAAATAGACTAGAAATCCCGTTATGACTTGCCTCTCTAATATGGTAGGTATGTTATTATGAAATTAAGTTTAAAAGCACATTTAATTTCATTGTATGCTATTTGCATTTCACTTGTCACCGTAATCATCATGATCTAATGGATGAGCAGAAGGCATTATTAATTCACATTTAGGTATTTATACTTGCATTCATTAAATAAATCTAAATAAAGACAAGTTTTCCTTGTTTTGTCAGATAAACCAGTACGTTGTACTGCGGGCAGAACGAGTAAGAGTGAAGGAAAGGTGCGAGGCTCGAGCTTCGAATTTCTTGGTAGAATTATGTTAATTCGGTTTATTATGTCACAGAGCTGCCGCCGCGAGTTTCGTGAATCATGCGCTCACGCACCGCTCGTATTATACATACACCGTTATTACTTTCTACGAAGCCAATGGATTCTACTAATATCCAGTTTTATGCTCGACTTTTGTTAAGTTGATGTTATAGGTAAAACTATAGTTTTGTCCTCAATATATATTTTAGGTCTATTTTCGTCGTAATTGATGGTATTAGTTAGGGATTAATTTTCATGTGAGGTTTTTTTCCTGAAATCCATCTTAAAACATCAGTCAGTTCATGTAGTACGTTGAATTTCGCAAAAACACCTGCTAAATTTTGAACTGATGTAGTATTTCAAGCCGGGGTCAAAAGCTTTGTAAAAGCGATTAGAAAGACTCTACAAGGATACAGGCGATTCTCATTCCTGATCGTTCCTGTTATAGAGGCTGGTCGTCGCCATCCAGATTGGAAATTCAGCATATGTCATGGGCACTTTTGCACCGGGATCGTTCACAAGTACAGGGTTTTGTATAATTTTGAAATGAATAAAATTATCGGAATTTAGTGATGAATATTAATTTCCATGTGTTACCTTTTTCTGGTATTTTGATGATTAAAAAGCATTTAATTAGTTATGAATTTCTATAATAATATCTTCTTATTAATAAAAATATAAAATTATGACATTAAGTATTATTTGATTTAAAATAATGGCCAAGTACTTATATATGTAGATGTATTCTCCAATTACCAAATTGTCGAAGTGTTGTTAATTAATTAAATGCACCTCTTTTGATACTCCACCTGCGTGTAACTTGCCTCTGCAATTCTCAGGGTATGATTACTTATACAACACCTGTCTCGAACATGCAATGCGTAGAGATGAACTGTCAGCAGGTAAGCATTAAAAGTGTAGATGTGAACAGGTGCGATAAGAGGAGAGCAAACTTTGGCATAACTGCATGCAGGATTTAATGAGAAAAGCGGATATACTGACCAAATTAAATAGGGGTTGAGGAAATGAGGATGGTGATGATTAGACCTGCCCACAGTGTCGATGAGGAACATTGTATATGGATGAGGAACAAAAGTGTTATATTTTTTTTTATACCACTGGTGAAAAGTGGTTACCGTGGCCTTTGGACGTGTGTAATACCAGAGAAGCCACACTCGCGCTTTTAATGAGAAAAGCGGATATACTGACAAAATTAAATAGGGGTTGAGGAAATGAGGATGGTGATGATTAGACCTGCCCACAGTGTCGATGAGGAACATTGTATATGGATGAGGAACAAAAGTGTTATATTTTTTTTATACCACTGGTGAAAAGTGGTTACCGTGGCCTTTGGACGTGTGTACCTAATACCAGAGAAGCCACACTCGCGCTTTTAATGAGAAAAGCGGATATACTGACAAAATTAAATAGGGGTTGAGGAAATGAGGATGGTGATGATTAGACCTGCCCACAGTGTCGATGAGGAACATTGTATATGGATGAGGAACAAAAGTGTTATATATTTTTTTATACCACTGGTGAAAAGTGGTTACCGTGGCCTTTGGACGTGTGTAATACCAGAGAAGCCACACTCGCGCTGCGGACCCTGTAAGCACAGAGTTTCTGTACCGTCAGTGTAGAGGACAAAGCAGGATAAAGCCTTTGGTCTTCCCACTGACAGCACAAATTTTTCAGTGAGCTCTGGCTACCCTACTCACTGCCGGGAACACAACACGAAGTTATTATAACCGCGGTATTCTATAGCGTGGAGGTACTTCCCCAGTCGGACTGCTCAATTGGGCGGAAATACCGCCGTGTTCTACCTCTTACAAAATTCCATTCCGCATGAGATTTGTAACATTGGTCTATGTATGTAACGTGTATTTAACTTGTGTATGAGCGGAGAGTGTGCTGGAGGAGTGTGCTGGCGACCGCGGTCCGGCCAGTGCGGCCGCTCTGTAACGGCGCGATCGGGGCCGATGAACGCTGCTGGCCTTATTCCGCCAAACTATCGCAAGCGAGAAACGCGACGCGTACTTTCATTGTCACCTCACTGTACGCACACACTTACCATATAAAGCTTCTATCAAGCCTAATATATTCGCAAACTTAGTTATTTGACGTTCTAATTACCTATAATATTCTGTAAATGTCAATTCAACATTTCGCAATGACTTGCAGTATTATACTTGTTACGGTATTTTAAATCGATTTTCCGTAGTTGATATTAATATTATCAAGCATTATTTTCTTTTGTGCTTTTAGTACTTTTGTAAAATTTCTTCGTGAATAACATGTTACAATGTTGATTTTAATCTCTTGCGAAATATACTTAATGCATGAATACTTGTTATCACTGAAAAAGATCTGTGTGGAGAGGTCAGCTACGGTATACAATTGTGGCATAGAGGCTCCGTGGCCGGTAACAATGGCGCAACACTCGCCGGTTGAAGCGGCGGTCGCTAGCGCCGCGCGCGCCGCACCGCGTCGAACCATGACTTTCAAAGTCACTGTCAAGTTTAAAACAAATAGATAAGATATTATCGATTGTAATACTTACACAATAAATTATTAATGTAAAGAAATATAATTAATAATTATTAATACATACATATAATCACACCTTTATCCCTGGAGGGTTAGGCAGAGGTGAAATAACACCCATTTCATCAATAATTGTATTCGGTACCTCGTAATAGGGGGTGAGCCTATTGCCGTATTCCGGGCACTATTGTCGACTTAAGCCATGCATCTGAGGCTGAGTCTGGGCTGTATATATCTGTCTGATGTTAAACAGCCCTATCCCTTAGTCGCCTTGTACAACACCACATGGGAAGAGATGGGGTGGTCCTAATACTATCCTGCTTCAGAAACCACGCGGCAATTTAAATTATTAATACTATCCCGAATCCCTCCAGATATTATAATTAAAATTGATTTTGTCTTAATGTGTTAATGTTTTAATGTGTTTATGATTTGATTTCTTTACTTCACGCCTATTGAAAGTCCAGCAAACACTTAAGTATATGTTTACTGTTAACACTTCCAATTATCAATATTTGTTTATTGGTACGAGTTAATTACTTATTTGCGTATTTTAAGTGTTTTAAGTTGCTCTAAGCATTTCTCTAAGTTTCTTAGTCAGAGGTCCTAGGAACTTCTGATTTCACTAGACTAAGCCTCCACCGAAGGTAACGAGGGTAATCAGCGTGTCCTATGGTGTCATTGCCAGAAATGGGCAAGATTGTGCGAAGGGGGAAAGGAGAAGTCGAAATGGAAAAGGATCTTTGGCCTCAGAGCAGAGAAAGCCTCGAATGCAATCAGGACCCAACACTCTGTCAACAATGATGATGAGGAACTCCCGAACTAAATAATAGTTGAATTTGTTTTAATAAGACTGACTAGTAACCACAAGACCTGGTGATGAATGTGGTATATTTACCTTTAATGACACTCTACTTAGTAAAATTTTCGTAGTTCTCGCAACACTGTTACCTACACTTCTCTGTCTCTCTCTATACTCTCTACTCTTCATATATTGGCTAAGTTTTGACGTCTGTCGGCACTCTCAGACTGTCATGTTTTTCTTTTACTTTCATTCCCTTTTATTTGTTTTACTTATCCCCTAAAAAGTCCAATCCTCTCTTTTTTTTCTTCTGTAGGTGCGTTCTTCGCTTGTTTGCCACCAAAGTTTAACAATAAAAAGGAAAACAGTTTCCTGTTAACGACTAAACTGGTTGTGGTGTAGAACTTTTAGTGTTCAAGTCGTAGGTACATTTAGATTGTATTGCAGTCATACCTGTATATTATACCTGTAAAGGTTAGGTATGATTGAATCCTCCATTATACACGCTCTTTTCATAATTGGAGACGAACACCATCAGCCTGGAATTATGGAAGCTGTTTGGAAGATTGGGAGTTTTTTAATATTAGATTCTTCTTCTTCATTTAAGCGTTGATCCTAGTGGCATCCGAAGCTTTGACCTCGTAGTCTGAGCTCCGCTTTACCAGTCTAACTGCAAATTTGACTGAACTTCGATATATTCGACTAGTTTTTAATATTAAAATATTTGAAAGTTATCATCATCATCTTAGCTATAATACCGGTGACATTCGAGGCTTTTATCTGGGAGCCCGGTATCCCATTCTCTATTTTTTTCCTTTTAGAAGAGTGCCTGCCGTTTGACATCCACCCACGTCAGTGAATCTGTAAACAATAAATAAATAAATTAAATATTCAACAACATTCTTCACAACGCTATCTACACAGTAGGTTGGAGGTTGGCTTGGACCCCGAAGATCTTGGTTAGCCTTGTACCTGTACTCTAGTCTTACCAGAGTATTCGTTTAGATAGTATTATATTTTAAATACTAACGTTACCAGTGTTCGCAAGTCTCATCCTTGATTTATATGCGAGAGCTCTGACGGTGTTAAATTAAAACTGTCTTACGTAGGTTGATCGATTAAAACAATCGCAGTATTTTACTGCAGCTAACATTAAAGCCATCAAGGATAGCAAGCGGGCTTTTTTAAAGCGGTTCAGTCACGCCCCTTAGGAATTTGATTGCCATAATTGGATGTAGGTTTCTTTCGAACTGTACAAGTGTTCCCGCTCTAATTTGTTAGACTCCTAACTTAAATTATCATTCTAGTACCAGTAATCTAAAAGGCGTTAAGATCTATAGGGAAGCTAAATGATGTTTTACATATGTCCCCTTTATATATCCAAATTTATATTTGCATGCAAATTTTACTGCAATTGAATTATTTACAAAATCTATTTCTCTTTCTATATTTGTTTTTGAGAACTAACAATGTTATCTGTAGATCTGTTGAAAAAGAAACACACAAGGTCTAAGTTTATCTACTTTTTTCATTTTACTGAGGTAAATTGCAATTAAAAATTATTTCTTCTAGTTTAATGTATACAGCAATCAAATATAAACTAAATAGTACAGGGGTGAATCTTTGACATTGTCTTGGGCATTGTGAATTAATTATGGTGACTTGTCATGTATATATACGTATACGGTATTGCTAGGTAATCTATAGATTATATTTTGTTTGTACGCTAAATATCCTGTAACTATAATGATAGTTTGCAAATTCAACACGGCTGTAGCAATGGAGAACTCGTCTAATTAACTTCAGTGTAAGTTGCCAAAAAACTTTTTATGTGAGCTAAACTAGTACATGAAGAGAGGAAATAAAAACTCACCTCGAAAAGTATGACCGCATTTTGTAGTGTGCATTCTCAATCTAATGATCTAACAGGGTTATTATTGGCGTTAATATGAAACCAATACGGAAGGAAAGCTGAAAAACCGTGACAAATAAAGTACTAATATCGCACGTTGCAATTGCTAATCATCGACAATGACGACCTTGTTTCTATAAGTCTATATAAAATTAACACGTTTTTCCATTTCTCTCTAAGTTCATGTTGGTGAGTGAAAACTGTATGGACGTGCGGACGTCATTCCACTTTTCCGAGGCATCGTCGGTGATTTACAAGGTAGCAAGTGTTGTTTGAGCTTCATCATTGGACTGAGCTGCCCCTGTATTATCTAATTACAAGATCGTATGAGGGAAGGTGGTAGTTCTAATGACACTGGCTAGACGTATCCGCAGAAGCGGGCGTCGACACGCCGTACGATGCATTTCGCCGCTGCAGTGTGCAGTAGGTAAGTGTGTCAATGCACTCTAATCCCCTCTTGCTTCTCTCTGCAATCACTCATGACAAGTTCAGCTTGTCTAGACTCCACAAGCCCTATGTGGAACAGTATTGTAAACAAAAAATATGAAATTGTACTCAATATCAATGCTATTGATGTTAAGATGCTATTGCTACGTAAATTCCTATTACCCGATATTGCGGTTACCGATAAATATGTTTTTTAAATGTCATTGCCATCGTGAAACAACCTACTTGCTTTTAAGTAGTAACCGTGACCATTTGACGATTTGCAATACCTGTGCCTGTGTTGTCAAATTTCTAATAACTTAAAACAGGTATAGATAGAGTCACCTCATTAAGAATGCAATATACGTAATATTCGTAGGAGGTAGGACACAGCGGTATTTCCGCCCAATTGAGCAGTTCGATTGGGGAAGTACCTTCACCCTACAGAATACAGCGGTTATAATAACGTCGTGTTGTGTTCCCAGCGGTGAATAGGGTAGTTAGAACTCACTGGAGAATTTGTGCTGTCAGTGGGATGACTAAAGACATGTCCTCTACACTGACGGCACAGAAACTCTGTGCTTACAGGGTCGGCAGAGCGAGTGTGGCTTCTCTGGTGTTACACACGTCCATAGGCCGTAACCACTTTACCACTTTCCATCAGGTGGGCCGTGTGCTTGTCTTCCACCTAAGTGGTATAAAAAAATACAATTCAGCACCTTTATAACATGTATATATAATAGCAGACATGTAGTAAGAAGCAATATACGGGTTCGTTACCCTGTCTCGTTTTCATTTGCGTGCGCCACAGATACTGGTTACTGCTGAAAAACTTCCAAGTTACATCGCACACGTCTTGATCAAGAATTAGCCAAATGCATGCAAATCTTATCTCCTGATTAGATGAGCTCACTGTTATGATTTCGATTAATTTGGTTTTCTCTTTATTTTCTGTCGAGTTCAAGATAAAAATCTTAAAGTTTAAAAAAATGCCTGTTTAGTGCGAGTCGGACTCGCATTACGAGAGTTCCGTACAAAATTGTATTCAGGGAAAAATTAATGCATATGCTACATAAACCACAATATATTTTGATTATGTTGACTTACAAGTTTGATTTTTAGACAGATCGAAGACGTTACAGACCTGAGTATGTGGTATGAATTTCATCTTGATACCTCCACACGTACTTGAGAAAAACAGATATTTACATATAGACAGATTAAAAAATAACGAAGTGATCTTAAGGGGTATGGAACCCTCTTGAGGTACGGAACCCTACAAATAATTTTAGGATTCTGTACCCCATTATACTGTAGGAGAAAAAAGTTTGAAGCAATAAGTATGCTAACTATGCCTATACAATTTAATCGACATCTAGGATGGGACTTTAACCTCTGAAACAAACGTGAACAAAATTTGCCGCTATCTAGGACAGGTTCTGGTTTAAAAACTTCGACTTTAGTGAAGTAGCGAACTAAATAAACCTGCCGAAACGAATTTAAACTATTTTAGAATACTTGTGCCCCTGATTTTTATGCTTAAAAGTTGTGCTCGTGTATTATGGTGTAAGTGTACGTTTTTTGTAAGTGGTCACCGTGGCCTATGGACGTGTGCAAAACCAAGAGAATCACACTCGCGCTGCCAACCCTGGAAGCATTGAGAGTTTCTGTGCCTTCAGTGTAAAACACAAAGCAGGACAAGCTTTTGGTCTTACCACTGTCAGCACAAAAACCCTTCAGTGAGCTATAGCTACCCTACTCACCGCCGGGATCACAACACGAGGTTATTATGGCCGCGGTATCCTGTAGGGCGGAGGTACTTCCCCAGTTGGACTGCTCCATTGGACGGAAATACGCTGTGTCCTAGGTGTATTTAACATCAGACCTTTTTTCCTATTACAATGAGAAATATGTTCTAAGGTGAAATGAACAACAGTCTCCAACAGATTTTGGCTACATTTGTCGGTGGTAATTTAGAAGAAGTACGAAGCATACATCGTCATAAATATCGCATATCGATAGCGAATTTATGAATACACAAGAAGGTCTCCAGTTACAGTTATAACCCTTGGTACTGTCGGTCACTCAATAGTTCGTATCTCTTAAGGTATCTCAGAAGCTGTTGTTAATTACACACTCTATTGCCTTCGTGGGAAGGGACGTGATTGGCCTATAATAAGAAGGGTTAGTTCTAAGATTAAACAGCCTTTATAAATAAACAAAATAATCATTCTACTATTATGAAGGATACTAGATTCGTATTTACTTTTAAAATTTTAAGCTATCGAATAGTTTAACTACTACATTTACACGTATAGTGGTATCATATAGGTAATGAGTCAGCATTATTAAAGCTAGCTGTGGCTTTTGGTTGGGTTTTGCAAAATTAATGACCTGCAAACCTATTTTGGAGCTCTAACGTCACGTCGATGTTTCGAATATATATTAGCTAAAGGTTGAGCACTAACGTTAGAGATGATTACGGATCGCTGCCAACATTAATAATAAGGTTATTTGCAAACAACGTGCAAATTTGATGAATACTAAATGAGCTGTATAAGCCTAGTGGTAGCGGTAGCCTCGTGGTATGGGTGGGACTGCTGAGACGAGGTCTCGGGTTCGATCCCAGGTTTTACCATGGCACACACATGATTTTTCAATGCTTTTCGAAGTTATGTGTGTATTTATCGCAGGTTTTAAAAGTGCCCTATATCGCAGGTTTATAAGGTTAATGGCAATAGGCTCGCCACCTACACACTACCACATTGGGACCTAAATATAAACTGGCAAAAAGTGGGTGCTAGTACCTCTGCCTACCCTTTCGGGGATAGGCGTGGGTTTATGAGTTTTTGAGTCTGTATAGTTATACATGTGCAAAGTACTAGTAATTAAATAAAACCTACTTTTTTGAGGAATGCGTCATAATTATTCTCAGTAACTTACATAAAGATTACATTAAATTTTAACAAGCCTTTCAATGAGCAATATTTTATTTTTCATACTATTAACACCATGTTGTAAATCATGGTGTTGGGGTTACACGGACAGGTGGGTGCGCAAGCGCATTGCGCCGAGTTTCCTATCCGTATCTAGGCGAGTGACAGTAGCGGCTTGCGAAAGTGCACATAATTGGATCGGCGCTTTAGAAAGGGGGTTATGAGTTTGTAAGTGCAACGAACTCGCGTGCATTTCTTCGGGAAGATGCAGTTCACTCCGCCGCCGTGGAAAGCGCGCGCTTCCAGGAATCAGCGATACGTCGACCAATCGTTGCGTACTCGTTACGGCTCTCTCACCCTGCAAACGCTTAAGGCGAAAAGTGAAAATAATTACACTAAACATTAAACTCTTTTTTCCTTGCCTACTATAAAAGATTTTTATATAGTTTCACTTCTAAAAAGGCTTTTGTACCTTTTAATTTAACCTTTTACTTACCTGGTTAATATGTGTTTGTCATCTAACATTTGGCTGTTCCAAATAAATAGGGCACGCTGCTGATGTCACAGAAAAACTATATCACCTGGCGAATATTGTTGTGCTCAGAAGATAGGACAAAAAAAGCAAGCTATTATGTTCATTATGCAACTGTTAAACAAACGCGTTATAACGGGGCCAAAGGGTTACGCGACCATATGCCTTGCGGTTCATGCGCCGGATATGGGTTAAGTAATCACAGACGTTTTTATATATCCTCCATAATAAACCCCTTTCTTTTGTTAATGGCGGTAACAGTAAACTTAATATTAAAAAAGCCGATGTACGGGTGGCATGTTAATTAAATCGGTAACAATCGATGCCATTTTAGCTCTTAGATCGGCTCGCTGATGTCATTTTTTATATGTTACTAGAAAATACAGATCAACAGCTGTTATTATCGATGATTATTTTTAATTTTTTTATGGGTTACAGTATTTGCATCTGTTATGAAGAATGGTACTTGGAAGAATAGAATTACAATAATAGTTCAATTTTCTTGTTTTAATGTTTCAACTTACGTATTTATTTATTTGTTTACACGGTATCAGGTATTTGTGATTGAAAATGTGCCTTTATTGCCTCAAATTAAAATCGCACTGTTCTTTCCATCTAACGGTTACTTGTAAGATATTACCACGCTGCTCAAAGGGTGCCAATTGTTGTATGGGTACCTGCATCGCCCGCATCATTATGCGGGTATGCAATAAAAGTTAGTTAGTTTTCTTTGTTCCATATGTGTTTAACTCTTTGGCGCACAAAAATAGATAAAAATCTAATTTTTATTACCTATTATTTCTACAATGCCTTTGTTCTGTGTCGATACAAGTTTGTGTGTTAGTAACAGGCAATTTGTTCTTATTAATAACTATATTTTTAACAATGTAATTTAATGTTTTATATTATTGTTATTTTATTTTATGTGATTTTGACGTATTACTCTATGCAATGTAATGTAAGTATGGGCTAACTGCCTGAAATAAACGCAATTTAATTTAACATAACATAAACTCACGCCTATATTCCCGAAGGGGTAGGCAGAGGTGCTAGCACCCACATTTCGCCAGTTTATGTTTAGGTCCCAATGTAATAGGTGGCCAGCGTGTTGCCATTTAATTTAATTTAATTTAAATTATTCAAACCAAACATTTATGGAGACACGTTACTATTTATGTAGGTATGAATATAAGTTATTAACAAAGTACATGTTCCACTTCAAAATATTTTTAGATATAAAGCTGGTGCTCTGCCGTGTTGATTCTTGGTGGAGTGGAATAGGGCCACCCTATCTCTTCTTGTGGGTGTCGTAAAAGGTGACTAAGAGATAGGACTATTCTCCATCCGACAGTAGACATACAACCCAGGATTAAGTGCCTCCTTAGCGGCAATAGGCTCACCCCATAATACGTGCTACCGAAAAGTATAGTTGGCGAAATGTGGGTGCTAATACCCCTCTGCCTATAGGATTACAACGTACATGTGTATGCAGCTGGTGTAAACTGGTGACTCTAAACTGATTAAATACCTGCAGGTTCTTTATTACGAATGCAGATTAAATTAACTTAAAATATATCTGTATACGTTGAGTGTGGTGTGATCTTCTTTTTTTAAAATATGAAAAAAGGTCAATATTAGTTAGGAATCGTTTAAAAACTGATGGGGTATCTTTAGTTTTTATTGACTACCAATAGGGTTAGTAGGTATTACTGTCAGATTAGCTCAAAAAATGCGCACACAAACAGTAGCCTTATATATATGTATTTAAGATACACCAAGGTGTAAGGATTGCATTCCATATATGTATAGATCAAACATCCGGACAATCCTGTGACTATTACCTTAGTCGAATTTGATTTTTGATGTCATTGATTTATATTCAATTACTACAGAGTATCTAGATGAATATAAAAACTAAAATAATATTTATACCTATTCAAAATTGTATGCACATATTATATTACTTACTGTTAATGATTACAATTGACAGTAAGTAACATAGTATTTCACTTGACCACAAATACTACCTGAGTGAAAAAAAACCAAACTGGAGGCACAAGATAATATTGTATTTAAACCTCAAATTGGTCACAGGGCGAAGAAAAATGAGCGGCCATATATCTTTCTAATCTTTTGTACTTAAAGGTCCGTTCGTTCTAAGAAACAGCTAATACTATAGATCCCGTTTTACAAGAAGAACTGTTATTTTGTAGCGGTACCAGTATGACAGCAAAAGTGCATTTTTATTGGGAATACAGCTAAGGCTGTGACGTCATAAAGTGCACGTCACTCACTCTAGTGGCTCCCGTTAGTCGCACAAAAGGCTCGTAAACAAAGGACCTGTAGCTGGCCACAAGGTAGCTCCCTATTATTGTTACAAACATGAATGTCAATAAATCAATCACTAAAGGAAAACAATTGTTTATTACTTATAACGCACAACATGTTACATTGTTTTGAGTAATATTATTATTTAAACAATTTAAAAATACGTGTTTCTTGTCCAAGAAACACGTATTTTTAAATTGTCTAGATAAGATGTGGCCTTTTTAGACCCGCAGTTCTTTGACAGCAAAAGCGATAAATAAGTTATACCAATTTCAATTCGGCGACTCAAGGCATTTTATGATTTCGAGATTATATTTAACGTATGTGCTATTGCAGACTATATCTCTCTGTTAGTCTCTAATTTAATTCCGATTCTTTCAAGCGCTCTAGAGTGAGTAATACCAAACATCCATCCATCCATTCAAAATGCATAACAAGATAAAATGAACGAAACGGCATTTTCTTGGTGTTGTGAAGAGCCAGATTCCATAGGTATAATAAAGTGCAAATTGCTTAGTAACTGTTTATTATATTGCCAATAGAAATAATTAAATTAGACGTTACTCATCATAGTCAATCTGGATTCATCTCCAAGGAAATAAATTATAAGTTTTAATTAAAAACAAAAAATCCGTAAGGCGTCATTAAAAGTGAACGCATGCTTCGGATAGGTCGAGGTTGGAAAAAAGTAAAAAGAAAGGACAAGTTCCGTTAGAATCCCGGCGGGTGTCTCACTCATTGTAATGGATGCATCGAAAGATGGGTAGACCTCAGCGACGTAGGACCGTACGGTCGAAGTGTGCGTCACCTCGGTTAGTTGATGAGCAACTTTCTGTTACGCAACACCGTATAATGCATATTAGGGCCGCGTCAGTGCGTTCGTATACGTATATTTGATTACCAAATATACTCGTATTTAGCTTTTCATTGAATGCATAAATAACCTTATGATATAATTTATTCAACATATGTATATTGTATTTATATTATTTCATAGAGCAACGGTAGCGAGTGCGGCTGCTATATTTGAAATCTTGGGGTCGATTCCCGGGTCAATTTAAATTCAATTATTCCAATTATTTTTTATTTAATATGTAGGCAAATAATTACTATACGATCAATAGTTGAAAACTCACAAAATCACCTAACTAGTACTAAATATTTCCCAATACATTCTACAAATCTCATATAGCCAGTACAGGGGAAACTTTTATATTTCATGCCACGAGTATTTAAGTAGTATTTTGAAATATAAAACGTTTAATGAACGTTCCATTTCCAATTTTAGTGGAGGGACTAAGTGGTCAGGTGCCAACGGCCTGTTAATGTTGGATCGCTTTGATATCAACGGGTTCCCTGTTTATTTCGTCAGCAATGAAAGTCACTGGATTCATTTAAACTGCTCTAAAACTTTTTACCACACAAGTTAACTTCAATATGTTGAAATTCAATCAATTCATTATTTCAATGATATTTGTGTTCTATACAATAGACTTATATTCAAACACCCAGTCGATAGGGCAGCTGTAACGATTGCAGGGCAAGAATTATTAGATTTGACTTTAGCTGCGGTTAAAGTGTTTTTATGTTCTTATGTTAAGAAAATCTCATTAGCGGTTCGGGTTCAGAAAAAGGTCCTCACTGAAATAAATAGACTCGCTCCAATTTACGTGGAACTAAAAAAATTATGTTGAAGTGTAGTTTTCAGCACACTATGTGGCAATATTGCCGATAGTTATAACAGCTTACTCTGAAATTGCATAAAAAAGAAGCCTTCGCTATATAAAATTAGATCACCAAAATATATCTGAGACTTGGAAACTGATAAATTAAACAATATCAATTGTTCATAGATGGATTTTCTTGTGGTCAATAATTCTAGGTATTGTAGGTAGCCTTTCATAAGAGGAGCCGAAAGAGATAGTGAATCTTCAAAGAAATAGTCTTGAGACGTATGTAGTAGTTTGTCACTACTTCATTGTAACTGATATTGTAGTATGGTGCCCATGATGTAGGCAATAATGTACTTGCTAGCTGCTAGCTGATCTCTGATATGAGTTTAACCTGCCATCGCTGTAATTTTAAAGATTTTCTTGGTACTCAGTTAGCTCTGCTGCACTGAGAGCGCCTTATAACAGCGATGACTTAAAATATTAACATAACATAACATAACATAAACTCACGCCTATATCCCCGAAGGGGTAGGCAGAGGTGCAAGCACCCACATTTCGCCAGTTTATGTTTAGGTCCCAATGTAATAGGTGGCGAGCCTATTGCCATTAATCGGGCACTTATAAACCTGCGATAAATACACACATAACTTCGAAAAATATCGAAAAGTCATTGGTGTGTGCCACGGTAAAACCTGGGATCGAACCCGAGACCTTCGTCTCAGCAGTCCATTACCCATACTACTTTTTTTTTTTTACGTGCGCAAAATCCCCACGGATACCTCCCCACCGGTGCCGGTGGAGGAGGTTATGTCGGACTCGAACCGACTAAAACGCACGCCGCCTGTGGGTCGTTTTGGTTGCCGAAGGTGAGGTTGACAGGCATATCCCTCGCACCCCGGCCGACCCAGGGCCATCTCTCACGATATGGCCCTCTTCTCGGGTGTGGGGACTACAGAGTCCCCAACTCGTCCCCGGAAACGGGGAGGCGCGCCACGCGCGCCACCGCCGCGGCCTGCTTCTGCCAGGGTGACAGGCGGTTTCACCTGTCACCCCCAGGCCGGCGCTCATGGGGGGCGGAGGTCGTTCATCGACCTCCGACGCCCGAGTTGCCTTCGTGCGCGGGCAGCTTGTCTTGCGATCCTTCGTCGCTCCCGCTGCCGCTCCCGCCCCGCCTCCTCCTTCACGAGCATTACTTGCTCGCAGAAGGAGGCGCCGGCCGCCCACGCATCCGCGCAGCGAACCATCGCCGCGAGCAAGGTGGAGAGCGTGAGAACCCTCACTCCCAGGGCCGACCCATACTACTAGGCTACCGCGGTTTTATGTCAAGTTATGTAAAGTACGTACGTTTTATAATGAAAAACTACATGAGGTAACGTAGCAGTAGCATTTAATCTACCTTCAATATATGAATAAAGCCTGAAACTCTAACTTTTTAATATAGTAATTTGTTTTTTTAGATAGCATAATGTGTGTATTAAACTCTATGTATCTATAACAAAAACAATATTTTGGTTCCCTCCGAGGTGAGGTGAGGTAACAATTCACTAGGCTAACGGCTCGCAATCCAATCTAAAACGTATTGATGATATGGTTCGACTCGTACACAATAGATATTTTTTCGATTAGTAATTAGATTATATGAAGCAAAGTGAAGAAAAGTCATAGACGAAGACTAAGTTAATTATTTTTCTAGAAAAGTGGCGCGCAATAGTTCTCGTGGGCGCCGTCCGCGACGCGCGGCGCTGGCGTCGTTCACCAAGCGCATTGCTACTAGGAAAGTTGTTTATGACGTCGGAAAGTGTCACGTTGAACGATGGTGAACCGCGACCGGTGTCTTCTGCGGTGCCTGGCCTACTCACCAAATTGTCATTCTATCAATCCGTCACCATGACTTTATCTTCGCCATCTGAAGGGTACCTACATTTGCAGTGCTCAAAACGTGTCGTGCTCTTACCGTTGAACGATATTACCCGTCACATTCACCGTAAGGCTTCTTTGTCCTAATGAGATTTGCCAAATGTGCTGGCATTCTTTTATGTCACACTTTTGAGTCCGCGGAGGTTAATCTTATGTTACTTATTACGGCATCTCTAGATAAGATTCAAATGAGATTTAATAGTTTTAATGATATTCGAAAATATGATATATCGCGGTGATTTATATATTTAGTAAGCATTTAATAAAATAATCAATTTACAATTACATCTTACAAATGTTATTACTTTATAATAAAAGGCTAAATTAATAACGTATTGAAAAAACAGCAGGCCTAAAGCGCTCGCAATAGGTGGGTTTTCATGAAAGGTGTAATGACAGTAAAGGAAGCTCGTGAAGTATGTAAGGATAGAGTCAAATGGCGGGCTGTTGTCTCTGCCTACCCCGCCGGGAAATAGTTATATGTATGTAACCAAAACGTTAAAAATCAAAATTAATTTTAAAAAAACAATATTTAATCCTTGATGCAGTCGGTTTGCTACAGGAAATATTTTCATGAAATAATATTATACTTAACATTAACAAACTACTATAGCTAGAATACCTTATAAATATATTCATATTTCTCATTATAGCACAAAGTTTGCCTGTGTTAGTTATTTTTGAAGCAACTTAAAATGTTCAGAAATCTAAATCATAATAGTTTTAATTTTAAAAAGCTAGTTTGGGAGCGCGCGCTGCTGCTGTAGCCGGCGTGACGCGAATCATCGACCTCTCGCGCCATTTGTAATGTTCAGTGGCGAAATAGAGGTCATTGACAAGGCCTAGCTTACAGCACTATTATTCCATTTGAATCAACATCACGTTATTCAACGCTCTCTTCCCACTAGTGGAGTTTTCTTTCTTATAAAACAGGTATTGGGAACATTAGACACATAATACGTGTTAATGAAATCCTTTTGATGATTTTTTGACTCACATCCGGCTCTTGCAAAAGTTTGATAAATATACCACCCATTGTCATATTTTGGCATTATTTCTTGTAATAAAAGAATCAAGGATATGTTCGAATTTCATAAATATTTGGATTATTTTCAGAGTGAAAAGATTGATGTTATGAGAATAAAGATTTAATGGCTTACTTTATTTTGTTTAGTTGACATGTAAGCGTTAAGTTTTTTGTCGATAAAGTGCGGACAATGGCTGTATTATTGCTAGTCGTGATCCAAGTTGGCGAAATGGGGGGCGGTCGGTTCGCAAGGGGTGGGGGGAGGTGGCACGCACACTACGCCAACGAAACGAAAATTTGTGAGGTGAACGAACGCGAGTGGCCGCGCAACCAAACGTCAGGTTGATTCACTTTTCATCTACGCTCACTATGTTATGGATATTGTTAACTTATTTATTTTTGATAAAATGAAAACTCACTTTTTACTTCCGTGCCGATTCCATTTCTTTTTTGTTAACTGCTCTGTTGTGTTTTGATTAAACACTGCTTTCGTTACAGTGGTACCAAATTAAAATATATTTCCAAGTCAATAACAATTACGACAGTAACGTAATTTAAATTGTATATAGGATTCAATTTAGCGGAACTATGACATGTATATTAATTTAGATTTAAATAATATATTCTGAAATAACAATCAAGGGAGCTGAATCAGTTTCAGCGGTTGAATCCGTTATGTACTTAATTATACTTGCTTATTGGTCAGTAACCTTTTTTAACGTTTAATACTCTTTAGGGCTTTTCTCCAATGGAGCGTATTCTGGGTATAAATTTACACATCAATACACCCCATTGAAGAAAATTTATTTTCTTTTTCAATATTATAATGGCGGGCACAGCAACTAGATATTCTGACTACCTTCAATTTTATTGTCTGAATATTCATACGTATTTAGTTTGCTAGGATACTCTAAAGGTTGATTGAAAAGGGTCCTAAAGATATTTTACATTTGAATTAGAAGTATTTTAGGTTCAATTATATAATTGATACTGTAACTGTTATTTAAAAATGTAAAGGACTACTTGTGATGACGTGTGACGAAAAGTTGTCATCGCTGCTGCTTCATTCTTCTATGCTCAATTGACTGTTACAACAGTGGTTGCATTAGTTTTAAAACATAGGTACATATTGTTAAAAATGGAACAAAAACTCAACTTGATGAACGAAATTTGATTATGGTTATTTAAATGACATGAATTTAAACTTTTCGTAAATTTGAATTGATAATTAGTCATTATTCAATTGAATACCAAGCAGTACATAATGGGGAATGGGTATTGAACCCTGCAGTTATCACCTGTGCAAACATTCGATGGACATTTTGTAATAAAAGTGGTAACGCGCAGAGTATGAGTTTTTACTTTTATCGAGCATGTGAGCGCGGCGGCAGCGGGTCGACGACCCCACTGTCCGCGTTTGGCGGCAATCCACGGTTTGCGAGCGCGCACTTTTCTGTCACGCCACGTGATGAAAGTCGCTGACGAGGTGAACTCATCGGGAAGATGTTTGTGTACTCGGGGTTTTTACCTCTTCATGTGTTGCTATTTCTTCAAATAATATGATTCATAGCTGAAAACAAAAATGACAGAGACAACTATGTTTTTAACAAAACTGTAACTGCTGTATACACACACCTTTCGCTGTGTTAACACAAAACAGATTCAACACTAAATATAATATACATGTACCTAATTGAATATTCAAATACCACGTTAATAAATTAGTCCTACTAGTTTTATCTGTATATCTTGCATTTTAATTGAATGTAAATAAATAATCGTAATACTGATTGAGTGGTACAGTGGTAGCGAGCGCATTTGCATATATGTACATATATATACATATATCAAATAAGTCTCCAGTTCGGTTACCGAGTTATATGAAGTGCTATTGGGCTTTTATGCTGAAGAATTCTCAATAGGAGTACAGAGTGTGGCAAGCTGATGTAATAAGCGTGCTCACAATACAGCTACAGAGCAGTGAACAAATAAAAAAAATAAAATAATAATACACTTCTGCTAACCTTTTTTGCTGATGATACAGACGTTAACGTGCATGAGAGGTATTAACGTGCATGAGAGGTACAGTATGCTGCAGAAGTTTTTGGACAGCTTAATATCTACAATCCTTTGAGCATCTAATTGTACTCTAATTTAATTCTAAAGTAATAAGTATACCGCGGCCATAATAACCTCGTGTTGTTCCTGGCGGTGAGTAAGGTAGCCAGAGCTCATTGGAGAGTTTTTGTACTGTCAGTGGGAAGACCAAAAGCTTGTCTTGTTTTGTCTTTTACACTGACGGCACAGAAACTCTTGCGCTTACATGGTTGACTGCGCGAGTGTGACTCCCTTGATGTTGTACACGTCCATAGGCCACGGTAACCACTTTCCATCAGGTAGGCCGTGTGCTTGTCTACCAACCAAGTGGTATAAAAAAAGTAGTAGCAGACAAAGTTAAGTAAAGTTAAGTTTCAAATTGGCACAAAGGTATTTATCTATTCATATAAATAGAGTGGTGCCAACAGATTGATGAGATCCGGATTAACATTCAAATGAAAGATCAGAAGAGTTGGGATATAAACGTTTTTACTATTGATTTTACCATTGATTGGTCCGCTCACTAACTTTCTGGTTTTGGTAAAAGTTGTTAGTGATTTGGGTACTTGAATTGGTTTCTTTTATACCTATTTTATGATTCTATTTATCTCTAATGGTACTGGCACCAGAGAGGTGACCATAACAACTTTATACCATCTTGCATCACCTCTGTCATGAAAACTGGATTACAATATCTGGTATAGAGGTGCTTTTAGATTACCACTTTTCAATTAACTATCAATATTAAGTTCTACTTTTGGATGTGAGCTAACCTCAGCTGCAAGACCTGCTGACTGAGAGACGAGACTCTGGCGCAGGATTTGAGGGTTAGACCACAATTGCATTCATATAAGTCGACCCTACCAAACCAAGTATGATGATTTAGACTGTCAATGGCTATGACAGTAAGATTTCATTCTATAAACTAATAAAAAATAAGACTAATTCTAAATTTAAAAAAAAAATAACTTGATTTAAGGTGCTTTAAAAAACTGCTGGATTTCTTGCTGGAGTCTTCTCAAGATTATAGTAACATTCAACACATTTTGAAATGAATACGAATTTATGAAATAAAATAAAGTGTAATAAGTGTAATGCAATAATGTAATGAATCACGTATTTATATTTTACATTTACAACATGAGATGAGATAGATCTATAATTATAATATTACAAAATATCATGTAACATTGACTCAGCTATAATGTAGAACGTCACAAATGTCAGTGCCCTCTATTGATTACATATTAATTGTAGGCCGATAGAGGCCAATTGTTGTACATGAGGCGCCGGTTCGATGCCCGGATCGTTCAAGTGAATATTTTTGTTTTATATAAAAATAGAACCGAGTTTAAAAATAGTATCTATAATTTGGGCCTTAGTACAACTCTCAGAAGCGGCAAGGGGAATCAAACACGCGACCTCAGACTTATTATGGCAATATCAGGACCACCCAATATGTTAAAAATGGTCAACTATCCCCACGGATACCCCCCGCCGGATCCGATGGGAGAGATTAAGTCAGACTCGAACCGACTAAAACGCACGGCGCCTGTGTAAAAAAAAATGGTCACCCATCCTAAGACTGACCTATCTATCATTGCTTGTTTCGTTCAACCATGGGACTTATCTTATAGATTATTTGTTACGTTACAAATTGAAGTAAACTGTCGTATCTGGGTCGGATGCAATGATCTTCCACCTGTCGCCATCAAGGTACGGAATTTCTATACGTGGTAGCAACTTTAATTTATTATTCTGATTAAATCTCTATCTTAAGAATTATTAGTCTTTTTAACTTAAGTTAGTTAACTTATAGACATGAAGATTTGAAACTAGCATAAGGTTCAGTGACCTTTAAATAGTAAACCTCATCACTTCTTTTTTCACAAATATAACTACACATAGTTCAGTCAGAGTTCTATAGAACCCAAGTCAAGTCAATGACTGTGTGCTGAGCGAGGAAGTGACGTATATTTATACTCTTATTAATTATGAGTTATAGAGAACATTTAACTGTATAAGCAATCAAGCGCAGGGTTGTGTTGTACCGAGCTCGTTGATGTCGTTTGTATAGCGCTTGCTCCAGCGCCTATTGTGCGACTTTCGTCTTTGTTTCATTGAACTCTTCATATTAGTCATGTTAGTCTCATTTATTTGTATTTTTACAATAGTTTGACTGTTTTAGGCTTTATGCTTCAACATTACGCTGTTGCCTAACTATGTAATAAAACTACATAACTTATTACCTATGTTAGATTTTTGTTTTGAATAGATCTTGTTGCATAAACCTACACCTATCTAATATTTAGATACAATTTGTGGGTGTATAAGGCTCTACCAAGATCTCTCGGGTCCCGTAAGCCAAGGTAAACCAATCCATAACGAAAAGAGGGATAGGAGAGCTGACTCTAGAGTACATTAAGTGATAATATTTTAAAAATCATTAATGTTAGTATTTATTATTAACATTTAGAATACACATTGTATATTTCTGAGCATCGTTAACTCTATTAAAATAAGATTGAAAGTAAATATCCTATTTAGCTAAGAAAAATAGATTTAATTACATTGAACAATGTAATCAAATCTATTTTTGTCTTTCCTACAATATAAAAAATAATCTCCAGTACATGGATCATCCTGTTTATTGCTCAATACAATTATTATACCGTTCCTATAATCTATTTATGGATTTGAAATGTTGACTCTATGAATATGAAGTTAGAGGTCATTATTCTATCGCTACACCTATCAAATCTGACAACACCATCTGTCGCATGTGTTCTCTGCAACCTGTATCCGCATTAATATAATAATATCGGTAGCATAAACACCATAAGATCGTGGGGTCCTCGGCAAATAACTGAGCAACTAGGCTTTCTTTATAAATATAGGCACCGTGTTAGTTCCATTTGCATCTCTATCTTGTACTTAGAAGCCTTAGTCTCCTCTCTTAACATTCTCTTTATTAGGCTTTTATGCAATCGCCCAAATCCACGAGAAAAGCCTGCATCAGAGCTTCCTCTGTTAATCAGCAATCTGTAGGTGAGGTTGACTTGAGTCTAGGAGATCGTGGTAGGTCCTAGTCATGCATATTGATGAGCAATTCTTGTGAACCACTCTACGCCCCCAAATATGGTATATCATTTTCATTAACATTAACTCCAGCCCACACAGTTTCATAACTATCTGTAGGAGTTAGTTGCTACTAACTTTTATTTCGATTTAAGAGTACACATCGTGTATATTTTTGTGTTCGAAAAATTGTAATAAAAAATATTCAATTGTTTTGCAAGGAGGAGGAAAAATCTTCTGAACCCATGATTGAAAGGTTAAATAACAGCAGAGGAAGCTTATGAATTATATAAAGAAAATCACAGGGAGAGAAAGGCATGAGTATATGCATGTATGCCTTCAGCCCACGTAGTTTTGAAACAAACGGTAGTAGTTGGTATCAATCTTTGCTGATAATGAAGCGATCAGTAGAAACACAATGGCGCTAGGTATTTTTTAATTTAATTGATAAATGATGGTTCACGTGGCTGGGTGCGCGGACGCAGGCGCAAAAAGCGCAGTTTCCGCATTGCGTGCAGAGAGCGCCGCCCGCCAGCCGTGGTGCGCTGCAGCCTGCAGGTTACATTTCCGCGCACGTTGTGGAGCCGCTTGCAACACGAGCGACAGGGCAGAACAACATTTTTTTTCTTGCCATCACAAATTTTACTATAGCTGTTTATTTTATAACTATTTTTAACTTGCAGTGTAAATTCAGATCAAATCTTGCAACTGAATTTTAAGGAAATTATCCTCAACTGATTGAGATATATTTATTATTATTTAAGTTTGAAATTACCCTAATGAGAAATTTTACCCAATACCGGTAAACAGTGTTTCACCAGCGTGTGTTGGGCACAAACATCAAGCTAACTCTTTCACTATTTTACATTTTGTTAGAAAACAGGTTATAGCATACAACATTGTGTAACCTGTTTTTAGCCAGATATTCGTTTCCTATTATTTCATTAATACCTATTGTATTCTTCATCCAATATTTAATATTGTATGAAGAACATAAATAAAATAACTAAGATATACAATCTAGCATTCACACGCTAGATCTAAAGAACAATATAATAACTAAATCTTAAGTGAAAAACAAAAACAATTTACATTATACATAATATCTTCTTCATCATGCTATTGTTAATACCAGTCGCTTCCGAAGCATTCACTTCGGAGTCTGGTGTCCTCTTTTTCCAGTCTAACTGCGTTTTTGGATGATCTTCGATATTTTCCATGAAGCGACTGCTATGACCTCCACAAGCCGTAGGTGATATCAATGTATTGCAGTAAGACCAGTTGTTGGATTTTTTAGGACTGCAAATACTCGTAACGGCTGATGTTTGTATAGCAACCGTGACCAACAACACTGAGGCACGACAGGACCAATGCAAATAACTATATGCATGTATACAAATATTTTCAATAAGCGGGATTCGAACCTGCACCCTCTGTTCACCAGTCACATTCAATACCACCAAACTATTCAAGCTTTCGGATATTAATCCTCCCAGAAAGATTGATCCCAAAATTCACTGACATTGACTGTTGGCAGGGGCACAGCATTATCAAGTACATATAGATTTTTAATTTATTTTTAAATATAGTTGAATACCGATTGAATACCGATGTCATTGAATTATGTTTTGTATAATGTTAGATTGGAATCTCACATATTTGTAGATATACAATATTATACACAGACTGGACGTAGGATTTTTGAAATACGAGTTATGTTTGTTGAGCGTGTTTTTGGAGCTCTATCAAGATCTTCGGGACCCGAGCTAACCTCACCTGCAAGCTGCTGATTAACAGACGAGGGTCTGGCGTAGGTTTACCTCATGACGATAGGAGGTTTTTTTTACGTGCGCAAAAATCCTTACTGATGCCAGCAATGCTTACCATGGATCTAGATAGCGTTGTATATTGTGGAATATTGATTATTTATTAAGTCATTTATTTTCAATCTTTAACAATATCATTGTTTTTTATTGACTAGGTCCTCTGAGAAACTGGGTCTTAATTTTAAAACTATACTTGTTTTATGTCTTGATACAAGTTACAGTTGTGGGTTCTAGAATATAATTAAAAACAAATTTTAAAGGAATCAGTCAGAATTGAATCTATCATCTTTTTTTTATACCACTTAGGTGGCAGACAAGCACACGTCTCACCTGATGGAAAGTAGTTACCGTGGCCTATACACGTTTGTAACACCAGAGGAGTCACAGCCGCGCTGGCAACCCTGTAAGTATAGAGTTTCTGTGCTGTCAGTGTAGAAGTCAAAGCAGGACAAGCCTTTAGTTTTCCCACTGACAGCACAAATTCTCCAGTGAGCTCTGGGTACCCTACTCACCGCTGGAAACACTACACGAAGTTATTATAGCCGCGGTATTCTGTAGGGCGAAGGTACTTCCCCAGTCGAACTGCTCAATTGGGCGGTAATACCGCCGTGTCCTACCTCCTTAAATAATATCATTCATCATCAGAATAGAATGATTATGGGCTGACATACGGGCAAAAGCTATGTTGACTTTTGCTAAGAGAAGAAAAGATGTTTAACCTCACCTACAAAACGATGATTACTGTGGTAAAATCCAACTTGACCAGACTATGGATAGTAGCTGGAAAGCAGACCCCTGGTCCTAAATGCAACCAGAAAGCTCAGATTGAGAAGGTACGAGAAGAAAGTGACATCTTATTTCTTCTGTGTTACAGAAGTAATGGCAATACACACAATATTAATATGAATAAGATTATTATACATGAGAATTACTAACGGTAACTCGCATTTAGAATGTAGGTACACAATATGGTTAATTACTGAGCCGCTATTGAATTTGAAACACTGAAAACTCATTTCCATACAACAAATGTAACATGAATATTTATGAGCGGAGTTACGGATTGTGAACACTATCGATATATTCTAGAAATAACTATTATTGGAGAGACTGTCAAGCGGATTAACTCCCAGCTAGGCTCGTAAATAGCTCTGGTCGATTTTACGACTTATGGGCGTGCTTGTCGCAGTCACTAGATAACAATAAAATGCATGCACCGCAGGTTGGCGACAACTGCCGCCGGTGGCGACTAGCGGTTCGCAAGGTTTAGGTTCACTGGGGTTCATTGCCATAGTTTTGTAACCCTTGTGTAACTCGCTCTCAGCGGCCCTTCTCGTGCGCCTCTCACTTGGGCTCATTATTGCACTTATCTACTCTTCTCGAAATGTTCTATAACGCACTCGTTATGTTGTCGTGACGTGATGCTCCATAATCGACAACATTTGTTCGGTTCAAATTCGATGTTGAATAATTAGTATCTCTGTCATCTCGAGTAAGATGTGAGACGGAACAATTCAATCTGTAGGCAGACGAACCCCGTGGGTGTTTGATTAATGGAGTAGGCTCAGTCACCATTCGCTTAATTATATAGATCCCCTTTACTGTGAGTTATAATTCATATTTGTTACATTCTTTACAGTTACAGCGAAGACAATGTCATTGAATAAACACGTTTGAAATATTTTACGTTTTACTTCGACCATAAAGGCTTATAGGAATAAAGTTTTAGAGGAAATTTTGAAAATTTAGGTGTGCAGTTGGAGCCTGTGTTAACCTGCAAGCACACTAGCTTGGTGGTATAGAGATGAGGCTCTGGCGTAGACTTTTCTTTTGGGATTGAAGGGTTAGATAGGAATTGCTTCAGCAAAATTAATCAATAGGAGAGGGCTAATCTCGGGCACCAAAGAGCAAACTTTGAATACAATCAACTTCACGTGTTATATTTTTGTTAACTAGTTTTGAACTAAACGTAGGCTAAAAGATATGTGGGCAGATTTTAGCAAGGTCTTTGTTTATTGTTTAGGTATACTATAAAGCTATGAATTAATCGTTTCAATTAATAATTACATTTCTCATTTACAGGGTTTACAATCAGTTATGTTTCTATTCTAAAAGTAAATTTGTTAGCGATGTTGGTTCTGTAATTGTTTGATTGAGATGAACTGATAATCTTACACAGCGTGTATATATTATCTTACATGCGGAATGTTTAATTGAGCAGTTGTGTAGGCTGCGGTTCCGCGTCTAGCGGCCGTCGACCCCGCAGCCTTTCGAGAGTATCGAACCGCATGGATTACGTCACCGCGCAAGCCTCCCCCCTCATTGCCGCCTGATCACCGCGCCGCGACGCCTAGTGCCAACTGCCAGGCAAACCATGGAATATTCCTATACTTCAATAATTTGATGAAAAAAGTTTGTATTACTTATTGTTCAAGGTTGAAAATACATAAGATAAAGATATATATTAAATAAATGAAATTCACTAAACTTTTTTACACAATGTGTGTGTAACATTAACACCTGTTTATCTTAGAAAGCATTGGCAGATTAGTTCTGCGATCACGATCTAGGGTCGGTTTTCCTGCTCCTTATTTTTCAATCTAGTTTTTATGGATCCAGATAAGTGGAAACCAGCAAGATGTAACCAGCTATGTTGCTTGGTGTGATGTGTAATGCGAACTCTGGACTACAAACTTATGCTTCGGGAATAATAATTCATTTATTCGTTATGTGGCATAGTATAGACAGATTAATCGTAGCCTTGCACCACAGCGTGCTACGCCGTAGTCGTGCAATAAAAAGTGTAGCACTCTCAAAAATTTCGGACACAAAGTTTGGCGCTGGAACTTTCGTTGGTTACGCTCACTCAGTCGATAAGGTAAACATCATCTGCAGGCGGCGGCAGTCATCGACCCGCGCGCTCGCAAGGCCACTCGCTTACACAACTCTCCACTAAAATTTTATCGACTCACTACTTTTGGATGCCTTTAATTTGTTTACTTAAATCGTTACAATCCCTTGCGCGTTGCGTAATTCCCCTTGTACCTACAAATAATAAATTACGCAAACGATTTTGAAAGATATAACTGTACAAATAACAGAACTAAACATTCTCCTTGCAGTTCCATTTTAATGTTGAAAAGCTCTTTGTTTCGAGCGAACTCGTAATGGTAACTAAACAACAACGTTGTTCTCAATACGGTGAACTCGAGCGATCGGTCGTATAAGCGAGCTGTGGCGTGGCGCGAGCAACCAACAAAAGTACTTTCGGCCGAGTAACGGGACCGCGCAGAGAAATGCTCTACGAAATCGAAACACGCGGTTCCGTTAGGCGGCCCTCGCCCTAAGAGCCTGCCGGGATAATCTTGGTAAATCACAGCCGCCGATCCGCCGTTATAAGTACATATTAGTGCTTCCGCTGTACTGCTTTGTTTGAAATAATATTTGAACTCCACTGTAATATTATGTAAATCCGTTTGATTTGATATTCAAATAATTTGGAATATATGCGCTTAAATGAAATCAGGATCATATCCATCAATATATCCAGATCGTATTGTTAGAATATCGATAACTTCTTGAATGTAACGTATATTTTTTTTTATGATTTGGTTAATTTATTTCACTAATTACCGACATAATATATTTAAATTACATATGTGCAGATTATTATTAATACATTTCGAAGTATTCTCAATCTTACTCCTCAAGCAAATTATTTTTATTATACATTTTTTTGCTTTGAATAATAAATTAATAATATAAGCAGGCGCCGTGAAACATATAAATTTACTATTTGACACTGGAATTTAAATACATTAGAGTAAAAATATTGTTGCTGAGAGCCTGTGTGCTCCTATTGCCATCTACAATGCTCGAATGAAGTAAAGAGACGCATTGTACTTTGTGATTTGATCTCAATTCAATAGATGGCGATACTGTCATGTTATTTAAGAATTATGACGATTCTAACACGCGATGCGGGTGTGAGAATCGTCATAATTCCTTTTCATTTTTTAATTTTATAAAACTCTTTTTGTACAGAAAACGCTGAGGTAAACATTGTGCCAATCGCCTAAGTCGACATCATAGGCGATTGGCACACAGGGCCTTGCACCGCGGGGGGCGCAGAAAAATGTAGCCTACTATTGGGTTCCCTTCCCTGTATCTGGCAGAAACTTGTTACTCCGAAATTCATTTCGCATAATTTTATGTAATTTAACATTTTCCAGGCATAACAATTCAATTAACATAATTTTGTTTTGACAGAATGATCATATATCCGAATTAATTCACTACAAATCCGACTTCACGTACCGTAGAGAGTTTAAGTCCGCGCAGGCGCGGAGGGGTGAGGCTGCCCTCGAGCTGAAAAGCAGGTGGTTAGCCGACGGGGGGCCTGCTACTCTAGAGCTGTGACTGAAACTATGCTTGTTGCATGTTTGCTGCATGCTGTATGCCTACTGCATGCTACATGCCTACTGCATGCTACATGCCTTCTGCACTGTATGCTTCATGCAAGGTTTACACTTGCTTGCTATTTTATCCAATCCTCTGCCTTCCGCATCCAGTCTGCCCCAGCCACCTTTTTAAGGTCGTCCGTCCATCTAGCAAGGGGGCATCCTACCTTCCGTTTGCATTCTCACAGTCCTAGAGTGGACTCTAAGACTCGTTTGCTCCAAATAGGAAGGAGTAAAAAAAACGTGGCAAGCCCACTGCCACTTCAGCTTGCTTATTCTGCGACCTATGTCGGTAACTTTGGTTCTCTGTCAGATAACCTCGTTCTGAATTCAATTTTTCAGAGAAACTCCAAGTATTGCTTGCACCATAGTCTGCTTCGCGATTTTTAAGTTACGAACCAGCCCCACAGTAAGTGTCCACGTTTCGGCACCGTAAGTCGTAAAAGGTAGGACGCACTGTTCGAAGACCTTTGTTTTCGGGCATTGCAGTAGGCCTGAAGAGAAGACCCGACGTAGTTTGTGAAATGCTACCCAACCCAGCTGGATCCTTCTGGCTAGTTCTTTCTCGAAGTTGTTTTTACCGAGCTGGATAACCTGCCCCAGGCAGATATATTTTTGAACCACGTCGAGCGTCTTCAAGCCCCTTCAATGGCTATCAGTCTTGGTGCAAGATGTTCGTTGAACATAATTTTGGTTTTATCCAAGTTTACACCGAGGCCGACGCGTCAAGAAGTTCCATCTAGACTATGTAGCATTTCGCCTAGTTGTTCCAACGACTCCGTAACTGTGACGATGTCTACGTCGAATCGAAGATGTACATGTGAGATGTACTCACTGTTAATGTTTATACACCGCCCAGTCCCATCCAGAGACTTTCTCCGGTACGTTGGCGAATAGTTTGGTGGAAATAATATCCCCCTGTCTCACTCCACCCTGGAAGCTAATACGTTTCATCCTCTGGTCTGGAGCTGGACAGATGTACAGCCGTAGGGGCTGTACATCTGTCCAGCTTCGATTAATTATTATTGTGAAATGTATAGTGAACAAAAAGTACTATTCTATTCACCAAAATCGTTTTTAGACTATAAGGCGATTTTCACATTGCCCGGTACACCGCACCGTGGTGTCGCGTTGGCTCTACAGGGTTATTTTTGTATAGAAAATACGCGGAGTCCTACACACTAAAATCTGCCACCACGCGCGTGATTTTGGTGGGCATTTAGTTCGAGATCTGTTCGAAATTTCTGTATAGGTAAGTTAACTATAAATCAATAATAATGCAATGCAACGTGTATAAACGTCAAATTTATTTATAAGGAATGGTATGTCTGTCCAGAATGCTGATGCAACAGGGCACTGTCCGTTAAAATGATATATTATGTTTATACAATTTAGCAAGCCGGGTCCAAAGTTTAATAATCCCTCGCAAATACGAGTAGTAGGACCTTTTTATTTTCTCTATTATTCAATATTTAACTTTACTATTAATAAGATTTTAGATTACCTCATGCACCTACCTAAAAATGTTACAGCTATAGTTAAACCCATAGAGTAAAGTAGGTAAGTTAAACCGCCGCCCCGCGCGTGACTGCAGACAATTTTGCGCGCGGTGGCGTATCTGCTTTGCTGCGTGCTTTGCTGCGGTTTTTTGCAACCCGCTACGGTAGCCGGCCGCCTAAGAGTATATCGAACTATTCGGGCAAAGCCATCTATTGAAAGTTTGAGGTAACATCCAGAAGTTATATAGCATAACTTTGAACTTTGTAACGTAATATTCTACCGTTTTACGTAGTACCGGTACTAATCACAAGGTGGCGCTACAAACAAATACTACCAATTTAAGCAATTTTCACACTGCTTCGCGTCAGGCGTCGGGCCACAGGGAAGCGTAGTATCGCGTCGCGTACGGAGCTCTTTTTGTTTAGAAAACACGGGGGGCCCACACTCTCAAAACGCTGTCACGCGCGGTGTGGCAGATCACACACGAACAAGCAGAAAACAGGCACCCATACGCGCCTGCACACTGGAATCTGCCATCAGAACAAGCAAACAAAAAATGTGGCCACGTGGGTGGTCGCGGGAGAGCAAAACTGCCTCCGCGCGCAGATTTGTCTGCTGTTACGCGCGGGGCGGCGTTTTAACTATAGACCGAAAGCTGTGACATTTTTAGGTAGGTGTTTATAGGTAATCTAAATTTTTATTGAAAGTAAAGTTAAATTGGATATTAAAGAAAATAAAAATACTATACTATTAGCGAGGGATTATGAAACTTTGCACCTAACTTGCAAAACTATATATGCATAAATCACTTTAACGGAAAATTTCAACAACATATTCTATTCTGCCACGTGGTTCCCGGCAGCGCAGAATTTGGGACGCTCCATCTCTTCCCATACGGAGTACAAGGCGACTAAGGGATAGGGCTGCTTAACATCAGACAGATATATATACAGCCCAGAATCAGCCTCAGACACATAGCTTGAGTCAACAATAGTGCCCGGAAGACGGCAATAGGCTCACCCCCTATTACGTGGGACCAAATTTAGTGATTGGTGAATTGTGGGTATTAATTCACCTCTGCCTAAACCTCGGGGATAAGGGCGTCACGAGAGACACACCAGATTTCCATATAAATAAATTTGACGTTTATACAGGTTCCATTGCATTATTATTGATTTTGAGTTAGCCTCAAACATCTATACACAAATGATTAACAGCTCTCAGACTAAAATCCCACTGCGAGTTTGCGTTTTCAGTGTGTGGGACCCCGCGTGTTTTTTATACAAAAAGAGCTCCGTAGAGGCAACCCGACACCACGCTTTCCCGTGTCCCGCTGCGTGACGCGGAGCAGTGTGAGAATCGCCTTATACACGTTGTTATTGTATTATTATTGATTTGCAGTTAACCTGAACACCTATAAAGAAATGTCGAACAATTCTTGGATTAAAATCCCGCCAAAATCATGCGTGTGATGGCAGATTTCATTGAGCCATACCCCGCGTTTTTCCCCGCCATCATGCGCGGGGCCGCGTGTTTTTTGTTTGTATGCGTGTGATACCTACTGTATATTATGTAATTCTACAAGAAAAATGATTACAATATTTGTTTCTTTTATGGGCTCGGGTTATCCAAATACATTATGCATGCATGCAACATATTTAATTTATTTTATTTTAAAGACTTACAGTATGATTAAAGCTGAAGTGTGACAAGAAACAGAGTCATTCCTGTTTTGTATGATATTTTATTTATATGTCTGATGGAAAGCTCCACAGGAACCATTTATTTTTAGCTGGCGGAAGAAGTGGCTATATAGGAAGTATTAGATAAGTAAAAAAGACTTTTATTTCATGCAGAGAATAGTCTATATTTTTTGTTTGTATTTTTTTATTGCAAGTAGGTACTTACATACAACTGTCAATTAAGTTGAATTTTCTTACATATTGTAATAATTATAGTAAGATCTTGACGTTTGTAAATTAGTTATTCCGTTGATTAGTGTTGTTTGTGTTGACCTAGTTAAAGCAAGATAATAATATAGAATTTAATTAGTTAATAAAATAATTACAAATAATGATAATTATGATTGTTCCTTCAAAAATATTGATTATTATTAAAGGTGTGTATAATGGTCGCGTGGTTCCCGGCTAAGTAGAATTTGGACCACCGCTTCTCTTCCCATGCGGAGTCGTACAAGGCGACTAAGGGATAGGGCTGTTTAACATCAGACAGATATATATTATACAGCCCATACTCAGCCTCAGATGCATGGCTTGAGTCAACAATAGTGCCTGAAAGACGGCAATAGGCTCACCCCCTATTACGTGGGAATGAATTTAATGATTGGTAAAATGTGGGTGTTAATTCACCTCTGCCTAACCCTCCGTGGATAAAGGCGTGATTATATTAATGTATGTATGTAACATTAAAAAAATAATTTCCTTGTTTCAATAATTGTGAAATAAAGAAAAGTTTATATTAAAAACATGCATGAACCCCTTAAGTTGTGAGGGTGAAGGCCTCCAGAGAAAGCTTTGGAGGTCTCGGTCATTGGTGTCTGTTAGCCTGTCTTGCCAGTCTTTGCTTGCTACTTGTGTAATGTCGTCCACCCATCTATACTCCATATGGTTAGGTACTTAACTAAACGTAATCAATCTTGATGTGCTTTTATAACATGAGTTATTTAAAAACTTAGTTGGCAGACAAGCACACGGCTCACCTGATGGAAAGTGGTTACCGTGGACGTTAACACTAACACTAGGGAAGTCACAGTCGCGCTGCCAACCCTGTAAGTACAGTTTCTGTGCCGTCAGTAGAAGACAAAGCAGGACAAGACCCACTGACAGCACAAATTCTTCAGTGAGCTCTGGCTACCCTACTCACCGCTGGGAACTCTGTATTCTGTAGGGCTAAGGTACTTCCCCAGTCGGACTGCTCAATTGGGTGGAATTTAGAAACTCTTTTTAAAGACTAAAAACCGAAATGAACCATTAATTAGTTAGTTAGCCTAGTTTATTTGTTTAGCATGTATTTTTATAAAAAGTTGCTACAAGATTGTTTAACTTTAGTTAAGAACCTAACCGAATGGAGTATATTTATAGGTCTTTCTCTTCTCCGGGCGCCTGTTGTGCCTGACCATGGCATCGTGACGATATTGAAAGTACCGAATTATTATCAAATCAAATCAAATCAAAGTTCATTTATTTCAAGTATCAGAGACTCATTACATATTGAAGTTTCATCTATTATCATAATTATAGTACAATACACATAAGATACAGTACACAAATATCATAAAAACAAATTTAAACTCAAATGGAAATTATGAACCGACTAAAATAACACGATGACTCTACGCAGAGTTCCAATGGGAACCTACGTGTTGGTCTTAGACCTTTTACTAAATCGAAGGTGATTTGAATAGGAAGTCATCAACCCTATCTTCAGGTATAAAAAGGAGTTAAATGAGCTGTGAACGTTCATCATGTTCAAAGAATTATTCAAGGTGAGGTGCATTGTTTGTAGTGTCAGTAATATGACAAAGGTTTTGTTACATACACATAAAAATAGCAAAACGGGGGCCGTGATAATTGCTTTGTTTGAAAGATGACTGTTTTTTGTCTGAAGATCATTCATTGACCATTGTAGCCTAAAACCATATTATCGATATTTGGGTGGAGACCTATACAGGAAGTGAGGATGTTCACATCATTTAAAGTTGAATCAAAAATCTACATCTCAAGGGATCAAGGCTCTGAGCAACAGGTTGAAGATGGGTTGAAGAGGCGATGGGTCAGTTTCTTGAGATGACTCACATAGGTTTTCATCAGATAGGGCAAAATGCTTAAATACCTGTATCATATAGGCTGCAAACCAGCATCTGCGTATCCATCATTGTGAGGACACGAACTGATAAAAGTTCATTCCCTTCACAAAAGCGCACAAAAGTTTGAACTTTGGAGACGCGGTTCCACTCTCCTGCTCTCTATTTTATTGGTTTGTTTTGGCTATTATGAGAGCGACTCCTAATCTATCAACGACCACTCCATCCTGGGAAGAAAACTTGCACCAGAGACTTATCCTGATTGAGTAGACATTCCAACTGGCAAGTAATGTTTGCTTGGGTCCTGAGGATGCTTAGGCTCCATTATAACCGACTGTTAGAAGTCGTTTTAGCAGAATATTTTTTAATAAGTTATAATTGTTATTCTGACAAATAAACCACTTTTAGAAATCAATTGCACTCGTGCCTTGTTAACGTATGGTACGGTACAGTTTACCTGCTAACAACTAGCTTAGTGAACAGACAAGTTTCTCGTTTTTAATGTTATTATAACATTTAAAACAGACCATCTTTAGACTAAGTCAATTTTTTTTCCATATATCTCATGGGTTATCTTATTCCTATTATTACTAATAGTTCTGTGAAGAGTAGACCTCGCGAGCACCCTTTGCCACATTTTTATGTACCCTTAATAAAATCTTGTTTCCTTAAAAAAAGATACGTATCTTCCTATTTTAAACAGTCCTAGATCTGTGAGAAATCATGTCCGTGGTGTTAAGTTAACAATTATCAAGATGCGCTCGTAAATAACGCGACAGCAAATTCCCCCTTTTCTCCCTCATTTTATCCCTAATCAAAAAATCGACAAAATTATCTTTTAAATCAAAGAATATGTATACCACGTTTGATGAAAATCAGTCAAACGTGCGCCGTCTAGACTGGAACTGAAAAATAAACTGACATAGATACAGACAAAAGCAAAATCGGCCACATTGTCGATACGGAGACTCGCTCGTTTTTCTCGCTCAGTCAATAAATGCATAAGTTTAGATATATCGATGGATTTTTCTTGTTAAATCACTTTAGAACAGTTCAAAGGACCTGGATGAAAGTTACCAATAGCAGCACCTAGTATCCTTTTGACCCCGGGAATAAATTCATGTAGGTCGCGAGAACTGGCTCACTATTTATAGCAGATGGGGCTGCTGACAATAACTAATTTGAAATAAAAATAGTAGTTGTCCCAATCAAATATTCACAAAACTTAATAATTATACACTACACTTTTATTTTATTAATAACAATACATTTATAAACTCATATAATACTACATTTATGCTATCACTTCGAGACTATGTAATGTAGGTACGTGAATAAAAAACACAGTACCCAGTAGCATCATTAATCACATACTTTACATAAGGGTACATGTTACATGCTACGAGTGGTTCGTAAAACGCGAATGTTTTTTATCATTTTTGTGCTTTATTTAAAAAATAAGCGAATTGATTGGCTGCGCGTATTGTGGCACCGGCACGCGGAGCGCGCAGCGTCCCTCTTCGCATCGACCAATAGGGGCCGAGGACCTTGTGAGGGTTCTCGCCCTTTATAACGATACAAAACATTATATTATTGTCCTGTGCCAAAATTTGGCAACGTAGCAAATTTATCGATAAAATTTTTATGATGAGACTAAATTTGACTATTGATTTCACTGTTAGAACAGACTGTAAAGGGTTCTCAGATATTTTTCTTTCACTCACTGTGCACTGGAGATGCTTACCTAAAATATACGGTACTATTAAACGGTGTTTTGTGGGTCCCTACTGTTCATTCAGGTACAGGAGTTATCCCACTTGCATCCCCTACTACTCAGAATGCGCGTTGGATGATTCTCGTTAAAGAATTTTCTTAGCGAATTATTAAAGTCTTTTTTAATTTAAAAAACAAGATGTTGTAGACTTGCAGCAAAAAAATATAATGCGATATCCCATTCAAAAATGGCACCACTTTACTGGAGAAGTACGACCACCCTACAGCAGCCCGCAGCGGACCAAGCTTAGTGTTGTGTTTCCGTTGATGAGTAGGGTAACGGAAACACAACCCTATCCTAAGCAAGCTTCATTACTTAATTACCAATCCTACCTAGCTAAGGCACTCTGAACTACAGAGTGATTTAGCTAGTATACATAAACTCCATCAAAACTAAAAAAAATAAACTACCTACATCAATGTTACCGATTACATGCAAATTTTTTTCTTACATAATAAAATTGTCACTAAGTCACCACTTGAATTAAATATAAAATGTATATCCTGTCTGTCATTCTTTACTATTTACTCATCACTTGAATGATGGCATTGTGAACGCCCTAAGTATTATCAAATATTCGTGCTAAACCTACTAATAAACAAACTCACCATGACTTAAACATGTCAGATTTCAATTCGATCATTGTTATAGAGTTTATTTCGCGAATATGTAAACTGTAGACGTGATTCGATGATCGAACGAATGCACTGTACGACTATTGTGCGCCGGCAAAAAGTTGACGGTGCGAGGGTGCAACCGCCCCCCACACTTTAGTGACTGAAGTATGAGTAAACGCTTCGTTCTTGTGATATGATGATGACTTGTCAGATTTTTATGAGTAAATATAAGATTACAATGTGATAGAATGTAAACATAATTCTAACTAAAGTCAAAAGAAGAATCGATTAAGATTAGAAAAAATGAAATGCTCATACGAGACTTGAACTCGTCCCAAGATGGTTGTATAGGAGAATTTCGGTAGCTCAGTGGTCAGGATCAAGTCCCGTCCGAACGTTTCACATTGTCCAATTTTAATTTGATTAGGGAGCATACTAATTGCTTTAAAATTTCATCAAAAGAAAATAATTCTGAGTGGTAATGTATATTATAACAGAGACAGACCGCGCAAGGCTTTTCTCGTTATTCATTATTTCTGTCTGTGATACGGTAAAAAATTTAATTTTGCTTTACTTGTTAGCAATGAATTTATTTTATCTAGATACAGTTTCAAATACAACTTTTTATATTTTACCTAGCATTTGGCCGCGTAGTTGAAATAAACCAAATGCGGTTCATAACAATCGTCAATAATAATATGATTTTGCTAGAAATAAACAGACCAGAAGGGTATAACATTCTATGGACTCACAACACTATTTCTACCGGCATTTCATTTACAAAATGTGACTAACACATTAGTACTTCCATCGGACGATTGAAAAGTACCTACCTATAGACAATTTTATGAAACAGACAACATTTAAGGGCATTAGATATTCATTTCAAAACTTGTTCACTGACCTATGGCAATACAATAACGTAACAGTATAATGTGATTGAGCTCAATAATATAAATAAAACAATAATATAAATAATAATAATAACTACAACACTTTGCGAGATTCATGTAGACGTTCGATGGCAATATTAGTTGTTTGAGTTTTGTATGTATTTTATGTTGATATAAAGCTCAACACCTCTTTACAAGAAATATTTTATATTAACAGTTAAATTACATAGGTAGTTAAAAACAAAGTTGCCTGATTCTCATTCTATGTACGCTTAGATCTTCCAAACTGCGCAATGGTGGTTTTTATGCGATTTTCAATGTCATGGAGTTTATAGCAATAGTTTGGTTTTACATGTCTTTTTATTTACATTTTATTATTTGTCAGGGGTTATCTTATGTCTAGCTTGAGGAAATTTACAAAAAAAAAATGAAATCATGACGATACTAACATTACTGATCAACACAAATTTAGGGTCAAATCCAACAATTCGCAATTTTTTAAAATATATCACTTTTTATTGCCTGTCTGTGGGGTGACACGCGGCTCAATTCTACAGAATAGTTTTTCTTTAATATGAGGGTTTATTCACAATCCTCAAATTGGTTTTTTGGGTCCATTGTCATTTTTTTTTAGTTTTTTGTGCATGGTCAACGAGGGGTCAGTTTTTTGGATAAGCCCCTGCCTCGTTGAAATTGATTGACGGGCAACGGTCACTTGCAAATTACCATCTGCATTTATGTCAAAATAATAAAAATAATCTTCGATCGGAAATTAGGGATTGGCGTGTGCCAAACTTTTTTTTTTCATTTTTTTCCATTATAACCTAATTTTATTTCTGGGTTCTACTTGTCTGTCGGGTATTTCCACATAATAATGAAAGGCCGGTACAACTCGCATTCTCTTCTTGAAGACGTTCCTCTAAATTTTATTTTATATGACACTTTGAAATACATGTCGGAAAATCAACCGGATGACACTGGGCACAAATAGTTGTACCCAGTGTCAGCCATTTAAGTTTCCAATTATTTTTTTCACATAAATATTGTCTTAACATACTTTTAAAGTAGTAGACATTACAGTTCTAGTACTTTTGCTGAAAACGGTACAAAAGTATATGGTACAAAAGTGATGTTTATATCAAATCAAATAATAAACATACAAACATCTTCACACTTTGTTATTTTATTATAAAAGTTATTATATTAGTGAGGCTAGTAGTATAATATAAAGCTTTTCAACTAGTCTTTGATTTTCGTTAGTGTGGGCATGGCACACGACTGATCTCTAGTTTTTACCACTGGCCATTCATTTTTTACAGCTAATATTTTTGCTTTAATAGATAAAAAACTCCCCTATTTACAAATAACAGGGACCTTTAATCCGAACGCTTATTAAATGTAAATATTTCATGGAATATTATGGAGGATGTGTTTTAGGGATTGTGAATGAATTATTATTATTTAAATACAATAAAAGGTTATGAACATCTTGATTAGCGGCGTTGATCTTATCGTAGATATGTAGATATAAATCTAATACGCCTACATAGTAAATTTACAAAATATAAGAAGTTAGTAAGAATATCTCTACTTTTATTTGGTTTTATTTATGAGATGTACTAGAAATTCAGAAATCATTTTTATTATTATTCAACTTTATAATATAATAACCACACTTACCGTAAAATTAACTCAATTAAAACTGAGATACCCATAGGTACCATGATTGTGTTAATTCCCGTTAATATTATTATACCATGGCAAATACCATGAAACGAAACTGTATTCATTAAGAACTTTAAAAAAGTTACCTGACAGCTTAGATGAAGAGCCTTTTTTTAATTCATCTAAGCCTGACAGACAAAAATGACTTGAAAACGTCGACCTCGAAGTCCAAAAAGCAATAATTACTCGATTGAGTATTCAATATTCTCAACTTTTTTTTGACGAAATGTGCATAATGTCGAAAATGTGCATGTCAAATGTGTTAGATTAGGTTTTGGCAAACTGATGAAAAAAAAATGGAGCATTGACGTACGCGCGCCCAACGGGCTGCGTAGGGTGGGTCAGGTAATACTAGGGGCACAATGATTTGCTGTTTCTGTAGGATATTTTTCGCCTTGATGTTTATTAAACCCTATAAGGTAGCAAATAAGCAGACAATGTCAAGGTCAAATGTAAAAAGTCAAAAATCAAAAAAAAAAAAAAGGAACATGAATATCAGTTTAGTAAATGGACCATCGGTTCGAAATGCGGCCCCGACCTTAGAAGACTCCAGCAAGAAACTCAGTGGCATTTCTTTTTTTTTGGTCTATTTACAAACATACACTTGGTCTACTTAAACTAAATATAAAACTTTACTTCAGTAGCATAGTTCAGCGAACAGCCCATTTCCAAGCTTGTTTATCAATCCAAGTATTCTTGGATGTTATAATAGTTTTTTTTTTTTTTTTTTATTTTTATTCTTTCGCGGTGTGAATTGATAATTATACTAGGTATCGGGACTTCTCGCGAATTATATCTTGGAACTTACTATTTCTGCCGACGTTAATGGGCAACGCATCCGAAACTTCAGCAGAAATAGTAAGTTCCAAGATATAATTCGCGAGAAGTCCCGATACCTAGTATAATTATGGAGTCTTTTTTTTTTCTATTTATTTACCATAAGGTGAGGGCTTGATCACGCAGTGCCCATGTCACCCCCATATATAATAGTCTTTCTGGCTCAATGTTGCTGCTAACCCGTCACCGTAACCTATGGACCCCGTAATCTTGAGGATTTATACTGGTAATAGTGAACATCTAAGACGGGATTTGAAAGCGCGACCAGTCTCTTACAGGGAATGCTCTGATCAACTGAGCTGTTTCGACACGTCTTGGGGCTCGACGACGATTCGATGGACTTTGAATTTATGGTTTCCATCACATCCTTGATAAAATGTAACATAACATAACATAAACTCACGTCTATATCCCCGAAAAGGTAGGCAGAGGTGCTAGCACCCACATTTCGCCAGTTTATGTTTTGGTCCCAATGTGGCGATGGCAATAGGTTTTTTTTTTATAATTTTTTTTTTATACCACTAAGTTGGCAGACAAGCACACGGCCCACCTGATGGGAAGCGGTTACCGTGGCCTATGGACGTATGCAACACCAGGGGTGTCACACTCGTGCTGCCGACCATGAAGAAACCTTCTGATGCCCCTCTTGAAGAACCCCATATTGTAGGCGCTTGGGAAAACCGCAGCAGGGAGGTCATTCCACAGCTTGAGTGTGCGTGGGATGAAGTTTCTTTCATACCGCACAGTGCGCACCGTCTCAGGTCGCAATGTGTGGGGATGAATTCCCTGCCTATGGCGAGAGGTGCGATGATAGAATGTAGCTACGGGCATCATGTCAAACAATTCATCTGAGCACAAACCATTGTATAGGCGGTAGAACACACACAGTGAGGCAAAATCCCTCCTAAGGCTAAGAGGTTCCACTCTACCTGTGAGTATGGGATTGTCAACCAGCCTCAATGCCCGTCTTTGCAACGAGTCGAAGGGGTCAAGCTGGTATGCAGGTGCTCCAGCAAAAAGTTGACAGCAGTACTCCATGTGAGGCCGGACCTGTGCCTTCTAAAGAAGGAGTTGCTGCCCCGCAGTGAAGTACTGCTTCGCCCTGTTGAGCACTCCGAGTTTTCTTGATGCCAACTTAACCTTGTCCTGCAAATGACTTCGGTATTGGACGTCGCTGGAGATATCGACACCAAGGATCCCGATACTCGAGGAGATGGTAAGCGGTGTGCCCAGGAATTGCGGCGCTACAATGAATGGGGTTTTCTTAGCGGTGAATACACATACTTGTGTCTTAGTGGGGTTGAATTGGACTAGGTTTAGTCGTCCCCAATCGGATACTCCAGAGAGAGTAGTCTCGATTTTAGACACAAGTTGTTCGCGACTCTTCTCCACCTCGGACTGAGGGATATTTGCACGGCCCGTGTAACACGTGTCCCCGGTACTGTCGTCCGCATAACAATGAATGGAGCCATCAGACAGCATGTCATTGATATGCAGCAGAAACAGCGTCGGAGACAACACGGAGCCTTGTGGGACACCAGCGTTTATGTTCATGCGGTCCGAGCAGCTGCCGTCATTAACCGGGCACTTATAACCCTGCGATAAATACACACATAACTTCGAAAAGCATCGAAAAGTCATTGGTGTGTGCCATGGTAAAACCTGGGATCGAACCCGAGACCTCGTCTCACCAGTCCATTACCCATACCACTAGGCTACCGCGGATTGATAAAATGTATATCTTATATTCAGTTCGCTCTAAATATAGGCTGTTTAATGTAATTGCTTTTTATTCATTGTTTATCATTCAACAATACTGACATCAATAAACATTATTCTTCGTGAGTATACCGTTGTTATACAAAAGACATAAACGCGATGCCAAAGGTAAAAACATTTTAGTCTTTACGATACTAGATTTAAGTTAACAAAATTATAAAATAATGTAAAAGTAAGAAGTAAAAGTCCAATTATTGTCATAAATCTTGGTGAATATAGCGAGTATTGTGTCCACGAGCTGACCAGCAGATGTGCGGCCGGCTGTTTGTATTCAGCAGTCGCAGTGCGCATGCGTGCCCAAGCCAACCTTTCGCAAACATGGCCGCCGACCATTTCGAAATCTCATACAGTTTATTTATAAAATTGTCACTATTTATAGGTTATTGATCCAATCTCAGTCTTCGTGGGTAAAGGAATAATAATGAGTACTATGTAAAAGAAATGAAAATAATAACCTATCTTATATCACATCACTTCATTTTGAGAGGGGTTTAGTTAAACCAGGTAATAAACTAGTAGTTCTGTGAACAGTAGACCTCGCAAGCACCCTAAAATAAAATAACGGTATCTACGTATCTTCTTATTTATTTTAAATAGTCCTGGATGTTTCACCAAAAATGATGACGATTCGTTGCTATGACGAACGAAAAAAATGCTAGTACAATGTCCCCCTTTCTCTCATCTGTTATTAATAACGAAGTACACCTTTATGATCCATGATTTTTTCCCAACAGTCTATCATGAAAAATCATCTATAGAAATCATGTCCTTAATGTTTCAGCCAAAATAATCAAGTTTCGCTCATAAATTACGCGACATTAAAATTCCCACCTCTTCTGTCCCATTTTTCCTCCCATCAAAAAAGCTCTAGACTAAAGTTGTGTTTTAAATCAAAGTACATGTGTGCCAAGTTTAGTGAAAATAGACCGAAATTGACAAACATACTGACATACGGACAAGAGCAATATCGGCCACCTTGTCGAAACGGAGACTCGCTTGCTTTGCTTGCTCGGTCATCTAGCATATTACTTATTATCAAATGTGTTAGATTAGGAGGCATCATAGTTATAATATCATAGCTAGAATATAAATACTAAATCGTACTTTTAAAAAAGCGTGCACCTACAAAGAATTTTTGTCAAGAGATACAATACCTATAAGTATCAAAAAATATTGTTTCGATTTTCATCATCATTATATAAATTAACAAACTGAATTAAAACTTCAGAAAACTTTTTCTCCCCCGTTTGAAAACCAATTTAAAAAATTATGTCTATTGATATTCTCTAATGTTTTCAAAGTTAGTAATCACATTGACGTACCCTTTACAATAAAAAATTAAAGATCTGAAATCGGAAACAATTAGTTTTCTGTCCGTCTTAGGTCACAGGATCCTCAAATTTTTGAACTCTAGGACACGTAAATACAAAAGTCAGCTCAGACAATTTTGCGTTCTGTTGGAAATTAAACAAAGGACAAAGCCAAGTGAGCAACATATTGAGTTTTAAAGATATTAATGTGAGTCTAAGTTACTTAAATAAATAAATATCATTATAATTCTCTTTATTCATTATAAATATAAAAAATAGTATCCCACCGGTATCGGTACAGGTATTATTATTATTAGAAATGTTATATAAATCATAGCTGAGTGAATCGTATTTCACTGCATACTATTGCATTATAATTTAATGTAATATGTATTCAAAAACTGTAACTAGATTGTGCTGTGTAAACTGTCCTTGTATTAATATTAGGCACTGGGATACGAACTAAGCCCGGTTTAATAAGTAGAGATGCTGATAATACTAATATTTCATTTCATTTTATACTGCACTTTCTATTTTTTTTCTTCATTTAAAAAATATTGCAGCAAAATAGTGAGTTTAAAAAAAATAGTAATTCATATTAAAACAACATCAATATTACTGACGTTTCACTAATACATTCTTTTTATTGTTATTATTATTGTGACATTTTAAATTTTGTTTTAATGTGACTGGCTGAAGTCCTAATGACAGTGTAATTAGTTATGATTGTGTTGTATCCCGCAATATTATTATTTCAACGCCACACGGCAGAATTTGTTGTACTTATAAATATAATAAACCTGATATTGTGTGAAGTAAAGTTTGATTCGATTGAAAAAGAAACTATTTCAATATCATAAGTATTATTAACGTAATCAAAACAAATATTTAGGTTTATGGTTTTCCATTTTATATGCTTAATGTGATTTTTTATATATGATGCGTCAAAATGACTTCTTCCCACCAAGTGTAAGAAGCGGCATGGGAAATCCAAAGAAAGGAGGCCACCATTATAGATGTTAACAATAAATCAATGCTAAAAAGGAGATTTACCTTGAAGGGCTTTATGGTATGAGTATAACCTCAACATAACATTTTAGTTTATGTTTTTACTTTACCTAGAACCATATAAATACTGAGCGCTAACCAGTTCATAGGGTTAACTTCGTAGGGATTTTTTGGTAATTCTTTTTTACAATGAATAAAGTTTCATTTCACTCACAAATTTTCCATATAAACAAATGCTACTATTGTTATTTACTTGTAGTAAATGTAGCCAGCATCCCCCATCCATGCGCGTCACCCCAAATCAAAACGCACCACGCAGTCTTTCGGTAATCGCCACGCGTGCCGCAGTTCTAGCATGTATACCTTTGGCAATACACACTTACGACACAATAAAGAATCTAATAAGTATTTCTTACAATCAATAAATAATGTCTAAATAATAGCCATCCGAAATCGCAATTTTTTTCGCTGTTCTTCGCCACCCCGGTTCAATTCGCCGTGTAACAAGTGCGCTATTATTGTGTTTTTTATCGAATTATGTTTGCTATTATAAAAAGTCCTATATATCAACATTTTTAACTTGTAGTGAAAGTGTGTATAGAGTCAATTGGGGTTTCTCTTCAGAGGGGCCGGCCCGCGGCGTACATGAAGGGTGAGACAGTTTTATATACCTAACTACGAAGTTTTAAATCAGTTAGTTAATCGATTACAAAATGAAAGGAAAACTAACGTTTTCGTAGTGAATCATCTGTCATAATTACAGATTCTGTGTTAGTTAAACATACTGTTTGAGCTGTGTGCAATAATCGGCAAAATATTTTGTTATATACCTAAACATGGACGACTAAAGATATTTATAATGTTCGCACAAAATGTTGTGAAATCTGTTTTATATTCGCCTAAATCTTGTGATCTTTCCATCAATATTTCACCAAAATATATCAAGATTATTTCTTAATAGGGCACGTCACCTGTAAAACATTAAAAAAAAAGAAATCTTAATGATTCGGACTCAACATTTCGTGTCTGTGTCCTATAAAAGAATCTAATAAAATTCTGGTTGTCGATTTATACAACATTAATAAATGGACTTTACTGGTGAACCCTTACTCCTGTCAACAGTTTATAAATAAATTGTTAAACATTTGTTATAATTTCATACACAGTTTAGTTTATAAGTGAGTATCTACTAGCACAGACTCCATTGTTAACTCTATCTTTTAGAAGTAAATAATTATCACTTCTTCCACGTCTATATGTTAGTCAGAAATATTGTGTACATGTTTTGAAAAGGAGATAAATACATTTCAAATTCAATTATTAATTTAATATTAGATAAAGCATCCAATCCAATTCCGATTGCATCCAGAAGTTGCCAACTGGATCCCAGCAGCCAGACAGCTAGTTCATGGAAAAAATCTGAGGCTTGAAGTGTTTAACTGCAATGTTTTGAAATGCGAGAAATTTTTTATCAATGTAACCTGATTTATTTAAGACAAACTGTTGCCCGTAGCTCCACACACATATGCCTATAGAGATTAAAATAGCCTATGTAAATACATACCATAATCTAATTTAAATTTCAGCCAGTTTCCATTCAGCACTTTGAGCGTGATTGTGTGGCAAACAAAGAATTCAGTTAGAGCAGTAAAAGAATTCAGTCTTGTAAACATGATGGTTTCAAGTAATTTATACATAAAATTTAACACTTTACAGAGTGCAGTGTTTGCGCAGCAGCCGCTGCCGCCGCCGCCGCTGCTGCGGCTGCTGCCGCTTCGTGGGCAGCCAACCATGCGGCTGAGGTCAGCAAATCATCTGCCATCGGCATCGTGACGAAATGCGTGGTCAACGGGACATCTCAGTACAATGGAAATTGTAAGAATAACCTTTAAATAGCGAACTTATCTGTTGCTGTTGTTGAACTCCTATTAAATTATTGCTAAAACTGTTGGTGGTAGACTGATTTTGATGAAATTTCATGGATAATTGAATGGAGTAAGGGACAACCCGGTAGGGGTCGAGGTATACTACGTATGTCAATCAGATCAAAGGCATTTTGAAGAAAGGACATATGAAGAGTACCCGAAACCGGTAAGGATGTATGAAAACAATCATGAAAGTAGAAGAACCGAAAGATATGTATGCCAGGATCGTGGTAAGTGGAAAACTGTAGTCTCTGCCTACCCCACTGGGAAAAAGGAGTGACTGTATGTATGTATGTATGATGTATGTATGTATGTAGTTTCGCAATTGACATAATATGTGGTGATGCAGTTCAGTTCTAGGAGACTTATTCTAATTGAGCAGGACAGTCTCGCGGTCTGTTATAAAAGAACATTTAAACGTTATTTTAAAAAGCTGTGGGTCCCGACAGAGTAGAATTTGGGCCAGCCCATCTTTCAATCTACTATAATCGTACAGGTGAATTAAGTAAACTATTAAGTAGCTTTTCAATCATGGATAATTTTCAGACCATCGAAAATAATTTTCCATTTATCTCCATACAAATTTCACTACAAATTTATTTCTCAATTGAAAACTAAAAATAGGCAAGCAGCTAAGTAGAATAAAAAAGCAAAAGCAAAATAATTGCAAGATCTTTTTACTTAATAAAAAAAATCTTGAGAATAATTACTTATTAACGTACTAAGTATTGAAGTTGGAGATGGTTGAAGACACAACCGAGTGATTCAAAACTAAATTAACAGTCTTCTGAAGATTGATGACGAAGATTCACCCAAGTGATTCGCACTGACTAGTCAGCCCTTTGAAGATTGCTGACCATGATTCATCCGAGTGATTTAAATGTAATTCAGTTAGTCAGCCCTTTGAAGATTCCTCCAAGTAACTCAAAACTTCTTTTGTTTTCACTGCAGCGTGCGGCACTATATTATATCGGCGGCTGTTCTTTAGCCACTTGGTTGAATGATGATGTACACAGTAACTGGATGACTGCGAATATATGAATCTTTGGTATTTAAAGAAATTTCATCATAATATTTTTCACATTCAGTATACTTTCCATAGTAATAAGTGAAGTAATTTCATAGGTATAAATAAGATATTTATAAGATAGTAGTCAAAGTATCTAAAGTATATTGACATTATGTTCAAACCAAAATTTCCAGTCGTTATCGAAGCGTTTTGTAACAATAGAGAAGCATGCCGGAGACTCATGCGCGCAGTTTCTTTTAATCACATCATATCATCTCATCATCAACAGTCATCTGGTTGTGGTTTTGTACAGTAGTTTTTCTCATAGCTCTCAAGAGTTCATCGTCTCAAGATCTATTCGCTACCGGTCAAGGTAACGAATGAAAATTTTCTTGCTTTTGAATATATTTGCAAATGTTTTCAACATAAGCTCATTAGCTTATTAACTCAAGATAGCAACCTCAATGACTAACGTATTTCCGTTTTACTGGAAGGAGTGCAAGTGAGTCAGGCTACGTTAAAAAAGGCTCAAAAAAATATCAAAATCTTTTTATTCGATACTTCTATGAAATTAGAATTTGTTAAATGTGGTTAAGAGAAAAAGGACCCTTCATAATTTATAATATTAACTTCATGTTACTTATCCATGTTTACTATTCATCCATCGACTCCTACATATTGCTTTATTTACCATACTACACTTTGATCTTAGCCAGAAGGTCCAGAAACCATTATTAACATAGAATTTCTCTATTTAGATTGCGCGTATCTGTTTCGGAGGTAGATATTCTTATTAGTATCTAATTGGACTTAATTATTATCAATAGCGTGAAATTAGTCTTGACGTATTATATTGCAAGTAAATGCTGCACTAACTATGTATCTAATATTAAACAGGTGTTTGATATATATTTTTATTTTTACTTTAAATACTCGGCTGTCTTGAACGATAAGCTATAGGTATAAATACGAAATTGCAAAACTTTCAATTGAGATTCATCTAACATTATATTTAGGGTATTATAAGCACCACCCCTCGTAGGGAACGCCTCTATTGAAAGCTCGCACAAGGGGTGTGGGACAGCATGACTACGAATTTGTGATTCTGTTTAAAGTTCACATAAACTAAAATAGATGGCAGTAATAACTTTGCTCTTATGATGCCATCTACGGGTTATGCGAAGAACTATGTAATGAGTAAGTGTAACAGAATTGTATTTAGTATATAGGGTTAACGTCAGAGGGCTCTAGAAGTACATTCTTGAATGTAATTCTTCAGTACATTTAATTGAAATTAATTCGTATAACTGGATATTCTAATGTATTTCATAACTAAACATTCTTTCTTGAATGTAATAAGGGCCTAAAACTCGTGGTGTAAATTAAATTATATGTAAAACTTCAGCCGAGAGTGGTATATTATTGAATAGATAAAATGTCTTTAGCTGTATGCGAGAACCATTTGAATTATTAATATTTTATCCAAGTTTATACATTGTATATGATTGACCTTTATTGTAGGCGGAAAGACCAGGAGTAGGTACACGTACTCTGTAGTTATCATTTCAAGGCCGTTCAACCATAGCTAGCCCTTAGATAGGTACTTGTACAATTTATTATTCATCAAGTATATTAACCAATTTTTAAACATTACGTTAACTTTGACCGTGACTCATGTTTCTAAGAAGGGAAGAATAACAATCGATTAATCAGCTAGTTTAAATTTACATTACAGTATAGAAATGTTCACTGTGTGTTGGGGTGAAAATATTAGAGAAAGTGAGTACGGCAATCGGTCGAGTTACATTATTTCTAGAACTTGTTTTTCCTGCAAGACTACCATTGTCAAATATTTTTGATGCATAATCACATGTGGATTAGATCAGTAACAATGGAACCGGCCAGCCAGGTCGTCAGAAAGTGATGTGTCTAAAGGGGACACCCTCTAACGGTTGGAGGATGTGTTCAAATTTCGCCAAATCTGGTCCTTAACGGAAGTATTTTATGAAAGGCGAACGTGAAACTCGCTGTCACACTTATAACAATAAACATGTAACTTCGTAATGAATTTAAATCGAATACGGAAGGGATGATGTTAAGCAAATGAATGGCAATTCTTTGATCTGTTTATACAAATGTCGAGCTTGGGAGTATTTTTGTTAAGGCCTTAAAATAGGAAAGTTCGTTATTCTTGCATCCATTTAACTCAATGTAATTTCACGAGAAATTCGTATGTTTTGACAGAAGTCTCATACTGCACACGTGGATGTTGTATTGCGTAATTGAATATTTGTAAGCAGTTTCACTGATGGTTGTTTGTGCGCATTCTTCATCTTTACGACTTCATACCTTTAATATTTGACACAGTTTGGCCTAGTCTATAAAACTATGTCCCATTTCCGACAGGATTCTATTTAATACACTATAAACTTTAACTTTATACAACAACAACTTTGAAGCTGTCGGCCTTTGAAATAGCTTTCAAACACATTTTAGTACGCATCAGGATTTGAGTATTTTGATACCTCGAGGTGTATAATAAGTATATTACCTACTAGTATTCTTTTATTTATATTATCATTATACCAGGTTTTTAACACCTGGGTTCTCATTTGATTATGTTAACGAATTACTTGAATAAGTTGTATTCAATAGCAACTATGCCTATGACTTGGTTTCTTGTAATTCTTGATCTAATAGATGTACTCGTATATATATGACTCATATAAGTGGAAAAAAACAAAATGCGTCTAATTTAAACACGGTAGGTACATAGGGTATGTGATGTTTTTCTTGGTTTTCAATATCTTTTGTATTGATTCTATGTGTGAGTCACTTAACGCTTTCTAATGCGTTTTCAACTCATGAAGCCTCTGAAGTTTAGCTTGGGTGAGTTGAGAATATCCATTATTGTTAGTTCATGAGCTGTTCTTTGGTTAATAGATACTTCCCAACTCCTACAATCTCATAGTTACATTTGTCCTCAAATCCCATCAATTATTTTTGCAGTTTCCTTGTTACTTGCCAGTAGTTTATTACCTACAGTCTTTACTTCAGGAAATTGACAGCATAATTCCTTTACACGGAAAAATTAACGAAACTATTGAATAATAATCGATCCTCGTTATTTCTCGTGTAATATATGTTTGGGTATCAAATTCTAATAATAGATAATTGCTAGTAATCTTTGTTTATTTAAGGATAGTTTTATTCTGTATCACTTCACAAGTCACAGTTGTGTTATCAAAATGTTCACCGACAACTAAAGTATAACCAAGTTTTCAACAATCTTTAAATGAAAAAGCAATAACAAACATACAAGTGTAGTAGGATATAAAAACAAAAGCATTTGGAAAGTTGGACATCTTCGATAGATCCCTTCGCATCGTATTGTGCGCGGCTTCTATTGACATTTTTTTATTAAGTTCAAAGATGTTATTGGGTGTTTGTAAGCAATATGATGGTAGGTAGATGGTGCCATTCACCCTGTTGGTAGTGGCAGGGAACGAGCGTTCTCCACGCTGCGCGCTGCGCCGCTCCACAAGTGACACATTTTGGGTTGGGGTAAAGTGGCCGGCGCTTTCGGGCGGCGTACACGTTTCGTTAGCCTCTCTATTTTAAAAACTACTTGCTTGACGATATCCGGGAAGGGACCGACCGCATCACCGCGGCGTCGACTCTACACCACTGTCACTCATTTTCGATGCAGTCGACCTGCGTACGCGTCGTTGGTCGCTTCGCGCGCACGCGCGTCCGTTTTCATGCAATTAACAATTTTGATAGTTAACAAGTTTTTAAACGTGCAAAGGTAAATGAACTCATCGTAAAAAACGTGCGTTTTTCAAGTAGAGGATGTATGTTACGAAAAGGTGATATTTGTGGTGCCAGTTGATAATTTAGTTACCATGAGCGGGAGGGAAGGCGGAAATGCAGTTCCCTCTTCGAGTAAGTAGCAACTCAAGACTATTTTTTACTTGGTTGAAAATGTTTTGTTTTTGTGTTCTACGTCTATCTTTATTCGGTTTTTGTATATTAAACAAATGGATCTACGGACCGAAAATGCCAGCAATCGTTTTTAAAAGTTGTTTCATTTTTTAACTTACTATAGCCCTTATCCTACGGATGTGCAGTACGTAGTGAGTAGGGAGGCAATCATAAATAGTTCACCATTGAAATTATTCAAATTGAGGTTAATAGAGTCTCGTTTTACTGATGTCACACATATGTGTGCCATGTTTACTGGGTATAACGTTGATCAACAACAAGATATACTAATTATAAATTCGTACTTCCTAATTAGAGAATGTCTTGTATCATATGACGTCATGTTATACGCTATATTGTATTTTTTTGTGGAATCGTAATTTGTATTATAAGGAGTACGGTGTAATTATAATATATTAGTTAAGTGTAACGAGTACTGTAGTAGGACCATATGTATATGTACATGAATGGAAGTACCAGAAGTCCTTGTACAACAAAAGTTTTAAATATTGAATTGGAAACATGTGACGTGAACATTTTATCAAACAAGGTCTACGCATCGGGCAGTTAATTGTTTACTATTCCTACGATACCGTTGTAGTTGCTCGCATGCGTGCTGGTGCGACTTGGCGCCATCGATGCGCTGTTTTCGACCCTAAGAATACAATTATAAGTTATATAGTACAAAAATACATTCCATTTGCATTTGTCTGTGTGAGTGATATAAGCTTGAATGTGTTTAGGTAAGCCGACTGCATTTTAGAAGGACCTTAATCTCGCTCCCCACTCCTACTGCACTGAATGTTTTTGTCGTCGGCATACCAGAGCTCTAGTGACGAACATAATATTTATCGGTATTTTTTTTTATTAGAGATTGTTTATTATATTACGCCACAATAGTATATCTACTATGTCATGTCCATATCAGGCATATATGTTTTCAGTTTGTGTTTACCTGTGTTTTCATTGAAAATTTTGTAATAAATTTGTGATGGAATTTTATAGTAGAAACGTATGAGATGGATCCCATAGTTAATCTATAAACATGTAGGTATATACATAAACTTAAATACTGTGCGAGCGGTATTCCAAAAAGGAATTATCGTAGAGAGTTATTGAAGAACCATCCGGAATTTTTAGAAAGTCGACGTAAAGTGACGCGACGTCCCTACAGCAGGGTCCGAGTTCGTAACCAGTCAATTAAATCCGAATGGTGGGACGTTCGACTGTCTCTTTCCCTCCTAGTTCAAGATACTAAAGCACAAGCGCCACTTGACGGTGATTCACGTTCAAATTCCATACCTACGATTGATAACAGCAAAAACTGGTGAATGGCACAATGTTTTAGGCCGTTTAATTTGCTTGCTGAACATGCCACATGCGTGCCGCAGTAATATTAGTATGCGTTTTGTTTACTATTGTAGGATGTGTGGAACGTACAATGAAGTTATGAATGAGATAGAACGGCAATAAATTTAATATAACCAAATGTAAACTTGTTTGGAGAGGGGAACATAAGATACAAGATTCTATTTAAACAATTTATTCTGATCAAACTATTATTAATACTCACATAGGGCTAACATACAGATTAATTATTAAATGAATACTTTTAAATGTAATGAATTTTTATTACTAATTTCCATATAAATGAAGAATACAGGCAGTTTATTTGTATTAAATTACAATATTATAATGATAGCAGCACCCACGCCAACGCAGCTAGTCACCGCCACGCTGCATCTGATGTGTCGCATTCTCAACGTATCATTCGAATCATCGACCCGCATCGGGACTCATTACAACCACATCGAGTCCTTATCGGCCTTAGTTTATACCAGGATATTGAATAGTAGCACCGACCACGTGCGTAAGTCACATTTAAAACAGAGCGACAGGAACCGCGGCAATGCGTCATGCGAACTTACATCTCTACAGCTTTTCACGGAAATTCACAATATGCCTACTTAGGTACGCTAAAACAGTCAAATGTATTCGTTGTAGGTAGGTACCTACACTACGAAATCACATAATAGATGCGTGGCTGCACGTGTCCGTTTATTGACAAATTTTATTTTCATTCATGCGATACGAGTAGGTAGGTTTTATTTTATAAGAATTAGTTGAATGAAAAGTTTTTAGCATATTTACATGGATTGGTGTCGACTTCATTTAAACTAAGTAGGTAACTAAATTTGTTTACGTTTAATGTAATGCACTTATTTAATTTCTTAATTGAGCTAATTCATTAGGTATGTGTTCTATCAATCATAAGTAGGTAATTATCAATAAAAAGCAACATGTAATAAAGTAGCAGAACTAAATATAAAAGTGTATGTAAATTATTTGCTTGTAAAGTAAAACGAAAAAGACGAAGTTCTGTTGAGTAGTGCAGTAACTTTCGACTTAAAATATGCGTAGAATTTCCCCTACTGTTTTTAAAATACCATTGGCTTAAATTTAAAATACCAGTTTAAAAATAGTGCACCTAATCACATTAGGAACTGACAATAAACAAGAAATGTCACGATTTCTGCCCCGTATTTTGTTACAATGTTGAGTAGTAAACAGTTTTGTTAAATTTAGGTAATATAAACTGGAAGATTTGAGAAATCTGTAGCTTAACTCTTTTTAAACAACATCTATACGAGAGTAATGTGATACATAGTAGGGGTAAGTAATAATTAAATATTTGAAGATACGACTCATGTGTTGCCTTAGACAAATTCCTTGTAATGCATCTGTTGCATTGAAATTCCGGTGCATGTTGAGGTGGAACGTGGAATGTGCGTAGTTACGGGCGGCGCGGGCGCGCGGGGAGGGCCGCTCTCGCGCACCATGCTGAGTAAACAAAACTACAAAACAGGCACATAGTATACGAGTCGGATGCGCTGTAACACCGTAAGTGCTGCGCTACCATACTCGAAACATTCATACGTATACAAACAACATAAGTAGGTACATACCTACTTCTAATTCCTACATGCTTGCACATGCTTAATTGCATGCAACGAAATAGGATTATTATACACTGGGTAATGTACTTATGAGAACAATAGTAAGCGCACATCATCATTTTCACCTAAATATATAACAATAAAGAAATTATTACGTTATAGTTAGTTAAATGCTCCTAATTAATATTTGTTGTTAACTTTAGAAATGTAAGCAGTTATATCTGTTCATTTAACAGGTGTATCTATTAAATTTCAAGCATTACATTGATAGTACAAGAACATGTAAATACATTTTATTTAATAACACTAAAGAATTACTTTAATTATAGATAAAAAGAACTAAATATTCAAAATTTAAATCACATCGATGAAGTTGGAACAAATGTTCGGTTCGTGTATTTCATTGAGTAATGAGCTTTTTGATAAGAAGCAAGTTGTTAATGTCTTGAATGAGTGCTACGTTATCGCTCAAAACCTTTAAAAAATTATCCATTCCGTATGCAAAGTCTGTGTTAACTTTTATAAATATTTAAATATAAACCGAAAAAACAAGTCTTCACAGAAAACATTTTTTTACGCAACATCGGATATTGAAGATTGACTAGTTAGTTGCGTATGTGTACGTATTTGTTTATTATATGGTACCTAGGTGTAGAGCCAATCTCCAATGATGTAAGTAGGTCCCAAATTTTCCCATTGATGTGGTGTAGGGAATAATAAAATGTTAAGTAGAGGGCGCAAGGTGAGGTTGCGCGGCGCAGCGCTCGGCGCGCTCGACGAGGCCGGCTAGGTGCAGTGTTACGGCAATGAATGAAAAAGGTACCAGAAACTCAACCTAAATACCGAGCATTCTTCCAGTCCCCGCCGTCGCCACGTGTGCCTGCCAGCACGCTTTTACCGCCGCCGCCGCCCGAAATAATATGCTTAGCTTACATACCAACACATGGAAATGTATATCGAATTAGCAAACCACCAATAAATTCTCATATAACTAACATTTGAGTAAGCCTTCGAGATACTAACGCTCGATTGATGAGAGAGCGCCCGCCGCCGTGAGAGCTTTGAGCTTGTTTTATGTTGTGGTCTAGATTCCAATCAAAATACGTAGCACTAAACCACTTTTAGGATTATTAAGCAATTATCACTATAGGATGTATGTATATAGGTAGTATATAGTGAAATAAACTACGCAGCATGGCAAATTATAGCCGTATTAAAATACATTTTGAATATAATTAGGTATATAGATGTAAGTAAAGATGATAAATATTTTTAAGACAAAAAAGTGATAAACAGTGTTGAGAATCTGTGTTTGTTATCCGAAGTATTTCCGGCTTTTTCTCTTAAACATGTTAGTCACATATTTTTTCATAGAAATGGTATATTATATTAGTCATCGCTACAATTGATATTTGATGATAGTTGAACTATTACGCGTCTATACAACATTCTAAAGCTATTCAATATACACTTTAGGTTAACATCATTGAAATTTAATATGGCAAAACTATAGAATTAATAGTTGTTGTGTAAAAAGGAGGTGTCTTTTATTTCATTCGGTTCCCACGTTTTTTGTGTGTTGGTGCCCGATAAGGGGAACAGTGTACCCTTTCTTAGTCCAAGCATACGATTGTGCGACCTTATTTATTGCTAATAGATTCGATTCCGAACGTTAAAACGTCTACATGCCGCTTAATGAACTTAACTATTAGAGAACTCTTTGTGACTTTTAATTTATACTAGTGTAGGTTCGTCTAATATTGTATTTAGTTCAGCGAGTCTAAAAAGGTCACATGGAGCGATTCTGCTAAACACGAGTAACTATGAATTTCCAGTAGATCTCAATAAATTCCTATAAAATTCGTAAAATAGTCACTCATATGAGCTGAATCACAACAATTTCATGTACTAAGCAGATTCTAATTTTGTGTAAATGTTTGCTAGACAAAATATTATCCTAATACGATTAACATAAAGTAACCTTTTTAGACCTTCCTAGATTTAAAAATTAAATTTTCCTTATTTTTCTACATCGTAAAGGTATTATGACAACAATGTAGCATTATAACTGTTAACTTAGTGTTAGTCAAACGACTGAACTGATACTAATTTTTCAATTCATAACATCACGTCGAATCGAATAGAATAGAATAAAATGTATAATATAGTCAATACAGAGTTTGAAAATGTACTTCCAAATGCAAAGGGCTCTTAATAAGTTCCTCCTGTTCCGGAAACAGTCGTAGTTAGTCGTAAAAGTTTAATAAAAATTCAATTAGCCTGTGGAGTTCGTAACAGGTAAAAAAGGATGCGGTGCATAGTCGCATTAACGAACAACATAAAATGTAACGATAGGGAGGCGCACGCGGCGCGGGCGGTGCGGGTGGCGCGGCGGTGCTGGCGATGCGATAATAACAAAATGAACATTTATTATTTGCAGGTGCAACGGGCGCAAGCGGCAGCACCGTTACAGGGGTGACGCGCCGCGGACGATGCAAGTGGTTCAACGTCGCGAAGGGCTGGGGGTTCATTACCCCTGACGATGGCGGGCAAGATGTTTTCGTGCACCAGGTGATTCTTATCATTTTATACCGAGCTAACGGTGCCACTAGCGTTTCTATTAATTTTAAACAGGAATAAATTTGATCTAATCACTCTACAATATTTTAAATATTGTCAAACGAAATATTGTTTCGTATCTAGTGGCTGACCCGATAGTGCGCTTATTTGTTTGTTCGGCTTATCAAGGCCGGATGTTTTTTCTATACATTTGCGCCACCAAACTTGTACTTCGTTCGTCTGCAGCGACGCGATGTTAGCGGTAAAAATTATATTAGGTCAAGACTATGTTACTGGGTGGCGATAACGTTGATTTTTTTCTCATAAGCGATAAGCATATTTATAGATCGTTTTTCTTGAAAGGATCCAAACTTGGATAATACATATTTAAAATAGTGTGGTTATTCTTATTGAGAGTAACATATTATTCACAGCTAAACTCATGTTTGGCATGGAAATTTTTATATCTCAGGTCTTCATTTATTGGAGTAACGATAGAATGAACTATTACAGTCAGATTAACACTGTAATTTTTTTTTTAAATATGGGACACGTCAATTATACTTCGCCTTGCCTGATGGTAAGCTGAAGGCAAAGTCCCAGAAAAGAGGGTCACCATTACTTACACATACCGTGTGACAATGGTGACACTCAGCTTGACGGCCTCATCATATGCTTTTTCACGCCCCGCTTAAAGGACCCGGGACTGTAGGAAGAAGGAAACACGTGAGCTGGTAATGAATTCCAGGCCTTAATGGTGCGACAGAGGAAAGAGTCTCCGAACCGCTTGGTTCTTGATCGGATGTTCTGCACCGTGTGCGGATGACATCTAAGATCTGCACGTGTTGTCCTGTGTAGGAAAGGGGAGGGTGGGACTAATATTCTTCCGATACACAAACTAACAGATGTTTACAGTTTTATTTTATTGTTGATTGTACTCATGACCCATCCTGCAGTCATATACCCATCTAACTGTTTTTGTGAGAAAGAATTAAATTATTTAGATGCATAGATTCTTCCAGTAAGCTTTTTCATAAGTTACACAGTCAACATTTCAGTGTTCAATATTTTTTAAATATTAAAGTGTACTAAATTTCTACTTTTGATGGTTTCAGAGCGTAATCCAAATGCCAGGGTTTCGATCACTTGGCGATGAAGAGGAGATAGAATTTGAGTGCAAGGAGTCAGACAAAGGCTTGGAGGCAACAAGAGTCTCTGGACCCTCGTCCGTCGACTGCCAGGGATCGCATCGACGGCCACTCTCCAAAAAACGGTTCAGAAAAATACGGTAAACATAGCTAACTAGGATAAAGAAAGTATTGGTGATAAAAAGTTACCATTAAATAACACAACCACTTGCAGTATTAAAGGCAGTGCCTTTTAGAATGAGAAGTCAGCTTCAAGGGAATAGAAAGACTGTCATGCAGTGACTGATATACTAAGAGTGTGTACTATAATTGTAAAACATCCTGTATACATCCTCCACTTTTTTAATTTTGAATAACACCAAATTAAAACTCCAGTGTTATAATGTCGGGCCAGTTGTTATTCGATTTTCCTTCTAAGAAAGCGTTAGTAGTAACATGTGGCCATGACAGGAAATGGTCAAATTTTGTATTGTACTGTGTTTTTGTACTGTCGAAATTAGTACTGTGAAATTTTTATTGACAGTTCGGCAATTTAGTGTCACTAAAACCCAGTCATCATATAGTACTTATATCTAATAGAAGTCCATTTTTCCTTTATAATTCGAGAACAATTCCTCTGCAGATCTTGGTTTTACCAGCATTTGTCTCTTTGTTTCCTCGAAATAAATTTATGTTTCGCAGTTATTTTTGTTGTAATAAACTTGTCAGAATTTTCTAGCGATATGAAATTTCATTATTGATGTTTGGTTCTCAGACCAACATTCCTACTAAGTGGACATAAGTTCCAGTTGAAGTTGTTCACTGTGAAAATGTCTTTGAAAAATGCCGCCTTTTAGTGATGACAACGGCTTGGAATTTGTAACTGGAAACATAGCAAACGAGATTGAATACACAACAATCTAAAAATAGGCATTCAAAATATGATTTTTATGTTAGACAATGTTTTATTCAAGTTCTTCAATTATTGTCTTGCCACTAATCAACTTCTTATACCTCTGATAGTTTAAGAGACACAAAGAGAACAAATTTCACAATTTTAGTCGCGATTGTGTCAAAAAGCATGAAACTGTAAACAGACTTGATGTAACCTAACTCTCTATCTTTCATTCATTGTTTTGTTATTGGCAACGTTACAACCTATAGTCGAACACCTATATCTAAGTATACAAGTATATAGGTAACTTTGCACATCAGTATCTTAAAATTCCTGCTTTTATTCCATATTTAATTGGGGTCAGCTCAACATTTGTACATTCTCCATCAATTTCTCGCACTCACTTCCTTCCCGACTACATAATTTTTCACAAAATTCACACATCTTCTCTTAGTTCTTCCTCGCCCCTTGTTACCGTCTACTTCCATACGTATGTAATGTTTACTTAATTACAACAGTTTGGTTAAGCATTAATAATTTTACTAAGATTTTTTATTATTAATATCATTCTCACTCAACGTCGTAATCATAATATTGTACTATTTTTTTTCGACCAATTAAATCCTAGCAGATATACCAGTTATGAATCTAAAAGGTCGTGATTATTTAAGCCTTTATAAAAATATGTTACTTAAGTGCAGATACTTTTAGGAGCAACGTTCTTATGGACTGAGACATAAGGATCAATAAAAACAATAACTAGGTAGGCAAATGTGCAGTGCTTTATTTAAAGAGTCTCTATTCTTTAGATACAAATATTTAATTATATTTAATATTACTGAATTTCAAAAAAGTATTCTATTTCACTCCATAATCTGCCCCTATACCTACAAAACTTCCTAAAAATGTTTGTTATTCAGTCCTTGATTGAATAAAAAACATTCAAACATCTTCACAAACTTCCACATTTATAATAGTAGAAGTTTTTATTATTTTAGTAGGGTGTAATATTTTCTTTGGGACGTTGATAATACAAACCTTAAAGTTAGATATTTTTTATACCATTTAGGCAGCAGACAAGCACACGGCCCACTTGATGGAAAGTGGTTACCGTGGCCTATGGATATGTGAAGGGATCACTATTGTTTAACAAAAACCGTATGATCAAAAATCATTTTACAAACAACCTTTGAAAATTAATTATTTGACAAAATTTCATTTCGCAAACATATTTAAAAAGAGTCATTGGATATAATACAGGTTTCACAAATGTGTAGTATATTTGTCAATTGTGAAATATTACAATTGTTAAAATTTTATTTTAAAAATATTCATTTGAGTAAATCAAGTCAGTAGATAAATTTAGTAGTAAGTAATAATTTTATATCTACTAATACTTATTTTAAAGATACTTTGTCATTTAACTAAGAGAAATAAGAAAAATTCTATTCTGGCAGTGGTCGCAGTTCTAACATAACCTAACCTAGTCATTTCGTTTCGGTTGACCTTACATTACATGATTTCGTGTTGAAATAAAATATTCTAAATGTTAAGTTAAGTAAAAGTAAAATTATTTTACCAACTAACATGTTTTGAAAATAATCAATTTGTGAAATAATGTTAAGGTGTATAACAAAAATTTTCCAAGTAATCTTTTGTCTAATGAGTAGTTTATTAAACAATAATTTGTAATGTCAAGTGATAAATGTATCAAGTATATTTTTGTCTAACATTCGTGATTCTTAAAAACAATTTAACATGCGTTCGAAATTCAAAACATATTGATGTCTGAGTACCTAATCGTTAAGATGAGTAATAAATCGCATAAAATATCTGCAAGCAAGACCACTCACGGTTAAATCACCATTATCTGAATACCAACCGTATGGTAACTCTACCCATGTCTCATAGTCGTATTCTAATATCATGTCAGTCAATCTTTTGAACAGTGAATTTTGCAAGTAACTTTTATTTTGTAATGTTGTAACCAAGTACCTAGAAATAATTCCAATGAGAATCAAAGTGTTCTTCTTTAAAAATAAAAAGTGGTTAAAATATGTTTTTAGAACGAAAAGCTTCGTATTTGTATCGATTTGGAGCACAAGGGAATAAACATACACACACACTCGCACACACGCACACTCGCACGCACACACACTCACACGTATGCTCATATGTACGCACACAAACACAACCAAAGATTGAAGTCCGTGACAAGTAAATCGTATGTGTACGATCATTTGATGTCTTATTGATTAATATGAAACTTAAGTTAATAGTACTGCCGTTATACCTATAATAAGTTAAATCTACGCAGTTGTGCTTGGCAACTGTGTCTCGTTCCATTGTATCCATTGTTCCATAGCCCAGATTCAGTCCACTCTTTGACTATAGTTTACAAATTTATTCGATTTTAGAGACTGCTTCGGAATTTACTATCTGTTATGAAAGAAATAGAAGTAATAATTCTATTTCTATTTCTTTGGAACTACAATGAAACCAAGTTTGAAACAACTACAGAAAAAAATACATTCGAATTAAGAGATTCTTATTTATTGAAGTTAACCGACTTCAATAAATAAGAATCTCTACACTATAAAAATAATTTTACACACCTATTATCACTCAAGCCTGTTGTATGGGAATGTCAGAGGTATAAAAACAACATATTCGTAGATGAATATTTTTAAATGCAAAATAAAATAAGTGAAGCAATTTAATGAAAATAACAATCAAAGCATAACTAATTGAATTTAACAGAGCTGCCATCAAAATCACTTTTAATTGCCGTGGGCAAACATTGGCTAAATATTTGTGCCTTTGGAATATAGTTATGTAAATCTTGACTGAGATTACTAGTGCTACGTTATAACTTGCACTTAAGTTCTGCATACTCTAATTCACTATAGCATTTATAATGATTACTCGTTGCTTGAATCGAGTTTGCTCGATATATTTGAAAGATAGTCTGTTTATTATGAACATGTTACACACATGTAAAGTGAGACAAATTATTCTGCAAGTGTATACCTTAGCCCCTAAGCACCTTACTAGCAGTTCTGTGAACAGTAGACATCGTGAGTACCTTTTGTTACATTTTTCAGGTCCTATATCTTTTCAATCAATTAGCCTACCGCAGTTCACTGCTGGACATATGCCTCTCCCAATGTGCGCCATTTTCTCCGATCCTCCGCCTTCCGCATCCAGTCTGTCCCAGCCACCTTTTTTAGGTCGTACATCTATCTAGCTAGGGGGCGTCCTACCTTTCGTTTACCTTCTCGCGGTCTCCACTCTAGGACTTGTTTGCACCAACGGCCATCGCATCGGTTCTTCGACAAACGTGGCCAACTTCAACTTGCTTATTTTGTGACCTATGTCGGTAACTTTAGTTCTCTGTCGGATAACCTCGTTCCGCATCCTATCCTTCAGAGAAACTCCAAGCATAGCTCGCTCCATAGCCCGCTGCGCGATTTTTAAGCTATGGACCAGCCCCACTGTAAGTGTCCACGTTTCGGCACCGTAATCTTTTAAAAAAATATATTTATCTTCTTAATTTAAATAGTCCTGAATGTTTTACAAAAAAAATGACGCACCGTTCTTTAAAAGCGCTACAGCAAGGTTCCCCCTACTCAACTGTTTTTAATACGAAGTTTACTATTACGATGTATGATTTTTTTCACACCAACCTGTGAGGAGTCATGTTCTTGATGTTTCAGCCAACAATCATCAAAATTCGATCATAAATAACGCGAAAGCATACTTTCCCATTTTCTCCCCATTTTACTTTCATTCAAAATAAGCTGTCGACAAAAGTTGTATTTCAAATCAAAGAACATGTGTGCCAAATTTTGTTACAGTTTTGTACATGTTCTCACATTGTTTTCTATGCCTTTCCTTTGTTACAAAGCTAAATAAATATAAATCCTAATATGTATGTTCTAAATAACCCAATTGTCTCTTACCTTTTCCATTAAAATTTAATGACTTATCACTGGTACTTTCTTAAAATATGAACATTAGTTCATCAATATTACCTTAAAGCTTAGAGTAACTTTTTATGTTTGGTACTATTTTAAAATAATATTATTTATTTGTTCTAGTTGCTATAACTGCGGAGAGTTCGCTAATCACATAGCGGCTAAGTGCAGTATTGGCCCACAACCAAAGAGATGTCACAACTGCAAGAGTGAGGATCACCTCATCGCTGATTGCCCCATAAAGGTACGGTTTAGTCTATACTCTATTTATAATAAGTAACGCAGTTATTTCCATCATGACATCAGTGCTTAATTTGCAGAGTTTTATATAAATCCACTTAGGTAACTATCAGTAGGTGTATCAAATTATTTTTGTTATAATAATTGTGTATACATTTATTTACTACTAAAAACTATTATTTTAATATGACAGATAGATATTTCGATTTTATTTAGACGTTTTGGGGACGATGGTGTTATTCGCATCTCGTCCAGGAAACGAGTAAACACTGTAACTATGCCATTTTGTTCAATTCTTTCGTGTCAGACTATTTCAGTCGTCGTTTTTAATATTCTGTATTAGTTCACACGCATTGCTTATCCATTACCCATCGGCAGGTAATACTTAAGCATCCCGATTTTAGAGCTATTATTGCGATTGTCTTAAAAGCAATTGGCTCACACACAGTAGTCACGCTCGCTTTCCCTACACTACATATGAAGTAATGCTAAAATAATTTTCTTGATATGATTTGTAGGTTGAAAAGAAGAACGAGGCATCTAAGAGCTCCAGCAGTTCTCAGGGAGGACCACACGACAGCCCACCGCAGTCATAATTACTAAAAAAATCATCCAATATTCTAAAACCAGACACATCTTATAAACTTTATTTGCTCTTGCTATACCTTATTGTAATACTTTTACCAGTTAAAACAAAGGTTATTTCCCATCTACATAAGTCATTCCAAATTTACCTTAGCAAACTCATAATAAAAAATATTATAAGCAATTTGTAAATTAACCAATTTAATAGTAATTAATCATCTACCTCATTATAATTACAATAAACAAAACAAATAAGTACAAGACTGATCGGTACAAATCCATATATCTAGTGCAACTACAACGTGTATTCTAGTACTAAATTAACGATTTACATATTATTTTTAATGATAGTAATAAGTCGATCTTAACCTTTGAAATGTAACGTAAGTACAAATTTATGTGTTCGAGTGTCAATATCTTAATTATTTTACGTATATTCGTATTTATCCAAAGTTAAGTGTGTGTTTATAATATTATTATTAATTTGTTGCTATATTTTACTATGACAAACTCTATGTTAATTTCTAGCTCGTAACTAATGTAACCTTAAATTAAAATAATTGTGGTTGGCTATGAGACAAATGGAAGAATTAACTGCAATTTGATGGTTTCGGACACGCTGAACAATGGAAATTGGAACAATATCGAATTAATAAGTCAAAGAATACCTTATTTATTATAAATGAAGATATGATTTGATATTTTAACATTATGAATGAGAAATAAAAGTAAAAACCTTAAAGGTTATGTAGAATCTACAGAAACACTGAATGTGGTATGAATGATAAATTCGGAGAAGAAATATTATACAGTTAAATAATATAAAAATAGGGGAGTGCTATCAAAAATTGTTGTGTATTTACAAATACTAGATGCAATGTGAACGTTAAAGTAAATGTGCCAAAGTTAGATGAGCCGGGTAAAATATTTGTCAATTTATTTTAAGTAAGTGTAGATTCAGTTTGATCACAACTGTACATGTGCATCGTATGCATTACATCATTATTTTAGATTTATTTCGTCATTTATAACGTATGCAATTTACGTTTGCTCAAAACCTTATTCATAATTTAGTAGATCAAGTTTAAATTTGATTGAAATGTGGGTACTTAATCAATCCTGCAATCATACCATTCACATCGTTACTGTTAAATCTTTAAGTGTAAGTTACAAATTAAAAAAATAACAATTATTAAACTCGATGACGTACCGATAGGTTCTCTCAATATGTATGTAAGTATACATCTATATCCTTCTTAAAACTTCACCTTTCTTATAGAAGAGGCCTAGTAAACTTATTCTTTCCCCGCGTTTTACAATTTCATGAAAATGTAAACAGGAAACCTTGTTTACATGGTATCTACAGTAGAGTGTGTAGAGTACTGAAAAATGTTACTTGTTGTATAACTTTAAAAACGCTTTCTACAAATGATAGAAACTACATTCAGTAAAAATTACAACACATGGGAATATTTTGAATATTGCTATTGTAAATTTTTCAGAACTAGATATAATATTATCCAACACCATACTAATAATATATCATCACCGATCATATCTAATCGTCATATTTATGAAATTGTAGTACAATTCATAAAACTAAAGCTATAAATAGAAGATAATAAATAAATAAATATTCTACAACATTCTACACAACGCTATCTAGACTCATGGCAAGCATAGCTTAACTAGCTTGTGTTATGGAATCTAGAATGCGAATTAACATACTTAGATACGTTTTTTAAATAACTGTGAACTAACAGAGATTTTAATACTCTTATTTTGGCATTGGCGTGTTACAGTAACTTAATACAATAGTTGTCCATCTATATTTTAATATTCTTAATTTTAAATGTGCTTTTACACACACGATACTTTATGGGTAGCTTTAGTTCATGTTATGAGTTTCAATCTACCTCAATAGTTATAAATTTTATTTAGTTTAATGTTAAGATTCATATTGTATTTGATTAAAGAATCGGAACCGCCAATAACAACACCAAATATATTATCGTCATCTACTGAGATATGCTGTTGTGCATGTAACATTTCCTATCAAGACATTACGTACCAATGGTATTGGATTGGCTTTCACATTTACCTGCGTATTTTGCTTTTAAATAATAATAAATAAATATTCTACAACATTCTACAATACCTATTTCACATTCCTGAAACATTCTGATTGGTTCCTCTACTTGCAAAAGAAATTTATAATAATAATAATTTATTTAAATTACGAATGTTTGTTTGCAATATATTTGATATGAATTGATAGCAACTAGATAATTTATGGTCGCTATTTGATAAAAAAATATAAAGAAATGGAAATATGTCACATAGTACAAATTGAATTAAACATTCAAAATATTAATCAATTGTAAACAAATGACTGGATATTCTAAAGTACCTATTAAGAAAAGTTCACAATATAAGAATAAAATGGAATGACCGCCTGCGTAATTAGCCAATGAATCTATAATTTTAGTTGATTAGAATAGTTACCTTAAATTCACATTTTGTTAATAGATTTAATATGTTATGTGTTCATTATATCATTAATTGTGACCAAAATGACATTACACCTCAACGGGTAGCATGATCATCAATTGTAATACTTTTTTATATTTTTCTTTCAAATCAAGTTCAAAATGTATTAGTCTGTTAACTCATAGTATTTGCAATATTTGTGTCCAGCATTTTTTTGTTTCTTTTTTCATGCATCATATTTCTTTTTTTTACATCAGACTTAATAAAACAGATCAAGTAATTAATATTAATATAGATTAGTTCGAGTAGTAGTAGGTATGGTAGATACAAAGCGATTTTGCTGTATTAAACACTACGGGTCTTTTTGCATTTCATTTTATATAGCTGTAATTGTAATGTAGATTTAAGATTATAAAGAAAGACTATTTGAAAACATCTACCTCATAATTTAATTACGTTAAATAGAGTTTATTGATAAGTTAATTGACATTTATAAATTCTAGTAATTATTTTTCCATAATATTATATCTTTGCTGGATACACAATTTCATCCTTAGAGTTTAAATTTTGTTTTCTTATTATTATTATTCAATGAAAATAAACAGGAAATGAACTTTTTACTATTATTTATGCCTATTCATACTAATAACAACCAAAATAAATATGTTTATTGATAAGATAATTGATATTTATGAATACTAGCAATTATTTTTTCATAATATTATATCTTTGCTGGATACCCAATTTCATCCTTAGAGTTTAAATTTTGTTTTTTTATTATTATTATTCAATGAAAATAAACGGAAAATGAACTTGTTTTATTATTTATTCCTACCCATATCAACCAAATTAAATATGTTTTACATCTACATTATATCGGTTATACGTAAGCGTAATATATGTATCATTTAGGTAAGTTATTGCATTTCATTTAACTATCAGTTAGGTAAGTAAATACTGAAACTGTAAAACAAAACAAAAGTTATTAAGTTTAAAACTAAAACCTGACTACTGAAAATTCACGCTCTTCTTTTCCCTGGAATGTACTGTTTTGGTTTGACTAAGTGACATACGACCAAGGCTATCCTTGATATTTTCTTGTTTTTTTCAGTAGTCGGGTTTTAGTTTAAAACTTAATTTTAAATTTATGTTATTTCGGGGCAAGCAATAGGTATAATTTATACATATTAAAATGTACTAATTAAGCCCTTTCAGTAGATACCAAAGCCGACCCATTTATCTCAAATTTATTGTTTAACACAGTACTTTATGACCGCTTGTAACCTACGGACGACCAAGATGCTTCTAGTGATACCTCATTTGTCCATTTCAAATAAGTGGTTGAGGAGCTATGAGGGAACAGATGAACCTACATACATAGCCTGTCAAAATCATTACCCTCGTTTTGCTTGGCCGTAGTTGTGTAATAACAAAAACAAAAATTTTGCATTTTTCGGTGAAACAACACGCACTTACGACCTATTATTATCCACACAGATATCAAAAAATGCTCCGTCTATCGTATTTGTTTATTAACTCTTCACGCCTAAATTCCTCGCAATGAAACTCGTCGCGAAGCAGCCTGAAATGTGACATCGGACTCTATAGCCGACGACTTTATGCACGTCCAAGTTGACCAACATTTTCGCGGAAAGTTTCAGGCAAGATGTTAAAGTTTGCAAAAAATATCTAAATTATGTTCAATTTTATTTATTCTCAGTATAATATTACTGTTATATCTTATTGATGGCAATTCTATTTGAATTCAGACATTGAAATAAAAAATTCAAATATAAATAAATAACTTTGATAAATGCATCAAGGTATTACAGACTGACGACATGATCTTTCGAACGAGATGGAAAGGCTATGGGCGCGCACTGGTGTCGGTCGGCGCGTAGCAGAGATGTCACGTTTTTCAGCGTAACCGGGCGAAGATGGGCGCTTGGAGGATGCAGTAGTGCGGGGCGCCCTCCCCTCCTCCCCGGGCGCCCGCGCCCCGCGCTGACGTAACGCTGCCGTGTCCGCCGTCCGCCGCCCGCCCTAGTGTGTGCCGCGCCGCGCTCCGACCGAGCCATCCCGCACGCCGCGCCCTACACGACATCAGTGCTAATCACTTGACGTTTCCCATTTCTGTGCTCTGGTTTTGAGCTTTAAAAGTGAATGAGGTGTATGACGAGGTTGTGCTTTAGCTTATGTACGTCCTTGTTATTATTACCTAATTCGATACTAGCGTAAACATTTGACACCGCCCTTAAAGGCCGGATGCATCGGTGTCATTCTCAAATGAGTTATCGCGTTGCAAAATCTCAGTTTTATATTTTTTTAAGGCGTAGGTACGGATATCTATGAATTGGGCCATCGTGTTTATTAATTTCATCTGAATTAATTTCAATCATAATTCTTGGCTAGTCGATGCGTAATAGGAAAATTAAAAGCATAGCAGTGTATTAATATTATTTTCTGAAATTAAATTGAGAACGTGCTATTATCGAGGCCGCAAATATAATTATTTAATAGTTTTATTCTTGGAATTGTAGGGTAATAACAAAATTAATAATATAAGAAATGCAGAAATATATCTCAAATAGTTAACATTAATTAAGGTTTTCTAGATGGTCGTAGTCGCAACAACTACGATTTCAACGATCATTGTAATTGTTCAATTGTGTTTCTCGGCAGAAATGTGTATCAAATAGAGAAGAGTCGACTCTATAACTACACGTATTGATAGTTGGATAAGTTCCCATTGCTATGATCATACGGTAAGTTCGATGTGATCAGTCGCGACAAGCGTATGTAGTGTAAACGTTAAAGCTTTTTAGTGATTAGAAGCATCATTTACTGCATTTTATGTCTTCGAGCTTCCCAAAGTGAATCATTTGGTGACTGCCTCGTGCATACCATCATCCATTTTCATTGTAGTTTTATTTATTCCAGCAGTATCGATGGCCTTGAATCTAGATGAATGTATTCGTTATCTTTACAAATGTATTGCAGCAATAATTCTGCCACTCGAATTTACTTTAAGTAAAAGAATGCTACAATAGTAGATTTATATTTTTTTAAAGACTGATTTAGACGTTATATTTAGAAAAAATCATTCACATGTACATATATTATGTATATCACTAGAACAAACCATGTATTTAGATCATGGGATAGGCACTCGGTGGTGTCTTCGATTAAACACGACTTGTTGCATTAACTGTTACGTTTAATATAGTCATCTACATTATCTAGTTCATCATCTTTCACCCGAATACAGATTACATATTCAATGCATAGTTTCGAAATTGGACTGGGAGCTGAGTCTAAGTGTCTTGGTGGCAATCGGTGATATTTAAAAAAAGTTATGACTATGTTATAGTTTGCAAATAACAGTTGACAAATAAACTTAGAAAATGATTGATTAAATGTTATGATTAAAGGTTGTACGAAGTAGACTTATTTCGTTGCATTAGATGTACTAGGAGCATATTCTAAGTATGTTAATCGCATATTTTCTTATTGTAGGCAAATTTTTAAATTAAAGTAGGTACCAAATTTATTAATTTAGTAGGTTTTTATAGTGTATTTTGACAGTTACAAATATATTTTAATTTGGCACTAAGAAACCTTACTTGGTTGTAAGCGCCATCTCTCGATTTTAGTCTTAAGTAACAACGTATACTGCTTAAGTTTTTGGTAACAGAGTTCGCTACGAGTTACAAATAGTTAATTACTAACTTACGTACTCTACTAATATTAGTGCAGAGTAAACCTATCTATTAAGTTAGGCGGGCATCAGAATAAAAAAAGAGAATAGTTAGAGTAATTATACTAAGGTAGTACATTTTATGTAAAAAAGCCTTGAAAAATATTGCAAATTTTTAAATGATTTATTTGATAATATCTTGTTAAAAGGGTTACCAAATTTAAAGTATCAGTTATAGTTAAGGATATCGATTATTACTATCAGGGTTTAGCATGTGTGGCTGCACATGCGTGCATGTAACCACATAGTGCAATAGTGAGTGATTGGACACATCCAAAAAATATGAAATTATTATGTTTCTTATTAATACATATATTTCTGTAAGCAATGTCACGCATAGTTTTTCATTGGTCACTCGCTTATTCTCAACTCTTCGGTTATTAAATTATCATATACTAGTCGCCCCCCCCTGGCTTCACCCGTGGCGTAGTTCCAGACCCTGGATTACCTTTTATAGAGAATCTGTTACATTTTTTTGACATTTGTGATTACAGCTCCATTCAATCGTGTAGCAGAGTGATGATATAAATTATATATATATATATATATAAACTTTCTCGATAAACGAACTATTTAACACCAAAAGTTTTTTTCAATTCGAATCAGTGGTTTCTGAAATTGGCAACCAAACAATCAAACTCTTCCTCGCCTACAAAGCTTGGACCACTGCTCTTGCCAACAAGGATTCCAACATCGCTGATGTGATGCGGAAATTTAATGCCGCCTCGAGATCTAGTAAAAAGGCTAGGGCTAGGTTAGTAAAACCGCTAGGGCTAAGTTTGAGTTCATTAGCAGAATTAGTAATCGGCTTGCACGGTTCCCATCTGGTAGTCGCGCATTTTTTCGCTCACCAAAGATTCTTGCATTTCTTGCCTTCTGCCATTGCTAAAACTCGATGGCGCCAAAGAGAAATGGTGCTTAAGCATTGTGCTCCTGAGTTGTGCCCTGTACTGATACGACATTTCGCGCTTTCATTCTCCGTGAGACAAGTTCTGGCCTCGTGGAGGACCGCATACGTGCATCCTGTGCCAAAGAAAGGCGATAGGACAGGCTTGTCCAATTACAGGCCTATCTGTGTTACCTCTCTCCTCTCGATGGTTATGGAGCGTGTTATGAATACGCAGCACCTGCGATACCGTGAAGGTAACGATCTACTGAATGACCGACAGTAGGTACGGCTTTCACCACGGTTGCTTAACCACTGACATAAACTGGTGTACCACAAGGTTCCTTGTTGTCTCCAACCCTATTTCTGTTGCATATCGATGACATCTTGTCGGATGACTCCATCAGAGAGAGAGAGAGAGAGAGAGAGAGTTATGTTACACGGACCGTGCAAATATCCCTTAGTCCAATGTTGGAGAAAGTCGCGAACAATATAAGGTCGGCAGCGCGAGTGTAACGCCCCTGGTGTAGCACATGTCACGATAACCACTTCCCATCAGGTGGGCCGTATGCTTGTCTGCCACCTAAGTGGCATAAAAATAAACTTGTATCTGTAGTCGAGACTAAGAGTAGTCTCGATTATAGATACAATCAGATACTCTAGTGAGAGCACTAGAGTATCTAATCAGATACTCTAGTGCTCTAAAGGCAGACTAAACTTAATCCAATTTAACCCCTGTAAACTCGTACGTAGTATGTGCGTTCACCATTAAGAAAGCCCCATGTACTGTAGCGTCCCAATTCATAAACACTGGACTCACCATCTCTGCGAGTATTGGAATCCTGGGTGTCGATATCTCTGCCGATGTCCAGTACCATATATATACTTGGAAGACAAGGTTAAGCTGGCATCCAATAATTTGGAGTGCTTAACAGGACGGAGCAGTACTTCACTCCGTGGCAAAGGCTTCTTCTCTATAAGCCGCAGGTCAGGCCTCATGTACAGTAATGCTGTCACCTATTTTCCAGGACACAGGATTACCAGTTTGAGCCCATCGACTCAGTGCAAAGGTGGGCCCTGCGGATCGTCTACAATCCCATACACACTCACGGTGTGAAACCACTCAGCCCCAGGAGAGACTTTGCATCGCTGTGTGTATTTTAACGGCTGTACATACATACAATGGTGTGTGTTCAAATTAATTGTTCGACATGATCTCCATGGCTACATTCTACCATCGCACCTCTCGCCATGTGCGGGGAATCCATTCCCACACATTGTGACTTGAAACAGCACGCACAGCTAGATATGATAGAAGCTTCATCCCCCACATGCTTGTTCGTCAAAAATGGCATTAGAAGTTTCTTACAGGATCAGCGGTTACCGTGGCATATGTAACCAGGGACTACTCGCGCTAGTAGCCCCTGGTTACATAGGCCACGGTAACAGCTTTCCATCGGGTGGACTGTGTGCTTGTATGCCACCTAAGTAGCCTAAAAAATATAGAGAAAAAGGATCTGTTCTGAAAGGAACTTTATGAGTTACAGTGAGAATATCTACGAATAACTGTAGCTAAATTCAATGATCCAGAGTAAAAAGATCTTGATCACCTCATGTAATTTGTGACAGTTTTGGTCATTAGACTGTCTTCACATCTCCACATTCTTTGGTTATTATCTTTGATTTTTATTTAATTGATTATCAATTACTACAGAAACTAAAAAATGTCTAGAATCAGTGCAAAAGTGCCCATCACACTGGCTGCATTGCTTCTTTAAATGGCGATGGCCAGCCTTCGCACCAGCTACAACTCGGTACGGAAGTACGGTACCGAAGACCGATGCCTCCACACTCCAACAGCTCAACGTCTCCAACAAATAGGGAACGAAAATATATTGGGCCTGCAACGACGGCTTGGGGTTACTTGAGCCGGCAACAGTATCATTTTTTCTGTAATGGACATGTATGTTTTTTGGATCTTACGACTATTATACTCGTAAATGCGAAAATTCGGTTGGATAAATCAATAAATGGATGTCTGTTACTCAATCATGCCAGAAGCCATGCGGGTCTAAAACGGCCATATTCAGCTAATCTGCTAAATGCAAGTAACTTTATGAATTGCCAGTAAATCTAATATATTCCTATATAATTCTTTAAATGGTCATTCATATGAGTTGAATCACAATAATTCATGTACTATGTAGAACCTAATTTCGTGCACTTATCGCCGCAAGACAAAATATTATCCCAATATTCCAATAAAGTGGCCTTCTTAGACCAACAGGTCAAACATTATGGCGTTACACTTTTTTACTTTAATTCTATCTCTACCAAGTTATATGCAGATTTAACTTACTAGAGATAGAATTATAGTCAAAAAGCGACGCCAATATTTCGAGCTAGTGGAGACGCAGCCAACAGCTAATAAATAAATGTGTACCCATTATGGTAGTCATGAGACTAGTCCATTTTTTTCTTTGTTTCACAATGAACAAGACAAAAGTAAAATTTATCTCACAGTTGATAGAAAACTTATCAAATTTCGTCTTTGGGCCAACGGGAAAAATTTCCTATATTGAGGTCTTAAATTTTAGCAACCTTATTAAATTTTGCGCTCGTGAGCCAGAATCCTACCCTGCTTTTCTGTCCACGAAAGGTGTTTAAAATGAGATACAAAGATCTCACATATTTCTTTATGAATTCGACTGGTAAGTCATTTATGCACAAATACGTAAAGATGACAAATGACAATTATATAAATTGTATCAATAATATAGTGAATTTTTCTTTTTCTCATAAAAAATTGGAACGGTCCGTTGAAGAGATAAAAGTAAACATAAATATCTTGCCCCAGTATTTAACGTGCAAATGAGAGCTAAAGCAATAAAGTCTTCAACATCTTCAGGGTGGATATTTTCAACCCTACCTGGAGGAAAAGTACATACTTTTAGAAAATAAAAATATTAGGTACATTATATCAAAGGAAAATAATCTTTATTTTTAAAAAGACACATTAAGTACATATCATAGATTTCCTTAACTGTAATTACCATGTTTAAAGAAATCTTTTGATGCTATAAAAGTATAGAATTGTTAATATTTCCGATTTTTCACGATAACCAAGCATGATAAGTGATTTTTTTAGAATCTTAAATGTAGATTTATTTAAATATTGTAACATTTCCTTTGAGTAAAATTTGCTATCTTCATTGTTTAGAGATTTTTCCTTCCAATAATCCTTATTCTCCACTAAGATAAAAAAGAATTTCTATTGCTAAATAAGGGAGGTGATATAATACTTTCTGAAGCACCTACGCTAATTAAACTATTATTTATTAACCTTTATGTTACTTTTGAAAGTCGAAACAAACGTCATTAAAATTATTCATAAACTAGCTTACCGCAACAGCCCCGTTGGATGTTGATTATCACGACTTTTAGTTAAATCTCCGGTTCTATTTAAGTTCTGTAGCGATCAAAAATGACAGAATGTAGATCTAATCAAGACCTTTCTAATAAAAATGCTGCATCAAAATCCATTCACTTATTTTTGCGTCCATTGCGAATAAACCGACAAGAATTCCAAAATTAACATTGTTGAGCCTAAGGTTTTTTGAGTCTGTAGTTTCACCGAAATTTTATGTCATAATTTTGATTTGCATAACAACGAATTGCATAAATCTTATTTCGCCGAAAATTATGTGGCGTGCACTCATTCATCATACATTCAGAACGCATAATTGTGTATCAGCTTTTGGTATAACTTTCAAATCAAGACAGTAGAACTATTATATCGCAGAAACATCACACGCAGAATCGTTATTTCACATACATAATATTTAAAAGCAGAAAGTTTACAGTTACAGTCATTCTTTGGAAAAAAATATGCCGAAGTCTCATTATGCGAAAGGTTTTATGCCAAATACAATTCTGCGATCTTAAGAGTTGCCTTTGCTAATTCGGATATAGGATCATTCTGCCAAAAAATAATTACGCCTGTATTTCGGAGGGCTAGGCAGAGGTGAATTAACACCGACATTTGACCAATCTTTGTATTCGTTCCCACGTAATAGGGGGTGAGCCTATTGCCGTCTTCCGGGCACTGCACTATTGTTGACTCAAATCATGCATCTGAGTCCGTGTCCAGACCCGGACTAATTTCTAGTTAAAGTTAAAGTGTCTAATGTTAAAGAGCCCTATCCCTTAGTCGCCTAAACATGATCATATTAAATAAATTGTTCTGCCTCGAAACTGTTGGATTTAATAAAATGATGCCAAATGAATAATATTAAGTTTCTGCCGGATAGTGGGAACCTATTTTTTATGTATCTCTAATATACAGATGCGATTAACTTATAAATTTAATTAGTATTCCTACATTAGTAATTAGTAGGCCTACATATAAAGTTACGAGTAGGCACTGTCAAAATACATTACCCCTGTAGTTAAAATAAATTATTGACTTAGCTTATTGAATTAAAAATGGTAAAAGAGCGCTAAAAGTTTTGTCTGTTCGTCCTTATTTTATCGTTTTTATATTTTTAATCATCCACCCAACCAATAATCGTAAATTTTTGGCCCATTAAAAGTATGACGTAATACTTTTAATATTTCATACAACTTCACTTGGAACCTACTTTTTGGCGTTTAGTAAAAGTAATTAATTTGACTAATCCATCAATTACCAAATTCAAAGGACAATATACATTTGAAATGGCCGAAATTTTCTTACAGATTCATGAGTTTGTTATTCCTGTAATTTAACAGTTATTTCTATTATTTATATTTTGTTAGAAGGTTGATTTCAAGATTTTACAACTCGGTATAAAATTTTTTTTTGATTGGTCGCTTGATAAATTAAATTGGAAGTCAGACATCAAAATGAAAAGGATTTAGGAAGTACTGTTTCTGAAGAGAAATAGTACTTCCTAAATGCTTTCCATTTTGATGATAAATTTCGTATTACAATTTTTACAGCTGTCACTTTTCAAAAATATAATAAAAGTGTTTGTGAGCTTAATGTTGACTCATTCATACACAAAAAAAAACATAAAATTTGGATATGTCATTCCTAAAAAAAATTCAAAAATGTTAGTACCTACTGAAAATTGGGTTTCCTCCAATTTCTTCAAAAAAAAAACGGCAATTTCATATGTAACGACCTAATATCAAAGTTCAGCCAAACACTCAGACTGGAAATGTGGTTCCCGGACTTCGAGGCGAAAGATTCGAATGCGACGGTATTAAAAGGCAAAGATGATGATAATGGCCATTCGTTAATTCTCGTTAAATTTATGGTGACGTAGTTTAGGAAATATTTGATATTGAAAAATATATTCTATTATGATAAAACAAAGCTCAAATTGAAATTATAAAGCAGTTTGGTTTCATCTTGCGGAAATCAATACTAGTACCCAGAACTCAGACATATTTATATCTACTCGTATAAGTGAAGAAATTTGAAAGGCTACATCGTAAAATGTATCCACCTCAGCTGTCTACCTAGGTATTCATAATATTCATCGCATGCTTTGGTGTATTGGCTATAAAACACAGTAGTATTATTTTCAATAAACATTTATATGTCAAATTTATTACACAGGTTTTTATCTTTCATTGGAACCATGAAGCGCAGCCAGTTAAGTATAAACCTAATGGAGGTACAGTATTACGGGCTCCTCATTCGTCTAAATTAAAACAGCGGTAGAACTAAATAACTCTGAATATGTAGGCTGTAATGGAATTTCTACACAAAATTAGGGTACTCTAACTGGGACAGTAAGTTACTGAAGAATATCGCACTTACATAGGAACGTATAAGAAGAAAATAATGAGCTTCTCCATTCAGATCTTCTATTACATCACTAGCTGAAAAACCAAAAAATAGAAATTAATAAAATTTTAACAAATAAGTTAAACCGACTTCATGAAAAAAATAGAGGCTCTGAAAAGTGAAAAATTGATATCTACTTTGTTTATTACTTTATACGTACGTACGTGCTTAAAATATCACTATTAATTAGTATTTTATTATTTTCACTATACGAGTATTTTTTAATATAAAGCGCCTAGGCATTTGTTTTTTGGGAAAACGAAATCACAGTGATACTGTAGATTGCTAATATAAATTTAAGCTGACGCGTTATCCTGTAATTGTAATTCGGGGGTTTCTGTAGATTTCTCCAGGATTTCAGCATCAGATCCAAATTTTTGGGATATTTGACCACTCTGAAAGTATACCCTATCGAACACCGCAAGAATAATAAAAGCCCGTTAATAATCACATAACAAACATACAAAATAAAATACCCATCAAATTAACAACCTCCCCTTTTTTTTAAGTCGGTTGCTAACGAAAGTGGTGTATAAACATGTATAATAGTGATTTCCGTTCTATAATTCGTAGTTAATTGACTAGGACTGGACTATTTAAAGCTCTAAAAAATATTAGATGTAAAAGTATATGAAACCAATTTATTTTTTTATTGCGCCATGAATTTGTTTGAATAAAATTAGGGGTTTGATCATGAATGTATCATGATCAGACCCTCACTTTTTTGCGTCGTGGGTGACGTCATTTGTGATCCAAACGTACAGGTTAGGTTAGGTTACCAGGTCTTTGTCTTTTGCTGTGAACCTGGCTGGTACTAGAGTGACATAAGCAGATGAATATGATGCATGTCGTGGGGATGAATATGCTACGATGGATGTGAATTTTCGCACACCATGCTGGTTTCGTGATTTCGCAGATCAACTGTAGAAGTTGTCTTCACTAGTGAAACCACGTTTTGCATTAGAGGTTTGACCATTTGGCTAACAAATGTCTAGTCATTCCGCCTCTTCCGGATTTTAATAGAAGTTACAGATCCAAGAAGCGCCGTTTTTGGTGTCGTTTGGTGGCTGTAGGCGGCAGCGCCTCTCATACAGGAGAGACGTTGCCGCCTACAGCCTTTTCCTATTGAGGTGAAAGCGGCCCTGTAGAGGGCTGCTTGGAGGCTAGAGGCTGCCTAACAGGGCAAAGTGGAGAACAGGCAAGGGGCGAACTGTTCGCTGGGTGCGGGCGACAGGCGGCCGCGGCTATCACTCCTTTAGCCTCACTTGCGCAGTTTCGCAATGCCTTCCCACCTTTTCTAAGGTTTGATGGGGTAATCATGTTTCCCATACCCGTGGGAAGGCCATCTTCTGTTACTAATACTATTTAAAAAAACCTGTAGAATGCCCAAATCAGCCGGAGTGCGAGGGGTATGCTTTATTGGGCTACCTTACACACCGGTAAGCTTTGAATGCAACAGGATACAACACTAGAATGAAGACGATAATTAATGTAATTCATTAGCAATCAAATTGTATATCTACCTATATAACCACTCTCAATACCAAGGCGTGTTCTCAAAATGAGTGAACCTACCCTGCAACTCTACCTAATATCTTTTTGGTTCGGCACCGACTTCAACAGAAAAGATTTATACTTTTTTTTATCTAGGACACGAATATTTTACTTCACCTCGCCTGAAGGTAAACTAAAGGCAAAGTCTCAGGAAAGAGGGTCACCACTATTATAGAAATAAAGTAATGTTACAATGGGGGCACTCAGCTTGGCGGCGTCATTAGATGCTTTTTCACGCCCCGCTTAAAGAACCCGAGACTGTAGGAGCAAGGAAACACGTGTGCTGGTAATGAATTCCAGGTCTTGGTGGTGCGGCAAAGAAAAGAGTCTCTAAACCATTTGATTCTTTTTTTCTTTTTTTTCAATTGATTAAAATTTAATGGTCTTACCCAAAACAAACACAGCCTATCTCTAGGCGGTGTTAAGTATGCTTATTTTCAACCAACGTGTTACAGAACATAATACAAAGTGCTTTCAGTTATCATACTTGGTGTTTGACCTACTCGTGTCTTTGTGTAAAGCGAGTGCTCGAGTGGCAACTGATGATACGATGAAAGCGAAAGCGGTTTACCATCTGCAGTTGATGCAATCTGACACGATTAAAAGTGAGACAGGCATCACCACATACATGAAAAATATTAATGTTTTAATTCTCGTATTATTTTAAATTATTACATTAACATTATAAAAATTACCGGCAAATTTAACTTTTTTTATATTTTTTATATAGAACATGTCAATTAGACATCGCCTTGCGTAATGGTAAGCTGAAGGCAAAGTCTCAGAAAAGAGGGTCACCATTACTTACACATACCGTATGACAATGGTGACTTCAGCTTGACGGCCTCATCATATGCCTTTTTCACGCCCCGCTTAAAGGACCCGGGACTGTAGGAAGAAGGAAACACGCGAGCTGGTAATGAATTCCAGGCCTTAATGGTGCGACAGAGGAAAGAGTCACCGAACTGCTTGGTTCTTGATCGGATATTCTGCACTATGAGCGGGTGACATCTAAGACCTGCACGTGTTGTCCTGTGTAGGATAGGAAAGGTTGTTTTGAGTATTCGTATATCGGCATTGTTACAAGCGCTTTTATCACGGATGCACCGAAGACCTATTCTCCTAAAAAAGAGATTCTGGATCTACTGTCAATCTCTAAAATGTCAAAAATAATTACTGCTAAAGTGCGAGTGACGCTCCAGGTGTTACTTACGCGCATAGGCCATGGTAACAATCTTTGTTCGTTTGTGTGTGTTCGGTCGTGTGCTTGTCTGCCACCTAAGTGGAATAAAAAAAGAAAAGAGGGCCAATTCTCGTAATAAAAAATATTCATTAAAATCACCTCGATCTAATTAAAAAGCCGGTCAAGTGCGAATTGGTCTCGCGGACCGAGTGTTCCATACAAATTTGAAATTACTATTTTATGTATTTCGCTACATGTGTGAACAGAAACGAACGCTCATGTAAATGCACAGAGTACGGTTGTATATACTGTGCGAATGGTGTGCGGCATAATTAGGTATTTGACAACTATTACAAAAAAAAAAAATGTATTGGATATTATAGCTTTTACATTCATAATAACTATACATTATACTAATATATTTCACAAAAAGATGATTTTTAATTTATTTTTTTTACAAAATAAAATTGAGATTTTTTATCTGTATTTCACACGAGGTAAAACGTAGAAAATCGGTTGACGGTTCGCGTGACGTAACTATAAAAAAATTACATAGCTTAACGGAAATTTTTGGTGGTTGATCTCTTCGTACATAATATATTATTTAATGACGTCACGCGCAGAATATCACGTGACCGACCGTTTTTCGCGCACTTTTTAAACTGACAAGGTGAAAATATATTTTTAAATTAATAAAGTTTTATGGGAAAATAATGAATTGTAACAGGTATAAAATAAATTTCCACATCTTTTCAAATAGGTTTACGAAATTTGACAAATACCGAATTCGAATCATAACTTCTGTCAAAACCTTTTAATTTTCAAATTGCGTATATTGAATAGATACCTATATTTCAACTAATTTTAAAAATAGGTCATATACGTGCAGAGCGGTTGCCGAAAATAAAAAAGATTTTAGTTCTTATTAATTTTCAAATACTGAATGGTAGAAGAAGGAAGATGCAGTAGCGGTGCGGTTATCGTGTTGTATTTTGCTGGGAAAAATACACAATTTTATTTTTTATTGAATTGATGTAGAAGTTTGTATTTGTACACAGCCTCAAGGAATTGCAGATCTGACCAATTATTTGATATAAATTACAACTTGATACCGCCACGCATGTCTGAGAAAAAGGTTTTGTTAGACAAAGACAGACAGATGGACAACGAAGTGGTTCTATAAGGGTTCCGGTTTTTCCCTCTCGGGGTAAGGAACATACATACGTACACATAATCACGTCTTTATCCCCAAAGGGTTAGGTAGAGGTGATTTAAAAATATATTAAGAGAATACTGTTTATGATATTTAATTTGACTGCGACAGATCGGGACTGAATTTCGAACATACTTTTAAAGCATTGGCCACAAGATCAAGTCCAGAAGGACTTTATGGCACTTGTAATAGTGCTGAAAAATCGAACACTCTAAGCAACGAATAAACATCACTTGTAAATATCCCGGTGACTGTTATAATATTAACTTTTGTCGATTTTTTTCTTTCGATTCAAAGTAAACACGAACAAATAATAAAAATGGATAATAAAATAATAGTTATTTATATAAAACAATTGAATTACGGGTGGGCTTACGCATGAATACCTATGTCTATTTGTTTTAGTCTGGGTGTTTTTATTGACAAAATTTAAAATCAGTTTATCCACATTCTATTCTAGAAACCATAACATAAGCTAGTTAAACTAGGCTTACTTTGGGATCCTAAAATATTTATTTATTTATATTGGTTGCACATAAATATCCGTTCTTTTTATTACCCGACTGCCAAGAAGGGTTATGTGTTTCGCGCGTATCTTGTATGTAACTTTGTAATATTCTTTATTACCTCATATCTTCTAAACTACGACAGCCTCAGTGGTGAGGCGGTAATGAACGCGGTTGCAACGCAGGAGGTGCGGGATCGATCCCCACTCAGTACATTTGTATGCATAAATATAGGTATAGTTATTTGCATTGTTTTGGTCGTGCTTTGAAGGGTACGTTAAGCCGTCGGTCCCGGTTGCCATACCAACATCTATGGCAGTCTTTTAAAAGCCTTTGGGTTGTGGAGGTCACGGAAAATATCGAAGCAAAGCCAAATCCAGCAGTTAGACTGGTAAAGTGGACCCCAGACTCTGAGTTGAAAGCTCCGGATATGTCTGGGATTAACACTAAGAGAAAGAAGAAAATCTTCCAAACTACGGGATGGATTTCTTCAATTAACATATCGTCAGATACGTCTCGGTAACATTGCCGCTGTAAAACGCTACAGTTTAAAGAGAAAAAAAAATGTTATACTGCAATATGGGTACCAAATTAAATTAATGTCATAACTCAATTTTAATAAAAAAAATTAATATTGAAAATAATAAACTCGACAGACGTTGAAAAGATCGAAACAAGTTTGATAGTTTGATAGTAGAAGGTACCCATTAATTTTCATCCGGTTTATGATTGGCAAATGGGTACCACCTGCTATCATACTTGATCCGAACTTTTGAGCGTCAGTCAGGTTTTTTATTTTTAATAATTATTTTTTACAAAAGTGTTAGGAAATATGTGTAGTTAATATCTACACATATTTCCTACTATTAAATAACACTGTGGATGTTATTAAAACGCTGAAAAGATCGAAACAAGTTTGATAGCAGGCGGTACCCAACCCATTTGCCAATCATAAAGTTCAAATAAATAAGGTTTGTTCTTTCGTATCAATACTGTATCTTGTGGTTGAAGTATATTTTGGTAAACGATGTTTCGTATGCCCGTGGGAGAAATATATCTCATATTTTCTGATTTGAGATTGTCAATGGCTGTCTTGGGTGAAAGACTGGATATATCCAGTCCTATTATAACGATATGTAGCTACCCAATCTTACAAAGTGCTGCAAGCATAAACTCTAAGGCCTGAATTATACAGATAAGGTTAGAGGCGAGGCGTAAGGCGGCATGAGCCACCTCCTTCTGTGAGCAAATAATGCTCGTGAAGGAGGAGACGGGGTGGGAGCGGCAGCGGGAGCGACAAAGGATCGCAAGTCATGCTGCCCGCGTACGGAAGCAACTCGAGCGTCGGAGGTTGATGAATGACCTCCACTCCCAACGGGTGGAGCTGCTTGTCACCCTAGCAGAAGCAGGCCGCGGCGGCGGCGTGCATTGCGCGTCTCCCCGTTACCGGGGACGAGGTGGGGACTCTGTGGTCCCCACCCCCGAGGAGGTCAATGCGAGGGATATACCTGTCAACCTCACCTTTGGCAACTAACAATGACCCACAGGCGCAGTGCGTTTTAGTTGGTTCGAGTCCGAAATAACCTTTTCCACCGGTTTCTTCGGGGAGGTATATTTCGAGTAAAAAAAAGGCGGCCTGTGCTTTAAATCGTTGCCTGTTCTGCATCGCAAGCACGGTGAGACTGAAGCAACATGTAAGAGTCACTGGAGCCGCGCAAGAGATATGCTATAGCAACAATATCAGCCTGTATATAAGGGCACTTTGCGTCTCGTACTCACCTTATGACTCCTGTCCTTTCTGTATAATTCACATCTATACTTAAGCACGCTTAATGCCTCTCGCTTTACGCCTCTTCGGGAACCATAATAACCTCGTGTTGTGTTCCCGGCGGTAAGTAGGGTAGCTAGAGCTCACTGGAGAGTTTTTGTACTGTCAGTGGCAAGAATAATGAGTTATCCTGCTTTGTCTTCTTCACTGACGGCACAGAAAACCTAACACCATGATAATTAAGACACGAAACGGCGTTTGACTGTAGTCAGTCCAAGTCCGATATAACCACAGTCGATGGCATTCGAATGAAATAGGAGACTGCAGCCCTGTCTCAGTAACTATCTGCTCCCTGTTAACCATTACTGCCACTTAACCGCGCATATAAAACTACTATTTCTTCAATACATAATCAATGAAGTAGTACAACGCGTAGTGTACATATATTATATAGACAAGATAAGGCCAGGGGTTATGTCAGAATTTTTGAGGCTTCTGTCGGTTCACCAACCGTAAATCTTTGTTTAACAGGAATCAACACCAACGGTTTAACTTGCTCATTGAACCATGTCTTTTGGGTCATCCCTTCTATAGGTACCCATAGAAATATAAACTGATGTCGGGTTCAGACAGTACATTATATTTCTGTGTACTTATATATTATAAAATTATGTGAAATTCTTAAATTGCGGGTAAAATTCAATAACGTGATTATGGTGATTTGAATATATTTTGTGTAATTTTTTCAAACATATGAACCATTTTAAATTAATATTTATCACAGAATTTGTCATAAATTTAGGAAATAAATACTATTTAACGTCTGGTCAGTACTTTTTTTTAATGAAAATATTGTATACCAAACGCATGTTGCCGAATATCTTATGGCTATTTGTTTATGAATAATATTCTCTTTTATACATAGAATAACCATGCCACGCATACAACCTAGAGTCTTCTTTTGAGAACATATCCCTCTTAAAATGTACATAGGTATGTGAAATTGATTGACCTTAACGAAATAACTAGCTGTGCTGTAACCTGACCTAATTTTGTATTTTTGCTGTTCTCGCAGAACTACACTCGATTGCTCTAAGTACTTATGCCCAACAGCTGACTGTGAAAACTGCCACCAAACTGTTTTCAGTTGAGCGTTTTAACTTATTGTATGATTGATGTTAGAAATACTTACAAGCTATCGGTTTACTATTTCTATATAAATCTTATATTTGATACTAGTTACCTATTCATTAATTATGTTTTAGTCTAAAACGGGATGGATGACAGATAAGATGACTAGAAATATTGATAGTAGATATGTCAACGTTTTCTGTGTACTTATTGGAATATTTATTTGCAATATCTGTATCGGGTTTAAAGATGATGAATTGGTTTCTACATTTGAATCAAACTAAATGATATGATCGTGTATATTATGTTGTGTTTAAAAAAAGACATATGATTGAGACTGATAACAGGGTTTCTTGAAGTATATGTTATATAGAGGTAATAATACTAATTTATAAATTATTATAGTCGCGTGCTCGGTCGTAGTCTAGAATGAACTATTAAAGGCTTCGTTGGGCCACAGTAAGCATCCAACAGTCATGGACCAAAATCGAATGTTGTCTCGGGGAGAGTGCGCGCGCAATCCCCCGCCCGACGCCGCACCGCTCCGAACCTCCATTGATGATCTTCTTAATCTCGATATATGTTATTAATGCAATTCGTATGCAAACTTTAATAAGACGCATATCTTCGCTTGATGTTCCTAAAGATTGATTTAATTGAGGAATTAAATAGAGTATAGGTTCATGATATGAAGGCGACTCATCTCAGTGAGTTGGAGGGCGCTGGCCATCGTAACGTTTGCTAGGTTTGGGCGTCGCTGCGTCTCGGCTTTCGGCGGGCGGCTGGTGCGCGGCAGTAGCCGGCGCGACTATGCGCACACAGCGCTGCCACGCACGCTTGTATCGGGACCCAGTCTGCTCTGACGTTTAGCTGAGCCGCCGGTGTCGAACTACCGCACCGCGAGTGAAATCGTATCACCTCACATTATATTCTGCGCACTTTGAGACATCCTGGGATAATCGAAGGTGTCCGTGCGCCCGGGAGGTAGTTAGCCAGCCTAGGGTCCCTGTCGGTCAGGACGGTGCAGACACCGTGCGGTAGCTCGGGTGCGGGCGTGCGGCGGCAGCGCGAGCAGCCCGTAGCTGCGCGCCGCAGCCAGCAGCTGGCGGTGTTTACACGCCGCGCCTGCATCCGCGCCGCCCCCGTGCGCTGCTCGCTGCAACATACAACACCCCTCATTTACTATTCAACGCTGTGAATTTTTAACTTTGCGAACGACCGAAGATAGAGGTATTTAATGCTTATTAAACCTGACTCTCACAGAGAGATCGGTAGTGCACATTAGTGTCACGAGCTCAGAGCATACGCATCGAAACCGACTTGTCATAGTTCATTCGAGTGATTTCACAACTTCGTAAATATGGGTGCTAAAGAGAGCGTGGAGGCTGCTAAATTTTCTCAACAGTCATGGAACAATTTTGAGGTTCGTAAATACCTTTAAATTTGCACATGGAGTGTTTGTATACCCCTACCTCCCTCGTGAATGTCTGTATTATGGGGCATTTGGCCATTAAAATAATGATAAATTAACGTTATGTGAAATCATAATTAAAACCTCATGCACAGTAAGTTTGTACCGAGCAATCAGTATTATGCATGTTCACACGTACTATTTAAAATATATTAAAATATATAATACTTAAATCTTAATAAAATGCTGAGCATATGATAATTAAATATTAATTTTTGTGTTATACGTTAAAGTTTACATTTTATTACTCTATTATATGTATTATATAATTATTTTCATCTAGTTATGATCAGATTTATGGGAAAATCTTAAATTACTAAGGGCTATGTAACACGTCATCGGTACTATTACAGCAGCATAGCGCACTGACTCGCCCTGTAGGTTCAGAACAGTAGCTCTAGTTATTAGATATCATATCAGAGTGATATTACAAAAAGATTTTAATGATATGATATTTTTTTACTTAGGTACAGGGTACAAAGATAATAAAGATGTTAGCGTATAATGGCAGCCTCTTAACTTACAATACTTAGGTACCTACTCAGGTTAAAATACTTCGTTTACCATCATGTCATGACCACACTATATAGTTAAAAGATTCGAGCGTGGAATATCCCGACATTTTGTAAATATACCCAAACTAATCTGACCCACATACATTCGGTCTAATCTGTCATGATGGAAGGCACTGCCGACGACGTTGAGATCGAAATGCGGCGATAGAATTTTAATTACTATTTAATAGAAGATACGATAGAGATGGGTAGGTGTATCGATTATCCAAAAAGGTACTTACCAAATGGGTTAACTTTATTATTCAGTTCACAAAAAGTAATAGATAACATGTACACATGTGTACATACATAGATTTATGCCTGTAAATCCTCGAAGGGATAGGCAGAGGTGTGTTAACACCCGTACAGTAATATCCGCAAAGTAATACTGTGATAGATAACATTTCAATGTACATAACTATGAAGTCTGCACTTAACTTATGCTTTTTTTCGATCTTAAGTGACATAAAGGCGGTTGGCCTTTTCTTTATCCACCTGTGTAACTTTTCAAATATTTTTTTATATTTTGTGTTTTTTACCTCGAAATACTGATTTTGTAATACTTACTAATGAATAGTTACATCTAGGTACGAGTTTCTAAATGTTACAGCAAAGATGTCATTCCGATACGTTGATAGAGGCTTTATATAATTTTGCTGGTCAATAACAATTAACACCATGCACTATGCAATTAATTATGCAATTAATTAACCAGTATTGAAATACAATAAATAAACAGGTAGGTGATATGCTAGTCTTTAGGCTCTGAAAGATACATAAATATTTTTAGTTTCTGTGAAATACAAAAATCTAAATAATTTATTCGAACATATTATTTAAAATATATAAATATAGTATAAATTAGAGAGTTACCTACGTATATTTCAATGATAGAATAGAAAGAATCGTAAATAATTACTGATTGAATATGAGATGATATTTTACCTCTTAATATAACTACGTAATGCAGCTATAAAGAGGCGAGTAAGTCGATGACTTAATAATACTTGATGACTCATGTGTCCAAACGCGACTGGATTGAACTAAGTAACAAGAGCCGCTGCCGTATTGACACTCACATTAGATAATATACACTTTACATCAAAGCAAGTGTGCTGCATCTCTGTTTAGTGAATATTGTTAGTAAGAGACAACAGGTTTGACTCTGTGTAGGTACAGGTGTATAATTTTGAAACTGCAATAATCAAATCGCCAAAACTTTACATTAATACCAAACGCTGATTATGACATTAATGGCTGTTATAAAGTAGTGTAGTACTTATTTGTAGTTTGAATATAATGTTTTTTGTTTCCATAATGCATGTACATTTGCTTCACCTCCCTTTCCTATCAATTAACTTTATATCATCTAAAACCATTAATTAAATAAAGTGTATAAATGATGTCTCTATACATTCTTATTAAACTACTGCTAAAATTACAATGAATAAAAGTAATCCACAGAATACAATCCCCTTTCCTTTCAGATTATATTATTTATTATAAAATAAATAGTTGTACTTTTCAACGAAAAACCTGCAGAGATTGCTAGCATCTTAAGGTGATGTGAAAAAGCTGAAGGTTATAAAGAGTTCTGTGAGACGGATAAGACGTGTGTTTGAAGGTAAAAAATAAAATGTTGGTTGTGTTGCAGCACGCTGTAGCGAAACACCCGTATAGACACGGCACGCAGCGCTCGCAGAGTCTGAACCGCGGGCACTCGCTCTCGCGCACCGATGGCACCTGGTGACATCACGGGACCGCGGGTAAGTAAGCTACATCATCAGCAATAGTGTTAGATTGTGACAAGAAAGTCGGTTAGGAATCACGTATTCATTCACTACGTAACTATCTTGGCGATGTTGTCAGAAGTTTATGCGAATGTTACACATTGAAACACACCTATTTTTAATGTACTCTATCGTGATTATTTATTTTTATTTTGTTTATTTGACGTTGCTTATTAACAAACACCCCCTGTGGCTCTGTACACATGGCAGTTGACAAGCAATCGAATAACACCAAACAAATTGCGATAGAATCTGTTAAAAAATAGTTTATTTGAATACTATCTTGGTGTCTTATTAACTTATAGAAATTCAATTCAAGTCAAATCATAATATTGCCTCACTATTTAAATATCTAATAATATTTTAATTACCGTTGTCATTTTATCAATATACGTGTTCGTCCCAAATGAAAATGTTCAATAACTTTACCCTTTATTCGATAATTACATGGATTATCAAGTGTCTACTTATTTGGTATCTACTAATTTGCATCTCGTGACTCTGCATAAACTGACTCGATTATGCTATCGGTTATAGAACTTCATATTCATTTCACTTATGAAGGGAATTATGTAAAGCTCAAGATTACATAATTAATTATCTATTGAAAGAGATTTATTTAAAATCTTTTTAAGATTTGTAGTAATTATACAGTTACTTAAGTTAAGCCATCTGGAAAACGAAAATCATTTCAACCTATTCGCGACACAAACAACCTTGTCCTACATGGACAAGGTTGTGTCTTATACCTGTTTTTTTTGTTGGGATCCTTAATATTTTTTGTCAAATAAAAAGCCTAACTTACACTTTATAACTTCACTTATCTGCAGTAGATACCTTATTTAAAATTAAATAGACTGAAAGACCGACAAACAGGCAACAATAACTTGTTCATAAATTGTTAGATTCTCATCAGTTTCGTGCATACACTCATATGCATTTTTTGAGAAATTATAATTCACACAAATAAGACAGCCTCATATCGTTTGCAGTGATGGCATACAAATCGGCCTTAACACTAAGATGTACCAATTTGTATAGGTACGCTTCACATCAGAATTAGTTCTGTCTCTGAAGTAGGCAGAGATAACCACTAGCCAACTTCTTCGGCTTCTTTGGTCGTCTTTAAACAATTTCTGACATACTCAACTGCCATAAAATGTTTAATGCAAGTCCATCGGTTTCGAGTACTTTTGACTTGCCCCATTTATACTATATCATCAATTATTTGATCAGTGTACCTATATTCTGCGAGGTCAAACCCGGTCTCCCTGCTTACTTACACACCTTGCATACTTGATGCATCGTTCGCCCACAACCCATTCGGTCTACGCGCCCACATCTCCTAGGCATACCCTTCTGAATTCTCATAACAACAATCACACCATTCCCATGTATCTGTATTCCTCTTCCTGTCAGACTGCTTTACCCCACATATAGCTTATGCTTATGACCACATTTTAACTGCATTCACTATATTTTCATGATGCCCTACCCAAATTTCCCTTCTATACGTTAATGCGCGGAATAGCACACCGTTATGACTCACCAGCTGTGCCTTTTTTTTGGCACAGACTGACCGCTCATGAAGAAGCACGTGTTACCATGCACGCGATTTTCCATAATTCAGAGGTTTAAGGTAAACACTTGGTTTAAAAGACACACTACCTAGCTGTTATCCTAAAAAAAAATGGTGGCAACGTTTTAATTTTACTTCTTTTAGAGGCGTTGGTGCTTTCGAACAAAATTCTGCAGGTGAAAGACCTTCTACCGAACCAAGACGTTTTTTGGTCCAATTGTCGAATTATCTACATATCCTTCTCATTAGAGAAGAGTTAAAGTCAAAACAAGAAGAGCTCAGCTAAATTATAAATCTAACGGTAGCTACCTGGTCTTTGAATAAATTAGAGAAAAAATTACCTTACGCGTGGTGAACTCCTGTTATCGGTAGACTGAGTGAGCTTTAGTTGACACATATCACCATCCGTCCAACAAATTCAAACATACACAACAAATCTAAACTATTTTAAAACGTAAGTGCTTATCGATATAGTAAACAAAGTATTCTTCAAAAGGAATGGTTCGCCACGAATAGAGACCAAGTCCTCAGCTGTTAGCCAAAATATCTTTTTTTACATTACAATTTCACTCGAAGTACCTACCTACCACCCTTTCACTGCCTGCTTTTTATAGAATTTATACAGAATGTCTCCCATTAGTACTAAAGTAATCGGTATATTTACCATGTTATATTGGACTGAGTTTCCGATATTTCGGCGCTGTTGCAAGCACCATGCCTCGTGGTTTCCGGCAGAGTAAAATTTGAACCATGCGGTGTCGTACAATGCGACTAAGGGATAGAGCTGTTTAACATCAGACAGATATATACAGCCCAGACTCAGCCTCAGATTCATGGTTCGAGGCAACAATAGTGCCCGGAAAATGGCAATAGGCTCACCCCCTATTACGTGGGACCGAATACAATGATGAATGAAATGTGGGTGTTAATTCATCTCTGCCTAACCCTCCGGAGATAAAGGCGTGATTATACCTATGTATGTATGTATGCAAGCACCATGATCAAGGAGAAACTGATGATGCTATCCCGATTACTTTAATACTAATACGAGTGAGCATGATAGTTTAAATACCTATAGTTTAATACTCCCCATTCATTTACGCTTCGGGTGTTACATTCGCTTACTTCACATAGAGCAACTTGTCTGTGTACTTCACATTAAGCTTAAATTATTACCTATGTACATTATAGTCTTCAGATCATAATTGTACATAAATCGAGCTAGTGTCATTGCCTTGCACAGTAGAATGTCAGAATAGGTAGGTGTTATGACATCAAGCCTGTCCTCTAAAGGCAAATCAAGGCAAGTTTTCCAATCTTGATAGTACTCGTCACACATATTAATACCTAACTAATCATTCAACTTGTTAGAAAGTCATGTTTTTAGAGAGCAGTAAATGACACATTTTTAGAATAGAATGCATGTTGTTCGGGATACTTGAGGGAACTAGTGTATCGTTTTGGGGGCCGTACCATTTTAGCTTAGATAATCTCAACTGCAAGCCAGTATACCTAATGATTGATAGACCTGGCTCTGGTGCAACCTTTCTATTTGTCGTTGGGAGATCAGGTGGTAGTTATCTCCACAAAATACAGGCTTACAAGAATCTTTCCCCTGGTCTTTTATCGGGCTTGAAGAGCATAAATTTTAACCATTAACATAAACAAATAATAACACATTTTATTTCAATAGGCTAGCATTATTAGTTTGCGAGATTATTAGGATTCTTTAAATGACCCGAATTTATTGCTCAAGAGTGTATAAGAATAGAGACAAAATTGTATTAGTTTAGAATTTAATATTATATTTACCTGCTTCCTCTAAAGTGACTAACATCCTATGTAACCTTTCAACCTCTAATGTACCCACTTAGGGATGAAATATGGAAACCGATACATGAGTAGATTTAACAAGATGGTTAACCAGAAGCAATATGACATTTATTTCATACTTATTTGATTACATATTTATTTATTATATAGTTTCTATACTTTGAAGTTTTTAGCATCTATCGTCTATAACCTACCTATACTATTAGGTTTACAAATTCCTTTGTCATCGAGGTTAACGACATTCATGAGTATAAACATTACAGGCAGCATAGTGCAGTGCGCCGAGTGCGGCACGCGCACGATGGGCAACAAGCTCTCATCGTGCTCCTGCGCGCCCATCTTGCGCAAGGCGTACCGCTATGAAGACAGCCCGTGGCAAAATTCACGACGTAGGGATGGACATTTACTAAGGTAAGCGACCTCATTTACTTTATATTCTCTTCTCTATCTGCAATATCAAACCAAGGGTAAGCTGTCTAGATTCATACCTAATAGGTACCTAATTATTGGTACCATCTAATCATTAAATTAGCAACGCGACTGTCAAATCTACAAGCAATTCTTTTAAAGAAAAACGTTCAATATACTTAATTATGTTATGTTTATTTTGTGTGTGCATAAATTTTTAATGTAAAAAATATAGATACTCTACCAAGGTACTCTATAATTTTATATTGGACGGGCAGTCTAAACTTAGAGTGGAAAGAAGATATATCAGAAAACTGAAAAAACCCAGGCAATAAAATTCGAACCAACCAGCTCATCGCCACCTTCGATGAAATTTATAGCTGGCTACAACTATGAATCGTAACCACTTCCTTTTAGGTCTTCATGTCCTCTTGTAGACATCCACTCGCACCTAAGGTCTGTAAAAACAAATCTATACAGCATTTTAGCTGTTCCGAGCATTTCACCAGTAAATTAAACCCAAAATTAATTTTCTGAGATCCCAAGTCGGACAGACTTTTTTTTTTATTCCACTTAGGTGGCAGACAAGCACACGGCCTACCTGATGGAAAGTGGTCACCGTGGTATATGGACGCCATCAATCAATCAATCAATCAATTAGCACATCGTAGTCCACTGCTAGACATAGGCCTTTCCTAATGTGCACGCCTTTTTTCCGATCCTCTGCCTTCCGCACCATCACTAAAGACATTATATTACAAAAAAAAACATTATATTATTATACTTATTTACAAAAAAAATACTTCTATTTTCAGTTTAGAGCAATATACACATTGCTTATCATTTTGCTACCAGTTAGGTACTTATAAATTGCCGCATAGCTAGTTCAGACATACCTTCATTGGTTAGAACTTATGTTATAATATGTTACAGTAATCTGATTACCTAATCACTAAAAACATATATTTTTAAATACAATGATGGCAATGTGATATATATGATTGAGTAGAATAGAGAGTAGATGGTAGCGAAGGTCAGCCAGGGTTACATCTGAAGGTTATTGAAACTTCTATGAGATAATATCAAAGATCCAGCTGCCGTTAAAATAAACCTTAGAGAAATCAGGATAGTAGATGTTTCAGAACCACATATGTACCTAATGGAGTCAAAGCAGAAGGATTGGCGATTTTAGATCCTATAACTAACATATAGAATATATTGAACGGTATAAAAGATATCACTTTCAAATCCTGATGTTTTGACTGCATTGTAATAAGTTGTGTACTATACTCTGTGTCGGTTTGTTTTATGTTTTAGTTCTTACAGACTATGGGCGGAAGTGTTCCACGTGTCAGCCAGCGGCGCCGGTACTGTGAAATGGCAGCAGGTATCCGAAGATCTAGTGCCGGTAAACATCACCTGCGTTCAAGACTCGCCCGAGTGCGTATTCCACATTACCGCCTACAACTCGCAAGTGGATAAGATACTAGACGTCAGACTACTGCAACCCGGTGAGTTATGATTCAGAGCAAGAGAGTCTTATGTGGAAATACCATCACTTTCATCTCAAAATTAAAAAGGTGTGTGATGATGGAACACATTAAGTGTGAAGTTTATCTAGTACTTACAAATACATACATACATACCTACATAAATATACTCACGCCTGTGAATCCTTAAAGGAGTAGGCAGAGGTGTATTAACACCCACAATTCACCAAGTATGATTTTCGGTCCCCCCATGTAATTTTATTTGTAAAATTATGTACAATTTATCGACTTCCCAGCAAATAAAAATAATTGATACGGTAGATAATATCTTCCATAAGAATATAAATCCCACACTAAATATATGGATTAAGATTTACTCTGTTCATTGGCGTTTACACAATTATATGCGAATTCACTGTTTGTACAGATTCATAGCATCTATATGTATTTTAAGCATATGACATCATTATTTTCCTTTCGTTGAGCTATAAATAAGCCGGTCAAGTGTGTATTGGAATACGCATTTTGGTGTACGGAATAGATATACATATTGCGGCTTTACAAGCACATATCACATCTAATCTGGACTCCACGTTCTAATTTTATTTTAGTTTTTATAATGATTATTTAATTTAAATTAATTATATAATTTTGATTATTTCGACGGCCTGTAGGCGTGGCCGTAGTGAACGGGTTCGGGTACGACTGGGATTAACGTTGAAATGAAAAAGAAAATATAATTTGATTATTTAATTTCAATTTCTAAATATATTTAATTCTCATTTGACATATTTGATTACTCTATTTAATTCAATTTAATTTAATTTTATCTTTGTAATGCTCAATGATGAAATTTAATGACATTTGTGTTCTGTATTTTATCTGTATTGATATTAGAACTTTATATACACAATTGAACTAATAAAGCAACTTCAAATAAATAATAAAAATATATTGATATTAGATGAAAGAACTTAAATATGTAATGAATCTCTGTTACTTGAAATAAATGAATTTCGATTTGATTTGATTTATCAATTAACCAACTAGCCCATTGCAGACCACTGCTGGACTGGGCCTCTCACAACGTTGAGAGGCTTTTCACTTACTGTTTCCACGCCGGCCAGACGGGTTGGTATAGGGTTTTATTTCAAGTTTTCCTTCTCTCAATAATTATAGAGAAACGGCCTAAAAATCTAAATCGAACCACTATAGTTTACATAACGTAATCAATCGTTTTAGATACACAGATTTCATACAGCGGGATATTATAAATACGCGAGTCTTATAATTTTTGCGTTAGTAGGTATAAATCTAGTTTGTAAACGAGTATGATATCATAATATTTAAGCCACATGGATCACATCGAAGCAAAATATTTAGTAAGCAACGAAATAAATAACATATACACTAGCGATATGCCGGTATATATTTGAAAACTACTTTGAACGCCATAATAGTTATGAGTTTATGAGTCACATTGATAAACATCGACACAGAAGAAGTTTTACATCCAGAGCATTCAAACAAATATTAGTTACCATGTTACACAAGATGAAAATCTCAACAACAGCAATGATAAACATACATACGGGTTAGGCAGAGGTGAATTATCACCCAAATTTCACTAATATTTGTATTCGGTCCCGCGTAATAGGGGGAGAGCCTATTGCCGTATTTCGGGCACTGTTGTTGACTCGAGCCATGCATCTGAGGCTGCGTCTGGGCATTATATATCTGTCCGATGTTAAACAACCCTATCCCTTAGTCGCCTTGTGCGACACCACATGGGAAGAGATAGGGTGGTCCAAATTCTACTCTGCCGGGAACCACGCGGTGAATGATAAACATTCTAGTTCTATTTATACGTTAGACAAACATGAAAAAGTAGCTCTTGAAATAGACGTTTGTAGCAATCACATTGACAGAACAAGTAGATATACGCGAACATATTTGAGCGTCGATGGCTTACTGGTTAAGGAGCCGACCTTACGATCGAGAGGTCCTGGATACGAATCCTGACCATTATACAACCGACGTGAACCCACTTCTAGCACAAGCAATTGAGCTTAGTTGGAAGGATTAGAGGAAATATTAGTAATAGCGGTTGCTAATATTTTTTAAAAAAAGAAAACTATAAAATCGAGCTAGTTATCTAGTTTTAAATTAGTAAAACGAGTGATTTACAGAACTCATCGGCAAGAACTGGTTCAATGATATTTTCATTTGACCTCTGTTCAGAAATATGCACGATACTTTGACAAATTAGTATGAAAACCGTTTTATGAACTAGGCATAAACCGCCAAATTCGAAAATATGATGGTGTCGGATCAATTTGAATGATCTTCATCCTAGCGTTAATCCCAGTCGCATGCGAAGCTTTTACCTCGAAGTCTGGGGTCTGCTTCACCATTCTAACTGCGGATTTGACTGAATTTTGATATTTGCCATGAACTGCCATCTGACTTCCATAACCCAAAGGCGATATCAAAATATTGCAGTTAGACCAGTTATAGAACTCTTTAGGGCTCCAACTACTGCCATAGATGTTCGTATGCAGAACCACGGCCACAGAATACCACGGCTATAATAATCTCATGTTGTGTTCCCGGCGGTGAGTAGGGTAGCCAGAGCTCACTGGAGAGTTTTTGTGCTATCAGTGGGAAGACCAAAGGCTTGGCCTGATTTTGTGTTCTGCACTGAAGGCACTTAAAATCTCTGTTCTTACAGTGTCGGCAGCACGGATGACTCCATTGGTGTTACACACGTTCATAGGCCACGGTAACGACTTTCCATCAGGTGGGCCGTGTGCTAGTCTGCCACCTAAGTTGTATAAAAAAAAAACCAGACTAATGCAAATACCCATATTCATGCATTCAAATATTTGCACTGAACGGGGATTGAACCCGCGTCTCCTGCGTAGCAACCGCGTTCACTACCGCCACGTCACATGGCTGTCAAATAAGGAACACCAAAAAATGTTCAAAGAGAGTCTTGGGTTAATTTGGATGATAACTACATCTGAATTTAAAAAATCAATATAACTAACCATTCACATAGATAGATATATATGTAGGTTCACCTAGGTGCATTATTGACGTAATGTATTACACTCCAAACAACTACACCGATATTACAATTATAATTCAATTCAATTCAATTCATTTATTTGCTTCGAATATGGTTACGTTATAGGTTTTAAAAACTAGTGAATACAGCATATTCTGCCCCGTAGAGCGTGCAAATTTTAATATAGCATAGTGTTTCAAAATTATATTATTTTCAAAATTATTCATATAATCCATTTTCTTATCATTTTATTTTCAATGTCAATATTACAGGCATAATGTCAAACAATAAATTGATCAGTTGTAAGTTTTAATGTCAGCAGGTACATTATAATACTTGTAACAGTAGTACAAACTTTATCTCAACGTACGACGTATATATAATAATATGTAATATATTTACAGGCACTCGAATCGGTCAAGCTTCTGAATGCTTCGTGTATTGGAAAGATCCGATGACGAACGACACCTGGGGATTGAACTTCACTTCGCCTATTGATGCCAAGCAATTTAGAGAATGCTGTGTAAGTATACTGTTGGGTATCCATTGAATACGAAAATTGGGTTGAAATTACTGATTTATGTTGTTCATAATGCAGTAATTACGTTAGAGGACTAAGACATTATGTTAATTCGTTTAATTTCTGTCAATTGAAATAACGCACTATACAAGTTACATAACTCTGTCATCTTACAGTAGAATCATCCTTAGGAAATCAATTTTGACGGCAAAACTAAAAAGTCATTATAAACTGGTTTCCAATTAGAGGAAAAAAGGTGAAAAGACAAAGGATAATAACTGTTTAGTTATGGATTTATGCGGTTCCTATCTTGAATTGAATAATGTTTTACGTTATCTTGACTATCAATGACGTTGTTCAAAATAACTGAAAACTTCATATGTTCTAATGCAATTGTTGTAGTACTATCGACTTCAACATCATAGTCGAAATGTTAAATATTAAACACTTTTCAATTTTATGGTTGTACGAATGGATCTAGATGCCCTCACGCATTAATCACAAACTTTCAAATGACTTATTATGTAATGTAATCATAAAAACTAAATTAAGAAAGATAAATCGAATAATATAAGTGAAATAGTATAAGTCAAATAATATAAAATTTCTCAAAGTAAGTTGTCTAAGTATGAGCAGTGAGTAGACAAGAGTAAAAGATGATGACAGAACTCAATTCATTCAATAAACATCCAGTTACTCCCACAGAAACACGCTCACCATGATTCCACTGTTCTCATAACCATTTATAAGCTTTATGTAATAATAACGATATGTATATGGAATAATAGATAAAAATAATAGTACTAAGATATGTGTTATTTGTTATCTAGTCCCCGTCATTTAAGTTCTCGCGCAAGGCTTCCTCGAGCTACAGCCTGAAACTAGAACCACCAGGCAATAAACAAAAGTTCAAGGCCAAAAGGAAGCCGGTTTCAACACCTGCTAGTCCAAATCGTTCCAGGTGAGGAATAAATTCAATGGTAACAAATAGTCATAAGGGTTTAATATAGAAAGACGTACTTTTAATAGAGCTATATGCAGAATGACGGAATACTGGCATATTTCTTGTATTTTAGAATAGCAAATGACATCATCACTTATGAAGCCGTGTATAGTAATCAGTGCGTGTTGCATAAAAATAGTACCTTATAACAGGTTACCAGTCATTTTTAATAATATTTTTTTTTATAATATGTAGCTGTTGCCCGCGGCTCCACCCGTGTGGATGTCGATTAACGAGATCAAAAATAGCCTATGTCCTTTCTCAAGGTCTAATCTACCCCTATACCAATTTATTAGCTAGGCTAGGTTCAGCGGTTTAGACATGAAAGCGTAATATACAGACAGAGAGAGTTAATTTCGCATTTATAATAGTAGTATGTATTACTTAATGATAGATATATGATATTAGTATTCAATGAGGATTAATAAAAAATAATAATTAAATAAAACAAAAGTTAAAATGCGTAGTGGAATTCCTCCGCATCGCATGCCTCTTGTGGTAGCGTTCCCAGAAAACTGGCAGCATTGAAACGTTGAGAATGAGGATCTGAATATTTGTAGTTAGAGTTAGAAAAAGATCGGATAAGTACTTAGGTACATGTGTATATAGTTAAGGAAAATTGAATCATTAATTTCGTAGTTACCTATACGGGGAAGCTGTAGCTATAAAATATGCATACAGATTCACAAAACAATAATATGGAAAATACAAAGTTTCATATTTGGCTGGTCTATAACTTACACCCACCAGATATGAATATTTCAAATAAATCAATAACAAATTATTATTTTTAGCCTTGTTTGTATAACTATAGATTTCAATTTATATTGTCGCAGGGCCAAACTGCTTTGTTTTGATTATATCAAATGTTTAATATTATATAGGTATTAGCTTTTAGTAGTCTTACATGATTTGGTCAGTAAAGTTCTTAGTAGTTACTAACTTATAATAATAGGTACCTACTTTAAAACCCGCAGCTGCTTTAACGGCTAATATCTAAACCCATTCAAGGAAAATTGATGCAAATATTTAGAGAATAACAGAACTATGCTACTAAAGCTACTTTTTTACTTTTAGCCCAATACTTCATTCGTTTTTGCGTTACAATGCACTTGGATGAAGTTACAGACAAAAAGTAGTTACAGTTCTGGTAATTGTAAAGCAATTCCCAATAAGTTGAAATTTGTTGGCTATAAAAAGGTCATTATGACCTTTTTTTAACGTGCGGAAATCTCCTCGTATACCACCCCGCCGGACCTGTTGGGAGTGACTATGTCAGGCTCGAACCGACCAATACTGTACGGCCGCCTCAGGCCATTAGCTGTCGGGGTTAAGGTAGCCTTTGGCATAAACCTCGCGCGCCCAATGACATAAACATTAATAGTTAAAAATGTTAATCGATATGTGTGATTGTAGTCTAACATACGGTCGCGAGCCACAATGCACATGCATGACGCAAGAACAGTATGCACGGTTGAGAGCACAAGACCCACGCTACCGTAAGTATACATCTGCAAATCTATATTTAAATATAATGTTTATCACTAAAACTATTTGTAATCGCGATATATGTTGTGTTATTTTTTTTCGTAAATACTTACATATTATACATAAAACACCCAAATGAATGCAAATATACCTAAAATTCGAATCGAACGATCTAATGCTACACCACAGAGATCGTCAGTTGTTAACTCACTTCATACTGCTCACCTCCTCCTCCCTATCTTTATTTTGAAAGGGATGGTATTTAAACGTATATCAAAAAGAGTACATTTTGTACGACAAAATAATCCAAATTCACATCAAAAATACTGATTGAGCACCAACAAACTACTGCAAGTAAGTAGTTATTTAGCAACCAACCAACCAACCAATTATAAAAAAAATTACCACAAAGACATAACTTTCTCGCTCTTAGTCTTCTAACCTAACCTATCCATTTCGGGGTGGGTGGTGATCATTCTGAACTTAATTAGATGCACAATCAGTATTTTTACTGAACGCGAAAATATTATCTTTTTGAAAGGGCTTGAAGTGAATTTTACCTGTATTTTATTAATGAAACTATCGCTGTGGTGTAGCGGTAGAACGTTCGACTCCCGCGGGATTCCCAGGGGGCACGGGTTCGATTTCCGCTCAGTGCAAATATTTGTATACTTGAATATGCATATTGGCATTGGTCTGGGTGTTTCTATATATATAATGAATGTATTTAGAAAACAATATATATCTAAGTATGTTTATCCGCAATCTACATTCCATAACTCAAGCTAGTCAAGCCATGCTTATCATGGGTCATATAGCGTTGTGTAAAATGTTGTAGAATATTTAATTATTGATTATTTATTTAAATAGGCTCTTCAACTCTACCCCGCACTACTCGCACGATCGAAACGGAGACGGGTGCGGCGAGTACCACCGCCCGCTCGGAAAAAGTTGCTGCAGCCACTTCCTCAACATCACTCTACGACAACGTCACCAGTTCGCAGCCTCCACCTAAACGTTAGAATCACATAATATATTATATCTATTTAACTAATCTTCAACGAGAAACGTCGACAAAGCACTTTAGTGGTAGTATCTTAGTGGTTCAGAAGTAGGCCTTGCTATTTAGAGTTCTCGGCTTCAAGTCCTGACCTTTATCTACAGTACCGATATGAATCCACCCTTAACACTAGAAATTGAAGTTAGTTGGAGTAATCCCTCTAGCTAAGCTGAATTTCTTGTAAAGGGAATACCAGTAATTTCTGTCACTAATATACTTTAAAAAAAATACACATTTGAAGTTGCTACTTTTGTTAGTCAACCACGAATTGGATTGCTAGATTATGTCTGAATAATACTAATTTTATAGATAGTAAGTCGTTAAATAGTTGTTACATTCACTCAATGCATACAAAACATGCAGTCAACATATTAAATTTAAAGGTATGATTCTGAAGCCGACCGCATACGACACCTGCAGACGCTGAGCGTACCGTGAAAGAGATTTGAATATGATGATTTTGTTTGTTGTTTTAAATCATTGCGACTTCTCAATGGTGCCATTTAGCGTATCTGAACAAATGATTGCGAGACTGATTTTATTTTAATTCTATGGGGAATTTATGTGGGGGTCTGAAGACGTGTCGTCTCTTCACAGACTTGTTAAACTTCGATATGTATAAAGAGGACCATTGAGAAAGCGCAATTAATTAAAACAATAAATAAAATTATCATAAGTATTCTAGTCTATTTTGCGGTACGCGTATCTGTTGCGTGCTTCTGCAGTTATCACATCCGGCCGCCTTCAGAATTAGACCTTAAAAGTTTATTTATAAAATCTTATGTACAATAATAATATAAGTATTCATGCGATTATTATGCAATTTAATGATTTAAAACACCTACATGGCCGCAAAAGCTGTGTATGGATAATTTGACGATTGCAATAGCAATTTTGATGGGTAGCTATAATTCAACTGTTGAACTGTGTGGTAATATTTTGTATTCGTTCAATTACAGCAGCATCAAGGCAGACAGAAACTCAACCACCGACGCGGCCTCCGAAGTCCCAGGAAACATCGACCATGACTACCAACACTTCTACTGCGCCTAAGACAGTTACTGCATCTGTGGGCACACACGGCACAAACGTAAGTTTCAGTTTATTTAAATTTGTTAGTATGAAAAAAAATTATGTCTCATTCCTTTTTGGCGGTCTGCAACAGAGAAGAGCTACGTTTTATTTAATTATTAACTATAGTAGCATCTTTTTCTTTTTTTAATTGCTTCTGTCAATTTAAGCGTCGATAGCTTAGTGGTTATGTAGTCGGTCTTACAATAGATAGATTCCGGGTTCGAATCCTGGCCATTACACTACCGACGTATACTCCTAACACAAGCAATTTAGCTTAGCTGGAGGCGTTAGAGGGAATATTAGTAATTTTGGTTCTAATGACCTCACTTCGCTTGGTGGTAAGCTGAAGGTAAAGTCAGTCACCATTACAGACACCAAATAAGTTATAATCTTAGACCATAAAATATTGTTCTTACACAGTATTTCTAACGAAATGCATTGCAAAATAACAGCATGAAATACGCATTATGTCTGAGTAAGCTAATGTTAATATCAAATCACATTGACAGTTTATAGAAAAAACAATAAACTATCAATGAGTGTGTGTGTTGTGAGATGTATATAAATGTCTCACAAAGTAGTGGCGTCTATGGAGTTTGAATAGTCTAGTGTGGTAATGGTGACCCTCAAACTGAATTGATGACATTATCAGATGCTTTTTCACGCCCTGCTTTCCGACACAGTAGGAAGAAGGCAATACATGTGCTGTTAAAGAATTCCATAACATCAAATTGAGGCACAGTAAAGAAAAGAGGTGACGACCCACTTGCTCTTGATGGAATTGTATGCACCGTATGAGAGTGACACCTAAGTACTGCACGTGTTGTTCTGTGTAGAATAGGAAAGGATGAAATTTACTAACAGAACTCATCAAATCATTAGCCATGGTAGAGGCGGTAAAAACCTGCCTATCGCTCGTAAAGTCAGTAAATACCTAAAAAACAGACCGATGAAAGGAACTAGTGTAAAACTCGCCGGTATATTTACTATGTTTATTTTTTTTGCTGAGCAACCGATATTTCGGCGCTGTTACAAGCGCCAAGATCACGGTGTACTGAACATAATAAAGAAGATAAATATCCCGGCGAGTTGTACACTAGTAATGTCAATGACCATGTCAATCTCAAATCATACGGTGAAAAGAACTTTTCACCTAAAAACACGTGATGATAAAATATCGTGTAAATGTAAATGTTGTTTTTGACATGTTTACTCGTTTGATTATTTATTTTATTTCCCAATCTCCAAACCCTTTTAGAGAATACCATATCAAAACTTTTTTAATTTATTTTCAAATTCCTAACACATATCTGTACATACGTAAATGTATTTAAGAATTATTTTAAATTTTACAATATCTTTACAGACGGAAGAACCGCAAGCGAGCGGTGGAGGAGCATCATCTCAACACACTCAGGATTTGAAGTCTGAAGGCGTGCAGGCGGGTGGTACCCTCACATCTTCTAAATCCTCCGCCACTTCAACGCGATCCGGCAAAGACCATTTACCGCACATGGGCAAGAGCGTCGACTATGGGGACGGCAATGAATCAGTACGTTAATTGCCGATATCTAGACATCAAAACATTGAAAGTTATGCGAAATACAGATCATGAAAACGCTGTGGTATTAGACTTTTTGACTTACACTACGTACTACGTAGTACATGACCCCACTCCTAATACCAGCAATATAGCTTAGGTCGATAATATAAGGCGTGGGTTCATGTTGATGAACCCATGCCCACCCACGCCGAACTAACGATCAAAAACACCTCCAAGCAGTGATCATGAATCATATATAACTGTTTAACAGGAACGTAGACATATGGTCTTATTAACCTATGTATGTTATAGCCGTATCTATTTGTTTAGTTACTAGAAAATACAGCTTATCCATACTAAAGTATTAATATAAGTATTAAGAGTATCGATCACATGTCCCATTTATATTAGTTCAATCAAACTATATCAGTTGAATGTTAATTGGATATATTGAATGCTGAAAGAAGAAGTTTTGTTTAAGTAAAGATTCAACAGGATTGTTTAAATTTTCAGTCTCGGGAATCGGACAGGCATTCAGCCCATCATCACAACGTAATCAATAATAATACCTCTGGGTCGCGGCGAACCAAGTCCAAAAGCACAGAGGATATGAATATGGGTAAGTAGTAGCAGTAGTACTATGTATGTTGCCGATTATCTATGCATAGTAGTATACTATGCATAGATAATCGGCAACAAATGTTTTTTTTTTTTTTTAATTTAATTTCCGTGAATTATATTATTAGACTATTTTTTATACTGTTGATTGATGGCACTGGGTGGAATTTGTTGTTACACATATTGAGAAAATGAGCCCCCTAAAATCCAACCACACCTCCTGTCCTGATCGACCACCTGAATCTCGTGGGGGGTGGACACACGGAAACAAATTTACTGGCGTGGCTAACGTGGCTCTGGTAAAATTTCTTGAAAAACTTGACATTGGCGTCTCGCCATTAATAATTTTATAAGCATTTAAAATTTACTTGACATTGGCAAAATTACAGCGCTTTGCTGAAGAGGCCATTAATAAAAGAACATTGAACATTGAGAAAATGACTTGTACTTTTCCTAATTATTTTTAATGTAGTTTATATGTTATGTGAAATATGTTTAAGTGTCGCAATGTTTATAAAGGAATGTTCTTAAATATCATTGTAAACCTTTAAGGATGCCGTAAGGCGAAACTGGTCAGGTCTAATCTATATTAAAAAATAATGTGGAAAAGTACAAGTGAGTTTCTCAATATGTATAATTATACACTCGAGAGCAATGAATCCGGGTCACTTAAAGAATGTTAAAAATCTCGGAAACTAAAAATGATAGGTTAATGCAATAAATTGTATTTAATAGACAATGTAATACTCCTTAAATGAAAGTAAAAAAAAATATGAGTCACCATACATTTTATTAACACAAAATTACATAAAGAAAAAAACTGCTGATCTCTCCTTAAAACAAAAATAGGAAACATGAAATTTTTGAACTTTATTACGATTTTCTTGAATTTTAATACTTCGTATTGCCTCCTCGTGCTTCCATTACTGCGTTTACGCGGTTTGGCATGCTGTACACCAAGTTCCTTATACGATTTTGGGGAATATTCTCCCATTCCTCTGTGAGAGCAATTTTGAGCTCACGAAGCGTGATTGGGGGAGGGTTTCGTTGTTTTACGCATCTGCCTAGCTCGTCCCAAGCATGCTCGATCGGGTTGATATCCGGGCTGCGCGCTGGCCACTCCATACGAGTAATGTTCATCTCTTGAAGGTAGTCATTCACAATCCTACCTGTATGAGGTCTGGCATTGTCATGCATAAATATAGCATCCTCACCTAAATTGACCATAAATGGACCAACGTGATCATTGAGGATTTCTTCCACATATCTTACGCTAGTTAAAGAGCCGTTTTCTATGATCACCAGCTCTGTGCGACTTTCAGAAGAAATTCCGGCCCACACAAGTACAGACCCACCACCGTAGGCTACTTTTTCTTCGATGCATGCTTGCTTGAATCTTTCCTCTGGTCTTCGATACACTCTGTGTCTTCCATCGTGCTTGTAGAGCATAAATTTTGATTCGTCGGAGAACATAACTTTTGACCAATCTTCAATACTCCAATTTACGTGGCTCTGGGCATAACTTAGTCTCGAAATACGATGCCCACGCTCCAGTTTAGGGCCGTTTGCAGGTCTAAGGGGTTTTAAGTTAGATTCAGCAAGCCGACGTCTTACTGTCCATGCACTTGGGTTACTTCCTCCGAGGCGTCGAAACTGATTGGTGAGTTCAGTTCCTGTGAGAAAGCGATTTCGAAGCATGGTGTTCACCAAGTATCGGTCTTCTCGTGCTGTGGTACACCTGGTTCTGCCCGTTCCTGGTCTGCGTAGGTTAGAACCAGTTTCTTCGTAACGTCGGAGAACTCTTTGTACTGTTGACAGCGACACACCGACAGTCCTGGCTGTATCGCGCTGACTCCGGCCGGTTTCCAGCATTGTAAGTATTCTGGTGCATTCTTCAGGCGTAAGCGACATAATTTCAGCTTGATTAATGAATATAGAGCACTATCAACATGGTTTATGTACCCACATAAATGACAGATTACAAACAAAAGCAACACCAAATGCTGTAATTTCGTAGTTCCATCTTCGAAAGTGGCCCTTTTTCAAATTTGATTTTTTTATGATATAACTTTACAATAACTAAGAAGTTTTAATACCTTCATTTAAGGAGTATTACATTGTCTATTAAATACAATTTATTGCATTAACCTAGCATTTTTAGTTTCCGAGATTTTTAGGATTCTTTAAGTGACCCGGATTCATTGCTCTCGAGTGTATTATTAAATCAATTAAATGTAGACATTTAATAGCAATAATGTTATTTGAATCTACAATATCAAACCGACTATATTTGACGTAGCTATTTGCAGAGAGTCATACTCCGCAAGACACGTAGGTACATGATACTCCAACTGTATATTGAGCTCTTTAGCAGAAAACAGAGTATCAGCTGATGGTGCAAAGATTTGAAAATTTGGGAAAATATACACAACAAATCTATCTTAATGAGAGGTTGAATCAATTAGTGTTTAACTATTATATTTAGAACAAACGTCATATATTTTACAAAGCAAAGTTAAATATTTTATAGGTCTGGAGTTAGATAATAACCATTATAAACATGAATAGGCAATGAGGTGTAAGCGGTTCTTTGTTTATTCGTTTTTTATATTACTATATCCTTGAAACCTTCACCATACAGAAAAATTAGCATCGTCTTATACAATACAGTAATAATATTCTGTGTACCTTCTATTAAGTCAAGCGGCAGTGGGGAAAAGTTGAGTCAATAAACTTCTTGTGGAGGAGAATTATCAAGTTTAAGAGGTTTCTAAAATAAAAAATTGGTTGCAAAAAATATTTATTTAATTTAAACCATCTTCACTAGACGCAAATACACTGAAACGCATGCTGAAGCCGATGCCATCTACAGAAAGCCCAGTAACATCACCGGAGATGGGTCGCAGGCGGTATGGCGGGACTGCACCGTGTCCGCCATCTTGTGGGTCTCACGGACACCGCCACCAACAGCACACGCACCATAGCCACTACTCGCACGGAGTCAATAATAATAGCAGCAGACAGAGTTCTCAACGGTAAATATCTTGAACTTGATAAATAGATGAATAATTAAGTAGGTAGCCAACATAAAATAGATACCTAAATAATACTCCCTTTTTCACTTTTGCGATGATATTAGCACTGTTCTAAACAATGTTATTGCAATGTAAAAAGAATGGAATTATCGCTAAATGCGGTAAGTCCATTCTCCTATTACATCTAATAGAGGTTAGCAAATTGTATTTCAATTATCAATTAGGCTATCGCAGTCCACTGCTGTACATAGGCCTCTCCCAATGCTGGGAGGCTTTGGCCTACTGTTTCCACGCTGACCGTTGGGGTTGAAGCAGGGTTTTATTTTGAGTTTTCCTTCTCACGCAGTGATAACATCTGCATATATTTCCGTTAGTCGCCTCTTATGACACCCTTCGGATAAGATGGAATTAAATATTTAATATTCCAAATAAACCTAAATATAGGTACTTCTCATTATAATTTTATCCATTTTATTTTCGAACATGTAATGTCCCAAAAATGCTGCATCTTCGTCTTGTTCGAAACCTTCTTGTCTTATTATTTTTGTGCCTATTCAGTAAACTATGTTATATATCTTACTGATAACCCTAAATTGTTTATTAATTGCTATGGAAAAAATTATAATATTTATTTTTCGGCATTACTAATATATATTATACCTAACCCTACATTTTGATAATCGTACCACCAACCGAACTTTTTAAATTCTATTTATTTATTTGTGGCAAAACAACGTTTGCACGGCCATCAAGTGCAGTTAATATATTGCCACTTGCCTTCGCTTAGGAGCGCCGTGCATTTCTCCGCATCATTGCCACTGCGGTGAAGCTGTCGACAGTCTTGGGCACCATGGCCTTTCATGCAGCAGAAGCGCTGGGCGTATACCGCGACACGCCTGCATCAACGACATTATCCGCCGTGCTCTAGTTACCGCTGGCGTGCCAGCCATTCGTGAACCTAAAGGGCTGGTGCGTAGCGATGGCAAGAGACCGGATGGTATGTCGTTGCTACCTTGGAAGATGGGTAGACCTTTGGTGTGGGACGCTACGTGCGTCGACACTCTTGCGCCTTCACATCTTTCAAGCACAGCAGGGTGTGCCGGTGCTGCTGCTGCATCTGCGGAAAACCTCAAACGGCGCAAATACTGTAACCTGTCAGGTGATTATGTTTTTGAGCCGTTTGGGGTTGAAACGCTAGGGACATGGGGTCCAAGTGCTCGGTCTCTATATAAAGACTTGGCAAAGCAGCTGATCGACGCTACGCGTGACCAGAAGGCTGGTTATTATCTTGCACAGAGGATAAGCATTGCCATTCAACGTGGCAATGCTGCCAGCCTTCTGGGTACGTTACCGGTCGGTGAGGATGCGGAGGAATTTCATGACGCATTATGTATGTAATTTTTATGTTTATTTTATTTTAGTGTATTTTAGTAGCTATTTAATAATAGTTTTAGTTTTAATTTTTATTATAAATATAATTTATAGTGTAAAAAAAAAAAAAAAAAAAATAATTCACTATTGACTCATTGAATAAAACTAGATTTCTCATGGAGTCTATCTTGACTTACATAAATAATATGTATTTTATATTTCATTTAACAAAATGGTATTTATTATGTACCACAGCCGCGGCGTGGGCGTCGGAGCAGCTCCCAGTGGATACCCCGGACGTGGGCTGTACTTAGAACTGGGCGGTGGAGAGCGCGACATGTCTCCTCCTTCAGACAATGTCATGTTTGACAACCAATGCTATGCCACCACGCCGTCGTCATCTAATGGGAATTCCGACCAGGACTCATGCCAACGACGTGATTCGAGGCAACATCATCACTCGGTAAGCGAACAATTTAATATAATTTGTCACTAGCTGTTGCCTGCACCTTTATTATAGTGGTAATATTTTTTATTCCCGCAATCCATGGGAACCTATTCCCGGATAAAAAGGCGTAAGAGCGCAAGGGAATAAAAAACATTCAAACATGTTTACAAAATTTTAGATTTTTAATGTTAGTAGATATTTTAACGTTTATGACATACGTTGACGACTGCCATAAACGTCATAAACGTCAAAATATGTGTCGATCTCATACATGTATCATTCTATTCTAGAATACGCCGGCCAAAAGTTACCATTTGTCTAGAGGTGACTGTACGATTCGAATTTTATTTTAGTCTCTCAAAAACTTATAGGGTCTTGACACAATATTGATTTTTAGAATAAATATTGTCTTTGTTCATTCATTTCACTGAGGTGGAAATGACTTTTAAATTTCAAATTGGGAACAGGGTCCAGATACTTGAAAAATGGGTTATTGAATGTTGACGCTTATCTGTTTAGAGTGTAAAGGAAGTATCAGACGGTTCACTTGTTTGATGTTCACTCAGGCAATTGTTTGATTTTTCTTTCAATCTTTGCTCACACGTCTTAAGCATCAGCTTGTGAACATAGATTATCATATATATCAGTCAGGATATATATCAATCAAACAGAATTCAGATATGTCGTTTAAGGAGGTCGTGTGACGTCATGGAATTAGTTTAAACGCAAAATAGAAAAATCAAAGACATATGCCACCTGTCGTCGGCATGACACGAGACATAATAACAAACCCGAAAATGTTCAATCAGTGTGTTTTCATTTGTGAATTCAATTGGCATTGAGGATTCATTTTATGTTCCTTTGTGTCACTTTGAGTGAAAGTCCACTCTGTAGTCCATCTAATTCTCAATATATCTCTACTCGCTTAGAACTAGGACCCCTTCTCGTAATCCATGGGTACCTGCTCTCGGGATAACACTAAACTATAATCTGTGTCTGTAGCATTTAACCGAGATTCAGAGCATGATTAAAGTAACAAACATCCACATCCTCACAAAGTTTCACATGGTTAAGATTTGATAGGAATATTTTGTTGATTGATTTAGAGTCTCCCCTTTCCCGGGGACGAGTTGGGGACCCTGTGGTCCCCACACCGGACAAGAGCCAGATCGAGAGTCAAATGTCAACATCACATAGGGCAATCAACAATGACCCACAGGCGCTGTGCGTTTTAGTTGATTCGAGTCTGACATAACCTTTCCCACCGGCTCCAGCGGGGGGGTATCCGTGGGGATTTTTCGCACGTAAAAAAAACGATACCCATAACGCATACCCAGGAATATGTATAATAAGTACTTACATTGAATAGTTTACTTCTTTTTAACTGCAGAAACCGTGCCTGTCTCGGCAAGCATCCCAATCCAGCGCTACTCCAGCTCCAGGATCACCCACTTCTCGCCTACTGCTCGAATATGAAATGCATTTACGGAACACCCTCGCTAAGGGTATGGATGCTGAAAGTTATAGTCTACATACATTTGAAGCGCTGTTGAGCCAAAGTATGGAGGATTTAGGTAAGATACCTAACATATACGTTGTACATACTCGTATTAAGAGTTCACTTGAATATTATAACGTGTATATTATGTAACACTCTAAAACCGAAATACAGATGCAAGCTATTCGAAAACTTGTAGCAGCTATATAAATACTCTTGTGGAGCGATATTATGGTATTGTAGTGATTTTTCAAAGTATATAATTTTATTTAAATACTAAAGTAATTTAGGTGCAATATAATTATGAAAAAAATTGTCTGAAGACTGAAAAAGAAATTGAACTTAGTCTTAAAGAAAACTGTAAAGATAATAAATGACGAAATAATTAAAATTTACGTACACATTTGCGCCAATTGGGTATTAGACTGACTAGTTAAATTAGTTACTATTTACTAAATCTCAAAACGGTAAGCATGGTCAGTAAGTTTACGGTTTTTTTTTTTTTTTTTTTTTTTTTATATTTTTTTTATATGAGTATTTTCTTTATAGGCTGGGTGGATTATGTGGTGGTGGTCGGTTATTATTTTTATATTAATATAAATAACCGACGCAACTTTCACCGCCCTTTTATCATTATTTATTAAATGAGCTCATTTAAATAATTTATTTTCCAACATACTAGCTCATAAAGTGGCTCTTATTTCACCGCAAATGGGTAAAAAATTGACTCGCATAAATTCAAATCGTCCAAATTTTTTGCCCTAATTTCTGTTGTCCTAACGATTTGTGGTCATAATCATCATTTGCTATATTTTTCTTTGCCAGAAATTTTTATTCCTAACATTGGAAGTCATAACAGGCAGTTAATATATTTTTATTAGTCATGATATCATTACTAAGAATATTCTTAGTTCATAAGTTTGTTTAGCACCTTCATACTAGTCAGAAATAAAAATTAAAAAAATAGTAAGATGTTGTGACACTCTGTGCCACGCAGTCGTTGTGAACGCGGCCTCTACGCAGGAGGCGTGAGTTCGATTCCCGCTCAGTGCAAATATTTGTACACATGAATATAGTTATTTGCTAGGAGAGCGCGTTATGCTGTCGGTCCCGGTTGTCAGTAGTTGGAGCCCTAAAATGTTCAACAACGGGTCTAGCTGCAATGCTTCGATATCACATTTAGGTTGTGGAGGTAAAAAAAAATCTCGAAGTTCAGCCAAGTCCGCAGCGCAGTAAAGTGACTCCGAGGGATTCGGATGCGCCTGGGATTAACGCTAAGATGAAGTACAAAAATGTTACATTAGTAAGCGATGTCGACAGAGCCCCTTAGAGAAAGTGTTTGCGATTGTTATATCAAAATCATTCTGATGAATAATCGTACGCATAAGTTCATAATTTTCTATATGGTGTATGACGTCTCTTACGAGCAAACGTTACTCTTGACTATTTTAAATGTATTAAAAAGAAAAGAATATTAGCATCCAGTAGTAGCAAGAATGTTACCTATCCAGTTTCATTTATGTTATGATTAGGTATGACAAAATATATGAAAACAAAAATTGGTATAAAAGGATTTTATGAATAGGAATATTCAGACTTGTGGTGAATAGCAGTTAAAACCAGATTTATGTTACTGTATACATCGCTTACTAATGTTACAATATAAGATTACTCGAAGAGATAGGACATGACAGTATTTCCGCCCAATTGAGCAAACCGACTGGAGAAGTACCCTACAGAATACCGCGGTCATAATAACCTCGTGTTTTGTTCCCGGCGGTGAGTAGGGTAGCCAGAGCTTACTAGAAAGTTTTTGTGCTGTCAGTTAGAAGAACAAAAGCTTATCCTGCTTTGTCTTTTATAATGACGGCACAGAAACTCTCTGAGCTTTCAGGGTTGGCAGCGCGAATATGACTCCCTTGGTGTTGCACAAGTCCATGGGCCACGGTAACCACTTTCCATCAGGTGGGCCGTGTGCTTGTCTGCCACCCAAGTGGTATAAAAAAATAATTTAATTTACTAATTTATGACACATAAACATGATACATAAATTAGTACAATTATAATATTTTATGACTTCTGATAATTAGGAGTTTCGATAGTTAGAAAACAATATGACAAGTGATCATTATGACAAAAATGTTTTGGCAAATATTTTCGGATTATCGAAATTAGGACTTGAAAACTAATGCAATAAGTGCGCACTCAAATAAAATTATTGGATTCGAAAAAGTGAATCGCTCATACAAGAATTGAATCCACGATCGGTCTATTACAGAGGGAATGCTCTGACTACCGAGGTACCGAGACAATTATGTCAATCTTAATCGACTTAAATATTTAGTATACTAATTGTTTTAAAATTTCATTAACAATAATTCTAATTTATTAATTTTCAAAACATATTTTAAAAATCAACACTCAAAATTTAAGAATCCAGTTCTATTTTATTCCATACATTTTATTTCTGAGAAAATAATTAGGTAACATCTGGTGGCCCTATCTTGAAGTATATAGAGTTGGGGAAGTTTGATGAATTTAAACTGATTAATATATTGAAGTATGTAATAATGTTTTTCTTTTTTTTTTGTTTAGAGTTCAATGACAATATGCCACCTTCAAATCAACGAAGCCCTTATCCATCTCGACGTCGTAAGTATTCAATTGCAAACATTATAAAATTCAGCTTAACTTTTTTGTAGCTTTTGTCACATTTGATAAATAATAAAGTAAAAGATATGCATGGATTATAATTTTATAAAAATCTTCGATAAAACAGATCTTTTACGATATACAGCACATGGTTCAACCTTGTTTCAATTTAATTTCAACCCTGTTTTTTTTGTTGAGGACCGACCCAAGAATCAATTCTACAGTCTTTGAGACACCTCAAGGAAGCTGCGATAAGGGAAAGAGGTGAAAAAATCTATTTTATTACTGTATGACTGGTATCATATATGTATTTCTGTATATATGTAAACATACCTATATGTGTTGATATTTATTCTATTGCATCTTATCAGCCTAACTTCGTTTTCTGTTAAATATTCTTACAGTTTATTTTGATTTATATCTGTTACTTTTCACAATGAACATTTGTTTTTGAATCTAGTTCGAAGGAAAGTGTGCTTTTTATGAACATCCCAATACAGGTTAAATCAATCAAGTTTCGACAATGAAGAACAATAATATTGTTCGAAGAAAAACTGATTAATTTAACGTGTATAAATATCAGATCAGCCTGATGTTCATTACCTTGAATATCAAACTCACAAATATTTGAAATTCAATCCAATAACATAACTATAATGTTTAAATAAATATCGCACATTCCTTGTATTCTAACAAAATCTTGTCTCATTTTTAATTGTAATGCCTTACAGTAAATGCATTATGGAACTATAATTTAAAAAGCATATTAAAATGCATTTAAAAGACATCAAAAAGTATACATCGAAAAGTATATTATTTTCATATTAATCATTAATCTTTGCACCAAATTACATAATTATTTATTCGCAAGTTATGATTTTGATATTTTCAAGACTTATTATGTTTTTTATGAATAAATATAATATTATGTATTGCATACCTATATAGAATACAGTAACCCTATACTTCATGTTATTTACATTCAAAGGGTGTTGTGCATTTTTATAAAGTCAATATTTGAGTTGAAAGATTAGGCACAATAGTAAAACATAGGTAAAGTAGGTACATTGCAATCGAACTGGTAAGAAACTATTTCAATAGATAACCTCTCCGTATTTAGTGGCTTAAATGTATAGTTATGGGTATAAGCTTAATTGCATGGGCAAGCTAATTATGAAATTGAATTGCCATTATATACTTGTATTCTTCAATATATTATGTATATTTTTGAAGCACATAATGCTTAATTTTATACTTAACCATTCTAATAATGTATTAATCTTATCACCAGTAGGATGTACGCTAATAAACTTGTATTACAAAACTATGTTTAGATAGATAGATAGATAGACAGATAATTATTTATTGCACACCAATAGATTACAGTAAAACTTGTAGTTAGCATGCATACAGTTTAATGTACAATGGGCGGCCTTATCGCTGGAAGCGATTTCTTTCAGGCAACCTTGGGATGGACAGTAATGTAATAAAGCAAAAGATTTAGTGTAGTTAGCAAATAAACTAGAAACAAAGTGTATTAAAAACAAAATGAAAGAAAGATATGAGAGAAGTTCAAATAAATTAAAAAAAAAAATACAACTTTAGTACATAAATAAATGAACGATGTAGATAATACATACTAATAAGAAGGGAAAATAGTGAGCATATTAATTTGTGAGCTGTCACAGTGTTCAAAATGATAAGTAGTAGTCCTTTACCATTGTTTTAAATACGTTTAGGGGTTTTGCTCGTTTGATACTTAATGGTAACACGGCAATGGCAATTTAGTAATATTCTTCAACCAAATAGACTTTAAAGAGAACATTGATGCATAAGTGTGTAAGTACAACTTATACACTTATGTGTAAGTTTGTGTATATTTCGAATTGAAATTTACGAGAGATGTTAATATGGCTGGTTTTTTTACGTGCAAAAAATCGCCACGAATGATCCCCCTGCCGGAGCCGGTGGTAGAGGTTATGTCAGACTCGAACCGATTAAAATTCACGGTGCCTGTGGGTCGTTGTTGGCTGCCAAAGGTAAGGTTGACAGGCATATCCCTCGCACTCCAGCTGACCCAGGGCCACCTCTCTCAATCCGGCCCTCCTCGGGTGAATATGACAGGTATTGAGCGAAGAGCTATGATCAAAAAAGTGCATAGGATGGTATAAAATCTTTTGAGCAACCAGAACCTATCTAATGATGCACGAATGGCTCAACATAGAGAAATTCTCGTTGCCACACTTATGCATGGTAGCGAATGTTGCGTATGGAAGAAGTAGTATGAGAATAATAACTTGGAGCAAATCAAAAGTGTGTATACCATGATCACGTCAAGTCCCGTTAACAACGTATGAGAATAAATTGTTTGAATTCCATAAAATGAAAGGTCTGAGAAGAACCAATGGAATATCGTTACCAATTAAGGAACACAGTGATACGGAAATGTAGTAGTATGGTTGAAGATATAGTGACAAAGCTAAAGAAAGGGTTACCTACTTATATTATGAGGTATCGTTGAACGGGCAATTTGGCGTGGTGGTCTTTATGGGACAAACATCACGTTCGGTAGAGGATGTTTTATGGAAAGGCTAGGCTAGGTCACGAGAGTATTCGCAATTGACGTGTATATATCAAAACAATCAAGGAAGTGCAAGAAACGAAAGACGTGTACCAGAGTTGTAGCAAATGGAAGAAGTTTGTCTCTACCTACCCTAGTAGGAAAGATGGCCTGAGACGGTGCGCACTGTGCGGTATGAAAGTAACTTCATTCCACGCATACTCAAGCTGTGGAATGACCTCCCTGCTGCGGTTTTCACAAGCGCCTACAATATGGGGTTCTTCAAGAGGGGCATCAGAAGGTTTCTTCATGGTCGGTAGCGCGAGTGTGACACCCCTGGTGTTGCATACGTCCATAGGCCACGGTAACCGCTTCCCATCAGGTGGGCCGTGTGCTTGTCTGCCAACTAAGTGGTATAAAAAAAAATGATGTAAATTACGTGATACCCCATGAGAGAACACTTGCAGGTAAAAGAGAAATAAACTTACTTAGCTCAACTTTTTAGAATGCAAATATAAATAATAAAAGTATTTATTTAATAAGATTTCGTGTATTATGAGGGTGAGTAGATTTGACTCACTACGGAAGTGAGCATAGTGAGCTTGGTGACGCCGCACGCCTAAAACAAGGGTAGGTTATAAAAAACTATGATTATATTGTCTCACTTTGTCAAATGTTAATTAAAAGAACAAAGACCTAGATATATCACCAGTATTTTTAGAATCACCGTTAGCTAATAATATATGTATATTTTATAACTTTAACTAAGTAGGTCAAAATTACGCTTAAGGTAATACTAGAACTTCTTTCAATCAGTAGCAAAATCTTATACAAAAGTCACAAAATAAAAATAATTGTAATAATTGTATATTTATTTATAACAGCTAATTATAATATTAAAAGACAATACAATATAATTTGAGTTATGGATTGTTTTTCATTTATCATTTTTAATTTACGATTAGTTTCCGGTAATCACTTATGTTTACTGTTTACAATTAATTTATATATTTTGTCAAAGTTATGTGAATAAAGTAGGTATAATCTGTTTACTTTATTTTATTTTATAAATTAAATAAGTAACCAATATATACATATACAAACTTAATTATATTATATTTATTGTCCCGTTAAATTTCTCAAGGCAGATTACCTAAATGCTAACTATATTTTGCAAAGGGCCCGCGTCCCAGTGCTCTGGGGGTGGCAGCCGATCGTCCACTCTACCACTACCTCATCGCCTTGGCGTAGAGAGACAGCACAGCGCACGATCAGATCGTGATGGATATTACAGGTAAGAAACGTTTATTTTTTATGTAGGGCTCGTTAATATGAATTAACCTCGCCTGATGGTAGACTACAGGGGAAGTCTCAAGACATTGCCATTAATACAAATAATACTGCATGGTGGTGGCGTTTACCAGCCTTATCAGATGCTTTACTGGCACCGCTTAAATGACTCGGGATTGTAGGATAAAGAAAACACGTTTCAACACACAAAAAGTGTACTCAGAATTCCAAGTTCTTTTGATATGGCAAAGACAGGTGCGAAACCGCTTAGTATTGAATGGAATGTACAAGTGATTCAATCTCATTGCAGTCCACTGCTGGACAGAGGCTTCTCCCAATGTTGGGAGGCTTTGTCTAAGTAAATAATATTCCCTCTACTTACCATGGATCGTTTACTGACGACGCCATCCGCACGGTAAATACATGGAAGGCTAAAACAGAGATCATTCCTCTCCTCCTATTTTCTATGTGAAAAGAATGTTCAACAATATAGGGAAAAGTCTTTTAGCGATGGTAGATGAGCAAGCCCAGAGCCCATCTCACAATAGTACTTACACGTTTACCGAATAGTCTCATAGAGTTAAGTAAACGCTTAAGTGATGCCTGCAACATCAAGAGTGTACATTGTGCATTGTTAAATCGAGAGAAAGAGCAGGAGAGCGGACCCCAAGCGGCAAAAAGGACTAACGATGTGATGATGATGACTGATTAGAATACCTTTCAAATCGAATCAAGAAAGTAGTTCATAACCGTCGTTTTGGTGTGTGAATATGAATCTAATGCCTGTTGCGATTGGTGCATTTTACAATCGGTCGATGCATTTGTAAAGTAGGCATGTCTGATTCAAATTTTATGATATTAAAATAATAATTGTTTTAGTGACCGTAATGAGCTGATGCGGGAACGTGAGCGGGAAAGAGAACGTGGCTACTTAAGTGATCACAACTCTAGGTAAGTGATGGATACCCAGAATAAAAACTTCAATAATTTACGTTTTCCACAGTGAAAGGTTAAAATGTTGTTCGTTCAACTTTGTATAGCTGTAATAGCCTTAAAGACTAGTCCCTTTCAATATTTTACTAGTAAGAACAGTGTTACAGTTAGGTAAGAATATACGTAATAGTCAGCAATCGAATCATGGGAGTTCATTCTCGTAATTAAAATGTACAATTCAAAACCATTCATACCCTAATAAAATTGATTTCCTTTATGGGACAGTAACAGTAGCTATGTAGCACCGGGCTGTTCTTATATGGCTATTCAGGGTAGGTAATTATAAGGCTTACTGTTCTTACAATGACTGTCAACACAATCCTAATGTGTATGTGTGCATCTGTATAAAATGCACATCTATTGTCTATATATCTATACAAAATGTATATTTATCCAAAAAATACTTCTTGTTTTTCTCAATAGCTGAGCATGCTATTTACATTTCCGTAAAGTAAAGCTGAACCTTAAAGTAATTCTGCTCCTTATATTATGTTACTCTCCTGACCTATGGATAAACCTATATGATAAATCAAACAATTCATTTCATTATTCGAGATTCAATTAACACTCACGTGAATACCAAAGGCATTAATAAAAACTGAATGTAATCTTCTACTCTGTATATCTAAGCTCCGATATAACTTACAATGAAAATAATGGTGCTTATGCGTACATTGAAATGGTATCCAAATTATTGATGACGGCTGAAAAAATAAATGTCGCCACTACTCCATACACAGTTACCGAATCTTCTTTCTGTACTTTTTGATTTCAATCGCTTCCCTAACCAATCATGGTATATACCGGCGTTCTATCGAGAGCATTTACCTCCGTGATCATGGTGCTTGCAACAGCTCCGAAATATCAGAAACTCGTAACAGTACAACATAGTAAATATTCCGATAGCTCTAATACTAATTAAACTATGCAGTTTATTATTATCACTGTGAGGAACACGTTTACTCAAAGCTCGGCAGCCTTACTAGTTCTAGCCGTTGCTGATATCTGTGACTCTTAGATCGCCTGGTCGAACACACGTCTATACGTGGGGCGCACTATAAGTTTCCGGAATGAATATGAAAAAATACTATTAAAGGTACAAAATTAATTTATTGTTTTTCAAAATAATCTCCCTTGGCGTCTATGCACTTTTTCATTCGATCAAACCAGTTTTGAAAACTTTTGTGCCACTCCTCTGTGGTGACCTCTGAAACGTGTTTTTCATACTCCTCGACAGCCTCTTCTGGTGATGAAAATCGTTGGCCGCGTAATTGGTTCTTAATTTTTGGGAACAGATAAAAGTCACAAGGTGCCAGGTCGGGACTGTATGCAGGATGACTCATGAGTTCTACATTTTTCGCCTTCAAAAAGTCGTTTGTTTGTCTGGCCGTGTGAGAACTAGCATTGTCGTGGTGCAGGATGATACGGCGTTTACGGTTATTTTTACGGAGTTCGTCAATAACTTCCGGCAAACAAATGGTCGTGTACCAGTCACTATTCACAGTACGACGATTTTCTAAAACAACAGTAGCCACGTGTCCAGTTTTATTAAAAAAAGAAGCAATCATCCGCTTAGATGCACTTTTCACGCGCGCCACTTTGGTTGGTTTCGACTCATCTTGAAAGACCCATACGCTCGATTGCTGCTTTGTTTTGGGATCGTAGCAATAAATCCATGTTTCGTCACCTGTTACTATGTCCCACACCAAATTTGACGCACCTTCGTTGAATCTGGTAAGCATGGCACTGCACCAAGTGACGCGGTCCGTTTTTTGATCCTCGGTCAAGTTATGTGGGATCCACCGCGAGCACAGCTTTCTCACACCCAAATGTTTGTGTAGGATTGATTGTATTTGACTCATGCCTATTTCTAAGGATGCGCGAATTTCATGGTAGGTCACATGCCTGTCTGTTTCAATCATACGGCGCACAGCATCGATGTTTTTGTTGGTCACAGCGGTGGACGGCCGACCATCGCGAGATTCGTCACTGAGATTGATACGACCACGCTTGAATTCTGCAAACCAGCTATAAACAGTCGTCTTGCATGGAACTTCATCGCCAAAAGCTGTTTCAAGCCGAGCGATGCTCTGTTGAGCCGTCAAATTACACTTAAAATCGTAGAAAATCATACTACGAAAATTTTCCCGAGTTAAATCCATGTTGATGCAGACACACATTTTTTTAAATGGCGCCACAAGGTAAAAACAAAAGACAGTCAGATGAAACAAACTGTATTCTACAGCCAAAGAGTTCTATTTTCAAATGTTGTAATAAATTTTTAAATATTGTTTATGTAAGTGGCCAGTTCCGGAAACTTTTAGTGTAACCTATGTATACGATACGACGGTATTGCCGTCTAATTGAGCAGTCCGACTGAGGAAGCACCAATACCGCAGCCATAATAACTTCGTGTTGTGTTCCCGACGGTAAGTAGGGTAGCCAAAGCTTACTGGAGAGTTTTTGTGCTGCTGGTGAGAAGACCAAAAGCTTGTCCTGCTTTGTCTTTTACACTGACGGCACAGGGACTCTCTGTGCTTGCAGGGTTGGCAGCGCGAGTGTGACTCCCTTGGTTTTGCAAGCGTCCATGGGCCGCGGTAGCCGCTTTCCATCGGGTGGGCCGTGTGGTTGTCTGCCACCTATGGGATAAAAAAATGTTGATAGCACATTTGGAACACATAATTCCAAGGGTCGCTGCACCATCTGCAGACAAGCTTAAGTAAAAGTAAACTTGAGTAAATTTCTTAACATTTAAGAGTTTTTTCCATCAGCACATATTATCATGAGAATTCAATATGGTTGAATAACTAAGATTTTCCCTCACAAATCCCCCCCCCCCCCCCCATTCATAGCTTTTTAAAGTAAATTAGAACCGAAATTACTAATATTCCCTCTAACCCCTCTAGTTAAGTTAAATTGCTTGTGTTAGGAGTGGATTCACGTCGATAGTGTAATAGTCAGGATTCGAACCCGGAACCTTTCGATCGTAAGACTGACACCTTAACACTGAACTACCGACGCTTTTCACAAAAGAGAACTTTGTCCAGGCGAGATATGAAGTGTTCATATTTCTAACTTCCTTAGTTTATACAATAATGTTAACGGCAATCATGGTATAGGTACGTACAAACCTTTGATTAGCCTAACGTTTCGACTAGGTTACACCGGCCGTGGTCACAAGCTGTCTCCTATGATCACATTAATTCCCATAAACATTATTGTAACTATATCATGGAACGCGAAAGTTTAAATGTTAGTTCCGTAGTATACCTTCATAAAATGAGTTTTGAATCATTGCAATAATATATGTCTTCGGGACACATCAGATAGTGTAATGAGATAATAATGTTTAAGGTGAAAGAAGAAAAGGTGAATAGAAGCTATAGTGATTAGGGGAAATACTAGTAAATTATATTACTAATAGTAGCCTAGTGGTATGGGTAATGGACTGCTGAGAGGAGGTCTCGGGTTCAATCCCAGGTTTTACCATAGCACACACCAATGACTTATCGATGCTTTTCGAAGTTATGTGTGTATTTATCGCAGGTTTATAAGTGCCCGGTTAATGGCAATAGGCTCGCCACCCATTACATTGGGACCTAAACATAAACAGGCGAAATGTGGATGCCTACCCCTTCGGAGATATAGGCGTGAGCTTATAAAAATTTTTTACTAATATACTAGAAAAAAAGCAGATACTCGTGTTACTACATATTCGTGTTAGTCCCACAAGTGCTGCTAGCTTTATTATTTGTACCTAATAGATAATTCCTTGTTTTGTGAGTCTCTGTAGCTAATAATGCATACAAGACACCGTTCCGTTAATTCCGTAAAAATTGTAACATAACAAAAAGAAATAAGGTAGTATCTAACGATTGAAATTTGTTTCAGGGACAGGTCGGGGAGAGACCGAGACCGTGATCGTGAAGGTTATCTCAGTGACCATCAATCAAGGTGAGTAATTATGTGTAGAGAGAGGTACATTGAGAACTTGTTTTTTGTTGTTGATGTTGCAGTTGTTTTTTTTAATATGTTGTACACACTGTTATGAATGAACAAGATCAATGCTGATGATGATTCTGACACACCCACCCTCTTTTCTCCACTTTCCATTCCATGTAATAAAAGACGAATGTTTTGCTGAGGTCCAGGTGAATTTTCTTGGCTTTATTTCTACTAACCCGTCCTGGTTATAGAGGCGTATGTTTTATACATAAAACAAGAGCTCGTGAACGCTCTTAATATGGTACAAAGGCTGAAATTCTTTATACGTCTGTTTCATGGGCGTACTAGTTTACTATCGAAGTATTAACATTTTAACTACTGGAAACATTGAAAATATTACATTCATTTCTTGGTTAGAACTATACTCTACAAAAACATAATCATAACTTTAAAATCTAATTGTCTACGAATCAAATTGTGAATGAATCTGAAGGATTAAAAACTTCACGAAAACGGAGGTAGAATTTGTTTTAACAGATCGTTTGTAATAAGTTTTCTTTTCATTTTTTTTCTAATCGTATTCGAATAATGCGTTATAAAAATGTCACTTTCCTGAAACAGACCCCTAGTAATAACAATAATAACATTGCTGCAAAATACGTCATAGCATAAATTGAATATTTAAATTCGCATATTAGTGTAGCGCATCACGTAGTTCTTCGGGGCCCAAGCTTGTCTCATTGTCGAGCGAGACTTGCACGCGATGGCAGTCGGTCCCGTAAAATCCAAGAAATCCAATCAATAAGGGAAGAAAAAATAGAAGTACGGACTCCGAATTTACATGCAATACCAGATATGGATGTATCCGGAATTGGTACTGGAATAATAAGAATGTAACAGAGTCAACTATTTTAAAACGCTTCCTAAGAAGATGGAAAACTTGGATCGCTGAAATTACCTTTTCCAAGCTCATTCTTTACTACCTGTATCCGCAGAGGATCTGCTTCTATTAGTAAACTTCTTTCATCTAAATAGACTCAACAACTCAAGTCGGCTAGAGCAAAGAAAACTAACCAAAGTGAGGTCACCTTCGTGAACACAGAGAAACTTGGAACATTCAGCAAATTCTATTCTAATCCATAGTTACGTTGGATCCTGGAAATGAAAAATGAAATCTATAAGTTTACTGGTGTTTTTTATAAGATTCCTATTTTTGATTGGATACGAAAACACAGAAAGGACAACCCTTTCCGTGTTTTCATTTATGTGTCACATAGCAATCACAATTTATACCTAAAATTTTATTCATGCTGTTATAAAATGTATGTCCAGTCATGTTAAAATATCATGTGTTAATTAAATTAGATCATTACAAAATAATTCATGTCATGTCTACCAGAATAAAATTTTCATTCCAACAGTATATCTGGCTTGCATTATTATTTAAAATTTTCAAACTCTTAAAATCCCACCACTCAACAGAATGAAGGCATTTGCATTTTGTATCGCTTATGAGACTAACCTTAATTTCCTTCCTTCATATATTCCTCTTTTCTCTCTATCTTCTCATTTTCAGGTGAGAACACGTGGATGAATATGGCCTTCAAAGTCAGGCAACTAAACTAGCATACTATAAATATATACATTTGTGTCATTATAGAAAATTAAAAACATCCCATTACTAAACAAATCAAATTAATGTTAGATATGAAGGAAATGAACTACATCAAGTCGATACTACTAAGTTCCTGGGTATAACTATCGACAGTAAGCTTAATTGGAAGGCTCATATAGAACAATTATGTAAAAAGATTAGTAGTCGTTCGTATGCACTCTAAAAACTTTCTCCCACTGTAAGTACATCGGCGTTGTTAACAGCTTACCACGGTTCAGTTGCATCGCTACTTAGGTATGGCATAATTTTTTGGGGTAATTCAACCCTTAAAGATCAAATTTTCAAACAGCAAAAGCGGTGCATTAGAGCTATGTTTGGCCTAAGGGTGACCGATAGTTGTAGACCATACTTTATTAAATACAACATCCTAACCTTACCATCATTGTATATTTATGAAACAGTGTTATTTGTCAAACGTAATCCACATCTATTTCCCCGACTATCCGACAACGTCATCCGCAGTCGTCGTGACGAGTATAGATTGTGCATGCGTGGTGCTAGAACAGCACTCATGGGGAACAGTATATTGTGTATGGCACCAAAAATATTCAACAAAATTCCAAATAGCTACAAAGACATGTGGTGGCGCGATTGGCCACGTGAGCTAGTGGACTGTATTATGCGGGGATGAAGTTAACTGTTCCATTGACGCTTTACACACAAACAAGACAGGTGATCGGGTTGCCGCGGATGTGATTAGGCATTGAATGCAACCCGAGAAATTAGGAGAGGATGCACTAACCTTTACTACGCCACGTGCTGTTTTGTCATTTGCTGGCTGGGCCGTTGCACCGATCTTCTCTTCCTGGCTCAGGAGCTGCTGTCCACATCACTAAATCACTTGAGGGACACACGAGAGGCACAATCCGATCGGTAAGGGTCTATGAAAGCGGTTAAAATACAACAAATATTATTCATTTCTGAGAGACGCGCGCGCGGTCCGCCATTGCGCTGGCTAGTTCAAAGCGGGACTGAATAAGCGTCTATATTTGACAATTGGCGGGCGAAAACTATTGCTATCTTTCACTTAGAGGTAGTGCGGGAGGGGAGATGGGTACAGGAAGCGTGTGTTTCCGCGTCAGAAAAAACAGATTCTACCACCGGCGCAACCATTCCCCCCGGCTTGAAGGGTTACCTTCGAAACGAAAAATGCGGAACAAATCTAAAGTCTAATCTAAATCTAGGTTTGGGAAATAACAACTAAAATATAAACCTAGGTTTGAACTCGTGCCTACTGCTGGCTAGGCAGAGGGCAGAGGCGAACAACCGGGCGCAGATACGATCCGGTTGCGGGTTTAACCCGTACAACACGAGTTATCCCGCGGGAATCGGGAAAAACTTCCTCTACTACTCCTAGAGGCCAATGTAAAGGAGGCGCATTCTCAGTCATAAGGACTACCACCGTACCTACAGTAATTGGGTTAGATGGAGTATTCCATTTTTGACGCGATTGCAGCGTGTGCAAATAATCGGTTCTCCAACGATTCCAAAACGATTGGACTAATTTATCTAAAAGAGCGTGACGAGTTAGAAGGTGCATTCCATCGTCATCAACATCTATTGCGGGCAAATATTTTTGCGTACTTAAATCACCGGTCAACTCTATATGACCGCGCGTAGATAAAATTCTCAAAAATCGGCCTACATAAACAACACAACGCAACAGTCTCGACCAAGACGAGACGCGATTAGCCAACAACAAATAAGGGACTCTTCACGCGGGACCGATACAACAAGCGAGTGCTTCTTCTCCTCGGGTGGTTCGGAAACCGTAGTGGGATTGTATTGACTAACTGGCCACTTATCTAACGCGGCGTGAATCCAGGACGGTCCACTAAACCATAACGGGTGATCTAAAATTTGCGAAGGAAGCAATCCACGAGAGAGACAATCGGCTGGGTAGTCGGTGCCAGCAACGTGAAAGAGATTTTGTGGCGCTAATTCAGATTGAATTTTTGCCACTCTATTAGCGACGAATGTGTCCCAACGATGGGGCGAAGAGTGGGCCCAACACAAAGCGACTGTTGAGTCCGAAAAAGCTAAAATTCTACTAATATTAATGCGAAAATTTACAATTATGTCAAATAAATTACCTTAAAGATTTTGACCATAATACAAAATGTCATTAAGCGACACGGAAGTGCTAGTCTTAGCACTGCCATCCAAAACTACGCGGAGTTTAGTAGTAAGATTATCTTCTCTAATAACTCCGTGGTGCGGGATAATGTACGAAGGCTGGGTCCCGCCAGTGTCCGCAGGCGCAGGTGAGATGCAACCTTTATCTAAATATTCGTTAACAACCTCATCACAGGCCCGCTTCAACTTTGGAGACGCCTGCATCTTTCGTTCTAGACAAAGAAAGCGTTTTTCAGCGGATACACGGGAGTCACCGAGCGAAAAAATATCTCCCTTGAAAGGGAGCGCGACAACATAACGACCCTGCTCATCACGAGTAGTCGTGCGACAATAAATCTCCTCAGCCATCTTGTCATCAGGGCTTAGGATAGGTGGGACATTGACCTCTTCAATTTCCCAAAACTTGCGGATGGTAGACTCCAGTGGCGGCTCGACGGTGCAACAGAACGAAGCAGTCGAGTGACTAAAACTATCTATAGAAGCGGGTGCGGAACCAATTATAACAAAACCAAGAACTGTTTCCAGTGCGTGCGGAGCGGGGTACGTCGGTTCCCCTTGAACCTTACGTGATAACTGGAGGTGCGGGAGAATCGAAGCGCCGATCAACATATCGACGACTCCAGGAACAGCGTAAGTCTCATCTGCTAAAGGCAAGTCTTTAAATTTCGTTAATAAAGACGTGTCAACCGGCAACTACTAACTAGGCAACTGTTCAGTTATTTTATCTATAACGAGCGAATCCATGTCAAACCAAATATTATTATTAAAACGAGATCCAAACCTTGTTTTAACGGTGCCATGAACAGCTGACCGTAAACCCCCAAAACCTTTCACCACTGAGTGGGTTGAACGCTTATTAACATTGAAACCAAGACGTTGACAACAATCTTGAGTAATAAAATTACTTTGCGAAGCGCCATCTAATAGCGCTCGAACAATGTGCGGTTTACCTAATGCATCAACAATAACAACGCGAGCGGTCGCGAGACACACAGTAGTGAGTGCAGCACTAGCGGAGAACGAACACAAGGTGACGTCATTCGCAGCGGTCTCCGGGCCGGCCGGAGCGCGCGCGAGCGCGGGCGGCGGCCGTGGCGCAGGCCGCCGTGTGCCACCGCTCGACGAACCAACTGTGCTCACATTGGATGCGGCATTACTATTTTCAAAATGAAGTAAAGTGTGGTGTCTCGCTTGACATTTGCGACAACTATTTCTACTATTACATAAAACAACGCGGTGTTTAGTACCGAGACAATTAAAACAAAAATTATTAGCGCGAACAAATTTATAACGATCACTAGGCGACAATTTTAGGAAACCAGGACACTTGTACAGTTGCGAATGATGAGTATTACACAAAGAGCAAACAGGTGATTGTACATGTGCTGGTGCGGTATTAACATAAGTATGAGTTGACCTCAGTAACCTCGATGAGGCATCTATTTTGCGTTCAGAAATAACAACCTTTTTCGCGCCTTCATGTTTCGATGAAGAGCGTTGCAATATTTTTATATGCTCGCGAACAAAACTTTCTAAGTCTTCGAACTTAGGAATTTTATTGCCGCGATGATCCGACTCAAATAAACGAATGGTTTCGGAATCTAATTTCTTTAAACCCATATACAAAAATACGAAGTCGCAGAGGTCATCGATCTTTAGGTTCTTTACGGCGCGAACAGATGATGCGAAAGTATCTAGAAACTTCTCTAAGTTTTGATCGTTACATGCCGTAATAGATTTCAAGTCAAACATCTGATCCAAATATGCGTTAGCTACCGATCTTTTATCCTCATACTTAGCTTTCAAAGTATTTAAAATTAAATTATAATTTTCGGCACTAAACGTAATTCCAGCGCAAACGGTTATAGCTTTACCAGTCAATTTTTCAACGAGATAATGCAATTTTTCGTGATCTGTCAACGAATCGTTCTTATCTATTGTATTCTCAAAACTATCTATAAACAAACACCAATTGCGAATGTTACCATCAAATTCGGGTATTTGAATTGGTGGCAACATAAGTCGGTCGCGAGTGGGGTTGGGTCGGTCAGACGGTTTCTCCAAACTCCTAGCGACGCGTTTGATACGACAATACAAATCGTCAAACGACGACAAGGCCTGATAACTCACTGAGTAATCGGGATTTAAATTTAACTCTAAAACGTTGATGTCATGTAATACAGACTCGAAATCCGCGCGCAAACTATCCAAGTTTTCTATAGAACACAAGAACGAATCTCTAATAGCCAAATCAGAGGTTTTAAGTGCATTATCACAAATCGATTGTACGCGAGAGTAAATCATTTCTCTTTTAGCGTATAAAAGTTTCAGTTGAACTTTACTATCGGTACTACCAACCTTTGGGGGCATGTTTACAATTAAATATCAAACTAAAGTGCGGTAAACAACAAATATGAAATGACTTAATCTTAGCGGTACAGAGCAGCGACGCGGCGCGAGCGATATTCCGTAGGTAGGTAGGTACTTACAACTGTGAATGCACGCTTGAACAAAACGCGCCTAGCAACAGCCAGATCGTACTTACGCGAGCCAGACCGCTGCCTAGGTTCAACTATTATTTCAGGGATTAAGTATTGCGTAATATCTATTCAAATTAAAATACTTTCGTATGAATTTGAATGAAATGCGAGCGAGGTAGGTACAACCACGTATCTACCCACGTAGGTATTAGGTAAATACGATTCGAGCTGCGGCGAACGAACAACTTAATTGAAAAAAAATAAACAAAAGCCAAATGCGTTAGGTATTACACTGTGCCTATGCACTAGGGTGTCTAGTATACCTAAGATCTAAGCCTAAATGCCTAGATGCGGGGTTTTCTCTTTGGTCCTGATCGAGCTGTATAAGAAAGCACTAAGTTTGACAAATGAAGCTAGGAAGACCTCGACAGTTGGGGAAATCATGAACTTAATGTCCACAGATTTAAGCAGGTTCAATGATTTAACACTTATAAATTTAGCATGGTCTGCCCCTCTGCAAATTGCACTGGCAATGTACTTCTTATGGGGTGTGCTGGGCCCGTCAGTGCTGGCTGGTATAATAGTAATTATTTTACTTATGCCGATCAATGGTTGCTTTGCTGGTATACAGAAAAAGTACCAGACAAAGTTGATGCACTGTAAAGACGAAAGATTAAAACTTATGAGCGAAGTACTAAACGGCATGAAAGTTCTTAAAATCTATGCATGGGAACCGAGCTTTCAGGAATATATTTTAAGAATAAGAAATAAGGAGCTGAAAATTATGAAGACAATGGTTTATTACGGTTCTATTACGGCATTTGTTTGGTTTTCTACACCATTTGTGGTGTCACTAATGTCATTTGGTTGTTTCGTCTTACTGCACGACACAGAAGTCCTCGATTCCAAAAGGGCATTCGTGGCTCTTGCTCTGTTTAATGCTCTTCGTTACCCCATGACATTATTGCCTAGCGTCATATCCAACGCGATACAGACTTATGTGAGCATCAAGAGGTTGAATAAATTCATGAACTCAGAGGAATTAGACACACATATGATAGAAAACAATGCTAACGAACCTTATCAGGTTGTCGTGGAAAACGGCTACTTCTCTTGGGGTAATGAGGATTCGGAGCCGGTACTAAGAAATCTAAACATCCATATTCCGCGTGGTTCACTTGTGGCAATCGTCGGCGCTGTTGGCTCTGGCAAGAGCTCGCTTATTGCAGCGTTTCTAGGAGAAATGAATAAAGTTTCGGGACGCGTTAATGTAAAAGGTAACACGGCATACGTAACTCAACAGGCCTGGATACAAAATGCTACTGTACAAAATAATATTTTGTTTGGCAAACCACTAATCAAAACCAAATATAATAAAATTCTTGAAGCTTATGCGTTAAAAACTGACCTGACCATACTCGCTGGAGGGGATCAAACGGAAATTGGAGAAAAAGGTATAAATTTGTCTGGTGGTCAGAAGCAGCGCGTGTCCCTGGCGCGAGCTGTGTACTACGACGCTGATAACTACTTTCTCGATGATCCGCTGAGTGCAGTTGACTCGCACGTTGGAAAACATCTTTTCGATCAGGTATTAGGCCCAAATGGTGTATTAAAGAACAAAACCCGCGTGTGGGTGACACATAACGTATCGTACCTGGCTCAGACAGACCTAATACTAGTACTGCGGGACGGCCAGGTCTGGGAGACTGGCAGGTACCATGAGCTTCTGGAGAAGAAGGGTGCTTTCGCTGAGTTCTTGCTGCATCACTTGAGCAATGCTGAACAAAACGCAAATGGTTTGGAAGATATTAAGCAAGACCTGGAGAGTGAGTTAGGTCCGCAGTTTCAAGAGAAACTGCAAAGGGCACGGTCTATGTCATCTGGTGGTCATTCGGTATCTGAAACAGGTGACCATTTCGTAAAGTCAAAAGAACATTTGGATGAAAATGAAGCTGAAAAGGATTTTGACCAACTTATTGAAGCTGAAAGAGCAGAAACCGGAAGAGTAAAATGGGCAGTTTACAAGCACTACTTAATGAATGTCGGAGTATACGCAGCTCTAGGGACCGCTTTAGTATACAGTTCGATACATATTTTACAAATATGCGGCAACTTTTGGCTCGTTCGGTGGTCCAATGACAAAAATATGCTCGTGAACGGCACTGTGGACAAGAAATTACGAGACAAGTACCTGGGAGTGTACGGCGGCATCGGTCTGGTTCATGTAACAGTGTCGATATTTGCCGATCTATTGCCTTTCTTGGCCTGCTGGAAGGCAGCTAAAGTTCTCCATGAGATATTACTGAAGAATTTACTCAGAGCTCCACTGCAGTTCTTCGAGGTGACTCCCGTCGGTAGAATAATATCAAGATTGTCTAAAGACGTGGATGCCGTGGACACTGCTCTTCCATGGCAAATTGCCACTGCAATCAACTGTGTATTCGAGGTATTAGCAACGGTGTTTGTCATAAGTTACTCAACGCCTATGTTTATGGTTGTGATAGTGCCTATCGGAATACTATACTACGCCATACAACGGTTCTACGTGCCGACGTCGAGACAGCTCATGAGGATTATGTCTGTGGCTCGTTCGCCTATTTTTTCACATTTTAACGAAAGCATTTTAGGTGCTACCAGTATTCGTGCATTTGGAGTTAAAGAAAGATTTATCAAAGAATCTCAGGACAAAGTCGACTATTATCAGTCATTCTTCTACCTGAGATCTATAGCAGACAGGTGGCTGGCAGCCAGGCTGCAGGTGGTTGGCAGTTTGATAATATTCTTCACGGCATTATTCGCTGTGATCAATCGCGAAACTGTCAGTCCAGGTCTCGCCGGGCTGTCCGTCAGTTATACGTTGCTGATTACTGAAACCTTGAGCTATTTAGTCCAAGCGACTTCAATAATTGAAACTGATATTGTAGCAGTGGAACGTATCAAAGAGTATGGAGAAATAGAAAAAGAAGCAGAATGGAATAAGACAACAGGTCCACCATCTTCATGGCCAGAATCAGGAGGAGTAGAGTTCGAAGGATTAACGATGGCTTATCGAAACGGAGCTGAGCCTGCGCTGCGTGACGTCACGTGCTCGGTAGCGCCCGGTGACAAACTCGGTATCGTGGGGCGCACCGGCGCCGGCAAGTCTACGCTCACACTCGGTTTGTTCAGGATCGTGGAGGCAACGTCAGGCCGTATCCTGATAGATGGACTGGACATCGCTAACATCGGGCTTCATCAGCTGCGGTCGCGCATCAGCATCATTCCTCAAGATCCCGTGTTGTTCTCGGGCACACTGCGTATGAACTTAGATCCATTCGAGATTTACTCAGATACAGATATCTATCGCGCCCTGGAGCATGCGCATCTCAAGCCATTCGTACTTGGATTACCAGCAGGGCTGCGGCACGAGGTGTTGGAGGGCGGTGAGAACCTCTCAGTGGGACAGCGCCAACTGATTTGCCTGGCGCGCGCGCTGCTGCGCAAGACTACGCTGCTGGTGCTGGACGAGGCCACCGCCGCCATTGACCTGGAGACCGACGAGCTTATTCAGAAAACTATCCGTTCCGAGTTCGACACCTGCACTGTGATTACCATCGCCCATCGGCTCAAAACCATCATGGATTCCACCAAAGTTATGGTGCTGGACAAGGGCCAACTTATAGAGTATGCTCCTCCAGAACAACTACTACAGGACAAGAACTCTATGTTCTATAGTCTAGCCAGAGATGGTGGTTTAGTTAGCTAATTATTAATGATTGTGATGATATAGCTATAAGTTTTAAAAATAATAAACATTAATAGATTAAAAAAAATAAAATAAAAAAAAAATAAACAAAAGCCAAATGCGTTAGGTATTACACTGTGCCTATGCACTAGGGTGTCTAGTATACCTAAGATCTAAGCCTAAATGCCTAGATGCGGGGTTTTCTACTAAAATAACTAGGTATTTAGGCGCGGTGCGTTTATTCCCAATAGAATAATAACAAAATTGCGAAGTACGACTAAGTGTTGATACGATACCTAACCTATGTATGTATTAGGTAGGTACGATGCGAGCCAGCGGCGAACGGACAACAAAATTCTAAGCCTAAATGTCTAGATGCGGGGTTTTCTACTAAAATAACCAGGCATTTAGGTGCGGTGCGCTTATTCCCAATAGAATAATAACAAACTACGAACTACGGCTAAGAATCCGGCTCGAAGGACCAAAGAATGGTGGCGCGATTGGCCACGTGAGCTAGTGGACTGTATTATGCGGGGATGAAGTTAACTGTTCCATTGACGCTTTACACACAAACAAGACAGGTGATCGGGTTGCCGCGGATGTGATTAGGCATTGAATGCAACCCGAGAAATTAGGAGAGGATGCACTAACCTTTACTACGCCACGTGCTGTTTTGTCATTTGCTGGCTGGGCCGTTGCACCGATCTTCTCTTCCTGGCTCAGGAGCTGCTGTCCACATCACTAAATCACTTGAGGGACACACGAGAGGCACAATCCGATCGGTAAGGGTCTATGAAAGCGGTTAAAATACAACAAATATTATTCATTTCTGAGAGACGCGCGCGCGGTCCGCCATTGCGCTGGCTAGTTCAAAGCGGGACTGAATAAGCGTCTATATTTGACAATTGGCGGGCGAAAACTATTGCTATCTTTCACTTAGAGGTAGTGCGGGAGGGGAGATGGGTACAGGAAGCGTGTGTTTCCGCGTCAGAAAAAACAGATTCTACCACCGGCGCAACCAATACAGATATGTTTAAGCATAAAATAAAAACGCTACTAATTCGAAAGTGCTACTATACAATAAGAGATTATATTAATGATCAGGACATATATTGATTAAATTTTGTTTTTATTAACACTTAATTGACATACAGCACTTTGACATACTTAAATAATTATAAGATTTTGACATCAATCTGTTTCTGATTTGTAATAATATCTCTCTGACTAATATATTTCTTTATGCTGACATTAAACGAATTAATTATATTCTTTATTGACAAATAATGATAAATTTAATCTTGTTACGAATTGAGTAACCTATAATTGTCAAATAACCAAAAATTATATAATTATTAAAGGATCATTATAGAATATTATATTTCTCGTGCTCATACATGAAGTTCACGAATACTCATATTTGTACGTCTACATTGACAGAACGTGTTGAAACTCGCAATGCATTGTAATATACTTTGTAACATCATATGTACATACACATGTTTCTACATAACATACATACATACATTAAATTTATTTGTAGAAACATGTGTATGTAACACATGTTTCTACAAATAAATTTATCTTTATCTTTATCTCTTTACCTAATAATTTCTAACTCAAGTCTTTTGTCGTGGGAACACGACGGCACTAAAGTTTCCTGTGTCTGCCATTGCAGTTATTTTTCTTTAAATGTCCTTATCATGTACAATGTACATTTGAAAAGACAATTGGACAATGAAAAAATGTTATAAAATATAATATGTTGTTGAGAAAGGGATGAAAGTGAACCAATTATTTCTAGAGTAGTAAAATAGAACGAAATGTTCTTGTTATAAAATGTTTATGTTTTCTTTTTAAATCAATTTAATTCAACTTCAACTTGTAAAACCTTTCACCTTCCCGAAAATCCTTACACCTTTACGCAACTTTGTCGTTTGTCCATATTTCACGTTTACTATTCAAACTTATCTCAGTTCCATTACCTTTTGGCACCTGAAACCTGTTTCTTTCGAATTGTAAAACCTAATGTTCAGATAATGCTCTAAGTACTATTTTAGCTCCCTGTAGTATATGACTACTAAATACTCTGAAATTTCCGAAGCTTCTTTGGCAGAATCACTAAAAGCGCTGAGGTCATATATAATGTACAATAAAGTATAGATATTTATTATTTTTATTTCCTCTGTATTTAGACCTCTCTCAAAGAGCTTTATATAAAAGTGTACTCATGTTTATACTGTATATCTTATAATTTGGCAATATCAATCTACTCGTATAAAGTAGACGGTTGTTGTTTTTTATCCATACAAAGGAATTTCATTAATGAAACATAGAATATTTTTATTATAAGAATTTGACCTTCAATGATATCTATAAATATTTTGCAGATTCTTACATGGAAGTTATTTTTCTTTTATAGTCTCAACCGAATAAATCAAACGCCGTATGTAGGCAATGAAAGCTTCCTAGCGTAGATAGCTTTTAGGAAAAGCAATTGCACTCGCGACACTGTCACCGTTACTGAAATCTCTGTATGCTGTTACTGACATCACTGTACACACAGTACTATATGGTTCAAGTTTTCATTTTTGTCGGCACGTCCATATGACTTCACCTCGCTTGATAATAAGCTGAAGAGGAACTTTAAGGAGGAATACTCACCATTGTAGATTCAAGTTATGCTACAATTGATGCTCTTAGTTTGACAGATGACGGAGATGGTTTTTCATGCCCCGATTAATGCTTTGATCACATGCACCGAGTGGAGGGACGAGATAGTGCATTAGGACAAGTGTGATATACGTGCAAAGCACTTGGTGCTATGTTCACATGCAGCGAGCATCGGCCAAGTGCGCTGTCTCACCGCTCCACTTTATGCATGTGATCAAGGTATAAAAGGTATAGGGTTGTAGGAAGTGTGATAGAAGGTGTGATAAAGAAACGAGGTCCCGTTTAGCTTGGCCCTATTGTGCTTAGGCTTAAAGTTTGGGTACCTACCTACAAGCATTAACTCGCCGTCTTTTAACATAAACTTTTGTTGGTAATCAAATATACTTATCTAATTTTAATTCAGTATTAGTTGAGAATAGAATTGTTTGCATCGAATACTATTCATATGTCTCAGAAGGTTTCTGTCATCATTGACTTTGACTCAAAATTACTATTCTTAATAATATGCATTCTCGGTGTTTCGATGAGTACAGTTTACATACCACAGTTTATCTAGTGTATAATTAAGACTATTATTTATTACAAATTCATCATCATCATCACAATCATTGTCTTTATCTAAAATGAAATGAAATGAAATCTATTTACTTGCAGAAGTATGGTAGGTACAGGGTTTTAAACATGAGTGTGAGAATTGCATATTTCGTCAGTCAATGTTCTGACATGCAAAATATAGTGTAGCTAAAATAATGCGTAATTGAAAAATTTGGATTAAATCGCCATGTCAAATGTCTTCATAAATTATTGTCAAATTAAATTAATTAATTAATTCGGAATTGAACTGAACTCAGAATTGAATTGAACTCAGAACCAAATAAACAATAATCAATTAAACACAGATTAAAACATGGTATTATGTCATAAATTAATCACAGTCAAATAAATAATAAAAATTTAAAAATTCACAGCTACCAATATTTAATTCAAAATAAATAATAATCAATTGAACACATAGTGCGAATAAAATCAACAATGTCGCACACTTAAATAAAATATACTTAATAGTTTTGGGATGGGATGAACTGACTTGTGTCTTAACCGACTTCAGGCTTAATTTTTGCTAAGGATCCTTTTACTCAAAGAACGATGACCTCTTTTCATACATCCATTGACCTGTCATTATCTTTTTTATTATTCTTTCGTATATTACAGGTAATTTAAAATTCTTCTATATAAACTTTTAAAACCATAAAATCAATATGGTTTAAATAGGTTAGACTGGAAAATGTGTAATTAAGAATAATCGACTTTGCGTTTATGTAAATAAATGTGTAGTATTATATTTATCTGTGCTTTTTTTACTAATAAACTGCATAACGTCAAAAAGTAATTTAAAAACTTAGATACTTTCTGTAAAGCTACCATCCGACCTCCACAAACCCATTGGCGACATCAAAGTAATGTGTTGACTAGTTGTTGGAATTTTTAAGGCTCCACTTACCCGTGATGACTTCCATAGATCTTCACATGACAACTGGCACTCACGGCTTAACGTGTTCTACGAGGCACGGAAATACCCAGACTAATTCAAATAGACATATTTAGGTATACAAATATGTATTAGCAATGAACGGAAATCACATCCGCGTCTCCTATATAGCAATCGAGTTCACTACCACCACGCCACTGAGGCTGAGGCTTTTTTTTATTCAGTGAAAACTAAAAAATGAACTTTTATCTTTGTTACTATTACATGAATGACAAATGTGATAAGTCAAAAATGAATGTAAATAAAACAACATTTTATTCTTTACAATTTGTATTTTATTCGATGTTTTCTCTTATTATTATCATCATCATACAGTGTTGTGCCCTTATTGTATTCGAGGTCTTTATCTTGGAGCCCAGGGTCTGTCTTGCGACTTTTCCTACTCCATTTTGCACACATATCACCCTTCTACGATGATAGTCCAGTACTATTTGGGTCTTCCCTAAATCCCGGCGGGGGTATCATTGGCAGACATTTGTTAGTCAAGTAGACTGCCGGTTGCCAGATAACGTGTCCAGCGAGCAGATCAGTAAATCTGTAAATTCAGTAATTGTTCTCTTATCATTAATTAGTTATTTAATAGTTTTTGGTTTTTACAGTAGGTTATTTTTATATTTTATTGATTGTGTTCCCTTTTTAGTGGGTCTTATCTAGTACAGCATACCGACCATAGTTTTCGAGTTAATGATCGTCACAAAACTAGCTTAAAAAGCAATGATTTCCGAATTCTTATTTGATTTCGAAGAGTTCTTTATATATTTATTTTTTATACCACTAAGTTGGCAGACAAGCACACGGCCCACCTGATGGGAAGCGGTTACCGTGGCCTATGGACGTATGCAACACCAGGGGTGTCACACTCGTGCTGCCGACCATGAAGAAACCTTCTGATGCCCCTCTTGAAGAACCCCATATTGTAGGCGCTTGGGAAAACCGCAGCAGGGAGGTCATTCCACAGCTTGAGTGTGCGTGGGATGAAGTTTCTTTCATACCGCACAGTGCGCACCGGCTCAGGTCGCAATGTGCGGGGATGAATTCCCTGCCTATGGCGAGAGGTGCGATGATAGAATGTAGCTACGGGCATCATGTCAAACAATTCATCTGAGCACAAACCATTGTATAGGCGGTAGAACACACACAGTGAGGCAAAATCCCTCCTAAGGCTAAGAGGTTCCACTCTACCTGCGAGTATGGGATTGTCAACCAGCCTCAATGCCCGTCTTTGCAACGAGTCGAAGGGGTCAAGCTGGTATGCAGGTACTCCAGCAAAAAGGTGACAGCAGTACTCCATGTGAGGCCGGACCTGTGCTTTATAAAGAAGGAGTTGCTGCCCCGCAGTGAAGTACTGCTTCGCCCTGTTGAGCACTCCGAGTTTTCTTGATGCCAACTTAACCTTGTCCTGCAAATGACTTCGGTATTGGACGTCGCTGGAGATATCGACACCAAGGATCCCGATACTCGAGGAGATGGTAAGCGGTGTGCCCAGGAATTGCGGCGCCACAACGAATGGGGTTTTCTTATCGGTGAATACACATACTTGTGTCTTAGTGGGGTTGAATTGGACTAGGTTTAGTCGTCCCCAATCGGATACTCCAGAGAGAGTAGTCTCGATTTTAGACACAAGTTGTTCGCGACTCTTCTCCACCTCGGACTGAGGGATATTTGCACGGCCCGTGTAACACGTGTCCCCGGTACTGTCGTCCGCATAACAATGAACGGAGCCATCAGACAGCATGTCATTGATATGTAGCAGAAACAGCGTCGGAGACAACACGGAGCCTTGTGGGACACCAGCGTTTATGTTCATGCGGTCCGAGCAGCTGCCGTCGAAGACGGCTTGGATGCTTCTGTTGGACAAAAAGCTGGCGATCCATTCGCAAAGTCCCTCGGGGAGTCCATAGTACGGCAACTTCGCAAGACAACCTTTGTGCCAGACCCGATCGAAGGCCTTCGCTATATCGAGGCTGACCGCTAGTGCCTCACCCCGACTCTCGATGGCTTGCGACCACCGGTTTGTGAGATACACAAGAAGGTCACCGGTTGAGCGACGGTGGCGAAAGCCGTACTGTCGGTCGCTCAGTAGATCGTTTCCTTCAAGGTATCTCAGGAGCTGTGTATTAATGACACGCTCCATAACCTTCGAGAGTAGGGAGGTTATAGCGATAGGCCTGTAATTGGTCGGATCTGTCCTGTCACCTTTCTTAGGTACAGGGTGCACGAATGCGGTCTTCCACGAGGCTGGGACCTGCCGCGCGGAGTATGAGAGTGCGAAAAGGCGTGTAAGTACAGGGCACAGCTCGGGGGCACAGTGCTTAAGCACCATCGCCGGTATACCGTCTGGCCCACTCGACTTCCGGACATCTAGGGACTTAAGCTCGCGCCGGACCACCCGTTGCGTGATTTTAACTTTATTTATTTATGTAAACACAAAAACCAATATTGAGATACATAGTAATACAGAAGCTCTGCTTATTTCTAATATAAATCTCTTGCAGCAGACCTGCAAGAGGAGACAGTGAGAAGTAGAGAACTTAGTGGAAAGTGTGTAGGGAAGATGAGAGACAGATCTGTAAAGAATATAATAAAATATATATATAAACACATATGTGTATATAAACATACATATATATGTATATATTATACACACCTACAAACATTTACAGTTCTCTGGTGTATCTCCGGACCTCAAGGTCCAGTACCCATGAAATTTATATGGAACTACATAACATAACATAATCTCACGCCTATATCCCCGAAGGGGTAGGCAGAGGTACTAGCACCCACATTTCGCCAGTTTATGTTTAGGTCCCAATGTAATAGGTGGCGAGCCTATTGCCATTAACTGGGCACTTATAAACCTGCGATAAATACACACATAACTTCGAAAAGCATCGAAAAGTCATTGGTGTGTGTCATGGTAAAACCTGGGATCGAACCCGACCCCTCGTCTCAGCAGTCCATTACCCATACCACTAGGCTACCGCGGTATATATGGAACTACCTGTGAGTTATATTGAACCCAATGCAAAAACAATTTTTAAAATCAGTTTATTAACAACGGAAATATCTGAGAATATAAAGAAGAAGTCGATTAAAGATATACATGTAAAAATAGATATAAATGCAGATAAAATGAAAAATACTGATCCAAACTATGTAAAATTAATATGGGACCTAACAGTAACTACTCTGCATCGAACTGAAAAATAATAACGTAAATCGGATCCTAAATTTTAGAGTAATCGGTGTACGAACATAACAAAAATAATACTAATAAAAAAATACCAATCGAAATGAGAACCTCCTCCTTTTTGGAAGTTGGTTAAAACGTAGTAACCTATGATTTAGTTGTCAAAAATAAACTCTAGTAACAACATCCCGTGTCTTTTTGTTCAAAACTTTACAATGTAATACAGATAAGAAAATGTCAGCCTAATCCCAAACAGTGACTAATATTTGACTATTACTAGGTAGGTAACATGTAAACTAACCTAATATCTGTTAAGTAATTTAATCATTAATAGGATTATTGTAAATATATCCCCTATTATCGCATTTCTGAAGAGAATATAATCAATACGTGACGGAAAATAGAAAATATTTTCCATCTATGGTTTCTGGTTTAATACCGTGAAATTCGTCTCACGCAGACTAATTTTCTAGACAGCTACTTTCTCTCTAAGTTTGTTTGTTAAATATAGGAAAAAAGGAGCTAATTAATAAGGCAATACGGAAAAATTGCTTATTTTGATCAAACTGGTGAAAAATGGACATTGTTCTTTCATTATATTGCGAAATCGTTATCGTTATTGTTATCATAATATGCATATATTATTGACTAATAAGTGAATAAACACACAAACTTTCACATTCATTATATACCTACTAGAGGCTCGGGTTCCGGTTTCAAAATGATATAATTTACCTAGATTTATTCTATTTAATACAGATAACAGTACCCGAAATAACATCTATCAAATTGGTTCTAATCTGTAAGGGGAAGGCGTGTTTAATACTAGACACTGACATTCACTCTGTCTCATATAATTTTATATATTATGTGATAATCGATTGGTATTATAATTTTGTTCAGAGACGGACACATTGTATTACGCTTTTATGAAATAAACTATTTTATTTTATTTATTCCGCCTGGAATCAATTCCTAAAAACAAGAGAACCTACGTAAAAAACATAGCTATGAACCATCTTCTCGTGAAGGAGGAGGCGGGGCGGGAGCGGCAGCGGGAGCGACGAAGGATCGCAAGCCAAGCTGCCCGCGTACGAAGGCAACTCGGGCGTCCGAGGTCGACGAACGACCTCAGCCCCCCATGAGCGCAGGCCTGGGGGTAACTGGTGGAGCTGCCTGTCACCCTGGCAGAAGCAGGCCGCGGCGGCGACGCGCCTGGAGCGCCTCCCCCATTTTCGGGGACGAGTTGGGGACTCTGTTCCCCACACACCCGAGGAGAGGGCCAGATCGTGAGAGAAGACCCTGGGTCGGCCGGGGTGCGAGGGATATGCCTGTCAACCTCACCTTCGGCAACCAAAACGTCCCACAGGCGGCGTGCGTTTTCCTCTTCTACCGGCTCCGGTGGGGAGGTATCCATGGGGATTTTACGCACGCAAAAAAAAAAACTATGAACCATCTTTAAAGCGTGTTGCATATTGTGTGTCAAAATTAGAACTCAACTTAACTAGTGTCCCGTGGCAAGCATAAATAGTGTCCAGGCTTCACCAGCGAGTAAATTCGTAGAAATTTTGTAACATAGAAAGCATTTACTGCCACAATATCAAGTTTGTACCTCCTGTCATAGTATTAGTGGTTTAGTTCTGCGTTAATAAATCAGTCAGTTAGCCAGTCGGTACAAGTTATTACACCCGACGATAGAATAGGATCCACAACGTACGCTGTTGGTGTCTCGTTACGAAATGCTGATTTGTTGTCCGGCAAGGCCCATTGTTCGCGTAACTAGGGTTAGATATCGATCGTAAGCTTCAGTTATTTCCGTAGTTATCGTTTTCCTCAAGTCACATATGCCCTTGGGTATACTCTTGGGACAGAATTAGCCATTCGCAAACCAAGCAATTTCATTAGGCTACTGAAGGACCGACAATAATTTATGATGCTTTTCATAATATTACACAATTTCACGATCTGTAATCCTATTCTTTAGGCCTGTAAAAATATTAAGTCTTTGGAGGCGGATCTTATTAGATAGATGAAAAATGCTGAAGATGATTTTGCAAATTACATGAAGATATTTTGCTTTGTTGTGAAACGGTATCTGATATTTAAGTGCCTACTTGACTGATTCACATTAATATAATTATTTTTTAATTTGAACATAAAAAATTCAATACTTGCGAAAAGGAACTTTTTCCTTCCAGATATTTTGCCCGACTTCATCTTAGAAAATTACCTGGTTGTCGTTAATAGGCAAATTTTTATTCATGTTACAAAAACTGACTACTTAAATTGTTATGTATATGTGAAATACGGACCAAATAGGTAAATTAAATTTGTAAACCAAGAATAGGTTTATATCATCTAGAAACGTTTGATCTTTAGCGTTTTTTTACCATTATCTAATAATTTATATATAATATTATTATATATAATTTTAATAATAATACATATTATATATAATAGAGCAAGCAATAGGTATAACAGGTACATAGGTAGGTATAACAATAAATATGCTAATTAAGCCCTTTCAGTTGATACCAAACACAACATATTTATCTGAAATTATTCTGAACACGGTACTTTATGACCGCTAGTGTACCACCTTAGATTCAGTGAGATGTTATATAGCCTATAACTAGCGGAAGACTAAGATGCTTCTAACAATACCTCATTAATTGTCCACTTCTAATAAGTGGTTGAGGAGCTATGAGGGAACACATTAACCTACATACAAACATAAATAAATACATACATACAAACATACATGGTCAAAATCATAACTCTCCTTTTGCTTCACCGTAGTCGAGTAAAAATATTATTCGTACATATTGAAGTGAATGACATAACAAAACATAACATAAACTCACGTCTATATAGATGTGAGTTTATGTTATGTTCAGGGATATCCCTGAAGGGGTAGGCAGAGGTGCTAGCACCCACATTTCGCCAGTTTATGTTTAGGTCTCAATGTAATAGGTGGCGAGCCTATTGCCATTAACCGGGCACTTATAAACCTACGATAAATACACACATAACTTCGAAAAGTCATTGGTGTGTGCCGTGGTGAAACCTGGGATCGAACCCGAGACCTAGTCTCAGCAGTCCATTATCCATACCATTAGGCTAGCGGATTTAAATGACGCAAGGAGTTATTCTGCCTAGCATTCCTAGCATTGAAAACGTTTTTACTTTTCAGCGAATTGAATTCCATAATTTATAAATAAATGGCCTACCCTGTAATAACCTTAGGATACCTACATACCTCTACTACATATAGTTATTATAACAAACATTTTTCGCATATATTACTACAACTTTATCACATCTCAAAAGTTACTATAATACTCGTGTCGTGTTCCTGGCGGTGAGTAGGGTAGCCAGAGCTCACTGGAGAGTTTTTGTGCTGTCAGTGGGAGGACCAAAAGCTTGTCCTGCTTTGTCTCTTACACTGACAGCACAAAAACTCTCTGTGCTTACAGGGTTGGCAGCGCGTGTGTGACTCCCTTGGTGTTGCACATGTCTATAGGCCACGGTTACCACTTTCCATCAGGCGGGCCGTGTGTTTGTCTGCCACCCAAGTGGTATTTTTTATTTTATTTAAACATGATATTTGTCGATATAAAACTATAACGCAAAACCTGACATCGAGTGGAGGCACGTCACTCGATCGATGGTGGAGAGGAATAGGAAGCTAAGCTATTGCATAGCTAAGCTATGCAATTCCAATGCACATTCTCCTAAACGCATTCGATAAAATTCCGATTGGAATCGGAACATGGATACTAATCGTAATATCTGGATACTTCATGGATACTTCATAAGAATTTTGATTGTATACTTCATATTAGACAGGATTGTCGTACCATATCCCACTTGGTTAGCGCTGATCAGCGTTATTTAGACTCAAACTATGCATGACTTGTTAATGAATGCAGATAAACATAATATATATATGCATTTCTTTAACGAATGAATACGTTTTATACATCAAAATCAAAGAAGAATCAAAATCATCAATTTCGTTTATTGAGTTTAGGCACATAAAGAGCACATAAATAAACGTCCAAATTTTACAATTATGTCAAGAAATAATATAAAATTATTAAATAATGTGAAAATAAATCATTGGAAAAAGATTCTTTCTCTAGTCCGGTCGGTAGGTTGGTTCTACTGAGAAGATATCAGCAAGAAACTCAAATAACTATATTAGAACTAGATTATCTTTTTTTTTAAATATGCCTTAGTTTACAATTTATTTTGTGCCAGCAAGCATAAGATATCTATAAATATAAATAAAATAGACCACTGCAAATTAATATGCTCATGTATAAAAATTACTTGGGGTGGGTACTTCAAAAATCGTTTAAAACGTACTTCCAATACCAATGGTTACATATCAAAAATACGAAGTTCATAATACCGATGTGCGAAAGATCGAAGTTCAAAACCCCGAATATTCGTTTGACATACCTATGTCCAGCAGTGGAATGCGCTGGGCTAATTGATTGATTAATGCACTAACATACGACGCAACATAACCAATAGACAAAGAGGAACGAAGAAGTCATTTCAATACTGTAATTGTAACTATAAAAATTAAACTAGAACGTCTAACATCAGCAAAATATCAAAATCTAATTTTCGGGATTTCGAACTTCGAAATTTTGAACTTTTGGGATTCTGAACTTCGGGATTTTGAACTTTGGTATATCGTACTTCGCTATTTCATATATTCGGGATTTTGATTTGATGTGACCATACCAATAGCAACTATAGATAGATATCAACTTTAAAACTATAAATGATATTTTAGAATTCGATTATTTTTTCTGCCGGTAAAGTAACTGTTTTATAAAATACTAGCCCGTCCGCATGAATGTCGGCTATCGCGACCAAACATAACCTATGTCCCAAGATCTAATCTAATAAAATTATAGAATAGATTAACTAGATATTTATTAATTTCAATTACATAGCGAATTTAAATAAATCAGCTTCTATAGGTATAAATGCCCCTAATTGTTTGACTACGCAAAATTATAATTCCTCCATTTCAAATGGATGTAAATAATTTATGGCAGATCCGAAAACTAGAACGGTTACTCTGACACGGAAGAATGGCGTCCAATCCCATTGGAGCAATCGTGAAAGTCCAATTCAAATTAGTTCAACATTAGACGGGTTGTTTATTTTTCATTTATTTGAAGCTGGAAACGAAACTTTTACTGTGTAAGTCCATTGTTTTAACTGAAAGTAACAGATGAGTGGAATATTTTATGATGATGTTGAACTTATCTTCCATCTTCCATTGATCCTTGTTTACTCCAAACAAAGTCATTCCTTTAAGATATAGGTTTACAATGCTGAAATGTTCTTTGATCTGTCGGAAAGAGGTATTTCGGCTGTTGAGATGTAAGATAACATAATTTAATCTTGTTATTTATTCGAGTAAAATCCTCATTAACGCTGGCCTTAATCTCAGCTTGAACTATCAAAGGCGGTACGACAATAATCTATGTTTTGCACAGCTTCGTGAGCACATCCCGGTGCGCTTCATGCATCGGTGAGTCTGCCCGCGCTGCCTGGTACCGTCACTCAGACGGGTGGCGCGGCGCCCCACCGCCCGGGCCTCGCCGGTCACCCTGGGACTCCCTACCCAGCCTCCGACACAACGATAGCCTTAATGATTCGGGTTACAGAAGTACTAGGGCTGACAGCTTCGAGCAACGGTACGTTCATTAAATAATATGATTGTAGCGCTTGTTGTGATTTCATTTATTCTGCAGGACTAGGTGTTTACTTTATGCGACAGCCTTTGTGGCGTAGCGGTAGAACATTCGACTGCTACACAGGGGGTTCGATTCCTGCTCAGTGCAAATATTTCTAATATTCTTTTTTTTTAAATATCCAAGTATTTTTATCGGCTGTGCCTACCATAAGTCTAGATAGCGTTATGTAGAATATTTCACTCTATTTTTGTCCCTGCCCTTTCGATTACTACATGCAATAAAGTAATCGCCGTAAGTGATAAAAAGTTGTTATTGTGCATTCATTATCAGTAAAGCATCAAGACATGAATCATACTAAACACACCGCATAGCTTATTATAAGCGTTTGCCTATTAATACATGCAACACTAAACCAGAAAATATAAAATCGAGGATAAAATTTTAACAAAGGCGGAGAGCCTAACCTTAGAAACACACACATTAATATTGATACATCTACATTAGATTGCTGGATGAGTAGGCCAACACCAAGACCTTTAAGATAAAGCCAACCGTACGTATCTTGGACTTAAATCGCGTAAGTATCTAAATAATCGGGATATTTTTTATTGGAGACCGGTACTAACCACTGGATCGAGTTAAATAATCTCTCTGCTCTTGGCATAACGCCACTAGAAACCAATACTGGTTAGCTAAGCGATTGAAATCAAAAAGTATAAAAAATTTATTCGTGAAGATGGGTTTCAACTGCCAAACGTCCGGCATCCCGTGGTCCGTCTTTGCAAACACAACCACGAGTGAATACAGTAAGCATCGTGTGTCGTGAACGTAATCGAGATCTGGTTCGAGTTTGTAGTGAGACTGAAACCAGTGGTAGTGCAGATAATCCTAGAAAAAACTTTATCGCTGTTCACCGCCAATACTCCAGTTACTACGTGATCATGGTGCTTGCAACAGCGCTGAAATATCTGAAACTCAAAACAATGCAACATGGTAAATATCCCGATTATTTTGATACTGATGTGAATGACCATGATAGTTTAAATACTTAAATCGCGGGACAAACGAGGCCCCGGTGCGCACAGATTGCTTTGTAATTATCTTTGCTTGGTGAATTTGAGCTTGTCCACCGCCCTAGTATCCCGTGCTATCCTTGAAAGACATCCAATGAACGAATACTGCGTGTATAGAGCACATTTCGAGCACATTTTAAGTCCAATAAGTGCAATATTTGATCAACGGACAGTTTAGTTAATAATTATCTTATATCAATAAGAAGAAGATTCAGTACTGATCCCTAGAAACAATTAATCAAAAACAGGCTGAACTACCTACCATGACGCAAGCATGAATTGAACAGAGAAGACGGCATGCACTAATCAGTGAGTGCGACAGAGAAGGAAATAGAAGTTCTGGCTATATGTAGCAGGCACAATTTTAACATCGCGATGGTATTACGATATCTAATCTACCTCATTTTAAGTTAAAATCATTTTGTATGGTAATTGTTTCATAGTTTCATATAATTTGTTCAAAGGCCGACCTAAAACTATTTAACATTGAGGTAATTAAAACGGTAAATGTTTGCCTAAAAGGTAAATTGAACTAAAAAGTTGGTTTTGTTATACTGAATTTGGTATTCATATTTTGCTTGGTTACGATTAAAACATTCAACATTCACGACCTCTGAAAATCAATGTTCATTTGCAATTCGTGTCAATGATTGGCAGCAGTGAAATTCGACTCGGAATGAAGTTCTCATTACTGACTGTCCATCAGACATGATCCGAAATGGAATGAACGGATTTTCATTCCCCTTGATAGGTCTATTTTTAATAATTCATTAAGTGAAATGGAAAAGGAAATTACGACTAACTTTGAATTATTCTGAACGTATATTCAATAGGACGAGCTACTTTACATTCCGTTGATATTTTTAAATTACACGAAAAAGATACATAGACATAACTTCGAAAAGCATCGAAAAGTGATTGGTGTGTGCCATGGTAAAACCTGGGAACGAATCCAAAACCTCGTCTCAGCAGTCCATTACCCATACCACTAGGCTACTAGGCTAGGCTACCGCGCTAAAGATTTTTTATTTAGTATTTTAGTAATTTCTTTTTCACCTTAGCGGTAATCCTAGTTGCATTCAAAGCTTTCACCTCAAAATCTGGGGTCCGGTTTACCGGTCCAACTGCGTATTTGCCAGAACTTCGATATTTCCCATGAAGTGACTGTCATCTGACCTCCATAACCCAATAGCGATATCGAAGCATTGCAGTTAGACCCGTTGTTGAAAATTTTAGGGCTCCAACTACCCGTAATGACTGGTTTTTTTACGTGTGCAAAATCCCCACGGATACCTCCCCACCGGAGTCGGTGGAGGAGGTTATGTCGGACTCGAACCGACTAAAATGCACGCCTCCTGTGGGTCGCTTTGATTGCCGAAGGTGAAGTTGACAGGCATATCCCTCGCACTACGGCCGACCCAGGGCCATCACTCACGATCTGGCCCTCTTCTCGGGTGTGGGACTACAGAGTCCCCAACTCGTCCCCGGAAACGGGGAGGCGCGACAAGCGCGCCACCGCCGCGGCCTGCTTCTGCCAGGGTGACAGGCGGCTCCACCTGTCACTCCCAGGCCGGCGCTCATGGGGGGCGGAGGTCCTCCGACGCCCGATCCCGTAATGACTGTCATAAATGTTTGTATGGCAACCGGGATTGACGATGACGGCTTAACGTGCTCTACGAGACAAATACCCATATTCATGCATACAAATATTTGCACAGAGCGGGGATTGAACCCGCGCCTCCTGCGTAGGAGCCGCGTTCACTGCCGCCACGCCACAGAGGTTGTCATTTTAGCATCTATAATGATTATATCTATAGATGTATAATTATAACCATATCAGAGTTCTAAAATACAAAACACAAGCTAAATTAATCAAAATTGACTTTGTTATTACATAATATTCTTGTAAAAAAACAATTGATAAGCACAAGCTTCATACAAATTAGAAATTCATTAAGCTCCAATAATATTGACCTCGTTGGCATGGTTTACGTAAACATTATGGAAAATACTTTTTAGAGTATAAACACAGTTTTCTATTATTCACCAATAACCGTTCCAAAACTTTAACTTATAAAGTGTAAGCAAATTAAATAGGCCGGCAGAAAGCAAACATCCGATAGAATTTTATTTCCTTCATTAAATTGAAACCTCCCGGAGAAGTTAAATATACGTAAGCCCAATCAAGTGAGGAAGATAAACACTAACCTTTGTTCCAGGGGTGTTTTTGACCGACAAGACAGCGTTCGTTCGGAGTACACAAGCGATCGAGAATCAACACGATATGGGATCGTTCAACAGGCATCCATTGACAGCACCGACTCCCGGATATGTTACCTGACATCGAGTGAGGTAAGCATTGTTAAAATATTTTTTATTTTATGAAATATATTTAAAATTATCCATTTTATTCATTTTGGAAAAAATAGACCAAAACCTCCCAACATTGGGAAAGCCCTATATTCAGCAGTGCATTGCGATAGGCTAAAATAAAAAAAAATCCTAACCTAATCAATATATATATATATATATATATATATCGGGCTGTGTACAACACAAATTATTTTTTTCATAACTAATCATTCTTCATAACCAGTAATATAGGTATTCTATTACTTACAACAGACACCAGCGATCCACTACCAGATTCTGCATACCTTAATTTGTGCAAACACTATATTTTGTAATTTGGTTGTTGGTGAGAAATAAAATTTATTTTATTTTATTATTATTTTATAACTATAATAATTTCAACAGTCAAAACTAGTTGACAATTTTTTTTTGCTTTAGCAGGAAAAGTAATTAGTTTTCCTACGCGCGCGCATTTATATGTATAGCAATAATAAACGGCCAAAGATTAAAAGAATGTAGTTAGTTTATTTTTTTTTGAAATGTAATAGTTGGGAAATTTAAAGTTTTTACAGAGAAAACATAAGTTATATTTCAGTGAAAGTTTTGTTTATTAAACTTGTTTTATATACAAACCAGTTAATTTTAGTACTATTTTGATTGTATTGAAACTTTTTAAGAACAGAGCAGCAACTCAACGAATAAAATTTAAAAGAATAAATCTATAAGTCACTTGTAAATTATGACGTTGAAAATATCACAGTCCGATTTCAGGTGTCATTATGTGCCTAAATTGCGATGAAATTAGATTCACTTTATCAACAAATGTGTTGAAAAAATACATAAATATATTTATAAATATAAAATTGTCAACATACACATATTGATAAATATGTAGTGCTTATATTAATTCCATAAAATTGGTTTCTGTAAAATTGGGTAGGGAGGTCCCACGCCAGTCGCTCCCGCATAATCCAAGATAAGCCAAAGAGTAGTAGAGTGGATCCTGGACTCCAAAGTATAACTTGGATACTACCGAGACTAACGTTGATATGATAATGATGATGATTACGTAGCTAAGGAGACGGGGATTTCTGGGCCAAATTGTAATGAGTCGAGACATGACTTAAAAAGTAGTATATTTTCTATTTGAAAATTAAAAAAAAACAGCTCAATTGAACATCTGGAAGATGAGAAATCTTAAAACTAAGTTCATTACATGAATATGATTTAAAATCGATTACTGTGATCGATTCTAACAATATTGTCAATAAAAACACTTTCATCGTAGTATTATTTCAGTCAAAGTGAACAAAACATAATAAAAACAACTTTTCAAAAATATAATAATGTAATTATAATAAATTCTGAATTGATTTTCGTTAATCGATTAATTAATACTCTTGTTTATCAACTGTATAAATCGTATTAATCTGTGCTGTGACAACTGACAGTTCCCTGACTTTCAGTCAACCAGTTATTGGTTTAAATCCAATGATCACATATAGAATAAAAAATATCACTTGTCTTCTGCGTTCTGATTGTTTCCAATCTCTCATTGGAAACTCCAGTTCTAAGCTTCATCAAGAAGGCTACTAAAGCTGAAGTTACTTCTGGTATTTCTAACAACTGCGGAACTTCAGTGAACATTCGATTAAATTGCTCTTTATTTAGCCCCATCCATGTATGTACAACACGATCATCCATATCACCTATACTCTGAAAATGAAGTGATCTTGTCTCAATAACTTTCTTATGTATGTTTTGCAGTGAAATTCTGTACATAATTATTTGTCAAACTATCTAGAAAATCCGATGCTTCAATTGTTCTACGAGGTAGAGAAGCAATCCTCGGACATTACCATAACTATATTGTAGGTAAACGAATTACATTACTGTAGGCTGTCGCACACATAATGTCAATAATATGGTACAATAAAAATAACTACTTTCTATTAAAAAACATAGAAATGACAGTTCAAAAATGTTAATTTCTTCCATAACCTCACTTACTAAATCTCTTAGAACTCTGCTCTCTGATGTTCAAAGTATGCAGATTTTTCAGGGATGATTTAATAATATATAAGCTCTCAATTGAGCCCACTCAACTTTTTACATTTAGGCCCAAGAAGGTATGAAAGCGAATCCATCTCCTTTATCCTAAAGTCAGAAGATGTAATGACAAACATGATAGATTACTAGGTAGTTACTACTACAGTAACAGTATGATAATGTTAAATAACATTAAACTAAATGTCCGAGTCGACATGAAAGTAGCAATATATTTGAAAGTAACTAGGAATCTTTAAACCATTTTCGTAGGTACTTAGCAAACTTTATATACGCTACAATCGTGAATGATACGGCATCTAATAGTCATCTACTACCTGTATTTTGTAGGATTCTAACTAAACCTATTTTTTGTTGAGATGATGGTTAGTAGTTGTACAAAGAAAGTATTCTTAAACTTTCTCACTAATGAATAACCAAAAAAAGATTTGAGTAGGTATGCTAACTATTCAAATCGTTTTTTGGTTATTCATTAGTGAGAAAGTTGCTGAAAATCATTCATTTCATTCATTCAAATTAAATTTTATTCAATTGTTTGGGCGGAGTCATCATAAATCAATGTTTTTAAATTTATATATATATATATAAATTTAAAAACATATAGTTCGTACGAATATCGGTCCGTCGCCACAAATCAGAAAGAAAGAATTGGATGGCTACGGGCGAGGTTCAGTGGTCAGAGTATTCCCCCTGTAAAGGAAAGATTGCGGGTTCGAATCCCGCCCTAATCCAATTCAAAATTTTGCTATCTTAATCGAAATTAATTGCTTGAAACTTTCATTAAATCAAGCATTTTATGTTAATACTCACTGTTTGCTTACGGTGACCTTATAGAACGCAATTACTTAAGTTGAGATAATTTACGCAAAGATGACATGATGATGATCTAATGAAAGTGGACGGTTAGAGGGTAAGCTATTGGGCTGACCTATTCGTATCTACTGAAAAAAAATATTAAATTGACTTCCAAGATCATCGAAATTGCAATATAACTGAATTAATATTGACACAAAAGACAAAAATACTCATAAGACTCTTCTCTTAGGACCACAGTTTTCTCTACTGAGGTTAAACCTCTTCTTTTTTGAAGTCGGTTTTGGAAGTCGGCATTAGGAGCCGACGCTACCACAGCTTTTACAGAAGGCGTGCGGCTCCAACTGAGCCCTGTACGAGTATAATATGTTTATTTTGTTTCTTTTTTCTTTGAACTCCTATAAACTTCGATATACTGTACAAACAAAGTTGAGTAACGTGGAGACTTTATCAAAGGCTACGTAATAATTTATATTTTTTTCATCTAAATACAGAAATATTGATCATCTATACATACAAATAAATAAAATTGAAGTGTATGTTTGTAAACATAACGACGAACGAGCTTTTTATAAAATGTATACAGGTTGGTAACGTATAAAACCCTTCTGTGTGAGTCATTTCAGCAATTTCCCCTATACAACGACTGCCATGATAGATGTACCGCGGCATAACATGCTGTCGCCACAGAGGCTTTTTTACTATTGTAAAAAAAACCTATAGCTGCATCTGCTCTACTCTTAACTTTCTTTCGGCAACTTCTAAGAAAGCATATTGAGTCCGGTCAGGTTTGATAATAAAATAGGATGAAACAATACAAGTGATCTATTCAATGTTGTAATATGTATAAAGAGTATCGACGGCCTCTGGGGCGTAGCGGTAGAACGTTCGACTGCACGGGGCGCGGGTTCGATTCCCACTCAGTGCAAATATTTGTATGCATGAAAATGTACATTTTGCTTTGGTCTAGGTATTTCTATGTATAATATGTATGTATTTACAAAAAAAAAGTGTCTAAGTATGTTTATCCGCATTCTAGATTCCATAACAAAAGCTACTGAAGCTATGCTTACCATGGGTCTAGATGGGTGTAGAATATTTATGTGTATTTGTTTTTGATAGATTTAGTATTCAGTTATGTGCGCTTTGACAGTCTTTAAAGTCCAGTAATTTGATATTTTGACCTGAAAATTTTCCAGGAATTTTGGAAATTAAGATTTGTTACATTCGGTCTATTTTACCGCCTCGTGTTTTTACAATTTGAGTCGCCTTTGTGCAAAAGTGGCGCCTTAAACGGTTTTTCATAAAATTACTCACTGAATAACTATACGAAAGAACAGTATAAAATCACCAATTTCAAAATCTTCTGGAATAAATCAGGTAATCTGTTCTTTATGATCTAACTGTACTCTAAAAATAATATTTTTTATCCATAGTTATAGAAAACTTATCCAAACACAACAAATAAAATATCACAAACAAATCTCTAACTCTTTTATGTCGGTACTTTATTGTTGTCAAATGACATGACATTGCATTGATCCAAAGGATACACCTAAATCTATTGTGTGAAGAACTCTCTGAGGAATAGACCATTCAACCCACTGAATAATTGATGTTTCATCTTGCCACTATTTATATCTCATAATATAATCCCATTGGAAGACAAGAAGCTCTTCAGAAGGTTGCGTAAACGTTTACAGGCTGCTCTAACAGGCTTAACTGCTTAGTACATAAAATTGGGCCTGGTAATAGTCCATCCATTTGTAGTGGCTTAAGAACACTAAAGATAAACGAAGGCGTTAAAATAAATACTCACTCCTGATTACGATCACATTGCATTACAATAGAAAAATACAATGTTCCACAGTAAAAAAATATATCAACAAACATTTTGAATGTATTAATTCCTAACGGTTTACCTGGTATGTAAAACCTGGTATTTTATACTAATAAATTGCTATCCTTAATTGTTTTCGTATGGTAATAAGTATAAAGCAGTCAAGTCTTCGAAAATATCACTGAACATTCACCCAAGATTTAATAATCTCAAAATAACACGCAATTTGTATACAAAATTTTAAATTATTGACTTCGTAACCAACACAAGACGCAAAATGTTCTTTGTGTGTGTGTGTGTCACAAGCCTAACAAAATGTAATAGGTATATGTCCTGAAGAATGGGATCCGGGCGATTCGGTCGAGCTCGGAGACAATCGGCGGAGCCTGCGCGACTGTAGCGCAGCGCGTAAAGCTGCGCACTGGGTTCACCCGATCGGGTTCTGAGCGTAGTATTAAAATATTATTTTGAGGTTAACTTCTCTCACTAGTAATATTATGAATAGAAACAAATTGTGGATTCCAAACAATTGAATTTGTACTAAAATACACGTGTCGAATGTCGCGAAAGAGAACTTTGAACCGGAAACTGAGACGTTTTGTTTGTGTAAATACAAAGCTTTTACTGTCAAGTGCACGGACAAAGAAGAGTTGCGTCGTCCTCGCTACGTTTAGATGCAACATTGAAAACTAAATTCTATGGTTGTTATAGTTGTAAATGACACGAAACTATTGTGGAAATACGTATATTGCCTATAAACATATCCTGCGTGTTAGAGTGAAGTCAATTCAAAGGCCCATCTACGAGTGAATTGTTGACATTTATGAACGCTCCATATTCAATTAATATTAAGAAGTTATTTAATTCACTTAGATGTATTCAACGTTGTTACTTAAGTAGAGTTCCTGCCTGTATATCGCTTGATTCTTCTGTGATATTTCGTCTTGATAATTAATGTTGAATTCTGTGTGTAGGTATTTTCTGATGCTGCCAATATAAATATAAAATACTTCATTGTTACTCGTAGAGTGTTGAATGTTACTGAGTTCATATTTTTAAAAAGTTACTAAATATCGATAGGAAAGAAGTAGAATCTTGTGACTATAAAATATTCACTATTGTTGATTAGAATATTCTGTAAGCAAACGTAAACGTTGACATAAATTTATATCTAAAGATTCGCCTAGCGAGAAAAATCAAGATGTTTCTATTATAACTTGCATGGGGGCCATCAAATCTAAGAAAGCTGTGTTTCGAAAGGTATACATTAAAAATTATTATACAAATTAGTTTTTGTGAATCATGATAGAAACTTTTATTTTTTGCTGGTCACTTAGCTTTCTTCTATGCCTAATTTTGTGATTTTTTATTTAATTAGAATAATTATAGATGTAACTTTATTTTTTACAATAAATTGATTAAACAAAATTCATCAGTTTATTAGGTCTTTGCCTATGAAATTGCCAAAGTTTTCTTACAGATTCATGAGTTCGTTATTCCAGTAATTTAATAGCTATTTCCATTATATATATTATGTATGGATATTAATTTCGAGATTCTATAACTCTGTATTAAGTTTTGTTTTTATTGGCCGCTTGATAAATTGAATTCGATCTTAAAAAACAGTACTTCCTAAATGCTATCCATTTGGATGATAAATTTCGTAATGTTGTCTCATTCATACAACACAACACAACACAAAAAAAGTCCTAAAATATTAGTACTGAAAATTGGGTTTCCTCCAATTACTTCAAAAAAACGGCAATTTCATATAAAGGATATTTTTATTAATTTTTTTTTTTTTTTTTTTTTTTTTATATAGGACACGCCAACTTGACCTCACCTCGCCTGATGGTAAGCTAAAGGCAAAGTCTCAGGAAAGAGGGTCACCATTACAGACACTAAGTGCTACAATGGTGGCACTCAGCTTGGCGGCCTCATCAGATGCTTTTTCACGCCCCGCTTAAAGGCCCCGGGACTGTAGGAAGAAGGAAACACGTGTGCTGGTAATGAATTCCAGGTCTTGGTGGTGCGGCAAAGAAAAGAGTCTCCGAACCGCTTGGTTCTTGCTCGTATATTCTGCACAGTGTGAGGGTGATATCTAAGGCCTGCACGTGTTGTCCTATGTAGGAAAGGAGATGGTGGGATTAGTTGGAAGAGCTCGTCAGAACACTCACCGTGGTTACTTTGATAGATAATACTTTATTGTATACCAATACACTTACAGCTGAGACAAGTAGGTAGCATGTTAGTATGTAGTTAAGTAATGGAGAAATTATTACTATTAAACTCATAAAAATACCTACACCCGGATACTTGTGACGTGTGTGACGTGACGTCCACATAAATGCATTACATGCATCACGTCTGAATGTCGCACGATGACGCGGATCGTGTGTTTTCCAATTTCCATAAGATACTTATTTACAAGTTTGAAAATGTATCTAGTTTCATTACCACCCTCTCTGTTACACTATAATAGGATACTGAAGGCCTAATGTTTATTCTTGAATGCGGCCGCGAAGGCACGGCCACTGTAAATCGTGTCAGGGTCGAGTTTCTATTGATCCCGCTTCTTTCGTAGCGAGAGTCGACCCGTCCCATGTGTTTTCCGGTTTATACATTCTGATGAGTATAATTATTTCAAAAGTCCCTCTGGGTAAATTGAATAAAAAAGGGTTGGAAGTGGAATTCTTAGACTGACGAATTTTCAAGCCTTTTTATTTCTTTATTTACTGTACCTACGCGCTCTCACCTGTTTAACAAAGAAGTTTTCAAATTGCTACACCTAACTGTATTTCTATATCATTTTTTTAAGCCTCACGGAATATAAAATAGGATTATGTGAACACACATTTACATAATTTCATTTCGGTTATAGGTATTAGCGGTTTCGGTTTCGCAAATTTTAAAATAAATATGGAATAACTTTGATGTTTTTAACGATACTATCGTAACAAAGTTTCTATATCGAATTATACTTGTAATTTAGTTTTAGTTGAAATAGATTTCTAGAGTCGCATGCATAACATAGGTAGTTTCCAATAGCTCTTTAACGAAGACTAAATTTATACGAATAATTATATTCATAGAACTCATAATTATCTTGCGCTGTTCCTTATTGTTGCTGCTTATCTAAGAACATTGAAACCGGGGGTCCGCTCACTCGCAATTTGAGCTTATACGGCTTTTATGAGAGTGACTGTCATCTGACTTCCCGATTTTGAGAGTAAAGCCTGCGCCAGAATCTTGTCCACCCGTCAGCTGGTGCACCAGTTGACAAGTGACTTGGGCTCTGAAGGTATCGGTGGAGCCCAAAAACACACAAATATTTATACCAAATAGTAGTAGGGATATAGCTTGAACTTTTTAGGGCTTGAACTACCGTAAGGTACGCCCATTGTACATTGAACTGTATAGATGCTACCTACTTGTACTACTGTAAATCTGTTGGTATACAATAAAGAATTATCTATCTATCTATCTATCTACGGGAAGTTGTCCAACAACTGGCCTAACTGTAATGCTTTGATATCACATTTCCACGGCTACAGAACACCACGGCTATAATAACCTCGTGTTGTGTTCCCGACGGTGAGTAGGGTAGCCAGAGCTCACTGGAGAGTTTTGTGCTGTCAGTGGGAAGACCAAAGGCTTGTCCTGATTTTGTGTTTTACACTGAGGGCACATAGAATCTCTGTTCTTACAGGGTCGGCACTTTCCATCAGGTGGGCCGTGTGCTTGTCTGCCACTTAAGTTGTATAAAAAAATATCACCTTTGGGGTGTGGAGATCAGATGGCAGTCGCTTCGTGGAAAATATCGAAGTTCAGCCAAATCCGCATTAAGGCTGGTAAAGTGGACCCTAGACTCCGAGGTGAAAATCTGATATGCTGGGGATTAAGAATTAACGCTAAGATAAAGAAGAAGAATTGTAGGAATGTCTTTACTAAGACGGTACGGTAAGATAACACATTAATTATATGTATAATAATTTATCTTGCCTGTCATAATGGTAATTGTTACCTAACTTGCGAAGAGATAATATAGCGTTCACTGAAAGGCTGACCCTCCGTAAATGTTGTTATTACACAACATTGTATTATATGGCTCTAATCCTAAAACCCAACGATCTACCTAGCCATTTGTAGTTTCAGCTAAGTTTTAATACGGTCGAATGTAAGTTGTTCCAAGTTACAGTTTCTAGCATATCATGGCTTATAACAGAACATCCTATTATAAACTCCTTTCTCGTTTCTCATGATACCCTATCCCCTCAGATACTTACCCAAAGCTGTCTAACTAAGATGTTTCATACGCTACTTTCGACTGTAATATAATTTAACTACATATAATGACGATAATGTTTATAATTTTAATGAATTGTAAGCTTTAACCAGGAGGTAGGATACGATGGTATTCCCATTTCAATTGAGCAGTCCGACTGGGGATTTACCTCAGCCGTACAGAATACCACGTCTATAATAACCTCGTGTGGTATTCCCGGCGGTGAATAGGGTATCCAGGGCTTACAAGGTAGCCAGAGTTTTGGTACTGTCAGTGGGAAAACTAAAGGCTTGTCCTGATTGTTTCTTCTGCACAGACGGCACAGAAACTCTCTGTTCTTACAAGGTCGGTAGCACGGATGTAACTCCTCTGATGTTGTACACGTTCATAGGTCACGGTAACCACGTTCCATTAGGTGGGCCGTGTGCTTATCTGCAACCTAAGTTGTATAAAAAAAGTAATATTTATCCTGAGTTAAGATATAGTTAGATTAACGACAGCAATAGTGTCCTTAACCTGTCCTTGACAACAAAAGTAACACTTTTCCCTTACTTAAATAGTGAAATATATCTTCATCTGACGCAGAAATAACACGTGAATTGTTTATTTAATATCATCTAGATTTATAAGAGCCTTCAAGGCAAATATAAACCATTTTTCACCAGTTACTGAATAAATGGTCGGGCAAATAGCTCAACATGATGTATATCTGCAGGAAGCATGTAATACGTTGAAGACAGGTTATATATCGTAGGTAATGCAAGCCCCATTTGTTCTGAGAGCTTTTAGACATGACCATAAAATAACAGCTGGTATTTTCTTTCTTATAAAAATTAAGTCATTATATTACACAGTAAATAAATACACATATTTATAAATTACTATTAAGAATAGAGTACATGTATTTTTAAACAAATAGATAAGCTATATAACTCTTAATACATATTATTTTTCTGGCCGAACAGATTCGGATGATTGTGTTTATATTTCAAAAAAATTGTTGATTAGAAAACAGCATTGACCCGGGATACTGCTGTCAACATTTGCACTACTTTTCCGGCCAAGTTTACTAACAAATTGTTACTAAGTTTGTTTGTTAATCCCACAATACAGGGTCGGTAGTACAAGTGTGACTCCTCTGATGTTGCACACACCTATACCACCACGGTTACCACTTTGCATGAGACAAGCACACGTGGACCATGTACTTGTCTGCCAAACTAACTAAGCTTAAATACGACATGCAGGATCAGAGGCCGTTTTCACATTATACGATCCGATATCGGTCTCGCACGACGATAGCCAATATCTGATAGCCGACACCATGTGCTGTTTCACGTATATCTGATAAAATCGGTCCGATACGGCCATTAGCTCGATAGCACAAACTAGATAGGGATGCTAGGAATGAAAAGACTCAACAAGAGAAGCTGCTAGCAAATTTCGACCTTATTAACATGACATAGTATCAAGTTTTTTTCTAATATTTTTTGTCTAGTGTCGTCTATTAACGCAAAAAGACACGTAACTAAGAAAATGTCATTAAGGTCAATTAAACAATCCAATATCGGGTCAACACAGCAGTGTCGGGTCCGGGCCGGACAATGTCAAACACAGATACATATTTCATACATTTTACTTCCTGTCGGTTATCAGATGGCGGATATCGGAGCCAACACCGATATCGGATGTCGAATATCAGAGCCAAAACCGATATCGGATCGGATAGTGGAAAAACGCTCATACCTGACCTGACAACAGTACTTCTTGTTCTGGTAATAGCTTTTTTATGAGTTTCGGGACTTAGACTTATGGCCCTGGGGGTATTTCATACAGGCCCGTGGGTATAGGCCGTGGGTATATATTGAAATACCTAGAACCGCGATTAAACAGGTGACTCTTAACGTAGTAGTCGAACATTTACTCGTTGCGTCAATAAGGTACTAAGACTTACGACTAGTAATTTGAATTAAATTAAGTTTTTTCCGTCAATATTAGCAAAGAATAAGTAATTTACATAAACATTTTCATTACAGGTAAGTCCTTTTCAACTCGTCGATGAATGACGAAGCGGTAAGTACCTAGCAATTAAAGATATTATCCAGCCCTATATCAGATAGTTATTTCAAGGAAAATCTTTCAGTAAGATTGGTTCTAAAATATCGCAATTATCTAAAGTGAAAACTTATCATAGAATAAGTTATTTTACTGAAAGTCAAAACAAAGTAAATTTATTCATAGTTAAGTGGTTCACTGTAGAATATTTCTTGACTTTATTCAGTGTTTCTTGATTTGACGGCCTCTGTGGGGTAGCAGTACAACGTTCAACTGTTACCCAAGAGCCGCGGGTTCCATTCCCACTTATTGCAAATATTTGTATGCATGAATATGTATTAGGTTGTTTCTATGTATATAATGTATGTATTTACAACAAAAAAGTAACTAAGTAGGTATATGCACATTCTAGATTCCATAACACTAGTTAGTCCAGTTATGCTTAGTATGGGTCTAGATAACGTTGTGTAGAATGTTGTAGAATTTTTGTATTGTATTTGTGTTATTGTATTTACAAAGTAACGCTACAACGGCCCAAATCACAGTTTATTCCTTATATGAAAAAATGAAATGAAATGAAAACGTTTATTCAAATTTTAAACAATATCTTATTGCTCCAAGACATCTGCCAAACTGCACAGCAGTTTGTTGGCAGTTGCAACTCCCGTAAATACTCGTTTTTATTCTTTCATACCTACAACTAAAACATAAAAACAAACTCACACATCTATCACACAGTTTATATAATAGATGTAGCTACACTTTACAAATTTTTAATTTTTTTTTTATATTTTTTTTTTACATGTAGTAGATAGGGCACGCCATACCCACAACTTGTGCGCATCTACACCGCACCCGGCCCACCATAGCTTGATTATTTAATTATTGGAGTAATAATATTTCATTTCATAATAGTTTCGGTGACCTAAATATTATGAAAAAAATGTTTCAATTGTATACTGACTTATACATAGTTCATCACTTCAAGCCATGATGATCCTAACTTCATACCTAGTACGGATGCTTTCGATAGCTTAAAAATGCCTAGTAATATATTTCAAAAAATACTAAAAGATATAAGAGTGAATATTTTAAAGCAGTCCCCTCTGTTAGAGAGAGGACTGATGATTTAAAATAAACGCCAATGAAACTTATTTTGGTTCTCGAAAGAGATGTAAATGTAACAAATGATGTAAATTAGGATCGACAGGATCTGAACACCGAAAGGGGTTGCTGAGTACGTATACATAATAGAGAGAGAATGTGAACAGAGCGATAGGGCAGCAAATATGAAAATCACACATAATGTTATTACGTCTAAAGATGCTTCCGCATGCATGCACTAAATAGAAGTCACATGCGTCTAAAGATGCGTGTGACTTCTTATTTTTATTTTTATTTTTATTTTTATTTTTATTTAGTTGGATAATACTGTTAGACAAGCTATTGAACCTATGTAGGTAATATTCTTAAATTAAATAATCTGTCTATATTGATTTATTTTTTCATTATAAATAATTATGTTTCTTATTGAAAGACTTTCTTGGAATTTGTTTCCTTTAGGTTTCCGATGGTGGTATACTTGTTCCTACTGTACGTGAACGCACATTCGCTAGAAATTGAAGGTGTAAAAATTTATATAATTCGGTGATTTCAAGTTGAAACATGCACGAACTATCTAAGTACGTCGTCCATAAATTTACAAGTAACCCAAAATAGTAATAAATGTAATCTTAGCTACTCCATTGGTTTGTCTGTTAATGTCTATGTATATAATTGATATAGTAGTGTTGTTATTATTTAGCTTTAAGTTATCTTCGATATTCTGACCAATTTGACCATGAATAAGAAAACCCGAATCTTTTTTTAAATCGGGTGTTTTTAGAATATACGCGGTTAATAGTAAACATTACTAACTTATTTGCATTATGGATGTCTTCTAATCAAATCAGTCAAATTTCTTAAACAGCTTTTCGGTAGCTTTACTTACTAAAAGATGACCCTGAATGGTGTTCTAAACGACCATTATTTCAAAATGGTTGTCACTAGGTTTAATAGCACCACGAGCACTTGTTTACTTGTTAGCACAGCTTTTTGTAATTGGATATACGATGACACAAGGCTGTGTTGTTCTCACAGATATAAAAAGAAACAGATCAAATATGATTGATTTCAAGTAAAACCAGATTTACTACAAATGTGATGTAAGGCAATATGGTTTTGTCCATGGGAAGAAATAGAAGAAAAGAAAACAAAAACTTGCTGTTAAAGATTATATTAGAGGGTTAAACGACAGTTTCTTCATTTGGAAGGTATATGAAAAATGTAGCTGCATTGAATAACGAATGCCAAGCTGAGTTGGGTACTTTCTTAAGTTTACTACGCCCGTCCTTGCCAGTGTGCAGTCTACTGTACTATATTACTACATACTTACACTTGATCGAGCTCAAGGAACTATGTGTTAGGTAATGCATAGAAAGTTATTTTATTGAAAGATTATTATTTGCATGTGATTCTAATTTCTATGCGATTCATCAGCTGTTTAGTAATAAATGTAACTATTTGTAACAATAAAATTATTTACTTCGAGCTAATATTCAAGATAGACTCAAAGTTAGTAGCTCAACTCGTCTTGGTCACAATAATATAAAATACATTGAAAAGAAAATAGAATATCAATTTATTTGCTATTAATCAAATGGCAGCAATGTATTTTATAGTGGCACTTCACATCACAATTACCATGTCTAGATAGTATATTGGGCATTTGTCTTAGTGGCTATTTGACAAATACCAAATACGTACAACAGACAAGTTATTTAGTTTTTTCAAGTTCTTTACCTCCAGTAGAGTACCATTCATAATAGACAAAATGTGATAATTCACATGTGACACCGCTTTGAAGCGAATACTTTTTTGTGAAAAAAAATTGAGTTTGTCTATTTGCATGTTTGTTTATACGTCAAATATGTTGCCAGATTAACAAACGCCCAATAGCAAACACAAATAGCCAAGTGAAGTGCATTAGACAAATATTAATAGTGCCTCACTGCCATTTGAGCAATATATCTGCGACTTGCCATAAACCCATCTAAAAAGATATTGTGTATCGTCGGGTATTTGAAAAGTGAGATATTAATTTCTATCAACAGCAATCTGAAAATCAACGCAGTCTCGGTATTAGTGTGACCATTTGTGGCAGATTTCTGCAATTTTGGTAGATTTGACCATTAAATCTTTACTATGGCAGATTATGTTAGTGATTTATAAAATGTAGCGGGTTTTGGTAGATTTTTGAGAACTTACCTATTAGACAGAATCTTCGTTTTATACTCAAAATGGCGTATAACGTAACGACCGAATTATAACGTAACGTAAAACACAAAACTAATTTAAGACTGCCAGTGACCTCCCTCAAGAATTTCGAAATTAAATTGCTACTAGGACTTTTTTCTTTTGAAATCCTAAGTTTCTTGTAGTATTATGACACCTTGTTCTGTAGTTCGTTCGGAGTATATGAATAAGTGCTGTTATATTAATACTTTCTTTTTTATTGTAGTTAATCTTCTCCTGTCGTGTCGACGGCATGACATATAAAAAAATGTATTAAGATTTGACTCTATTTTTGATCAGCTTCTTACTTAAAGTATGATGAAGCATAATTTAAACTGACTAAATAGTTCTAACTTTAACAATGGTTAAATTATTCAATCGTCTTTAAAGTAAGATTTTTCGTTAAGCTTATTTTTTTTTTCGAATAATTTTAAGAGATGTATCGTGGGTAATCGAAATATCAGGTTGTAGATAAATGGCTTGCTTCAAGCACAAAACCATTATGCAAACTGGCTATGTACCTTTTGTAATAAATTAAACCCTCGAAAATGGCGAAATGTGGATGCTAGCACCTCTGCCTACCACTTCGGGGATATAGGCGTGAGTTTATGTTATGTTATGTTATTTGAAATTAAAAAAAATACACCGAGGCAAAAGCCCAACGCTGAAACTTCAATAAATCAGAAAGATATTTGATTAGCGATTGCCCGCTATTGCTCAGCCGGAAAATATTGCACTCTATGGATTAGATTCCGTATTCCATTTCCATCATTTCACGTTACAATTAAATTTCAAGATTTTTTTCATTGAAAACTTATTTTTTATACTTTTATATTGTACGTACATACATACATATAATCACGCCTTTATCCCCGGAAAGTTAGGCAGAGGTAAATTAACACTCACATTTCACCAATCATTGTATTCGGTCACCACGTAATAGTGGGTGAGCCTATTGCCGTATTCCAGGCACTATTGTTGACTCGAGCCTCAACCTGAGGCTGAGTCTGGGCTGTGTATATCTGTCTTATGTTGTCTTAGTCGCCTTGTACGACACCGCATGAGAAGAGATGGGGTGTCCCGAATTCTACTCTGCCGAGAACCACACGGCCTATTTTACAATATGTATTGTCTTAATATTAAAGAAATGCGTAATGGAAGAGCAGTTATTCCTGACATAGTTGGTTAAAAGGAGTTATCAAATATATCTTTATATTACAACTCGGTTTCATGGACAGTTTAAAAGTAAATATGGTCCACTTTTATGTCGAAGTGGGACTGATTAAAAACCACATTTTATTACTCATGGGTAATTTTTATTGGGTTCGCTAGTCTCTAGTATAATGGAGGTTTATAGATAGTAATACTGTGGTAATGGCCAGGTATAATAAATAAGTAGTATAATTAATAAGGAGTCTACTATCTACTTCGTTGTATTGTACCTACGATGAAATTGAAATGAAAACTTCATTGCAATAATTTTCCAGTGCATCTCATTAGCTAGCTTTGTGTCATTACGTAAAATAGTTAATTCATTATTTTTTTCATTTTTGATAAAATAAACACATTTTTAGAAATTAGTATATTGTTTTTGTTCACCCGTATATGTTAAAGTTTTGTTTTTGTGTGAAACTATTTCCATAGCCGCGGTAGCCTAGTAGTATGGGTAATGGACTGCTGAATTTATCGCAGGTTTATAAGTGTACATTGGGACCTAAACATAAACAAACGGAAAGTGGGTGCTAGCACCTCTGCGGTAGACAGGCCTTAGGGGATATAGGCGTGAGTTTATGTTATGTTATGTTACTATTTCCATATTCATGAACTTATAAAGTTGAGACATAATTAGTTATTTTCTTTTGACTTAACTCATTGTATTGGTTATTACTTTACCATGTTGTATTGTTTTAAATTTCCTTTCGCAACAGCGTCAATATATCAGAAACTAAAAACAATACAACATGGTAAATATCCCGATTACTTTGATACTAGTGTGAGTAACCATGATAGTTCAAATACCTATGCTAGTGTTACTGTTTACGCAGAGTGAGCTTAAAGTCTTGCTGTTTTGTTATTCTTGAATCTGAGTAAGTGAGTAACTATTGTGTTGGTTTAAGCTCACTTATTATGTTAGCTGGTAGTCTAATTTTTGCTTTACTCGTTTAATTTAATTTATACTTAAAAATAATACTACTAATCAGCGTCTACAAAAAATACTAACTAAACCATGACGTTTAATTAATGACTGCCTCACGAGATATTATGACCGAAATAGTTAAATAAACCTATAATTATTTTATTCTGATTGATTTATTTAAGAAAATATGAAAAGCATAAGGACCGAAATTTTTAAGCATTAGTCGGTATTAAAGTTACAAAATAGGGGCATACAAACAAACAGACAGCAAACAGCAACAACACATAGCTCATGCGTCATCTAGAGGATCACTCCTTAATTAATGACCGGCAATATGGTTTCAGGCCGAAACGATCAACGGGTGATTTTCTAGCATACCTTACCTATGTTATTTTTAAACTATCGTGGTGTGAATTCATGATTTTCTATGATTTAATCGCGAAAAGTCCCGAACCGTTGTATAATTACGTACCTAACCCATCGTTGGAATAAGGCTATGGACAAGCAAGGCAAATCACTGGCATTTAGTCTTGACATCGCCAACCCTTTCGATAGAGTCTGGAACAAATCGCTTCTTTCCAAGCTACCAGCCAGATGAGCTTCAGAGTTTCTGCAGGTAAATGCTGGCGTGCAGCAGGGGTCTGTCTGATCACCCACTCTCTTTCTTCTGCATATCAATTACATGCTGTCCACAGACAGTATTCATTGTTATGCAGACTCTAGAACCTTACTTTGTTGTTGTTTGTTGCTACTGTACCTTGTTCTACCACTACGCCACCTCTGTGGCGTAGTGGTAGAACATTCGACTGCTATGCAGGGGGCGCGGGTTCGATTCCCGCTCAGTGCAAATATTTGTATGCATGAATATGTATATTTGCATTGGTCTGGGTGTTTCTATGTATAATATGTATGTATTTACAAAAAAAAAAAAGTATCTATGTATGTTTATCCGCATTCTAGATTCCATAACACAAGCTAGTTAAGCTATGCTTACCATGGGTCTAGATAGCGTTGTTGTAGAATGTCGTGGAATATTTATTTATTATTTATTTATTATTTATTTATCACGGTCATCTTCGGCGAAGCAGTCGGATATCGCAGAAAAAGGCAGTTTCTTGTCACTGAGCTCTTGAATCACATTTCCCAATGGAACTCTGAGAACCTGGGCGAGTTCAATGCCAAGAAGACGCAGGCATGTGCGTTCACAGCAAATCTTCTATGTATCTTCTTTTCTTCCCCTTCCCACTCTTCAGAGCACGCGACTGCCACTGCATGACAATCTCAACATCCTAGGTATGGATGTTGTGTCGCTGCAACTTTAATAACAAAAACTACATCGAGAGTATCATCAAAACAGCCTTGCGTTAACTCGGAGTCCTGAACAGAGTGAGATGTTTTTCACGCCAGAGCAGCGGTGTCTTCTCCACAAGACATAAATTTACTCCTGCGTGGAGTACTGCTCGCATCTCTGGGATGGCTCAGCAAAGCACATACTAAACGCTCTCGACAGGTTGCAGCGACGTGCGGTCGGCATTATTGGGAATCTTGAGGTCACGACCACCCTAGACACGTTGCAGATGCGTAGAGATATTACGTCCTAGGCAGTATTATACCGTCTGTATCATGGTGAATGTTCTGATGACCTTTTCCAATTAGTCCCTCCCTTCCCTTTCCTATACAGGACAACACGTGCAGGGTTTAGATGTCACCCGCATATGGTACAGAATATCCGATCAAGAACAAAGTGGTTCGGAGGCTCTTTCCTTTGTCGCACCATTAAGGCCTGGAATTCTTTACCAGCTCACGTGTTTCCTTCTACCTAAAGTCCCGGGTCCTTTGAGCGGGCGTGAATAAGCATATAATGAGTAGAACAAACTGAGTGTCACATGTTATATGTATGTAATGGTGACCCGTTTTTCTGAGACTTTGCCTTCAAGTTACCATCAGGCAAGACGAAGACTAATTGACGTGTCCTATATATAAAATAAAATTCTAGTGTTTTTCACAGACTGAGACATTCTCTTATACGAGTAATTAAACAATTGGTGTTAGCACAGACTTCTCAGTGACGAATTAAGGTGTTTAATATTGCTTGCAAACATGATGATATCAAAATATATATATACTTCGGTAAGGCAATACTTGACATAAGACCATCTTTGTAATGAAGAAATCTTTATTACACATTGAAATAATGTTTCGCGCTATTAATCTCAGTTTAACGTTGTATTTCAAGCACGAAGGACCGAATATGCTATCATTTCTTTCTCCATACTTCCAAGTGACTATAGTATCAGATGTTTTAAAATCCTACTAGGCGTATTCTAAAATTCCTAAGTAAACAAGGATTCGAGGGAGTTTACCACGGTTCGTATGGCATGTACTCCTGGTAAGGTCGTCCACATAACAATATCAGTGACAGTGCGAAGCTTTGCGGAACTTCTACGTTATATCTAATCGGAGAAGCTGCCAACCATAACGACCTCAATATCTCAGTCGGGTGAAAATTAGTAACACATTTGCTTAATCCCTCGAATATTCCTGGGACAGAAGACATATGTATTCGTTATAAACAATCTGATAGCTAGTAGTACTTCACCGAGACCCTGGATGTCAACAGTGCGGGAGAGGCACGTAACCTTCTAGGTGTCTCAGTAGCTACGAGCTAATTACGAGCTTTGTAATCTTAGAGAGGAGAAAGGTTATAGTGGTAGGCATATAGTTGCGTTCAACTATATGCCTATCACTATAACCTTTCTCCTCTCTTCCGTTGAACTACCTACGTATATAGCAACGTCGTCGACGTCTTAATAAATATCTAGCAGGTACGAAAATTGCCTCAGAATGAATGTCTTTGTGGTTTATTAAAAGACGTAATGTTTTTGGTGTTATTCGTGCATACAGTATCCTCGTGGCTTACAGAAATCTGTCATCTTTTGCGGCTCAGATTACAATTTTATGAGGTAGAGTAATTTCGAGCATATATATATATATAACGTTAGTTGTAATTACGAAGTCCCTATATCTAATAGCTCTGACTCTAGCTGTTTTTTTGTTCAGCGTTTTCAATATTATACGAATATAACTAAAATCACCACCTGTTTGCGATACTGTTACATCCGTAAACAAGTTCTAAAAATATTGCCCATTTTCGATCATAAAATTTTTCACTCTATTTAGATCCAAATCTATTGGTACACTGAATGTTTTGTTGAGTAAATTACTTTTACGTTTGGGGTAAGGAAATTACAAATATTATACGAGTAAACTTGTGCCAAAGGGAGCTTGGTGGTTGTAGATAACCGTTGTAAGAATAATATTGATCAACGGTTATATAAACACCAGATAAATTATGGTGTGTGTACCTGATGGTAACCTGTGTACATTAGATGTATGGAGGAAATAGAACAAACATAATAAAAAAAACAATAGCGCTCTACTAAGCAGTAAAAAAATGTATAGTTTTTTTTGGAGAAAATGAACTTGGTACTCGTTTAGATCACAATTCCTTTATCGACAACACTGTCAATCCTTGGCGTCTTTTGTACCGAACTTGGCCCTTTTTTCATTTATAGTTTTGTTGGGGTTGAAGTTTTGCCAAAGTAATTGCAGCATTGTTAAGAAATATAGTGTACGATAAAAAGGTACTAAAAAATTAATTGAATATCATTTCTTTTTCTTTATTAAAGAGAAATGAAACACAATATATACATATGTCCTTTTTCATTGTGAAAGAATGCTATCAAAGGCTTCACAGGATCGACTATGAAAACTAATACTAAATATTTTGTTATAACATTCTTTGTAACCACATTCTCAAAAAGTATTGAAACTATACTATGTTTCTTTATATCAATTACGTTTTAAATAATTCTTATATGACGATGTCTAGAAGTATAATATCGGAAACACTTATACATTTACGAATTAAAACATATTGCCATGTATCGCCAATCGCAACCATCACCCAGTGTCATTTTTCATTAAACATTCCTCGTTGTAGTGTACCCTGTTAAAAGAAACTCATAGCCTAGAATATTTTTAAACAAAAAATATATAAATTCATCCCGGAAACATTCTCGTGTTTACTTTTATAAATTGTTGTAAAAGTAAAAAAATATCGCTGCCAAAAAATGTGTTCAAAATGTCTATAATTCAACGTACACTCTGACGGCTAGCGTTCAATCTTACTATTGATATCAATGCAACCCTGACAGGTCTTAAAGATTAATTTGACCGTCTCAAGTGTACCTTTGTGAGCTAAATTTCTAAAGATTTTAAGTGTAACTACCAAAAGATTAAAACACACAAAGACCCCTTTTGTATGTCATCAAAAGACTGTTTTAAGAATTTAGGTGAACATTTCTACGTAACCAAAACAAATGTAGAACATATATAATGGTATTAGATTACATAATACAAAATAGTAGCTAGAGTTCACTGGAGAGTGTTTGTGCTGTTGTGAAGACCAAAGGTTTGTCCTGATTTTGTGTTCTGCACTGAAGGCACAGAAAATCTGTTCTTACAGGGTCGGCAGCACGGGTGTGACTCCACTCTGGTGTTACACACTTTCATAGGTCACAGTATCCAAAGAAGACGAGGTAGGACACGACGTCATCCGTCACCCGTCCGAATTGAGAAGTCCGACTGGAAAAGTACCTCCACCCTACAGAATACCACGGCTATAATAACCTCGTGTTGGGTTCCCGGCGGTGAGTAGGGTAATAGATCTCACTGGAGAGTTTTTGTGCTGTCAGTGGGAAGACCAAAGGCTTGTCCTCCACTTTCCATCAGGTGGGCCGTGTTCTTGTCTTCTACCTAAGTTATACAAAAAAAAACAATATCCCGCTCATAGATATATAAAAGAATGTATATTATAAGCATAACTATATTTTTTAATTGCTCAGATGTAAATGTAGTCGGTACTTGACGTTCTCAAGCGAGAGGGCAGCCTTTCAATGTCGTGACTTCTTTGTGTAATGAGGTTTACCTATAATATCATAATATTTTAGGACCACCTAAAAATATTATATATTATTGTTTAGCTCGTACATATTTCTCGATATACTTTCCAAGTGTAATTAGAATGATATAAGGAAAATACCTTTTTCCTTTTCAAAGTGCCCTCCGTATAAAAATAGGTTCGAGAGCTTTTCGTGGAAGTGGTTCATCTGATATTGTTGCTATTTATTTTATTCTAGCCCTACGGCAACCTTGGTAAAAATACTTTCAACTCTTTTACCTTTTTTGGCTCCAAGGTAAACTCATAATTTATAGTAAAATGCCTACTGGCTTTTATGTAAATAATTCAGACCTAAACTTTATGTATAGATTTATAGTATAAATAGTATAAACTATTTGCATATTATAATACAGATCAAGATACAAAAGTATGGAAGGTTCTGGTTTTATTAGATTAGATTTCAGATACTGTGTTATACTTGCACATAAATTGAAATTCATGTATAGTAGGTACGTGTGTATGATATTAAGCGCTGTGTCGAGGATACCGATTGCGGCGATGTCGAATCTAACTCTGGCCCCTTATTCTAAGTGACAAACGAGCGTTCGTAATAGTCTACACATTTAAGTTTTTACACAATTCTATCTTATTAACCATTATAATTCTACCGTCTTCTCGCGTTACAATTGCGTTTGAAACTCAATTTTATCAGAATAAGGCCCCTGGTTGGGTTAATATTCGTACGTGCATTGGCGTCAGCAACGAAACCGCGGGACGGTGCTAGACGGAACGTGGCAAGTGCGGGGGGACCTGTAACCACCTTACGCCTGCGCTCTGCTGTCAACGCCATTTATCCTCTTGTAAAGTACTCTCGGTTCGTTTGCTAGGTCAATTATCTTCAACGTATTGAAGCAATGACGAAACAGGTTGTTATAGATTTATATTATCGTGCAATAACGTTTAAATGTAAATATCATGGTAGGTTAAAACATTTAGGTTAATTACAATGCGTTTTTAATAATATCAGACCAATAATAGCTTATTCAATAGCCTTCGTATAATCATTTTATCATCTTGGTTTATGAAAGCTGAGTCACAGTTTTCAGCAAATTTTGTACGACAAAGTTTGAAAAGGTAGGAGGTTAATTAAATTGATTGCGATGCTCAGCCAGAAAAGCGATAATAATTTATGATTCATTAACTTTGCTTGTTCGCTACGTAATTTTCCAATTTCGATATATAGGTAGGTAGTAAGAAAAAATGTAAGCAAATAATATTAGTTAATTAATTTGATTGGATGATTTATCGATAACTAAACAGCAGAGACGAACTTGAAATGTTATGAAATTACTTATTAGTGTACATTGATTGACTCCTTTATACATATACAACACATGTGTATAAAAATAAAGAAATGGAAATCGTAACATTACATAATTTTATTTAAGAGTATTGCAATACAGACTGTGAAATTTAGAAAAAGATTATTTAAAATGCTAATTTCTATCGAGCTTAAATTAAGATGTATATTCGCTCGTCAAATAAAATGACAACCTGTCGATCTTTCACATGCTACACAATGACGTCGATAGACTAGATAATATCCAAGACAATACCTTAACAATAGTTCAGCACATAACGGGTGAAGAATATCTGTACCCACGTATCTTATGTAGAATTACCTGTGCTGACGTCAGAGTAGGGTAGAGAGACTTGTTATCGTTGTGAATAAACGCTGTGTGTAATCATAAATTAGTGAGGCGTGATAACGTGTTTATTAGTTTAAAGGTTAATTGAATGTCATTGTGATGAAATTATGAAACAACTTAGTTATTTTTTTATACCACTTAGGTGGCAGACTAGCACACGGCCCACCGATAGAAAGTGGTTACCGTGGGCTATGGACGTGTGTAACACCTGAGGAGTCACACTCGCGCTACCTACCTGTAAGCAGAGTTTCTGTGCCCTTAGTGTAGAAAGCAAAGCAAGCCTTTAGTTTTCCCACTGACAGCACAAACTCTCCAGTGAGCTCTGGCTACCCTACTCACCGCTGGGAACACAACACGAAGTTATTATGGCCGCGGTATTCTGTAGGGTGGAGGTACTTCCCCAGTAGGACTGCCAATTGGACGGAAAAAAGGGTGTTTCCTACCTCATTAAAAAAAGTATTTATGATTAAAAGTCATCATTCTCCTCAGAGCAGCAAGTGAGGTTGGCTTGGACCTCAAAGTTGTAGATCCTGACATCCGTATTTTTACACCCATTAAAAGTAACTAACTGGTTAGGTTAGGTTAGGACTTAGTATAATTATTAAATATATTATAGGTATATTATAACGTGCGTTGGAATGAAGCAAATCGATATTAAATCAAAAATACAATGAATGTATTAGAGATATCGTCACATAATTGGAATTATATAAAACTCAATACTGAATAAATACTGTAGCTGTAAGGCATTTTATAAACCCAAAACGAAAGTTACAGAGTAGATAGCTACGATAGTCTCTACGATAGATCTACGGCGTAGACCCGATATACTGAATTTTCTTCATCATTTATTTTTTATTCACTGATTAATAAAGCATATCCTTTTACGTAACTAAATAGTAGTTCTAAATTAAAAGGTTTAGACATATATTTAGTCCCACCAAGTTCTTTGGAGGGCAAACCACACCTGCTTATTGGAGCCTCATTCGTTAAATGAGGCTCTAGGGCAGGCCTTCTTGTCGGGATTGGAGTCAATTGCCAGAATGAACTATATATGGAAAAGAAGAGTCTTCGAGACTCCGTGGTCCAGAGCGCGAGTTTGAGATACAACTAGAAATGGTGCTCCGATAATGATGTGGAGAATACAATTTTATTTGTAAAAGTACATTCTGATTATTCAGTTTATCAATGAATCAAGCCTATCGCAATCCACTGCTGGCTTTGTCTTACTGTTTCCACGCTGGCCAGAAGGAAAATTTGAATTAAATAATCATAAAACTTAAAACAGTAGTTTGAAATTGACAGGAAAACTCAACTCAAAATAATTTCAATAAACTAATTTTTATAATTAATAAACACCAAATACCTTAAACCAAACCAAACCAGATACCTTAAACATATTCCATAAATAAGGTTCTATAAATATGTGTGAAATAACAAACAAATTGGATAAACATTTTTGTTATACACAGACCAGTAATTAACATTTTATTATTTCAGAAAATTACGGTGGCGATATTTACGTATCTTACCCGTATAAATATTACGGATAAAATAATTCATATTGACACGCGACCTTCGGAGTTATGACGCATGTGGCGCCCACAAGCCAATATATTTTAAGCACATTGAGGTATTGTCTTAAAATACTTACTTTAGTAATCTTGTTTTAACAAGTTTTATTATATCATTTCTTCGTCGAAAATCAATCATTTTTACCGCTAACAACAAAGATAAATAGTATTCAACTTGTTGATCGCAGTCCGGCCCCTGAACCATAATTTACTTCATCAGAAATATTTTGTTATCATTTGTCACAGTATGAGGTACGATTCAGGCCAACCGACAGACAAACAACCAATTAATTAGCAAAATAGAATTACCGAATTGATGAATTACCCGGAATATTTATTTTTGAGCCAATGTGGCACACTGGTGGTAGAAACTTGGTGGCACAAATTTGTCTCAAGTTTCGACCGGGTAGGTACCACCATGCACTATTGCGAAAAACCCTCCATAGCAATTCAATCTCGGTTGGATTGTGTTCAGGGGTCAGCATGTGCATAGCCGGGCAGAGGTGGTGGTTGTCGCAGCACTAGTGGGACCAGTGGGTCTTGGCGTAGTCTAGTGGGGATGGCGCGGGGCGATGCGCCGAACAGGGAGACCTGTAGAAACGGTGGTGCCGCTGGCCGCCCGCGGTATAGTACAGGGGCCCAACTGGGGTTAACCACCTTGGGAGGCTGCCTCACCAGGCCGCGCATAATCCCGATATGGTTCGTCGTGCCGGTTGGTGACCGGATTTGGGAGCCCGGCGACCATACTCGGGGGGGTACGGGGGCCCTTCCGTTCGGCGCGTCGGCTCTCGCCATGCCTCACATTCATAGATGAAACCAATATCCCGCGCTTTGTCACACGGTGCTGCGGCGGCAATCACTTCTTTTTTCACGCCTTCTCCCACCCAAACTCATGGCAGCGCAATTCACAGAAAAAGGCAACACAGCGGCTCGTCACACTCCCAAAAGCTTGCTATTTGAGGTGGAGTCCACTAACATCTGTGGGCTCCATGCAAACCTCAACGCCGTCCACCAACACCTAGAGACGGCGAAACCTGCCATGTTTTTTCTAACGGAGACGCAAATACACCGCCCTGACGACACGACCTACTTGCTCTACCCTGGCTATGTTCTTGAGGAAAGTTTTCGTGCAAAAGCCGGGGTGTGCGTGTTTGTTAGGGCGGATGTTTGCTGTCGCCGTTTGCGCTGCCTAGAGGACCCATCCTTCTCCGTCCTTTGGGTACACGTAGACCATGGCCCTACGAGTCAGATCTATGTGTGCCTCTACCGTTCCCATACAGGAGATGCTGAGACAACTCGACTCTTTGAATATCTGAGTCAGGCGGCAGATGATGCGCAGGAGCGATTTCCGAATGCCGAAATGGTATTTTTGGGGGATTTTAACGCCCACCACGAGATCTGGTTGGGCTCCTCCAAAACAGACCATGCGGGAAGAGCCGCCCACGCATTTGCTCTGGCGCACGGCCTGACCCAATTGGTGCACGAGGTCACTAGGATACCAAGAAGGTCGGGCCAAGCACCTTCTCTGCTAGACCTTCTGCTGACGAGTGATCCGGACCGGTACAGTGTATCGGTGCGAGCCGCGTTAGGCAACTCTGACCACTGCCTGGTCTGTTCCACGGTGCCTATTATGGCGCCTCCACGACCAGTGCGGGGGAAGCGGCGTCTCTGGCACTACTCGTCAGCGGACTGGGATGGACTTCGTGACTATTTTGCGTCCATCCCGTGGGTTGAGCGCTGCTTTGAAGGTAAGAACCCATCGGATTGTGCTACTGCTGTCGCCGGTGAGATCGGTCTGGGTATGGAATACTATATCTCATACACCGATGTCACCGGTGACCGCGGGGTGCGCCCTTGGTTCGGGCGCGAGTGCGCGGAAGCTGTTGAACAAAAACAGTCTGCGTACCGCGCTTGGGTAAGGGCGCGCGCCACGCGCCATCCCAATCTGGGCCACTTCAAGGCGGCGTACAACAGAGCCACAAAGGTCTGTAGAAGGGCCTATGTCAGAGCGGATGCCCTGCGCATAGCGCGGCTTGGTCAAGAGCTAGTGATGCATCCCACGGGAAGCCGTGGCTACTGGCGACTGGCTAAAGCCGTGCAAGCCAACTTCTGTCAGCCTTCGCTGCCTCCGCTGCGTAACCCTGATGGATCCCTGGCCCATGAGCCGCAAGAGAAGGCAAATCTGCTGGCTAATTTCTTTGCGGCCAACTCCCGAATCGATGATTGTGGTACCCAGCCACCAACACTACCCGACAGTGACCACGCGATGCCTGATATCCATATCAGGCAACGCGATGTCCGTGCAGTGCTGCAATCACTCGATGTCCGGAAAGCCAGTGGTCCGGATGGAATTCCAGCGGTAGTTTTGAAAAAATGTGCAGCGGAGTTGTCTCCAATGCTTACGCGCCTGTACCGGCTATCCTACAGTTCGGGTACAGTGCCTTTGCCTTGGAAAGAGGCGAATGTTCAGCCGATTCCCAAGAAGGGGGATCGCTCGGAGCCAGCCAACTATCGACCCATAGCCGTCACCTCAGTGCTGTGCAAAGTGTTCGAGCACATAATTAACAAACAGCTCATGCGGCACCTAGAGGATCACTCCTTAATTAATGACCGGCAATATGGCTTCAGACCGAAACGGTCAACGGGTGATCTTCTAGCATACGTTACCCATCTTTGGGGTGAGGCTATGGACAAGCACGGCGAGTCACTGGCAATTAGTCTTGACATCGCCAAAGCTTTCGATAGAGTCTGGCACAAATCGCTTCTTTCTAAGCTACCTGCCTTTGGTCTGCCTTCTGGGCTGTGCAACTGGGTTGCTAGCTTCCTGCAGGGGCGCCGTATTCGCGTCCTTTGTGACGGACGAGCTTCGGAGTTTCTGCAGGTTAATGCTGGCGTGCCCCAGGGGTCCGTCTTATCACCCACTCTCTTTCTTCTGCATATCAACGACATGCTGTCTACCGGCAATGTTCATTGTTATGCAGACGATAGCACTTTACATGGGAGTTATCATGGACATCCAGCGGCCAAGCAGTCAGATATCGCAGAGAAAAGGCAGCTTCTTGTCACTGAGCTTGACGGGGTCCTGAATCACATTTCTCAATGGGGCTCTGAGAACCTGGTTGAGTTCAATGCCAAGAAGACGCAGGCATGTGCGTTTACAGCAAAAGTATCTTCTTTCCTTCCCCTCCCCACTCTTCAGAGCACGCCACTGCCGCTGCAGGACAATCTCAATATCCTAGGTATGGATGTTCGCTGCAACCTGAATAACAAAAACTACATCGAAAGCATCATCAAAACAGCCTCACGAAAACTCGGAGTCCTGAACAGAGTGAGACGATTTTTCACGCCGGAGCAGCGGTGTCTTCTATACAAGACACAAATTCGCTCCTGTGTGGAGTACTGCTCGCATCTCTGGGATGGTTCAGCAAAGTACTTACTAGATGCTCTCGACAGGTTGCAGCGACGTGCGGTCCGCATCATTGGGAATCCCGAGATCACGAACACCCTAGAACCTTTACAGCTGCGTAGAGATGTTGCGTCCATGGCTGTATTTTACCGTCTGTACCATGGGGAGTGTTCTGATGAGCTCTTCCAATTAGTCCCACCCTCCCCTTTCCTACACAGGACAACGCGTGCAGGTCTTAGATGTCATCCGCACACGGTGCAAAACATCCGATCAAGAACCAAGCGGTTCGGAGACTCTTTCCTCTGTCGCACCATTAAGGCCTGGAATTCATTACCAGCTCACGTGTTTCCTTCTTCCTACAGTCCCGGGTCCTTTAAGCGGGGCGTGAAAAAGCATATGATAAGGCCGTCAAGCTGAGTGTCACCATTGTCACACGGTATGTGTATGTAATGGTGACCCTCTTTTCTGGGATTTTGCCTTCAGCTTACCATCAGGCAAGGCGAAGTCCAATTGACGTGTCCTATATAAAAAAAAAAAAAAAAAAAAAAAAAATGTAATATGTAATAAATAAAAATATATGTCGTGAATAATCTATTCCGGGGAAAAAGTGGCTATGTGTTATTTTAGTCTATTAATAGTAACGAAAAGTGGTTACCGTGGCCTATGGACGTGTGCAACTCCAGGGCTTCCCACTCGCGCTGCCGACCCTGTAGAAATCTTTTACTTATTTTTAGATTTATTTTCCCATTACGAATAAAATAAAATATAATGAGTGAGCCCTTCTCTTTATAAAGACTGTCCTTGGTAGCATTTTAATCAGTTTCCCAGAACTAAGGAACAGACAGCAATCTTTTATATATAGGCAAACAAATGTATTACCAACCCTTCTCAATTCGGACCAGGTAAATTACTTAATCTCAATACTGCTCCAACCGTAAAATTTATTATTTGTACAATAAATATACTACCAATTACTTACTTAACCATAGAAATAAAAATATATTTCGTTCTGAAAGATTGCTATCTTTGAGATGTAATGTGTGTGAAATCAATAAGTGAACGTTCAGTAACGCAGTACTATTGTAAAATTGTTTTTAAGAATGTCAAGACAACTGGACGCTACTGAACAAAGAAGACTACCAAATCCCTTTCCTCTCTTTGTCTTCTATCACTCTCCATGTCTAGTGTTCCACTACAATGCACGAGTGACACCTTTGCAGTTGCCACTATTTATTAACAATAATAATCGCTTACTTTATTAATAGAAATGAAAATTAAAAAAATAAGTATTGTGCTGAAAATGTGTCGTACTACTTACCATCCCGTAATAAGGCGATAGGCTATATTTACCTTAGCAGGATTCCCAACGTATTGTAACATAATAGTCTATAATCATCACTTAGTTCCAAAGGGGCATTAGAAAGTTTCTTCAGGGTCAGACGCGTGAGGGTGTTGCACACGTCCACAGGCCACGGTGACCGTGTACTTGACTGTCACCTAAGTGGTAGAAAAAATAAAATAAAAAACACTCACACACATGTATATACACATACACAGCAGGAAAGTCTGAAACCATAGTATAAAAGAAAGAAGACGTAAAACGGTAGCGTAATAAACCCGAGTTACTTGGCAAGTGAAACGTACTTTCAAGATCGTTCGTACAAGTGCAGAATAGACTACAGATCTGACCTGTTCCATTATAAGCCTATTACGTAAGATTAAGAATATACCTGACTGCTATGGGTTTACTATAATGCTGCCTATGTCTAAAAGGATATACAGGCGTGTGTAAGCTAATTGAGTCACTTGTTAAACTAAAAATGGTCGTACAGGTTCAATGACCCCTTTGACGACATAAAAGCATGAGAATAAGAGTCATGCTATTTTGCGAACACGGTGTTTTATTTAATAACAACTGTGTCACTCTTATGGGCGTTATCTGAAAGAACATTGGTATCTATTGAACGATATTTGAACCAATTCTAGGAAATCGCCAGATTTCAATACCAATTGACCTATTTACTGTCACCCTTTTACTATATGTAATAAAATACCTTGTTTAAGCAGCATAAAGGCTGTTCCCGTTCCTAGAAAAAGATACGTTGGTATTACGCAACACAATACTTGTAAAGTTAAATTATATGACATTTTTATAACGTGTGCATTCATCATTCCTGTCTCAAAGTTATAACAATGCGATGCGCCCATAAATATGACACTGACGTCACTTGTAAGCCATATAATATGTAAAGAGTTTCAAAAGAACATGAATAAATACTTGAAGTTGTGAATTAGGAAGGAGGCGCCGCGTTCTCCCCGCGGCTCCCGTCCCCAGACACATTATTATTTGCTTCAATACACAATCCGCTATCAAAACGTAAAAATTGCCCGGAGGTAACTTATTTTCGCAGTTTTTTCGCTTCGGCACCGAATATTAAAAATGATGGACGACTAACACTAACGGACCGTAGCTACGTTGTTGGGTATTGGTATTTACGATATACGCGGATGACACCGAGGGCCGAAAAAATGATATCAATCAATAATATTGGATCGCGTGCCCCACTAATCTCTGCCAGAGTAAATACTCGCTGAAAGTGCATTCACCTCTGCTTGTAGAAATATAAAACTCACGTTTTATGTCTTTTTGCTTTCTGAACGTTACATGAAGACGGCAAGAATATTTTCTGCGTCGGGAAACTCGGTAGCGAAGCGTGACAGGCGCGCGATAACGTTCTGCTATGTTGTACTCTAATTAGATTAAGCCGACACTGAGTTAAACTTCGTTTACTTTTTAATTTTTATTTAGTTAATATCTCTTCAAGCGTAGTATGCGCAATATGTATTTTAAGCGTAGGCACTTATTTTATCTGCAGTGCTTAGTACAAGCGGTAACAAATTACATTTAAACTCCAATGTCATCTAAAAATTATGACTGTAACATATCCATTATCTTATGTTATGAGCTCAGAGTAAAATCTTTAAAACTTCGTATGGAATGTCTGGAAGTATTCGTGAAAGTACATTATCTGCGCGTAGCTACCACTTAAACATTTTGACTCCATTTATAAAGTAGGATTGTAGATACTAACTAGTTTTACAAGGTTACCACCAAGCAAGCTTGTTTAGCACCTTTAGTGATATAACCCAAATCAAATATCGTAATCGAACTATTAGCGAGGGATGTTATTCCCTTGTAAGCGTAGCAAACATCCGTAGCGAGCTGTGTAGCGTGACGTAGAGCGTTCAACTGCTACGTCAGAGATCGCGAGCTCGATTTTTCCTCAGCACCATTTTTTTATTCTTATAAATCTATTGCATTGGTCTGAGTGTCTTCTATAAATTTGAAAAGTATATGTGTATGATTGTCTACTTTCTAGAACCCCATACAAACTTAGCCATTTAAACTCAAATGACGTTGTATGATTTGTTCTTCTTTCTTCACAATAGGCTCTTGTCAGATATGTTCATATATTACCTTTTTGATATATAAAAGTATTTCATATAAAATTTCTTTATTTAAGAATGGAACATCATTAAATTCTTCCCAGAGCTCATTCAATAATATTTTCAATCAATTACGACCCGCACGAAAGTGTCTTGCCTAATTGATATGAATCTGTATCATCAATTTAATACTCGATGGCTTATAGTAAGTTAAGATCTATAGCACTGAATAACAGAATTTTAATATTAGTCATATTTTATAAAAAATATTATTAGAAAAAAATACTGTCGGGATTTATTACATTCCTTTATCAATTTTAAATAATTCAAACACAACAAAAGACGTTCTGTTTAAAATGTCACAAGCAACTTTCACAGTTAAGGAAGTAAAAAGTTTTAGCTTTGTTACAACTTATGATAGATGTAATTAGATTTAAATTGAGTTTTATGAGCCTCCCTTGTACAACCCAGTTCTTTTGCTTACTTATGGCCCATAATTTTAACGATTAAAATGAAAATTACGACTGAAAATGTCAAGCAACTTACATCAATATCTTCCAATCTGTACCCATGTCATGCTTAGTTATTCATTTTATGAAACACCGTTCGAAAGATGATTGTGTGCTTGTTTAGAAATATTCTTTAATTTCAGCAGAAATAAATTTAAACAGTGAATTGTTATAGCGTGTGGTAGGCGGGCAAAGCGAGGCATACGGGCGCCGCCCGCCCGCAGGCGCGCTTGCTCCGAAAGCGCCCGAGGACTGACGATCGTTTCACTCCGGATCGTAACGAAGTTCGACGATCGCGACCAACCTCCGTTGACGCGTGCTGGATCCAGTCGCAGCGAGGGCCGCCAGGGCGTTGGAGCGGTTCAGTGTGTGCCAGTGCTCGGTTATGTAACTTAAAAAAAACTTATTTATTTATTAACTCCAACAGAGCGACTGGTGATTTAACTGTAGGCGTGACAATGACCAACGGATAAATGTACAGAATTTCTCGTGTTCACAATAACTGAATTCTGTGCAAAAGTGATGTGTACGCCTATCCTCGCAGCGATTGAAAGCTTGTACAGGTTCATCGTTTGGTAAAGAATCCAATTGCATTTCGTGCACATACACATGCTTTCAATAAACAGATTATACAAATATTTCAGTAATTGTTAGTGCTCATTGTTGTTGAATGTGATAATAAGGCATTTATTCAAAGTTGTGATACAGCATAACATTGTTATTTGAACAATTATACAACAATTTCATGCTTATCGTAGTAACGGTATCGACAGGACGGTTTCGTTCATTTGCGGAAAATTGAGTGGTTAGATTAGAAGAAACTCAGTAACGGGTCGCGCTTGTCGTTGTTGTTCCAATTAAAAGAACAAATAGAATCAAACCAATCTGAATTTGGCGCAATGCAGGGCGCTTGGATGGAAACGTCCTCGCAGTCACGGTGACTCATTCAAAATCCGTGATTATTTAATGAATTCACTATCGGCCCCAATTTTAATCCCGTTGTGTTATCGATAATAGTTCATCAAAGTGTTTGTTCAATTTGCAAGCAAAATAATATAGAAATGTCACTCATCGTTTATGTTCATGAAGGTTCCGGTTAAATATAAAGTTTCAGAGAAATGAGAGTCAGTTGCACATAACATGTTCATTTAAATAAAATAAAAAAAAAATTATTTAAATGAACATGTTATGTTAATTAAAAACAGAGATATTCCGACATTAATTACCATTTGCAATTTCAGTAGATTCATACAGTGTTGATTTTGTTTGTGGCATTTTCTGAGCCGGGTTGGCACCGTTTTAAATTACAATCAACATTCTATTTTCTATACTTGTTTAGAAAATCATTTTGTCTTTTGCAACTTCAAAATAACTTTAGTACAGTATTTTTCGTTATAAAATTCTAACTGATATTTCTTGTATACCGTAAAAGTAAGTTAAAAAGTTATAAAAAAGCTTAACAGGCTTGTATATGTGGTTACTTGAAATCTATGTTGGCCTGTTGTGATTATTTTAACAAATAGATAGTTTACTTGGGACAATTGATAGAAAAATCATTTATTCATAAATGGAATCTCGAATAATAAATAGCAAAATGGAGGTAATGGCTTAACGAGAGCAATTTATCAGATCCAGTTAACAGGCCCGTTAACGGGTCGCTGTAAGCTTATTTTGTTTAGTGATTCGGTTTTAGATGGATTTGATCGCAGATTGGATAAATAATCATCGCACATTAATCTGTTGAACAAAGTTATTTGAATAGGCAGAGCAGTCGTCTCTGCCTGGCCACCCTAATGACAGCAATTTGTAATTGCTTTGAAATTCTGAATATCTAGTTCAAGTGATACGTATCTCGTTTACTCCGATTACAAACTAACATTACAATCATTTATTTTAATATAAACGTCTCAGGCCGTATTATTTTCGCGTGAAGCCTCAAATCAGGCACATTGCCAACAGAGGATATTTCTAGCGAAATTGCTACCCACCAGTACAGCCATTTTGTATATAAATGTTAACAGTAATATTCTTTAAGGCAAAAGCCTCTGCTGTCGTCTAAAATAGAAATTATGATAAAGATTCACTACATTCGCTTCCAGTTTGAACTTACTAGACTTCCTGTCCATTGTTCAATAAATAGAAAGAGTTACCTATATCATAAAGCTCCAGTTGAGAGCTCATATCGAGTCTTCAACCCCGACTTATTAAATTTACTATTGCTACAATAAATATACCGATCCATATCTGAGAGTACCTATTCTTAGTTTGATTTTATCTCAGAAACCCAAATAAAAATAGATAAAAACAATGAATGTATTCCCGTAAAAAACTACATAACCTATTTCAGAACTAATTTATAGAACAAAAAACAATTTGCATTAATAGTTTTAATGTAGACTTTATCCGACGAGTAATTAGCCTGATAAACTATATTCATTGTTGAATGTTTAAATAATTTCATTTATAAACTATTTCGTGTATGGATGATCCGACACGAAGTCTCTTTGCTGTGGTGTGTCACGACCTACTCCACTTTTAAAAGTTTGCGCCAGCTATTAGCGTAATTAAAACGCCACTGAAGTACAAAAAGATTCATCACTTTTTTTACCGTGAATAAGTCCAACTTACGTTACGTTGAAATAGAAACTTCCAAATAACTAGCAACATACTACGAGTCTGATAAATTTTTAGTAGATAGATGCGAACTATGATTATTATGTATCAAATTAATCCGAGCGCAGTTTTCGTTGACATAATTTAAAAATAAAAACGTTGTAGGTAAACAATTATTATGACAGGTTGTAAAGACTCCACCGGTGCCGAGAACAAACCTCTTCAAACGCAGCTCTTTATCGGAATTTTATTACCAATGACGGCGTATTTACGTATGTTCTACGTCATGTTTTCGTTCCTCGAGCACCGAATTATATAATGAATATTTTGTTACCAATTGCGTCACGAGGTTTTACCGTAGCGTGATATTGTATAACTATGGATAATTTTGATGAAAATAAATGTACTTGTGAATGTAACAGTCCAGTAATTTGTATTTTACATGTTTATCATCATCTGAAATAAGATATTTATCAAGACTAAGCAACAACGTTCAAATTAACACGGATTACCTCTGTCGATAGTTAATATCTGCCTTATTATATCACATTTGAAACAAGTAAAATTGATGTTTACACAAAACGATGACTATATATCATAGGGATACTGCGATAAGCGCATTAGACATTTTAGAACATTGAAATAATGATTCGAATTTTATAAATCTTTACTTAAATCATATACTGTGCAAGTGAACTTAAAATTAATCATTACTTTAAAAACTACAATATGAATAAAAAATGAACATATAAGTTATATAATGTGTAAAATAAAACAATAGACATAATTAAAAGTTGAGAGTGACGTGTAGGCGTTCGAAAAGAATAGCGGAGCGTGTGGGGTTCGTGATGAGGTGACGCTTGAGCGCCGGCCGCTGACGCCGCTCCTCGCCAATGATGGTGGAGACGCACCGTGCGCCGCCGCCTAGATGTGCGCGTGCGCTCGAGCCCCGCACCAAACCTGCCTCAGTCTCAGCACCACCTTCACTAGCCGGCAGCGGGACTGTAATGCATCTCCGTCGCCGACGACACAAGACTGTTCACTTTGGCGAGAACCTACTGATGCAAGTTTGCGCTGATCGAGCACATTTAGCGGCACTCGGGGCGAGGGTGCCTGATGTTTCATTTTGCCATAAAGCACAAACGGGCCTTCGCAAAGGAGATGCCCGATTTTGCTGTGTCGCACACCACTGTTGCCTGGCGGCTGAAGCTTTAGTGGCATTAACGTCAAATGGTCGTCCCAAGCCACGCAGAGAACGCAGTGGTGACTCTCATTCCAGTGGCGGTGAAACTGCGGATAAAGGAGAGGGCAGCGGTTCAAATTTGAAGGACCCTAAACGTAAATCTAAGCATCATCATCACCATCACCATCACCACAAAGTTCACAATTGTCCTTATCATGATGTCGTACCTCCGCCCGAAGATGAACCTGAAGAAAAAGCCATCGTTCCCAAAAAGACCGTATCGCCTTATCTCTATATACCTAGTAAATTAGAGCCAAATGTGCAGCAGTTATTCAGCTTTATAGAAAGTGTTTTAAGTGCTTGGGCTGCTGAGGAAGGTCTAACCAGTACAGGTGAATATTCTGAACCAGACGAACGTATAGTACGAAGGCGTAAACTGAACAAGTATAAGAAGCGTACCGATGTCCTTAACATTCGACGCATAGTTTATGAAGTATCTATGCTACATGGAACAAAGCTTCTTGGCAATGTAAGATATCGTCATTATCATTGGAAAGGAACAGCACAAACCTGCAATGAAGCATTTCTTAGGAAGGTGAGATATAAGGTCTTAATTTATTTTTACTTTCAACTTTATAAGCAATGTAGCTGCCGAATCTAGACATTAAAATGTATACAACTGTGACTTGACTAAGAGTGTAGTTACGAGAGTTGACAAAAGATATGTTGAGGTGATTTAGGCAAGGGAAATAAATGAGTACTGAGTAAATGAAATATTAAGTACATACAACAAATGTTAGCAATCAAGTTGGTCGGGTCGACCTCAAAAAACAAACACCAACCATATCGACGATGTTTTAAATAAAGGGCTGGTTAAAAGCATCCTCGACTGGCGCGATGTGCTCGTATGAAAAGTTTATTGACAGTACCGGAAGCTCGTGAGAAATGTAAGGACTCAAGTAAATGAAGGGTTGTTAAAGAGAAAGGAGAAGGCGTGAGTATAGATGTGTATGCATTTATGTACGTAACTGTTGAAGTTACTTCTGTCATCTACTTAAACCATCACGTCGGTCTTAGTTGCCATGCGAAGTCCTTTGGTATTCAATACGAGTATTTCGAGTTCTAAAAAAATCCGATAACCTTATACAGAACTTCGACATCGTCAATTAGGTTGTCGAAGTCAGGTGGCAGTCGCTTTACAGAAAACCTTAATATTTGGACGTTTTTTTAATTAGACTGATCTGACAGGATGATGACATCTGTTGTCCACAAATACTTCACTTGCGATAGACTTATATTTAAATTCTATTCTAAAATTAAGTTCACATTAACGTAATAGTACAGTCACCTAAGCAATTTGTACTTACACATACATTTACATTCATACATATATACATATAATCACGCCTTTATCCCCGGAGGGTTAGACAGAGGTGAATAAACACCCTCTTTTCACAAATCATTGAAATCGGTCCCACGTAATAGGGAGTGAGCCTATTGCCGTCTTCCGGGCACTATTGTTATCTTTAGTCATACATCTGAGGCTGAGTCTGGGTTGAATATATCTGTCTGATGTTAAACAGCCCTATTCCTTAGTCGCCTTGCACGACACCGCAAGGAAAGAGATGAGGTGGCTCATTCATATAGATTTGTGAAATTGAAAATTTTTATTATTCTTAATATATTACCCTTCATATGAACTAAAACATTACCAAATTTAAAAATTAACTGTAAGAAGAAAAACCGGGAAAGATCCCATTAACATTTTGACCTTATTTTAGCTCCCTCTTAGTGGAAACTGCAATTTCCTTTTTACTAATGAGGGCTTTTATTTTCTATACTCTATTTGAGTTTACAGTTTATATACTTTGTGAGTATTCTTTTCTTAAAGAATAATTAGTGTTTTGTTATCATAGTCCATGCATTATTCTTTTGCCACATAATACCTAAATACTCTTTTTATAAAATACCCAACAGACTCATAATTAGCGCGATTGTTATAATGGAAACTTAGCAATTTATGAATTCATATGTTTGGGTTTGAATGTTTCTATTTACACATTAAAATGGCAAACAACCTATGACCTACATAAAAGAAAGCAGTCACCTTAGCTTTTAGGCATTTCCTAAATAAAAATATACCTAAAAATCATTCTTAGACACCTCATCAGACTTCATACAACTTGGGAAAATCATGTTAAGGAACAATTTTAGGGAAGTAGTACCATAATTTTCAAGCGCGTGTCCGCGAAAGGAATCTTGTCAAGTGCAGTGAATATGCCCTTTCCGCTTTATAAGTGTGAGGGTGAACTGCATATCATGCGTAATGATGAATAAACATAGACACGGGCTGCATCTCAACATCTCAAGATCTTCTGTATCCTAACCAGAACAATAACTATTACATATAAGGAAGTGAAATGTCTCCTAAAGATAAGTGTTCCTACCTACCGATATGGAAATTATAAGACTTCATATGGCCATAGAATTATCGGCGATAGTGCCTTGCATTTACATCAGTATTTATGCCTATATAAGCAGAGCAGCTGCCATTGGATCAGATCTATTGCGTCCCTGGAACAAAAAGTTAGTCCCCTAGGCAGTTATCCACGCTAGACCTCATTAAATTCTTTTTATATCTTGGCTCACTGCCAGTGCCTCACCTTGAAACACGATGGCGTTAACTGAATAACTTGTGTTACATAAAAAGGTCATCCGTAATGGCAATCGATCGGTCACTCAATAAGTCGTTTTCTTTTCACGCCATTTCCTTAGTATCAAATTCATAGTAGAGAAGCTCAATTGCCTTGGAGAGAAGAGAGATGATAGTTCTTTATTTTAGGAACTGAAAGCATGCTCTTAAAAGTGTAAAAAAGTTGTCAGTATTCATTAATTCGCTAAAGAAATACTCCAGCTTGTCGCATAGCGACACTTATAATACTATAAGCCAGCTAATCGGAATTAGCTACGAGTATGCCTTGCGTCTTACCCATGTTGGTGGTTTTACTTTCAGAATATCTGTTTTTAAGGGAATGCCGGTGGCGATACTTACTTAATTAATCATCATCAATATCTCAGTATTGACTAGAGGCTCCATGGCGTGGAGGTCGCCTCCTTCTGCGAGCAAGTAATGCTCGTGAAGGAGGAGGCGGGGCGGGAGCGGCAGCGGGAGCGACGAAGGATCGCAAGCCAAGTTGCCCGCGTACGAAGGCAACTCGGGCGTCGGAGGTCAATGAACGACCTCCGCCCCCCATGAGCGCCGGCCTGAGGGTGACAGGTGGAGCCGCCTGTCACCCTGGCAGAAGCAGGTCGCGGCCCCGTTTTCCGGGAACGAGTTGGGGACTCTGTAGACCCCACACCCGAGGAGAGGGTCAGATCGTGAGAGATGGCCCTGGGTCGGCCGGGGTGCGAGGGATATGCCTGTCAACCTCACCTTCGGCAACCAAAGCGACCCACAGGCGGCGTGCGTTTTAGTCGGTTCGAGTCCAATATAACTTCCTCCACTGGCTCCGGTGGGGAGGTATACGTGGGGATTTTGCGCACGTAAAAAAAAAAATAGTCTCCATGGCGTATGAACGCGGCTGCTACGTAGGAGGCGCAGGTTCGACCCCACTCAGTTCAAATATTTGTATGCATGAATAAAGGTATTTGCATTGGTCTGGTCATGCCTCGGAGAGTATGTTAAGCCGTCGGTCCTGGTTGCCATACCAACCAGCAAATCTTTGGCAGTCGTTACGTCCCTAAAAAGTTCAACATCTGGTCTAGCTACAATGCTTCGATATCGCTTTTGTAGAGGTCAGACGTTGCTTCACGGAAAATATCGAAGTTCAACCAAATTGACTGGTTAAGCGGACCTCAGGCTCAGAGGCGAAAGCTTCTAATGTGACTGGTATTAACGCTTAGATAAAGAAAAAAACATCTCAGTATTGGGTCTCGGTTTAATGCAAGGTCTTCCTCCTTGGAACCTGGGGTCCGTTTTCTTGCTTTTACTCCTTAACTTCGCACGGTCGTCGTCAAAATACCTTGCTGCATGGTGGCATGACTGAGTTTCTCATGATGTCAACCAAGCCAATGCAGTTCTGACTGCTGAACGGATTTGGTTGGAATTTGATACAACGGTAGATTACAGTCTGGAATAACACATTTATTCCGGGAAGAGGTTCCCATGTGAATTTGATACCACTATCATTGTAGTATTGTGGGAACTACGGAGGATAGAAGCAATTTCCTTCTCCATGGTGGGAACACGTTCGCACAGTAGTTTCACATAGTAACAATCTTAATATATTACTAGTTGTTCTATGAACAGTAGACCTCGCGAGCACCGGACACATTTTCTTATTTTCTTGGAAAGAAAAGAAAAACGATTGGATTTTTTTTTTTTTTTATATAGGACACGTCAATTGGACTTCGCCTTGCCTGATGGTAAGCTGAAGGCAAAGTCCCAGAAAAGAGGGTCACCATTACTTACACATACCGTGTGACAATGGTGACACTCAGCTTGACGGCCTCATCATATGCTTTTTCACGCCCCGCTTAAAGGACCCGGGACTGTAGGAAGAAGGAAACACGTGAGCTGGTAATGAATTCCAGGCCTTAATGGTGCGACAGAGGAAAGAGTCTCCGAACCGCTTGGTTCTTGATCGGATGTTTTGCACCGTGTGCGGATGACATCTAAGACCTGCACGCGTTGTCCTGTGTAGGAAAGGGGAGGGTGGGACTAATTGGAAGAGCTCATCAGAACACTCCCCATGGTACAAACGGTAAAATACAGCCATGGACGCAACATCTCTACGCAGCTGTAAAGGTTCTAGGGTATTCGTGATCTCGGGATTCCCAATGATGCGGACCGCACGTCGCTGCAACCTGTCGAGAGCATCTAGTAAGTACTTTGCTGAACCATCCCAGAGATGAGAGCAGTACTCCACACAGGAGCGAATTTTCTTATTTTAAACAGCACTGGACGTTCCATTAAAAAATAGTAGCGATCCATTTTTAAAAAACGCTACAGCAAACTTCTTATTTAACTTTCACAACTTTACGAAGTAAGATTCTTTTCACAACGATCTATGGGAAATCATGACCTTGATGTTTCAGTCAAAAATCATTAAGATCTGTTCATTAAAAATATCGACAGCAAACTTCCCCCCTAACTTAACAAAAGTTAAGTTTTAAATCAAAGATGCGAAAATCGGTTAAAAAATACGCCATCTAGACCGGAACTAACAAACATACTGACGTAGATGTGGACAAAAGCAAAACCCGCCACCTTGTCGAAACGGAGACTCTCGCTTGCTTCTCTCGCTTAGTCAAAAAAGAAATAAATCGTTTGCAGGCAAATTAGATTATAAAATCTCGTTTTAGTCGATAACTTGTACTATTAAACTACATCGGTATGATACAAACTATGCCCAAACAAAAGTTTGTTGTAGTTACGATTCCCAGTAAACTAAGTGAGGTGCAAATTAGTATTATATCTAGATGTAGACGGAGTTTGCCTGTAGAGAGCTTTGAGGTGCCAAAAAGGAATTAATAGTAAATGCAATTTAATTTAATGCGGTTCTATAACAGCCTCGAAACTTGTGATGAACTCAGACTTGGTTTATATACAAGTAGAGGAGTTGTGCATGAATTTTAGGCTTGTTTTGAATAAGGAAACTTTTGTTTATCTGATTAAATATTAATATAATGCAGAAATAATAATAATTGAGTATTTCGATTTTGCTCTTAAGATAGCTAAAAGGAAAGGTTATATCATACAGGTAGGCCTTTCTGAATTATTGTAAATTTTATAAAGGTAAAGGCATTTTTTTATTCGTGAAAGGCGGTGGCTAGAGCTCTGCGCGTCGTCAAGAGTCATCGAGCCGAGAGCGCGCTACCGTGCTCCGCATGCGCCTCAAAGCAACTCTTTCCCTGTTACATTCTGTTGTTGTGATCATAAGCGCATAAAACTTTTTTTTTTTTTAATTTTAGAAGATATTTTGTAACTGAAAGTAATTCTTACGGGTGGAAAAACTTGAGAATAAAAGCATATCTATAAGTGTAATTAGAGTAAGAGTATCATTGAAATGATCTTCAAAGATACGAATTAAATGTCTTATTTGTATTCTTTTCTTAATTATTGTAAGGAAACGCATCTTATATAAGTCATACAACACTTTAACAATTTATAAATACTTATTAAATTTATTTTTATGTTTTTGCAATATGTTACGTGACGGTTCTTGAGTATATAATTAGTATATTTTTTCTTGAAAAGACTAGTTTTAGTCTTTTCAAGAATAGTCTGAGTATGAAGAAACAATATCAAATATAAATTATCCAAAGAAAATGATGCAAAACTACGTAAGAACTTTTTCCTATGTTTTGCACCACAACCGTGTACCTAGCTCTATACCTAAGAGACGAGGTAACAATTTTTTAAAGTGGAAACGAGACTGAGCTGGGGGTGAAAATTGCGTTAGATCGTAAATGAAAAAATAGTTAAGCTTGAACATATTTTGTTCATAGAAAGTTTACGCTCTCTCGCTCTCTATGGTACACTGTGTATATTTTTTTGAAACGCATACTTAGATTTCAATGTGATTGTTTTGTACAGCAAATCATTGGTAACATGGTAGAGGTATAGCCTAATTAATTTGAAGTCACTAGATATAATGCTTAACGTTAAAATTATCTAACATCTACAAATCTTAATGTTTGAAATGCATTTCTTTATAATTTTAACATAACGTAAACTCACGCCTATATCCCCGAAGGGGTAGGCAGAAATGCTAGCACCCACATTTCGCCAGGTTATGTTTAGGTCCCAATGTAATAGGTGGCGAGCCTATTGCTATTAACCGGGCACTTGCACGGGCACCTGCGATAAATACACACATAACTTCGAAAAGTCATTGGTGTGTGCCATGGTGAAAACTGGGATCGAACCCGAGACCTCGTCTCAGCAGTCCATTACCCATACCACAAGGCTAGGATAAGTCGACTCGACCGTGTAAGTACCACTTTATAAAATAATAACTATGTTATTTATTTTGTACAGATTTCCGATGATGATCGAATGTCTCTAACAACGGCAGTGTCTGACGAAGAAGATCCTGGTGAAAGCGCGATGAATTCTCCTTACAAGGGAAAACAGACTGGTGCCGCAGCTGCCTCCTTCAATTGTACCGGGGCCGTCAGGAAAGCCGGGTGAGTCAAGTATAATGTATTCTGTACACATGAACATCATACCCATTATTTTCACGTCATTGGCAGAAGATATCTTTCTGCCAATCTAAAATCTGAATCTTAAGACTATTAAACAATTTACGTATATTTTACATCTGAAATATAACATGAGTTGTTGATCGATCTGACGATTGGTTTACGGATTTCTTTAGTCATTAACTTTAATTATAATCTATTTGATGAGTATGCGTAGTAACATTGCTATTGTCAAATTAAAGCGAAAATAAAATTATCCATTAAATTTTACTTTAATGAGACTCTTAATTAGCTAAATTACAAAATCTTTATTCTAAGTAAAGTAACGTAATTAATTAATTGTGAATCATGATCTACCCTTATTCAGGCAGAACTTAAATGTGAAAATTGAAAAGACTCGTTTTCTAATTGAAAACGGTAGGCATTGTTTTTTTTCTAATTATTAGTTCCCATTTTTTTAATTCTTATTAATGAAGATGGTACAATTGAGTGTAGCTTAACATATTTCAAGGTAGCAATATTAATAATCAATAGATAGGATCCTCAGAATATTATAATAATACTTATATCACAATAACTTAATGGCATAATTCATTCGTTATATACATACAATATATATATTTATAGTTACATGCGAATGCGGTTGTTTATTGAATCATTGTAACATTTGAATCATTTGAATAAAATATAATAGCTACTTCAGTTAGTCAGATATAAAATGGTTACGAAAATACAGAAACTGATGTAGATAATGATATATGCTTACTATATATGTTCAATATGATATATACCTAGACATGACTCATGTAAATCGGCACAATATATCACGGGACTAAGTTATTTTGCGAGCGATAATATTTTGGGACGGCCACTGAGTTATTTGGTTAAGTCTAAGAATGTTTATTACCCAAATGTACTAGGAGGTTGCCTTTGCATATATATTATATTCTACTATTACTTAATAAAAATTATGGTACATAAAATTTTGAATATGATTTTGAGATAGCTGATAATTTAATTAAAAAAGTAGAAAACTACCAAATAACATCGGCAAGATACGATTTAAATCTGTCACTTATAGAATCAAGCTGGATCACAGTAAAATTAAAATATGAAACTTGAATGAGGCAAAGGTAGACCTTACCCATTTTTAATGGGACTTTTCTTTGAACAATAAGTACCTAAATACCGAATTGAGCTTGACCGCAATTCTGAATTTGGATCATATTCGTGCGCCCATATTATAGCAAAGTCAAATTAGTTATTTGACACTGGTGACGTTTCCGTGGTTAAATCCGGTCAAAAACTTTTAAAGACTTTAATTACTTTTTACGAATAAACAGGCTCATTTCTCTTTGTAGATGGATGTACTTAGTCTTCATTGAAACGTTGAAACTATACATCATTTTCTTGCTGCTGAACTTAATAACAATATTCGTATATTTTTACTAAGTTCAACAGCAAGAATAGTGGTTGGTGCTCGTGTACCAACCACTATTTTATAACTGTTCTAGCGCTTCCACAATGTTCATACTCAGCATCTTTTTATGAGCTTAGTGTCTGCACTAAAACAAAGGTTTACCGTCTCCTTTCAAAAAACTTTAATAAATGAAAGTAAAATGAGAACTGGTGGAAAGATAGATTACATCGTGTGTTCGTGCGCCGGCGGGTATCTTAGTCTCTATTAGTAAAGCCTGAGGCGTCCTTTATGTTCCTTCAGGCTACAATTCCTTTTCCATGAATTCCAAATGACCGGAGGGAAATCTTAGCCGTGACCCATTCAATGGTATGAAGTGTATGGAATATACCTCTTGGTGGTACCGTACTACCAACTTCACATATTTAGGTACTTTGGTACTTTACATTCTTAGTATAAGCAACGAGACTTACGGAGGTATACATTTTATTAAAACAAGCATTTAGTTCTTTTATATAATCATCATCATATAACTATTTATTGGCGTCAAATTTCATAATCTTTTATATTAAGAGATTACAGATTAAAATTTGTAACTTGCCTCATTTTTCTTTTCATTTATGTCTAAAATATAACATCATTGGCCTAAAATACATAAATAACTTATTTATTATTTATTTATTATATACTTTATTGTACACCACTAATAAATATCATTACAAAGTCCGTAAAAAGGAATCAGTACAATGGGCGGCCTTGTCGCTTTAAGCGATTTCTGCCAGGCAACCTTTGGATGGTGATTAAAGTTGTAGAACTTCACCCCCATCCGGGGCAAGACAGAGTACCAAGGTTCCTATATATGAGTTTGAATTCTAAATAACCACCACGAAGTAGTTGTATTTTTTACGTGCGCTATATCCCCACGGATAACCCCCCCCCCCCCCCCCCCCCCCATATTTATGTCGGACTCGAACCAACCGAAACTTGATCTAGCCCTCTCCTCGGGTGTGGGAACCAAGAGTCCCCAACTCAACTCGTCTACGGAAATGGGGAGGCGCGCCGCAGCCACGGCCTGCTTCTGCCAGGGTGACAGGCAGCTCCACCTGTCACCCCCAGGCCTGCGCTCATGGGGGGCGGAGGTCATTCATCGACCTCAGACGCCTGAGTTGCCTTCGTACGCGGGCAGCTTGGCTTGCTATCCGTTATCGCTCCCGCTGCCGCTCCCGCTGCCGCTCCCGTCCCGCCTCCTCCTTCACGAGCATTACTTGCTCGCAGAAGGAGGCGCCGGTCGCCCACGCATCCGTGCAACGGACCATCGCGTCGCCGCGAGCAAGGTGGAGAGCGTGAGAACTCTCACTCCCAGTGCCGCCATTAGCTCCCGTCTCGGCGTCTCCCACGCGCCTGGACAAAGTAGTTGCTTTTTTTGTTCTATGGTGATTCCAACGATTCTGCTAACAACTCAGTAAATTAAAAGGCGTAGAAAATTTGTGACACTACCAAATTGGCAGATGAGATGATTAAAAAATGTATTTGTTTTGCTCAATTTCTTCAGAAATCTACTATTTTGAGATAAATGATAATGATTGTGTAAAACTTAGGTGTGAAATAATAAAATTATTCATATTCCGATCAGCAGCCGAGCTAATGGCATTAGCTTGTTATTTTTTATTTATAATATTCCAGAATAATTATATTTACCCATAGATATCCGTCTCGTAACTATAAAAAAGTGACGAATTCACAACCCTGTCAAGTTTTGTCTAAACCAGTTTCCCAAAGAGTTTAAATACTTCCACATCTAAAGTTCAAAGTTGTCACATGAATCCTTGTCTATACCTTTATTGGATTGTCAACGTCATGATACAATAGCAATAGCAGAAATTCGTGGTATTCATAAAATTATCTATGTATGTAATGTTTTGGTGAGAAAATGAGACTTAACAATGATGATAAGATCGAAGATAGAAGTGTAGCATCGGAACTTAGTGTGTCGACTAAAGAATCAACTACGTCAACAGTGTACCGTTTGAGAAATGACTATAGAATATGTAAAAACCGCACGGCAAGACGTTCTCCTACTCCAGTGAATGTTATTATATGGACTGTGGAAACACTTGGACGACAGTCACAGGGAGTACCGATAGAGAAAATAAGGTCTCTGATCAGACAACACTTTACACTGCCTTGTAAAAACCAAGATATCGATAAAAAGATAGACATGGCAGTTTGGTTTGCAGTAAATGTTGGTATTCTCACACAAACCGATAACTTATTTTATTTGAAACTCGGTAAACCTAAATCAAGTGAACTTAAAATACAATAAAACTGTATCTAAGTTTTTGTTATGTCTAATTTTGTATCATGTTAAATAAATGTATTGGATTACTGTGATATAGTTTCATTTTAATAATGAACGTTACTTTGAACATAACGGCTTACAGAAATGATTTGTTTCCATAATGACTACTTTAAACTTAGTCAAAAGATGGGATAGTATAATGAAAATTTCATTAAAATGTATATTATGACAATTGAAAATTTTCAGAAACTACTTTTACTGTAATTATGTAGATTTAAAACTCTCGATCGACAAGTTTCAAATATCCGAGAACTATACAATATGGGTAGCCACTAAAAGTTAATTAGTTTATCAGATGTCAACACATAGTAAATAATATCTACTCAGAATTGTTGCACTAAAACAGGTTTATTACTACATAGTGTGCTCATGCACATTATACAATACCTACTAGTTAAACTGAAAAAAAATGGTATATGAAGAGAAAGAAAAATATTTTATTCAAGCCCCACACAGCGGGCACCCCACCAAATACTATTTAATTCTTATGTACGGAACATTTATGACATTTATTGAGATTTTTACTTGTAATAAAAAAGGGGACATGCTCTTAACAACTTATAAGTGATTAAGATTATGTTATTCGGGATATATACCGAAATGTACTATGATATAGAATTATTTTTGATACAAAATACCTATGTAACTTAAACAAATATAAAACCAACTATATTTTTTAATACATCATGTAAAGTAACGCCTGGTTAAATTTATATGTTCAAAATATAGTTCAAGTAACTTCTTAGGCCTAAGGTAAATTATACCGAAACCTGGTACTTATACTTACCTAAATAGAAACTATTAAAGAATGTTTTACACTAAAATATATCGATGTTCATATTTAAAACAGGTTTTTAAGTGTGAAGAAATGGCTACTCCGTAAGAAGCATCAGATTGAATTAGCCCGCAAGCGGGGCTGGAAAGGGTACTGGGTGTGCTTGAAGGGCACTACTTTACTATTCTACCCGTGTGATTCGCGTGAAGGGCGCTCTGTAGAAGCCGCTCCAAAGCATCTAATTATAGTGGACGGAGCCATTATGCAGCCTATTCCAGAGCATCCCAAACGTGACCACATATTTTGCCTAAGCACCGCTTTTGGAGACGCTTACTTGTTCCAAGCGCCATGTCAGGTAAGAATATCTATACTTAAATCACGATTCAAAAATTGTTTACATAAATAATGCTTTTTCTAAATGTACCTATATTGTTTAAAACTACTGAATTGATTGTTATAGAACTGATAACTGATAACCAAAACCTGGCAATTTAAAAATGGATATAAAATTGAACTCACAACAAAAGACGTAGGGTTATAACAATTTAACATGACATACACGGGTAAATTCGCGGACACAGACTAGTAGGATATTATTGTGTCAGTGTATTTATTACATGGTAGACGCTGAGATGACTGATTACAAAACAATCAACTAAGTGGTTTTTCTAATCTTTCATCAGCAACCATCCTTCCGACCTAATATCATAGGAATAACATACATTAATCATGTTTAACTATATTATAGATAAATATACACACATACATACGCTACAAAATAATAAAGCCGCAACTTCACGTTATTCGTTAAGATATTGAACAAGTATTTTCACTGAATCAAATTGCTAAATTGGAGTTTGTGTCAACATTCTGACACAAAATACCTTGTTGTCGTGGAGGTGTTCAAATATCAAAATGAAGGTCCGCCAAAAAGCCAATGGAACGGAACCTATTACGTATAAATCTCATCGAACCGAAACTATAACCCTACTCGATACATTCCATAACCGGAATCGCCGATGTGGGTAATAAGTCTGTCAGGCTGAAGTTGGATTGGTTCGGAATATCTTCAAATTATAGGGATGACAATGTTTAGCTAGTTCTACCTCCGAAAAAAATATTATATCTGAGGAAATGTGTAAATAGTGATAATAATTATTGTGAGAATGAAATGTTTTATTTTTATTTAGTGCTTCGCTTACTTCCGAAGTTTCAAATGATATATGAAGTTTTAGACGGTTTTTCGTTCAAACGCACAGGCACAAATATGCGTATATCATGAGTAGAAGCTCAACATGGCACTTGTCCCTTTTTCAAGGCTCAGGTGTAGCATATGTGAAGTAATATAACTTTTGTACGATCTTCCATTTTCAAAGTTTTGAAATGTGTTACGGTTATTTTCGTTGCTGCTTCACGTACATAAATATCTATATAAATAAGTTTGATTCACGATATATTCACGACTTGACAAGACAAGCACACAACTATAAATCAATAAATATTACATTTTATGGTAATAGAATCACATAAATTGCACCTGCTTCTTGCAGGTGTTCTGTAATCTTATAGATTAGAGCGCAAGTTCAATTAACTGTCTTCGAGTGATTGCTAAGTTATGGACCCTTCAGTAGATTAATAACCCGCAGTAGTAACGATTGTACAAGAGTGTAGAGTAATTAAAAAACATATTAATTTTCTTAGTTTAATAAAACACCCGACCTTAAACATATCACACAATCATTCATTTTAAGACAGATTCAACGTATCATTTATTTCATAGGTTGAGCTTGAAAACTGGGTGAATAGCATACATAGCGCTTGTGCCGCAGCATTTGCGCGTCATCGTGGCAAGACTGGGACGCTTCATTTACTCCAGGAAGAAATATATCGCCTTGAGAAAGCTATAGAATCGGTAAGTAAGGTTTTATCAACGGATATTTTAGTAGAACTACGTCCATAAAATTAAAGCTCCACGTATTTTCAAAATATACGACGTTACTGATTATACAGATTTTTAAGAGTAGGTGCTTAGTGCTTTGAACAACATTGTTTATGAATAACATTTGTTTGTGTACTTTTACATTTAATTATTCTGGCAACCTTGCTATCGTAGGATGCTTCTACTACTAATTTTAAAGTTTACTTAGCTTTATAAAAAATATAAATATTATGAAAGCAAAAAGTAGTTCAACCATTAGAATCTGAACGAACAAACAGAAGTGCTGTTTGTTAGTTCAGATTCTAGATTCAGTCACAAAACTAATTGATATCATAGTCAAGAAATTTGGCTGTTATATCCTAAACAGAGAAAACTGTGGGAGTTATTCTCAAGCTTATTCTACTTTAATCTAGTAGATTCCATTCTATTCATTTGCACCTCACGGAGCCATTCAGTAGATAATGAGTCCGTAGTGATATAGATTATGCGTCTCGTAGTTATATAATAGATATGGTTAATAGTATTTCACGAATAACAATTCACTTGGTAGGCATTTAGTATTAATAGTTATTTCGTAACCCTCAGAAAAGGCACTGTAATTTTAAATTAAATTAAATTAATGAAGCCATTTCCACAAACATCATCTTCTAAATCTCGCCTACAAGTCAGTACATCTACTAACTAACGCAAGAGGCTCATGCTTTCCTCTCGGGGTTGAGGGGAGGGATCAGATGGGCTACAAAGGGTTTAAACTTACAAGATCTATAACCACTCAATTAGAACGCAGTAAGTAAGAAACCCGGCTGGTAAATGATTAGCTGGCTTTATGTCTCCTACAAGCTACGCTTCGATTAGTTTTGTTCATAATAGACGTTAATATATAGCAACATATACGGCGATTGCCAGAGCCGGTGGCGTGGCGTGCGGTTCGAAATGTTCTTCGTGTTAATCGTGCCAATTCTGACCCGCACCCGGCGACCGCAGCACGCATCAAAGCCTTTGTAGCCTTCTCTCACTACTACATATTAACCACATGTGAATATATGCTTCGCCAGACATGTTTGCGATGAACTGCAAATAACGGAAATGAAGCAAATCCTACATATTCACTACAATACTGGAGATTTACAATTGTATCATACTAGCTCAAGGCAAATTTTGTAGAAAGATTACATAAGTTACTCTCATATATAATATTATAGTCTACTACCATCATACTAGATATCTACTACTATATGGTATCCTGTTTGTACAACCAAGATACTACCACGTTACCTGGCTCCAATTTCCCATCTCAATTATAAAGTTATGAAGTTTTGTGACTTTATGAATTTCAATTATCTTGTCATGTCGAAAAATATTCAAAATAGATACTGTAATTTAGGATAGGAACACATGCTCTTAGTTGGTAACAATCTATTTTATCAGCGTGGTAGTTATCGTAGGCAGGTGGGAGCACGCGCTTATTAATATTCATAGCACATGTCATCCTCGAACACGGTTCGAGGACCGCGCTCGTACAATTCAAAATACATTACGTGTCTGTATACTTACTTACACATTTTAACGTTCACTGGTACAATTTTTTTACCCCATTCCCTCTATGAACATTACATTTAACATTGTTCCTAGGATCACAAGTTGAAGCAGATGGCTGATCTTCAACAGTCAGTAGTCTCCGATCCAGATACTCGAGCACAGTTGGCTGGGCAAATGCTTCAGTGGGAAGAAAATCTTGAGCGTCTACATTGTGAGCAGTTCCGATTGCGCTGTTACATGGCGAGTCTTCAAAGCGGCGAGCTCCCTAACCCAAAGGTAAATGTATATCGAAATTGAGTTTCTTTCTATTCACGCAGAATTGTGACCTTACCTAATGAAGTAGTACAATTTTTATACCCTTGTCGTCGACTACAGTTATAGAAATAGTTCCAGAGACCTACTAATGTTTTTGTCAATATGTATTGAGTATAACCATAACTGAATTTATCGATTTATTTATTTTTGTATTGAGAATTTATAAGTTGCATTCTGACCGATGTTACGAATCGAATATATGATATGGTCGGCAGCGTGAGTGTAGCACCCCTGGTGTTGCATACGTCCATAGGCCACTTTCCATCAGGTGGGCCGTGTGCTTGTCTGCCAACTAAGTGGTATAAAAAAAAACAACAAAAAAAACGAACTGTTATATTTTGCTGCAAACCTTACATATTGCGCAATTCACCACATTTTTATATGTAATGACTGTTTAAAAAATTTTCCGTAGGTAATTTATCACTTGTTATAAGATAGGAGAGGGGTGTTGAAATTGTCAAGTGATTTGAGTCATGGAGGTGACAGAGAAAGGAAATTTGTTGGTTTAGCCATCAAATTGACAGTTCCGTTGACCGGGGAATGGGTTGGAATCTGTTACGCTACGACCCATGTCACTGGACGTCATAATAGCCTCGACATGCGAATAATAAAAATTGCTCACAATTTTGTACAGAAATGGGCCTGATTAACGATACGTCAATATCCTATAGGTAACAAAAATAAATCTTTAGGCTTTTATAACGTCCCAACATTATGTAACTCAATAACATAATCACATCACATAGAGGAAAATAGGTACATGAAAAGATTTTGTACTTTAATCCATAGATTGGTACAAATAGGTATATCGCAACAATCTTGCTCTTGCACCAGTCTAGCTCGGAACTTAACGTTAAGGCATCTTCACTAATTGGTCAATCTGTACATGTTAGTTACGTACACCTAGTTGGGCTTAGTGGTGACGTCATTATATAGTGGTAAATTACATTGGACAGATTGTATATTATGTACCTACAAGGAATACATAATCTTGATAGTTCAACGTGCCGTTCAATTTCCAGATTGTAATGCATCTGAAATACATTTATATTATTAGTTGTGGGGTTTAAGTAACGACAGCCAATAAATTAGGATGTCACTTTTTTATATAAGACTGCCAATCAGCCATAATGTGTAAGGAGATTGGTAACACAGGAAAATTATATTTGTCGTAGTCCTTGCTAACACACGTATCACGCGGCACGAAGACCACTTTGAACAAGCTGGGGGTGTTCACTGTCTCGTCATTCCACGCGTTCATCTGCGCCCGTTCACCTTCGCTGCTGAACAACTTGCTGGCAGGCCGCGGTGCAACCAAGCGCCGGGCACCCAACTTGTCACGCTCAAATTCTGGCTCCAGCAGACGTTCTATGCAGGTAAAGCACATTTTGTTTCTAAATATTTGAATGACGTCATAATAAAATAGCTCTCACGTGACTTTATTTTATGAGACTTGCGCCTTTGCAAGAAGAGGATAATTGCTAGGCTTAATGTATGAATTAGTTACTCTAGTTAGATAAAACAGGTGGAAGCGACTATTCAAATATCTTTGTTAAAAGGAAAAAATTCTTTGTAGCTTATATTTTGCTCACACATTTAAAACGTAACAATTATTTAAATGAGTTTTTCTATTTAATATAGGTAGGTACGTAGTGATTATAAACATGTCTAGTACCTGCCTTTATTTATACACAGGTACATAAATAACGTTATATGCCAAAATACCGTTCCATTCTAAAGTTGTAAAAAGCAATTGTTCTTCTAAACATGATCGTAGGTAATAAAAGTAAGCGCTTTTGCAGATGACAGCTGACGCGTTTGAAATTGCGCAGCGGTGGCTCAGGTTTATACAATCTCACATGAATACCAAATATACCCTTGTAATTATTTTACCACTTTACTGGTGCATGTGACTTTGCGGCCTGTTAACTTATGTAAAATTGGTGATTGTTATCATTAAGCTGTCGCTAGTAAACATTAGATAGTTTAATTACTTTTTTGATACTAAACCTTTAGTAGGTACTTTTGTAATGGTCTATACAGTGATTTTTGACTTTGACTGTTATCTTTAATCTAATTCATATACTAATGTTATAGTCGTTTCGGATAAAAAGAGAATAAAAAGTATTTTTTTTATAATATATGGTGATATACACAACTATCACCCGGAAAGAAAGACAGGAAGATAGGAAAATGCGTAACTGCATGACTGCAGGACATAAAATCGGTAAAATATGCTTCAACTTATAATACAAAACTAAATTAGTAATAAAAAGAATTGTAACGGTAACACTATCAAACCTGCCCATGTATATACAGGTCAAGCTGAAACAAAACATGTACAAACAACGTTATTATGTAAATATTTCAAATTATCTTTTCGTGTAATCGCCGGTGCGTAATCTGTAGAAAATGATTTCCCGTGGGATACGCATTGTGTCGTATACTTATGATTTTAGATCTTAAAAGTGGATTGAAAATATTGTTACAGTCTGCTCATCGTAGATTTTTGTTCGTCTCAATGTATAATTAAGTATAGCTAACATTGTTATTTAATTTTGAATGCCTCACTTGAACAAAAATTATTTCTGATGGATGAAAATGGCGTTGAGACAGGTATGACGTCAGATAATGAAATTTCATTACCTGTTGTAAAGTCAGAAGATAGTACTGTCGTGCAATTTGTAGATCATAATGATCGGTAAATAAAAATATGGGTGGATTCTTCAAGTCAATGGCCAGGTCGGGTAAATATTGGTATGATATTTAAATTTTATTGGCGCAAAAATTAGCCACAGCAACAGCGCTCTCCGTTGCTCAACTTGAGTTTGCAGGTAGTTTAAAGGCTTCCAAGTTGCCCACTGGAGATGGAGGAAAGATGTAGAGATATTCAAGGCAAACAGCTGAGTATTCAATAAAGGTTGTTTTTTTTTTCCAAATCATGAAGTGGACGCCATTACGTTCCGTGTGAAGCATTATGTTTCACTATAGTACAAACGACAACTGAATAACATGCATGAATAGTTACATCAATACCAACAATTCTTTTTCTCCAAGTCACAAACAAATTGTATCTGACACTAAGATAAGAATATGCCTCTTTTAAGCTCGTTCTGTACATAGACAAATAACAAAACAAAGCTTTCGTATAGGAAATGTCGATGTGGCGTGCCCCTTAATCCTCAACGGACTCGAAATACAGAACGACACGAAAAAGGACTATTACGTACTCGGCGCTCGGTAGTCGCTACACGCATTATACTTAGTATTTATGTAATTAGTACTACAATGAAATATTGCTCGAAGAAAGAATAAATGTTCCAACAGTATTCTTGTCAAACAGATACGGTATGATGAAAGGAACATTTCGCGGTAAAAATACATTCAATAAAATTAGACTGTCTCCTACCTCATTACCTTTTGTCAGTCTTTGTAAATTATAGAAATAGATGGATGTAATTTCTTTGTAGTGACATTTTAAAAAGGTTCCTATTTACATAATTTTATTCAAAAAAGTAATGACTTTTGTATGTATATATGTGATTAGTGAGTAGCAACATTAGGTAATCAATCGTGACAGCTTTCACATTCTATAATATTTGAGCTTCTATTGTTCAAATGATGTCTAGTTAATTGAGTTATTTTATCCTAAAATAGTTTAATTGGATTAGGTACTAACTAACTATGCACCTATCAAAACAAAACTCTTATTGGTCCAACCTATCCCGTCGAAGCTATTTGAATAGAAGTGTCGGCACGAATGAACAGAGAACGAAGCTCTCTCCGCAACCTACTTCGCTATAATTTAATTTGTGATAGGGATTTGGTTCCAAGTATTCAATCGGTGAGTCATGTTGTTTGTTCCGGGTAAAGCATAGACTAATGAATATTGCTTTGGATTACGTTTTTTGCCGTCAATAATTATTATACAGAGAGAAAGGAACTCTTTCAATATGGCTTTTTATTAATTGAAATATCGAACCATTATGAATACAAAAGAAGCAACAACAACCTCTTTTGAGACGAATTATTTTTACTGCTTCGGCGAAGGTAAAGTTTTTTGCGATTAATAAACCGAATGAAAATTAATGGATTCCGTCTGCTATCAAACTTCTTTCGATCTTTTCTGCAGCAGTCGGATTTTTTTTAAAGTTTACAATTCATTTCATTTAACCTTTTCATTGTAAAGAGTTGCTTAGCGGGATCATCATTATAAATATTCTTAAATAATTTCTTTATTATTAATCAGCAAATGGTTCTCGTACTGGTAAACAGTAACCATGGCCTATGACCATATGAATAAATTATGAAATAGTCATTCAATAGTGACCTTAAAATAACAACAATGACGCTTTGAATTAAAACTAGATGTCCCTCCAGGATGGTGAGGCGGCTGTGCGCGTGTCTCTGCCGGAGGGCACGACCGCCACAGTCGGGGTTCGTGAAGGTATGTCTGTCGACGAGTTCCTCGCTGCTGCGTGTGCTCGCCGCTCACTAAATGCCATCGAACACTTCGTTAGAGTGAAGAAAAGGCGTGATATGGAAGACCACAATTATTTCGTTCCACATCGTAGTGACCTCATCGAGACATATGTGAGTATATATAACGCATAATAATATAATGTTGATTATGGCATGACAGTAATAAGAATGTTCACACTGTAAAGCAATAATTTTCGTGAGCTTAATATTTTTTTAAAGAAATTACTAATATTCCCTCTAACCTCTTCAGCTAAGCTAAATTGCTTGTGTTAGGAGTGAGTTCACGTCGTTAGTGTAATAGCCAGGGTTCGAACCCGGGACCTCTCGATCGTAAGGCCTCCTTAACTAATAAAGGTATCGACGCCTCTATTCAAATGTCATCAATCAGTGTAAACGGTTAAATTGTAAAATACATAATAATTTGTAACTTAATAAAAAGTCATTCAAAAAACCGTCAAAGAAAAGTATTTTAGAACGTTTTCGTTACTCCAAATCTTCTACTAAACTTTTTATGGTACGCAACAATTTCGGCTTTATTTACAACACAAAACACCCAAATTGTATGCTGATAACGCTAATGTACACATACAAACGCTACAGAATGTTAAGATTTACAACGTAATTAGCAGCATCGCGATAGTGTTAGACCGCGGGTTTATTTTTCAAATTAAATATTCCTAACACAGTTATGGACCTGAAAATAAAAATATAAATGTTTTGTGACCGAGGTTGACGTGAGTAGGGTCTGACAGGGCCTATTCCGTCACAGGCTTTGTGAGACACAGCGTGGAGAGGTTATCAAAAAGTTATATTACTGTTACTTTTGGATCAACGAATACAGAATGCATATGAGAAAGTTAAATCCCATTTTGACTGTTGTTTGAACGAATGTATTACATTTGCTGCAAGATCTTAATCCTTTGAGTGAAAAGTGGAACAGAGCGCCGAATGCGTAGAGACAGGTATTATTACACACATTAAACTTTACAGAACTTTCTGGCTGTATGACTTGTATCTGTGTGCCTCTCGTATACTTAACAAGGAATTATGGTAATGTACTCGAAATTGTAGAAACATGAATAGCGCCTTAAACATAATGGTAAACTTGTGCAATTTACATTTAATTAATAATACTTCGTTGTCCAAGTACTTCTTTATGGCAGTGGTCACAATTTGATGTGTGATGTTGTGTAGATAAACCTTGATTATCTGTAACAAGGCCCATAATGTGTCTAGTGGAAGTCACATGGTATCTGCTAAAGTGCTTTACACTTTAGCCAGAACTGTGTGTCGACTCCAAGTGTCGACATAGCCTTGAAACTATAGTTTAGGCGCAAAAGCACCTTTTAGTTTCCACGTACACATATAAAACCCCACAAATCCTACTTACATCACCATGTAACCTTTTCTTGGCATACATTAAACAATTATGTACAGCAGTCCTCTCAATTTCACGCCTTGTAAGCTTGAGAGCAAAAATTATGTTGCAAATTTCGTTACTTGAAACGAACTTATCTTGTTTATTATACAAATTAGGAAAGCTTTTTTCTAGTATAATAAGGAAACCATTCTTTTCCCTGCACAACAGTATCGCTGAATTAAATACTTTTACGTGAATAGATTATAATAAGAAGGTACGATCTTCATAAACAAACAATACAAATGTTGCGTAATTTTGCAAAAGTTATTAAAGCGGGGAAATGTAAATTTCCAACAATACTCGCAACTTTGAAATTATTTCCTTTATTCTTATATAAACTATGCTTCTGTATAGACTACAAAGTTGATTTGTTCTCACAAAGTACAAATAAATCCGTAAGAATTCATTACGTTTCGGTACCCATAAGTCTGTGAAAAACGGTGATCAATTTTGGGACCGCAGTCCACATGAACGAACCGAAAGCTCCGAGTTGAAAATAATAGAAACACATTTTTTTGAAACTTCTGTTCGCTTTGTTTGCGATCAGATGATGGTTCAGCTTCGGAGATATTTTATAAACTCATTACATACAGAATATTTGACCTAGTTTTTTATATCTCAGGACTCCATATCCTAAATTAAAATTGTCATATGGTCACTAAGTTGGAATTTGATGATTATATAGTTGCACACACATGAAGTTGTGGAGGTATGTGCCAAGATCCTGTACCAAGTAGAACTACAACGCACTACGTTGGAGCATATGTGGGGCTTCAGCGTCGAGGCCGAGCTCATCGAGAACGCCGAACGCCAGGATGAACTGTGCTGCTATGTGAGCCGAGTTGAAGACAAGAGCGTGGCCATGCAAAATGGTACTTTCACCGATTATCCCTCATACATATAACGCTTTTTAATTTATTTCACCGAAAATGCTTTATCCTAATATAATAATATTATAAACTCACGTCCATATTCCCGAAGGGGTAGGGAGAGGTGCTAGCACCCACATTTCGCCAGTTTATGTGTAGGTCCCAATGTAATAGCTGGCGAGCCTATTGGGATCAGAATACTACTATTAGGATCAAAAGTAGATTTTACAAAATTATTGCAATTGCGAACAAAATTGTTTATATTACAAAATTGTATGTACGTGCATAACAAAATGCACGTACATACCATAAAACCAAAGACATAAAAGCTATATTTTTGTGGTCAGCTATTAGATATTATGTTTCTTTTCATACAAAAAAGCATCTACATTTATAACATTAAGACATTTCAAGTTTTATGTAATTACATTTTTATTAAAGACCTCCTATCGATTTCCCGTCGAATTAATATGCAGAATTGGAACTCCGTAAGCTGAAATACAATTTTTCATTTCCATAGCATCTATATACAATTGTGATCTGAAAAATGAAAACAATTGTTCCAAGTATGGTGGTTTTCTGTGTCAGGTATAATCAAAAGCGACGAGATAATGGTGATCAACGGAGCGATCGTATCTGACCTAGATATGATGTACTTGGAGAGTGTGTTGCAAGAGGAACTCTCCCTCGTCATGATGATGAGGTATTTATACACGTCACACTGTTTATTTTTCCTTCAATATAGCCCTGTTCTATGTCCCTCTTGTATTGTGGTTGTTATTTTTACTTCGCTGTGATTAAACCGAGTCCATACTTGGATAATATTTATTTTTCGCTTCAACATCTAACAGTCGTCATCGAGATGACGGGTGTTCATTTTCCAGTCGACCTAGTTCCACGCTTTCATTAGCATAACGTAAATCAGTTCTCAGCACTATTTTATGCTGTGTTAGCGACAATATTTCTTGATTTAAACGTCGGCCATTCTCATTCAGTGAGAGTCGAAGTACCTCTGACAAACAGGAAAGCGGGCGCCTAGCACCTAATAAAACGGAAGTTAAAACGCGCAGTGCCAGGGCAGGGTGGGAAGGCTTGTTCATCGGCATTTCCCGTTCTCATACACCTGACCTTTAGGCGACAAGTTTACTGAAGCGCTCGGCGCGACCTACATAGTCGCTGGGCCTGCAGCGCCGCGCTCACGGCCTCCGAGACGCGGCCATTGTGAACGGCCGCAATTGAGCTCTCCACGTTACCGCGCGCGTCGAATAATGTTCTCCAACAAATGTCATCTCGGAACAAGCACTCGCGACACGATATTGTTATTGTTGTGAGTTGTTCTACATCACCGTCCGTACAAAGCTTATCCTATCCGGCTTTAAGCGGTAGATTCTATAGTCTTGCTAAACTTATTATGAAAATAATTAAAGCGTTACGTAACTCCCACTACACAACTACGGTACGTACATGTGTGACTTTAAAACTGACAGCCTTCAGGATTATTGACTGAAGATTATAACGCTGGTAAAGTGAAAACTAAATTAGTTCAAAATAAACACACCGAACAGGGAATCTGTATAATTAAAACAAACAACAGTTTAATAGCGGCGTTGTTGATGTTTTTCCATCGGCTGTCAGAAAAAGCAAAGCATTTTCGTTCCGTTCCATTATCGCGTCTACGCTTGAAACGACAGATTTGCAGAGGGATATTTTTTTTTCGTCAACGTTTTATTCCAAACTTTCGCGCTCTTACGCGTCCTTGAATAAACGGATCTGACGTCTGGACTGTAAATTATGTGTTTAGGCGATTTCGGTACGTGTGTTGGATACGTACCATGGATATTTTTGTTTAGTAGTTTATTATACACAGGTCATCTCGCACGGAACCACCTGAGCTAACGGGCATGATGCGCGCGGCCACAGACGATATAATCGATTCCCTCGTGTGTCCACCGCCGCCCAGTGAGCCGCCTGTCATCTCCGACGACATGATATCCGGCCTCATCGTACCAGCACCGGCCTGGAGTAAGTACATTTTAATACCAAACCACTTTATTTCAACAAACCTTGCTGACTTCTACCAAATATAGGTATATATACATGTACATAAATATATATACTCGTACTACTGTTAAGCCTGCTGTACAAAAATTATAGTAGAGAAGTTGCGAGTGAGATTAAGTATATAATATATGTATCTAACTAGGTTCACACATTTAAATTATGATTTTCGTATAAAGTAGGTATTTGAAGTTTGTAAATAAAACTATCCTTTATGTTAGCGACAAAGCTTTTTATCCGGAAATAGTTTGAAATGCCGTGGGGATCGAAAGCCCTCTGACATACCAATTTTCACGCGAGTGACTGGTTCTAAAAGCACCTCTACCTGATACCATCCATCTATAGAAATACGTTATGTTAAAGTTACAGGAATAAACGTAATCCCTATTGTACTTAAAATCCATACACAATAGGCATCGATAATACTAGATAGGTATTATATATTGTATACTGAAAAGCAACTATTCGGATTTTATGAAAATTCAGGGTGGCTTGGAAACGATGCCAAGTATTACATAAAAGGGAATCTTGAAGATATGCTTGTTAAGCGCTATCTGTACCTACTACAAAAGTAAATATCCGCTTGAATTGATTTATTTATATGTATCAACGTAAATCTTGCTTTATAAAGACAAGTTTTATATGTTCATGTTATATAGGTTTACTTAGATTTATATATTCATGTTATATAGGTATTCCTAGATTTTGATTACGAAATTCAGTAATTTTTAAGTACTATGATGTATTTATAATGAAGAGACAGATAGAAACAAGGGATATTTGCTCAATTTGATTTATTTGAATATAAATGTCCGGTATTTAAGGTGTTGTTTGTGGGTCATAATAAGATCTTTAGCGTTCACACCAACTTCACCTACAGCTCTATAGAAGAATGAGCCTCTGGGGCTGACTTTCCACTCGAGTTTAGGACATCAGAGGGTAGTCACTTCAATAAAACTCTATAAAGTCACATCAAACGAAGAAGAAGTTTACGGGCCCTGGGTTTCAAGCTGAAAACTTCGGATGCAACCAGGAACAATGATATTTATGTTCTAATAAATTTAAAAAAACTGACATAACTATATGATGCCATTATATACCTTTGTTAATGTAATTCAATACCGCAAAGTTGTCATCATGACGTAGCTATGTGCTACAAGGAAGGATAGGGTCGTATACATACATGCTAAAAACGTTTCCAAAATAATCTGCCCAGTCATTGGAGGCGGTAATGAGATTAAGAGGGAGTTATGAAAGTAATGATGAATGTTCATGCTTTGTGTATAATATTCGTAAGTCTAAACATATGAACTTTACTTCTTATAAACGTTATATGACTATTTACTTATTGTGTGACTATAGTAAAATAAATAACCTTCCCAGTCCTTTGTAAATGAAAGATATTCGAATTCACATAATGAACGTTAAATTTGTTCGCTGTGATTGTGTGCTATTAACTTAGTAAAATAATGGATCGGTGCTCACCATGGCCTTGATTGTAGTATATTTGATAAAGTTACATAGACTACGAAACAAAAGAAAATATGTCTAAGCAGCAGAATATTTTAGTGATACAATAAACAGCTGCCTCAATGGATCATAAGAATAAGTTTGCACATTGTTGCGTGCCATTGTGAGAACTAGAGTCCGATTTCCGATACGACTGAAATGTTATTGAGTTATTCTGTAAGGTAATTCTTAGTATCTACGCTGTTGCGATGCTATTCGACAGGTGGAGGTATCGTATTGTATCTGTTGTATATGTCTGTGTATTTGTCTTATGCAACGACGGGTCGGCACTTCGGCAGGATGTTAATGCCACAATAGCCATGGTGTGTTTTTCGTCGGATAATAATATCACTCAAGTCTGAGTAAAAATATATAAGACCACTGTTATGCAGCGCCACTTTTGCTTACTTTTCACTGCGAGGCCTAAACCTCAAGTTGTTCACAGATTACCATAATTTTGCGTCAACTGAGCTAGGAACCCATAGGAGCTATGTCTGTAGCAATTGGCACCTTTTAAAGTTGAAAGTTGTAGCAACTAAAGTTACTTATTCTGCAAAGCGCCTAAACCTCTAAATTCAAATCCCCTAACCTTCGACCTTTTCAAAGCTTCACAAAGTAATCAATGTAAAAAAAACTGTTCTGGTCATACTGTAAATTATATTCAAAGAAAGTACCTCCTCGCCGTGTTCAAAAAAGGAGCAAATTGAACAATATATTTTTTAACAAGAGAGAGCTTTATTGTAGCGGTCATTATTTAAAGCTACCGATCCGAAATTTGTTACTCTGTGTAAGGGTCTGCAGTTATTTATTTCACCGCTCGTGTTCCAGTTATACGAGACGAGAGGCAATTATGACGACATATTGACTCGACGTGTAGTTGTTGTTTGTTTTATGACAGCTATATAGGAGAGAAGTATCGAGTGCGGCTTGATGCGGCCCGGCTCCGGCTCCGACGCGGGTGGTGGAAACAATAGCAGCACCCCCCACCGCAAACAGATTATTTATTACGACATTCGTCCCTAATGAAACTGCTGGTGTATCAGTCGAATTGATACAAACTTTAATTAAAATGTATAATTTGAGAAGTGAGAATTTGCTTTATGACACAGTTTATTACAATTATTTTTTAAGTTTGATACTGTTTCATATTTTGTAAATGTACCAAACTTACAGATAGAAATTAATTAGGACCAGTTATGCATACATACATAATAATATATTCATGCTCTATTTCCTCTGTGGACGCGGGATAGGTAGAGAAAAAAATCCCATCTGTATTTCATCGTTAGAGTATGAAAGATAAAAAATATTTCATAATGATGAATCGTGAGGTTTGGTTTTAATGTTGTGCTAATTCCGTAACAAAAATAACAGCAGCTTAGATAAGCGGTGACCCCACCTAGGGCTATTTGCTTGTGCTCGATGTTGACATAGCGCGCCCAAAAACTCATTGTGTCACTCTTGACATGAAGCGGCGTTTACATGAAACTTTCATCGCGAACATTGTAATTTCCTCTCGTGTTATTGAAGACTGAAAGTCTCTTTTGAAATCCGCCATATTGAACATTTTGATTTCACATTTCTTAATCTTTGCGTATTAAAAAAGGATTTGTGGATATGATGAATGGAGACGGCTAAATGATCGTTAGTATTTTATTGACATGTAAGATGCGCGAGTGTGTGCCGAAGTATTTTTACGTTCGACAATATCAGCCGGCTTTGAATTTCAAATACAAAAGAGACAAAGAAACGTAATATGGCAAACGGTTATAAGTAAAAAGTAAGGGTGGAAATACGTTTGTATTAGGGACTGAGAGACCTTAAAATTTTGTTTTGGACGCGTATAGAATTGACTCATTTTGTATAGGTACAATAAATTAGACAAAATATTTACAATGGCAATAATAATCATCAGTTTGTTCGTCAAACAAGCTATGCTTAGTACAGGTCTAGATAGCGCTGTATATTATAGTTAGTACGTAGTACGTTCCCCTACGCAATACTAATACCTATATACAGTCAGCATCAGATCAAGCTTGACTATCAAAGTCTGAAATTGATCTTAATACATTTTTTATGTGCGATAAATTCCCACGGTTACCTCCTCTCACCGGAGCCGGTAGAAGAGGTTATGTCAGAATTGATCCGACTAAAACGCACGCCGTCTGAGGGTCATAGATTGCCGGAGGTCCAGTTGCCGGAGGCATATCCCTCGCATCCCGGCCAACCCAGGCCTTCGAGATGGCCCTCTTTGAGTGTGGGGACAATGATCTTAATACCGGGGTAATAAGAGCAAGTCAAACTGTTTTATTTATTAAAATTGTATTATCATCATGTGTACCAAATGCCGAGTATTAATATCATTTTGAGTACTTGACTAGTCAAGATCAATCAGGCGCTGACTGTACTCAAAGCTAATAAATCCTTATAACTGTCTAAGAAGTAAACTTCGTTAATCTATCGCTATTACATATATCATTGTTATTATAATTCATAAGACAGGTATGTGATTGTCTAACACGACACGAGATTAATGAATTGCCTTCATTTGTTTTTAACCCCCGACGCAAAAACGATGGGGTGTTATAAGTTTGACGTGTCTGTGTGTGTGTGTGCGTATGTGTGTTTTTGGGTAATGAGAATTGTCTTTATTGCTTTATATGAATGTTATTGAATGATATCACAGGTAAGGAGTTGTACAGTCCTGATGCAGACGGCCACGGTGGTGACTCGGTGAACTCTGGTCCACCCAAAGTCAGCTCTAGAACCAATTCCTTCGAGATTGAAAATCTACTCAAGGTATTTTACAATATAAAAAAATACATTACCACGCTCATCACATGCACGCCTCCGCGACTTAATCCCCGATTCAATTATCTATCTCTCCGAGAATATTCCCATTTTATTTCGTTAGCGTACCCGCATGGTAATGTCTCTCTCGAAAATAATAATAATAATAATCGTCTCTGGAGATTCAGTCAGCGTCCCCTATTATATCCCTTCCTCTACCTTTAGGAATTATCTATATCTAACGATTATCTTGCTGTAGCTGTTTTCGAATATAATACACGTAATCCTTCAAATACAGTTACCTCCTAATTGGATTCTTGTAACATGACTCTCTCTATACGTGCTACTAACATAATCTTCATTTCTTGTTACTTAATTATTAATTACAGCCATAAATAAACGTTTTATTTATTAATAAACGTTTCACTTCGCATAAAATTAAATCAATTGTTGACACGACAGATGATCATGTTTATTTGGTCCGTCTTCACTAAAATAACAAAATTTAACTTTGGCAAACAGATAATATCATTAGGTTGCCATTTATAAACGTAATGTAGGGGTCGTATGTGTATAATTACGTGCAAATACGTTAAGCGGGTAGAGCTGTTTTCTAACACGGGCTGGTAACAAATTACTTACAGATTACCATTTTTATACAACCTCGTCCTGCATATGCTTACAATGTTTAAATAAAGGCTTAACATTTTGAAGAATAAATATTAAAAAGTCCGTAATGACTCTGCTGTCATTTAGGGTCATTATTAGACCCCGAATAAGTATACCACAAAGAAGAAAATACCAAGTCTAGCCGTTGATGAATTGAGTTATTATATAATGCCAAATGTGATGTACCAGAGCGCGGAGCAGGTGACCGGTTGGTGCCGCTCGCCGGCAGAGACGCGGCGCGGCAGCCCCACCGGTAGCGTGGCCAGCGCTGCCGCCGGCACTCCCTCCCGACATCTTTCTGACGCAGACAAGCTTAAGAAGGTGCTTCTTGAGTTGGTGGACACCGAACGCGCTTACGTTAAGGTAAGTTTCTGTTAAATCACTTTCACTACCCTTTCATATATTTGTTGCGTTTCAGATTTAAACTAACACATACGTTATGTATAGCTTATCCTGATGTGCCATACAGGACACTTGTTGTACTTTTAGCAATGGAAGTAACAACGTCCTTAGTGATCATCATGGCGAAGACTATGCTTTCACCTACACTTGGGTTTTGGGTCACTCTGCCTCTCCGCATAGTCCCACTTATCATTTCTCAGCTTATAAGAGGTACATAAGCTGAGAAATGATAAGTTGGAGTAAAGAAAGTTATCAATGTGCGCACATTATATGGGTGTGCATGTATGGTTCAATATTTTTAATGTGAATGTTGTACGCACGTTACTCTATTACTGTTTGTACATATCGAAATAATAGATAGATATCGAAATAATAATAGATCAGATAATAGAAGTTTGTGCCGCACACAAAAAATAATAACACGAATTACGCGCACGAGTCACGCTATGATATAAACATCCATTACAATACTCTAAGTCAAAGTTAGTAGTTAACTTGGTAACAAAGCGACAACTAGTTGTCTATAGATGTATTAAGCAACTAGTTGAGAACACATTCGCAGCTACGAAGTTACCTCCAACTCAAACTGGAATAACTTGAGCTGCGGGTAGTTTGCTCCCGAACTGAATAAACGACTTTTATGTTTTCCGAATCTAATTACTTTTTCACCAGCCCATCTTGCAATTCAGATAATACAGTGAAAGGTAAAGTAATGGTTGAAAGTTGTCTCCTTTCATTTAATAAATATTCATCAAGATGAAAACTTTTGATTGATTTATAAAATGTATTTAAAACTTTATAAGGCTGATCGCACATCTTTCACTGTCTAACTACCAAAAGGAGTTATTTTCGAATTTAAAGCTATCTTAGACGTACTCATAAATAATTTTAGCTCTTGAGGTGTTCATGAATAAGGAAAAGGTTAATTACTATGAAATTTGGGCAGTAAAATTTCTTTATGATGTACCTACTTCAAATATAATGATTTCATCTTTTATTATAATCTTGTTGGATGAATAAATTGGTATTATAAATAAATACCTAATATAATTGGATAAATTCCTAGACAAGGACAGGTGCGCGAAACATATTAAGGAATGTTATTACTTACAGAATCTCAACAACTTACTAGAGAACTACCTGGAGCCGTTGAAGAAAGAAACTTTTTTATCAAACGCCGAGATCAATGCTTTGTTCGGAAACATTCAAGAGATAGTAACTTTCCAAAGACAATTCTTACAAAACTTAGAGGAAGCGCTAGAGGCTGAACCTAACTTCCATCACTTTGAATTTTCCAATCAGTTCAAGGTACAGTCTAAGCTTGTATTAATCTTATAAAATCTTTTTATATCCTGACATTGAAATATATTATAACGATGTTTTAATTTTTCAGAATGTGCTCTTCGCAGTTGGAAACGCTTTCCTATATTATGTTAATCATTTTAAATTATATAGCTCGTTCTGTGCTAGTCATAGCAAAGCGCAAAAAGTACTACATCCAAGTAAGATTTTTGAACATTGATATATTATTGAGCACCGTGACTAAGTAGTAGCCGAGTAGGTTAATACAATCCAAGATGATTTCAGTCTGTGGTGGGCATTTGTTAGTTGGCGCCTTAAAAAATTCGATAACCTTTGATTTGGCCAGTGGGTCTTAGAGGTCAATTGTAGTCACTTCATAGAAAATATTAAAGTTCAGGCGTTTCATAGTTAGACAAAACGCCAATCCCAACTGGGTTAGAAAATGAAGCTGTAAAATTTTATAGAAATTTTATTTTAATATTTTTTATTGTAATATAACTATTATTATATTTTGTAGATGAAGGCAATCAAGCGTTGCAAGAATTTCTTGCGGCCAGGAATCCAAAACAACAACATTCATCCACTTTAGAATCGTACTTAATAAAACCTATTCAGCGAATTTTAAAATATCCATTGTTACTGCAGCAATTGAGAAATTTGACTGATGTTAATTCTGAAGAGCACCTTCATTTAGTGGGTAAGGAGCTTTGTCGTTAAGGATATCTTAAACAGCAATTATTTATCATTATAATATAATTAAATCATTATAATTTAATTTTTTTGCAGAGGCTCTAAAAGGTATGGAGAAAGTTGCTGAGCACATCAATGAAATGCAACGAATACATGAAGAATATGGTGCTATATTTGACCACTTGTTTAGACAACATCAAAAGTCTTGCAAACAACCTATAGATTTAAGTCCTGGTCTGTACTTCACTAATTATGTTAATGTCGTCACGAATGTTTTCAACGACTTCATTTTCACTAAACATAAATTCTCTTTCAGGTGATTTGTTATACTACGGAGGTGTAGAATGGTTAAACATTTCTGACTTTTTAGGAAAAATAAAAAAGGGATTGGAATTGCACGCTATGTGCTTTGTATTTAAATCAGCCGTTGTCTTCCTTTGTAAAGAGAGACTGAGACAGAAGAAGAAATTAATGGTACGTTACAAAAATATACCACTTAATCTAAAAAAAGGATAAATATTCTGTAAGGAATTAATCTAATTTGAAGATTTCGATAAATATTTGTTTATTTGAAAATAAATTAAAGTCACAATGTAGTTCTGTTACATGATTGTGGAAATTTCAGTTCCATTCCAAATCGAGTTAATGCGTACAGACAAAGCTGAAAAAAGCTTGTTAAAACATACCAACTTACAATTCTAGGGAGTTTCATCAAAGAACAATTCCAACGAGGTGGAGATCATCCGGTATCAAGTATTAATTCCGGTGACGGAGGTACAAGTCCGTGCGTCGTCCGCCAAGGATATGGACAGTCATTTCCTTTGGGAGCTCATACATCTACGAAGTCAATTGCAACGACGATCTGAGAAAGTTTACGTACTGTCTAATAGGTCCGTAACTTATATACTATATGAAACTTAGCTCCTGTACTCAATTTATTTTTCCACGTGTGATTTCATCTTGTCTCTTTTTTGAAACTGTATGTTATAAAAAGGAGTAACAATGTTGTAATTTTATGTATGTGCATAAACTTGAAAGAAAGTTTAAATAAATGCAATTGTGAGTTAAAAAATGGCATCCTCAACCGATAAAACCGAGAGAAAGCAAAATAATGGTCTGCAAATCTATTGTACATATTTTAGATAATATAGTAAACAGCTATTTTTGTTGTGTAGTTACACATTACTACCCGGCTTTTTGTTTGGCACATCGAGAGAGAGGGTCCATCCACACAGAGAGAGAGGGTCCATCTGAGGTTGTCTCGATTTTCGAGTGATTCTTTCCAACGTGCCAAGTCAGAACATGCAATTCATGTAATTATTGTATTCGTGCAGCACGGCGGATTTCCGGAACGCGTTCCTAAAGACGATTCGACAGATTATCCGTGAGTCCGTGCGGAACATGTCACTGCCCACTACGCGGCCGGCGCCAATGCCCCCGCGCGCGCCCCATACTCTGGACCGCGACACTTCTAGGCCCAAACACCAGGTAATAGAACGTTTTGAAAATACTGACAGAAGTTTTGAAATTATACAATTTTTAAAATTAAAGCTTTAATAAATCACGAAATTTTTGAAATTAGAGTTTTTTTAATTATAGAATTTTTGAAATTAGGGTTTTTTAAATTTTGGAATGCATTATTTATAATTATGTTATGGTATGATTGAAGATATAATAACCAAGACAGAGAAAGGGATAAGTAAATGGTGCGGACATAAAGAGAGGTTGAACGAAACTTACTAGTAATAAAAAAAAACTTATCTGTGCAGGTGCAAGTAATGCAAGGATCGCAAACACTTGGTAAAACTAAGAAACCTAAGACATCGGGACAGCGACTCTCAGCTGGAAACATCGAGGTACTCTATTCGTTCCTTTAATCTCATAGAACTCTGTAATGTCTTGAAAAATGTATCTTCTTATTTGATGACTCTTTCGATTGATGCTATAATATACAGGATATCAGTGGTGAAGAATGTAATGTTTTCAAAAGGAAGCCGGTGGAAAATACTTACTCGATCTAGTTTATCATGCTCCATTTGACCTATCGGGAAGCCGGCAGGAATCAGGTTATAGGGAGCCCTCGCCACTGCTGGATATTATTTCTTCTGATATTAGCCGGTTTGATTAACCGAGTGTGACAAATGAATTTTCGTAAATCTATTAATACAGTTACTTTTTAAAAATACAATACCTAATATTCGCTTAGCTTAAAATTTACCATCTCTAATAGTTTTCGTACGGGTGCGTTTCAAAAATCCTACACTGTATATATCAATACCTACAAGAAACTAATCACTTAAGTACTGATTTTATTAACGCTTTTCAATGTGCTTGTTATATGTTATAGGTTGGAGAACTGTCTCGAGAAAACTCGCAAGATGCAGAGGAGCCACCACAGGAGCCAATACATACTGAGCCAGTCTTCAGGCACCGCAGTAAAACTATCAGTGACACTACCGGTTAGTGTTATATTACATATATCCTCTGTAAAACCATGTACGAACTGTACATGTTTTATATAGGTATCTATATTATATAATGCTTTGTAACAGATGCAAAATCAAAAACAAAAAGATATCAAAATCGGTTGAGCATATCTATCTACTTCAAAATCGAATTGCAAGATTATAAACATAATTACATACATACATTGTAAATTAAATAAAAGCTCGTAAAATCTTTTACTCTGTATATACAATATCAGCAATAATTACCCTCGAAAATTAAAAGACTAACTAATGTTTAACAAAGTAACCACCTGTTTGAAACTTGGTTCCACCCTGAGAAGAGTCTGTAATGGTGACCCTCTTTCCTGAGATTTTGCTTTTAGCTTACCATCAGGCGAGGTGAAGTCAAGTTGGCATGTCCTAGATAAAAAAAACTTAGCGGGCTCTTATGGGGTCTACTTAAAAACATTTAATAAAATTTAATGTAATAACAGTGGTTTTTTAGCAGTATAGTCATTTTCATGCGCTTATTTTTCATCTAAATATTCTTGAACTTTATAGTTACATTTTTAGTGAAGTTTTAGTATTAGTTACGTTTCCTTTACCAAGTACTATAGAACCTCATTATTTAAACAGTTTCTATTACTTTAGCTAATAAAAGAAAGACAAGATTAATTTGAACAAAGCATCTCACGCGGTATAGACATAATAAGGAATTGAAATCAGGTATTTGTAACTAGAAAATTTCTCAAATAGTCATAATAGTTTTCATTCTTTTGTGTGGAAACTGGTGTACTCTACCGAAGGTACGATTATTATTCATCTATTGAAATTAATGCAAGTCCCTAAATGTGTTATTACAGAACAAACCTACTGAAATGGTTCAACAATTTTTCCTGGTCTGATATTATATTATAATAGATATTTAAATATTAGGAAATTATCAGTTAGTAGTTAGAATTTAGAGTTTTTGATATATTTTATTTGTAAAGATAATAACTAACCTTCCACGCTTTTACTAAACCATTGTCCTAAATATCACAACCGCTGTTTGCTTTAAAACTCAAAATGTTTACGTAAGTCAATATTTCGACGCACTTAGAATCAATAATCAAAAATAGTAGTGCATGTTCGCGACTAACACTGGCTTGTAACACTAACAGAGAGCAACGCCAAGCGCCCACCACCACCGCCCCCTCCGGAGGATAAAGTCGAGCTAGGCTCCAAGTCTGAGGGCGAGGATGAACAGCCGCCGCCTCCTGCCAAGCGAGGGTTAGGCAGAACTCCCAACCACCTCACACTCAGGTAAACATATGTATGGGTTATTAGACAACCACACACGGTACCTACACCCGCATCGGTTCAATACACACACTACGAGATAGTTTGGTTCCATCGTCTAAATTACAGTAGGTTTGCTTGTTTCTACTCATACATATGTCACCATTTATTCACCAGTGCTGCCAGATCTATTTTTGTCAAGTGGATTGATTCCAACTAGAGTAAGATAAAATCTTTTAATGTGTGTGTTAAATCTCTTTAGAATTTATTGATTTTATTTTATTTCATAAAATCCTTATCATCTGGCAACACTTTAATCACACCCGCATCTAGCTATGGAGTACGCTTAAGTAGTTCGTATATATTTCACAGCACGACTTCGACACTGAGCGCGGGCAGCACTGGTAGTCAGGCTCGACTGATCCAGTCATCGCATCAACCGACGCAGTATCAACCTACAATGGTTAAGGAACTAGGTAAGCAGGAATCGCAGTCTCTTAAATCTTCTCCAGAGAGAAAAAGCTCATCAGCACCTGAGAAGAGGATTAAGGTAATACGATCTTGTAGCGGTAGCAGCATCAATAGAGATAGGTCTCCAAATCGATCTAACCATACCTCGCCGGACCGGGATCGTGTCACCAAAGTCATCGTTTGCAAGTCTCCAAACAAGTCAAGTTTGAAGCAAACTAAAACTCTACATCGTTCACCTAGGGGAAGTTTCGACCAATCCAGATCTCCTCGGGGGTCAATAGATAAATCACGGTCTCCACAACAAAGCTTTGACGGATCTCGCTCGCCTCGTGGTAGTATCATGAAGTCGCGAGAAAATAGTATTGACCGTTCACGATCACCGAAACCTGCTCCAAAAAAAGGTATCATGAGAACTCCTCAGGCTAGTTTCGACAAGTCACCTTGTAAGTCGCCAAATTTAAGTAGACGTTCTTCTAAATCAAGCGGCGAGAAACTAGCAAGGTTGGGGACAAATTCTTTAGATAGAATGACTCACTACTCCCAACTAGCAAAAGCAGAAGACAAAGCCATAAAAATGGGAATTGTTGTGTCAAAATCAACTGAATCTATTGCTAAGGCAATTGAACATCCAACATGTGTTCAATGTTACCTTTCTGGCAAAAAGCAAAGTAAAACTTCCTAGCATAAGGGGAAGGGCAAGTCCCCTAAATCTCGTCGTAAATCTATGACAACTCAAGCGATTTATGCTTCGTCTGACCGAAGTAGTATTGAAACTTTGGATGATACACCGGTTCAAGATCGTCCTCACTGCAGTTCTGCACGACACTATGACAGAAACGATATGTATCAAATACATGTTTAAAACAACATCAATTTATCAATAATCAATTTCGAAAGATGACAAACAAATGCGTGACAGTTGTAACCTTGCGTGGACTTGAAATACCATCATGATAAGTAAGAATGACAAGAATGAAAATGAGAGTAATTAACACCAACTATAATATGTCACACGTATTTGTGACAATTTATTTAAACTTGTGATCTCACATGACTCAAAATAAAATTCTTATGGCAAGTTTTTGAATTTATCAGGACTTAGGATCTTGAAACGAATGATTTATATGAAATAATAAATTCATAGTCACAGGTAGATTTCAGAGTCTTAATGTAGCAATGTACCTCTATAATGTATAAGTAGACACAATAATAATCATTATTACCACCATAAATATTATAGCATACTGTGAAGTTAATCAAATCCTAATTCTAGTATAATCAAAGTGTTAAGTGTTACATAATAATGGCTGTGGTATCGTACTATTGTTAATCTTTTAATCACCTTCTTGTTAATTTAATTTGTACTGTTATATACATCCCGATAGATTTAATGTATTATTATGTAGATGGCCATGGATTTGTATCGTTACTTAAGTCTTCCATTTCGAAGTACCTAAAAATTATAATTCGTTAATTTATCTCGCATTTCTTCAGTACCTGCTCAATTTAGTGATAAATTTATCAAATTATTAAGGATATTTCACAGATTTTTCATAATTGATATTATATCCACCACTGCATGCTAAGCCTATAACCTCCTTTTTTAACATTTTCATTCATTTGAAAATATGTAGTAACTTACAAATATAGATAGTTTAATATTTCAAATATATTTGCACTACGCATCTAAATAATATTGTGGCCGATATTCAAGCTTTACCTACGAACGTATATTATGTAGCAGCATAGACTGTCGGTGTACTCAATTATTGTAGTAATACAAAAATAACTTACTGTAGTCCTGAACTTCATTTGAAACCTGAGATACGGTCAGTATCGAGGTACTTGCTTTGCGCATGAGTGTAAACGTACTAATCGTGTTTCATGTTTTTGATCCTGTAGTAAATGATTGTTAAATTATGTCAAACTATATGCATTATAAAACAATATACACATATGTAATAAATATTATGCTATACAATTTACTATTAAAATAATCAGCTAGCTATATATCCAATTATAATCTTAAACGATCAATATAGACAAATACACTTTTGTTCACGTAGAGCGTTAAATAACATTCGTAGCTGTGCACTGATGTCCTGTCAAATTAGATGATGCACACACGAGCAGGGCTTGTAATAAGTACCTATTCAATAAAATGTAAAGTAAACTTATTGAAACATAATAAATCGGTGCACTGTAGAAAATAAATATAACTGTGGATCTAAGCTTCCGCTTATATATTATGTAGATATTCTGAAAGCACTGTAATGATGCCATAGACCCAGGCCTTGAGGCTAGTTACCAGATTATTATTCTTCAATATACCTATACCTTCAGTATTCCATTATTTTTCTTCAATATACCTGTTTATTCCAATCACCAATACTATTAAGGGTTTGAAACCGTTTGTTCAATATCTACGATCCGCGCTGTCCCCGTAGCTTCCCTATACTCACCCATGATAGCGGTGTATTACAGCTTTATTCTGTATTACATTACAGTGCTGGAGATATTCATGCTCTATAGTGCTAGATTCAACTGAACTATAACAGAACCCCTGAGCGCAGAGCATACTTAAATATATGTACGAATTCTCAACTTACTGCAGACAGCAGTATCAGGTGACGTGTCACCGCAACACTGCTGATTTCTATGTATTTCAATGAAATGCCTTCCGTAACGACACTTCACACATTGGTGCGTATTTTCTTTGGAATACATAGAAATCAGTGTGGCAACGACACGTCGCCTGCTGCTGTTCTCTGCAGTCGTCTACGCAGTCGTATCTTAAGGGTTATCGATAATGTGAATGGGTCTCAAGCTCAGCGCAGGGCAGAGCAGCGCCGAGCACCGCATGAATGTTCGATGACTAGTTCCCGCTCGCGGTGGCGCCCGGCCCCCGCCCCCGCCCCGCCAACACTCGTCAAACATTCAACTCTTTGGTCGCGCGCGCACTCCCGGCGATCGGTCCGCCCTACCCGTCCAAATTCCGTCGTTCTGCCGAGAGATGATATAAAGAGTTCGGTGTTTGGTGTGTTGTAGGATCGCCGGTGTGGAAACCGCGCGACATGTCGAGCGAGGCGGGCGGGGGCGCGGGGGGAGCGGGCGCCACCACGCTGCCGCGCTCCGGCCGACCCGCGCCGCGCCACCACCCCCTGTCGGCCAGCCGCAAGTCGCTCGCGCCAGACCACCGCCACTAACACCGCCACCGCTCTACACCATCCGACTACCAATCCTTTCGTTTTTTTTAAATTGACGTAGCCGGCCGTTGATGACCGTGTCGTGAATGGGGCATGAGCTTGGAACAAATAGGTATAGTTCATTGAAGTGATGCCAGTACTTGTTAAGTTTCGAACATTGCAAAAGTTCTACATATTTTCTAAAGATTTATATATCTTTTTTGTAGTCATAATACTTATTTATTGTGTGAAACACATTTTCTTACTAACGCGTTATAATTTAAACATGGTGTAACAAAATATTTTCTTTACTGGGTAATCCAATAATACGTAATTATTATCGGGATCTCCTAAACATAGAGACCTACCTATTTGTTCCAAATTTCAGTGTTTATACAAATGCATATTTATGATGTGTAGTTATGAAACTGTTGTGATTGAAAATTATAAATGAAATGATTTCATAAAAAATATTTAGAATGATATGTATATTATAAGAATCTTCGAGATATTTTGTACACTGCCGCCACTACACCTGTCATCTTTGTCCGTCTATCGTCTACCGACCCCGCACTACTGAACCATTGGATTGTTTGACTGTTATATCTAAATTAAGTACGTGTGTAATCCTTCGGTCATTTCTAAGAGTACGAGAACTTTTAAATTTCCTTCTCAGTTTAAGCTCAAATATTACGGAACTAATAAATTTAAACTTAAAATAAAACATGTGAATTTGTTGTATGTTTTTCTTGAGTAAGCTCATATTTTATGTTAGGTGCATAATCCTGTGCCGAAAACGAATAAGACTGCGTGCGGCTCTTGTGTGAGGTATAGTGTACCTAATGACATTAAAATAATTTGACAATACCCTTAATACCAGCATTTTATGAGATCCCCAGTTTTGTAAAAAATACCGCATCCAGACTGATGTTTGAAAAATAAATCCTAACAGTTATATACTAGATTCGAAATCCTTGTTGTGATAAGATGTGCTATGTAGCAATGGATCATCCATCGCTATAGTTATGTGGTCAACAAATCAAATCAATGTTTGACTCAAATGTACTTTAATACCGTGTTGTATCAAATTATTGACTTCCACTTTGAGTCAGATTTATTATTTCAATATAATGTCAGCAGTACGAGAAAATTAATATTATATTGATAGAAAATAAGTTTTATTTATAATTTACCTACGCAACATTTACATAGGTAGAACCGTTTTATATCTACAAATTAATGACAATATCAATAGAGTCGAGGAAATAATCGAGTCACTCTTCGTACATAGTATCAAGAACATTTATACCGGATATTTGTTTTTATAAATTACTTTCCCCTTTTGAGTTAACCTTCGCTTAGACCCATGACATATGAGATGAGATGGAATATATTTAATTGTAATGTAGGTCCAGTGACGTCACAGATTGTCTATTCTCGTGATTTCCTTCTACTCTAGCTTTGTTTGAATATCCATTTGAAATGGTTTTTGGGTGCCCATTTTGTATACAACATTATGTTTGTATGGACTGCTCTGTGCCAAATTAGGTACTCTCTACACCTCCCTAAGCTTAAACTTATCGTGAAGATATTACTGAATAATAAATATATCGTGAGAGTAGTTAGCTGTAATGTATTTGCGTTTAATTTTCGTCACATTGGCAATGCAATACTCACTAACCTATAGTTCAAAATGCACTCACCCAATCGAAACGTACACTAGGTAGTTTTGATAATAATTTCTCTTCGTGATCAAATTCGAAAGTTCTATCATAGGCTAGGTGAATGATATGACATATATCCACAATTTATGTTTTATAATTGAGTGTATTATAATTATATATACTTTGATTGTTTGTTTGCTGTAAGATATTGTAAATGTGTTGACTGCAGTCACGGAAAACTGTAAACTGAATTGAATACTTTGAATCAAGAACTCGATATAATATATTTTTAGATATCAACTAAAGATCGAATGATTACCTACAAGTTTGATAACTTATCACTAAGAAGAAAGATTATAAGTGCAGCTAATAATATATTGTAGTGAGACTTTGGCGGTGATGTTAGCAAGGAATACGTTAAGTCGATAGCGCTTTGGTAGTTTCTTATCTTGGGACATATCAACGGCGCTGGGGCTCACTCGTTCAGCTTATTGGTTTTCCTGTGACTTTGGAAATATTTATTAAGTAATTACAGTTACCTGAATATCTAAACGCTATATGTATGTATTTCTGACGTTTACAGAATAACTGTGAAATATGTATATTTATTGTCACCACACAATTATATTTTCAACTTTCTATATTGTTTAAGTGTTTGTTTCGTGACTTATTGAAATAAAACCTGTTTATTAATATACATATGTTAAAATATTCGAATTTAATAATTACGAACTTATACAATCAATTTATAGATATTATTATACTAAGAAAATTATAATTAATAAAATGAATAAACAAATATGTGTGAAAAATGAAATGAAGGATGAGCTCATTAATTGCAATTGTATTTCATACTTCAATGACATTTGAAAAGTAATGTAGGGAAATGAATGAATATTTAGAAAGACTTATTGAAGTAAAATACGAAAGTAACTAATGTTATAATAGGTAATGAACTTTTTAATTTCTCGTCGTTATAGTTTGCAAACTAAGTTCATTTTATTGTCATGTTATGTCAGTCGGTGTGTAAACACAAAGAAACACGTTAGGTGCACGTGTAATCGTTGTCAAACTACTTTAGAGATTCCAGCATGGAGCCTACAGTAGGCGTACTTATGAAACACTTTTGCACTCGTACCTACTTTGCTTGTTTTTGATATCAGTATTACGAATTAGTTAAATATTTCATCGTTTATAAAGATAATTATGTTGAAGTCGTAGTACGTTTATCTTTTCTATTAAGTATGTATCTAGTTATTTCGTGTTGACTAGATTACTGTTATGTTGTATTGTCTAAATTAAAAGTGCCTTCACATGTTTTGAACAAAGCGTGCACGTTCAGTGTAAGTTTCATAAGTGAATATGTGAAAATCTTCTGAGTAGTTTTTCAATGCAAGCGAAATGGGAAATAATATTGAGTCTAGTTACCTTTAGTGGCTTCCAAAACGATTAGTCTAATTAACAAATTTATGTATTTATTGTTTACTTGAATATTTGATATGTTAAATTTTGTGACACATATGGAGATTACTTTTTATTGCTTATGAATAAATATAAAATATAAACAGTTTTTTTATTACGAGTAGTAAACCTCATTTTATTGTGCCAAAAAAATAACACTTTGGGCCCGTGTAAACCACAAACGAAAGGCGTTAACAGCATAATAAATAGCAAAAAGGAGGTAGGACACGACGGTATTTCCTTCCAATTGAGCAGTCCGACTGGGGAAGTACCACCGCCCTTATAGAATACCGCGGCCATAATAACCTTGTGTTGTGTTCCCGGCGGTGAGTAGGATAGCCATAGCTCACTAGAGAGTTTTTGTACTTTTTTTTTTACGTGCGCAAAATCCCCACGTATACCTCTCCACCGGAGCCGGTGGGAGAGGTTATGTCGGACTCGAACCGACTAAAATGCACGCCGCCTGCGGGTCGCTTTGGTTGCCGAAGGTGAGGTTGACAGGCATATCCCTCGCACCCCGGCCGACCCACAGCCATCTCTCACGATCTGGCCCTCTTCTCGGGTGTGAGGGGACTACAGAGTCCCCAACTCGTTCCCGGTAAACGGGGAGGCGCGCCAGGCGCGCTTCCGCCGCGGCCTGCTTCTGCTAGGGTGACAGGTGACTCCACCTGTCACCCCCAGGCCGGCGCTCATGGGGGCCGGAGGTCGTTCATCGATCTCCGACGCCCGAGTTGCCTTCGTACGCAGGCAGCTTGGCTTGCGATCCGTCGTCGCTCCCGCTGCCGCTCCCGCCCCGCCTCCTCCTTCACGAGCATTACTTGCTCGCAGAAGGAGGCGCCGGCCGCCCACGCATCCGCGCAGCGGACCATCGCCGCGAGGAAGGTGGAGAGCGTGAGAACCCTCACTCCCAGGGCCGCCACAAGCTCCCGCCTCGGCGTCTCCCACGCCGGACACTCGGTGAGCGTCGCGTCGCAGTGATGGCACTCGGACGTTGGCTCTTTCTCCATCCGACGCAAATACTTTCCGAAGCACCCGTGCTCGGTGATCATCTGCGTCAGACGGTACGAGAGGCTGCCGTGTGGCCTCTCTAGCCACTCCCCCATGATGGGTCTCACCGCCGCTACTACGGCGTGCCCTGAGAGTTTTTGTACTGTCAGTGGGAAGACCAAAATCTTATCCTGCTTCGTCTTTTACACTGACGGCACAGAAACTCTCTGTGCTTACAAGGTTGGCAGTGCGAGTGTGACTCATTTGGTTTTGCACACGTCCATAGGCGGTAACCACTTTCCATCAGGTGTCTCGTGTGCTTGCCTGCCACCTGAGTGGTATAAAAAAACATAACTGAAGATGCACGGCGCACCGTAATATATAGTCCAGTCAATAAAGTAGTTGTAGAGTGCGTGAGCTGAAACCTAAGCGATTTCTTCAGAAACTTATTCAGACTACTTAGAGAGTAAACATACTAAAAGTCCTGACGTCTGGGTGTCGAGCCGGAGGGGGGAGGGGGGCAAATGTCTCAATTTTAGATTTTTTGTTAATAAATCAAAAACGGTCGCTCAATGTGACCCTTTTAGACCCGCAGGATTCACGCAAGGATAATAATGACTTATCACAGGTGAGACGTTTTATTGCATCAAAAGTCTCACTAGTTTCGAAATAGTTCAGCTTATCTTCGCTAGATGGCGTGAACTATAGAGGGCGTGTCGCCACTCACTTATTTTTAAAAATAAGTTACTTTTTCAATTGCTAAATAGAGCTAATATCATTTGTGATAATATTGAAATAAAAATTAAACACTACATTATATTATGGAAACAGTAGGCCAAAGCCTCCCAAGATTGAGAGAGGCCTAGTCCAGCAGTGGACTGCGATAGGTTAATTGATTAATTGACATTACATTAATTATCCATAACATTAACGCGAATGTCCTCCACCTTTGTGCAATCGTCTTACTATCGGGGTTGCTGAAAATCTAGAAGTGGAGAAGCAATCGCTACGGAAGGAAACAGGACCTTCAATTATTCCTCTTCCCTTGGAGTGCTGTTACTTAGCGGACGTCTGTGCTAATATTTAATTAAAATTAAAAAGTTACATCACTCGAATATAGTCCGTATACATAAAACGTTAAATCATAAATTAGCAGTATCGCGTAGTGTGTTATACTTCGCATCGGTTCCGAGTTCCCGCGGCTCACGCGTCGCTGCTGGTTTACCTCATCCCCCCGTACTTCGATCTGCGAGAAAGAGAGGTACTTCATAATTTGCCTCTCGCTTACTCGGTCACTAGTCATAACTCATCGGTGCCCCACTACCAAGCAACATCCTACCAATTAAAGTGCTACGCTACAACCATCTGCTACATTTGCCGTCACTACGAGGCTACGAACTACAGCTGTTAGCTTACTCACTGCGAACAGACAAAATAAGGTAAACAATACCAGTACTATGTCCGTAAAAAGGTCGCCGCCTGTTAAAACATTATCAATACCTAACCTAACACAGCAAACTTCTATAAGCTACGGTTCTGAGCCCAAATTATCTACGCAAATGGACATGGATCGCAACGAGGGTGAACGCACGTCTCCATACTACGTATCACAGCGCAACAAAAGACCCCGAGTAGAATCTATCTCTCCCTCACAATTTCAAAACTTCAAAGAAGAAATGAAGGAGTTTATGTCATCATTAATTAGTGAGCAGAAACAGGAATTAGCTGAGATTACTAAAAATTTAAAGGATATACACCAATCTAATACAACTATTGAACAATATGTCTCCCTGTTAACCTCCCAAAATGAGGAGTTTCAAAAAAAGATTGAGTCTTTGGAGTCTCAATATAAAAAGGATCAAGAATATATAACTATATTGGAAGACAAAATAGAGGACCTACAGAGAGTTACACGGAAGACTACTGTTGAACTTAAAAATGTTCCGCGGAGTACCCCAGAGAATAAAGACAATCTAATCAACTTAGTCATGAACTTTTCTAAAACTATAAACCTTGATATTTGCCCACGGGACATTAAAGACATATTTAGACTAAAGGGAAGAAACGAAATGGATAGAAGCCCTCCGATTATCGTGGAACTCGGTTCTACTATATTAAAAACAGAACTACTGAGAAAGACTAAGGTTTTTAATGTTAAATATAAAAGTAAACTTCAGGCGAAACACCTGGGCCTCACCACGAACGAGGACACGCCTATCTACATTTCAGAACAGCTTACTGCAAAAGGAGCACGCTTGTTTTTCCTATCTCGTGACCTGGTAAAGTCTAAACAGTATAAATACTGTTGGACCTCATTTGGTAGGGTTTTTGTTCGAAAGGACGAAGCCGCAAAAATTATTTGTATTCAAAACGAAGCTACCGTGCACTCACTTTTGCAAAAATCATGACTACTTATTCTAAGTTATAATTTCATTTTTCATATTATCTCTTATTACTACAACATAGAGATACCGTGTAACAGAAATTCTTTAATATTTAAGGTTCTTAAACATGTTCTACTAGCTACTATTACACGTATATCACTTTCATTCACAACTACACGAAACCGTTTACTCTTACACACTCATATCCACACAACTATTCACAATCACCACACTACCCTATTAACAATGGGTCTGGTCTTTTACCAAACCCAATCTACTACTCACACACTTAAAGTACTTTTGAACCTACAATACCAAACCATACACAATTTTCTTTTATTTCTAAATGTAACATTTAATGTTGTGACAACTATTATGAGCAATTATTCAACATGGACAGTATCCACACTCAACAGGAATTAGACTCTTTACAAATTTCGGAATCATTTAAATGTAACATACAGGACCTTTCTAAACATGTGTCTACTAGTACTAGAAATGATCTTATTGTTATTACGCAAAACATACGGAGTATCTACAAGAACCTTGACGATCTACAAATAACACTTTCTCAACTTAATACCGAAGTTGACGTGCTGATATTGACAGAATGTAGACTAAACGCTAACAAACACTTACCATCACTAAATAACTATACATCGTATAAATCAAACAATTTACTAAATCAAAATGACGGTGTGGTAGTGTATATTAAAAATCAACATCAACCTAAAGTAACAGAACTCAGTCTTACTAATGCTACTGGACTACAAATTAAAATTGCAAATCACGTCTTTCTTGCAATATATCGTTCTCCATCTCACCTTCATGCTAACGACTTTATTGAATCCCTTAACGTACACCTCGAAAACATTTCAAAATCCAACAATATCTCAGTCTTTGGTGATATTAACATTGACCTAATTTTCACAGAAAAAGAGAAATCTCACGAACGTCGTAACCGGCTTAATTACCTTAACGTCCTATCACTACATGGTCTCTTACCAGGCCACATGTTATCCACCAGGGATGACTCCTGTCTAGACCACGCTATGCTTAAGCTTAATACAAACTCTCATACCGTTACTGTTGCCGTTCTGAACACTACAGTCACAGATCATAATCTAGTCTATGTTAAATTTTCTAATGTATATAACAAGCCCGCTGTTTGTAACCGCAAAACAGTAACAGATTATGAGAGCGCGTATAATACCCTCATAGCTACTGATGTATCCTTCCTTAATATATGTAAAGAACCGGAGACCTTTGCCAATTCATTCATAGGTGTGATCAAAGCTGCTATCTTGGCTAATACCAAAACTATAACTGTACCAAGAAGTAAAAGGATTTTAAAGCCTTGGATTAATTCTGCTGTTCTAAAATGCATAAAACTCAGAAACAGTTTGCAAACTAAGCTTAGTAGAGAACCTCACAACATAATCTTAAAAATAACATATAAGCGTTATAGAAATTTCTGTAAGAATTTAATAACTAAACACAAGAGAAATTACAACAGACAGCTAATAAATAACTCAGTAAAACAACCTGGAAAATTATGGTCAACAATAAATGAGGTAACGCAATACAAACCACCGAAATCTAAAAATGTTGAATTACTAAATATAAAATCGCTACCACTACACTCTGTTAATCATGTTAACAGATACTTTGTAAACATTGGATCTAACTTAGCTGACCTCATAGTTAAACAAACCGAAATGAAGACCCATGCATCTAACGTCACACGTGGTAGCCATTCTCATCTCACTTCGTTCGTACTACTGGAGACAGATCCTGCTGAAGTTGACAGCATACTCATGGGCCTCAACTCTGGCAGCGCACCCGGCTTGGATGGTATTACCACTGCCTTTCTAAAGCGTGCTAGAGACTTTGTAGTTCCACACATTACCATGCTAGCCAATCTTTGTTTTAGTACAGGAGTTTTTCCTTTATCTCTTAAGCGATCAATAGTAACACCTATTTACAAAGGCGGAGACAGATCCGATGTTAATAATTATAGGCCAATCTCTGTACTAACTTCAATCTCAAAAATAATAGAAAAGCTTATTAACAATAGGTTAACAAACTACCTTAATAATTACAAAATCTTATCTAATTTTCAATACGGGTTTCGAAGAGGAATATCAACTCAAGATGCAATCGTTAACGTGGTCTCTACTATAACTGAGGGAGTCGATAGGGGAAACAAATGTATTACGGTATTTCTAGACCTTAAAAAGGCCTTTGATACGGTATCGGTCTCGGTTCTTGTAAATAGGCTTGAGAGCATTGGGATCAGAGGACTCGCACTGTCGCTCTTTACGAGCTACCTCAGCGATAGAACCCAAGCTGTAAAAATAGAAAATTATATTAGTGACGAATACAGTATCAAATTTGGTGTCCCACAGGGGAGTGTCCTTGGCCCAACGCTATTTTTAATCTATATCAATGAATTGTGTAAATTACAAAGCGTCGGGGGAAGGATATTCTCCTATGCGGATGATACTGCTATCGTTTTTACGGCTAAGACTTGGAGTTCCGTACACGAGATGGCAGCAAGGGGTTTAGCGTGTGTATCGAAATGGCTTAGAGACAATGTCCTGACTTTAAACATTCTAAAAACGAACTACATCTGTTTTTCTCCCTATACATCTTCGCAACCATCAAATAACTTCTGCATCAAGATACATCGCTGTGCAAACCCAGAAGACACCTTGTGTGATTGTCCCTTGATCAACAAAGTCAACCAAACAAAGTATCTTGGAATCATCGTTGACCAAAGGCTAAATTGGCAGTCACAGCTAGAAGCTGTTATAAGTCGAATCAGAAAATTAATGTGGATATTCAAGACTCTAAGGTATATCATGTCTAGCACTCTACTGAACAAAATTTACTTGGCCCTTGCTCAATCGGTCATCTCTTACTGTATCCCCATCTGGGGTGGAGCCAATAAGACCAACTTTCTAGAGCTTGAAAGAGCTCAAAGGTCCCTTATAAAAGTAATGTACTCCAAGCCTTACAGATTTCCTACGAACAGCTTATATCAAATCAGTAACCTTCTATCAGTCCGAAAGCTTTATCTACTTAACCTAACTCTAAGATGTCACAAATCCTTAACCTTCATTCAATCGTCACAAAAAAAGAGAAGAAATTATACTGTTGCTTCTATAACCCCAGTACGTACTAACTTTGCTAGAAGACAGTATCCATGCCAATCTGGTTTTATATACAATAGGCTAAACAAAATGCTAAATATTTATCCTAAGCAACTATACACGTGCAAAAAATCTATAACACAATTTTTGGATACCCTTACATATGATGACGTTGAAAATCTTTTCATAAGAATTTGCTGACATTATACCTCATCTTATACACCTACATAGTGATATTTATTTACTCAAGTCAGTCCCTAAACACACAAACTAAATAGTCACACACACACACAAACACACACACACACTCACACACACACACACACACGAACACACACACATACACACACACATACACACGCATACCTACACACTTCAATGTTTATGTTTCTATTTTTCCATAACTCTGTAATCTAACTGTATTTTTAAGGGAAGTAGCGAGCCATTCCCAATACGAGTATCTTTGATTACTCACTGGGAAGTCTCAGCAAAGTGTATGCAAAAGATTACTGAAATAAACGTTTTTTTTTTTTTTTTTTTTTTTTTTTTTTTTTTTAATTATGATGATTGAAAAAAAAATCTCATACTATATCGACTCGCAGTCTTGGTCGAGATAACACCGTATCACTTTCAATAGCTCCAGCATAGTTGACTAAATATCACAAATAAAATACAGTCATCGGTACAATGTGTTTATTAAATCGTACATCGACGTCAATAAATCAAACATTTCTGTGTTTTCGGATTCAAAACCTTACAATTTGCTAATAAAACAGATTTTCTAAATTGATATGAGTGAAACATTCAAAATATAATTAAGTATGTATTTACAAAGTTAATAATAATTATAACTAGATAGGTACACAATAATTTTGTCATTCAATATTTTTGTTCAGTAACTTTAAAACTGCATCAACAAATTTACATAAACCTTAAAGTCTAAATGTTGTTGGCCTAATGTTTTTTAAACATAATATTATTAAAGAAACTTATAGAACAATTCACTCATACCCGACCTCGACTATAGGTAAAAAACCAATGGAGGCCTAAATCTACAATATTTAAAAGATTTTAATCTATTACAATCATTCCATTAATCCAAATACTGGCAAAATGGGCTCGTAAAATAACTAACTTGTGTGTGGTAAAACTAAAAATTCGGAACATATAAATACTTAAAAAAATTAAAAGATTAATCTGAATGCTAAAAGTAAATGCCATTAACTGATGTCTAATCTAAAATAAACACACTGGGTAAGTGGCCCAGTGTTAGACAATGAGACTTGGTAAAAAAAAAAAACTACAAAAATGTCAAAGCTATACCCAGACTAAAGCATTAACACATACAACACACCACAACAACTTTGATGGTAGACAATATTGTGAGAAAGTCAATTAGGAAGCTCTATTTGTGAACACCTATATAATATAATGTTAACTTTACAGTACGGTTTTGATCTCTCTACTGTAGAAATTATATCCTTTCCTAGCACTTAAACAAATAACAATAGGACTATCTAGGGAGATGTATATATCGAATAGTACATAACTTAAGTGGCACAGGCTACATTTATATTATCACCAAGACGGTCTGATGTCTCGATGCTGGTAATTTTATGTAATTCTGTAATTCAACTTTTTAAATTACATTATTTTGATTTTATTAAATCATATCTATATCTCTTAATATTATGTTCACATACCAATAACACTAAAAATCGGAAGAAATGGTGTACACTCTACTTAGATCACTTCATACCTAAATTCAATAACCTATAGCTAAATAAATACAATTGGAATAATTTCAATAATTTAATCTTAGTAATAAACCCTAGATGCTAAACCAAACTTCGTTTTCACCCTCAACTTTATAAAACAAAACAACTATAATATATTTTGTAATAAATTAATTCAGTGCACACCACGATTATTTATAGATATATATTTATATTGTTTTACATGTAAAGATAATATTTAATAACTCTTATTAAGATCATTACAATATCTAACAATTAATGACGTATTGGTTTAAAAGAAATTTTCATTACACTATTTTATTATGGTGTTTCATCAAATTATGCTAGAATAAAATTCATCCATCCTAATTTCATATCATATTAAATACGTAAGGCACTCCATTAATTTAGCTGTTTTTTTTATCGAAAGAGATCGAAAATACTGACAAACAGGTTTTCCTCTATAAAAATGAAGACCACTGGAAGTTTATGTTATCCATGCACCGCATATTATAAGATTATATTTCGAGAATTAAGCTCAAAACAAAGTAAATAACTGTCATCTGATTCGTTGTGGATCAAAATACAAAATAATTTGGAATATTAAGGTTCATCTACACTTATTATGATAGGTTTATGTTAGGTTTAATATCAGTATTTGATGGAAAGTAAAATGAATCTATAGATTTGAAATTTAACGATACATTTGAAAAAAAATGAATAATACTAAAATAATTACATGCACAAACAATCTTTCACAGACGCTAATTTACGAAAATGAAGAGTTAATTAAGTATACACTATGTAGTCACTTGTTAAAAATCTACACCTGATATCGGAACATTGACAATCAAATTCAATTTTGTCGAAAATTACAAGACATTAGGTTTCACGACGAATTGGTATCCTTGAGCACCAGTCGCACCTATTGTTGTGATTTATAAATGGTAAACTAAAATGACAAAAACATGTTAGTTCAACGTTGTTGGACCCCTAAATATTCAATAAAAAAGCAATTTCTTCTCATAAGTAATCTCTTTAAAAATTTATCAAATTTAACTACCTATTTATACCTACATACATGACTTGTCTCATTACTTTCTGAAAAATTTCGAATGATTATAATAAGTCCGCGCGGCGTCTTACAGCCCCTTCGATGGAATTCATTTTTCTATTCCATATCATTTCATGAATAAACTAATATGTAATATAGAAAAAAGAAAAAATAGCCACATTAGTGTAATAGCATAAGAATAAATCAATGAAGGAGGAAAGTGATTGAGTATTAAGGGAACAGATATGATCAGGTTAGCAAGGTTAATATTTTACTTTACCTTTGTACATTATCGTAACGTTAATTACGGTTTACTAATTTGTATTTTATTGTTCTTTATTTTAGTGTTTGTAATTATAACTTTTCTTAATATCCCAGTAATTTGTAAAGGATTTCATTGAGCTTTTTGCGCATCGATCGTGCACGTAGCATGGTCGTGTATATTTGTCTAAACGTTGGTCCCTATAATTGCTATTGTAGTTTTGTGTCGTACATAGCAACGTAGAACGGGGCGAATGACACCGCGCGAGTAGCGGCCGGGCTCTCCGAATAAAGGCACATTGAGTCATGATTTGTTATCCTATATGCAGTAGGTACCTAACAATCCCACTTTCTCATATAAACAATATTTCTTGTTTCTTTTTAGGATCGGCCTAGAACTAGTCAAAAGGAATAACTAATTAATAAACCTACATATATTAATTATGTCACACCACTATTTTATCCGGTCGCTTAAATTTTCGTACGCTTTAGTAATTTTGACATCACATCATATAATAGTACAATGACATTCAACTCTTCTATTCATTTTGGCAACATGGTGGTGGAACTACAATTTGTCTAATTTAACTAAAAGGCAATTTGCCTATTATTAGAGCTAAACGAGGACTACACTTAAAAGTTGTCTTCGCATTTGATCTCCCGCGATGCGGGCTGTGATGACCATTGGGGCTCAATGGAGCTATCCCAGTCTGGATACGACTCATACTCAAAGCTATCGGCGGAAGCGTCCTCAACCGCTACTTCAGTGCGACTGAACGCCTCTGCAAATTTTCCTATTTCGGTGGAGCCAAAAGCTTGTTGAAAGGCAGGTAGTGGAACTACGGGTGGCGGGCGTTTCACTTCAAGAGGAGAACATCGCTCAGCAGGACAGCGATCGAATCGATCACGGAGCGCGCGCGAAGCTTCAGTCTGGGTCACGCTAGGCTTGAACTCTGGTGTATTTCTCTGTCTAGCGCCATTTTCTCTATTAAAAGGCGCATCTTCATAAACAGCATAAGGCGTTGATCTTCCTTCTTGTTGACTCGTTTGATTTTGACATTGCATAGAAGTAGTCTGTAATATTACAGTAAATATAATAAATGTTATTTATTAATGCTTTAAGATCAAACATGTTTAAACTGCAATTATTTAATAACCTTCATTGGTCTACATTCTGAAGAATACCGCATGTGATCACGCGAGCACGCACTGCGTGGAGCCCACCCGCCGTTGACAGCATTAGCGCCATTCCATCCACCTCCACCACTGCCACCCATTATGCCCATCTGGAAACAAATTAAATATTATACAACTTTACCGGCACTTTTACTATATTAAAAATTAAATTAAAAAATTAAAAAAATAAAAAAAATATTGTAAGACACTTTCACTTGTAAACTGTTTTTTAATCAGTAAATAATGTTCCAGGTGCAAATATGAATTTGTTCATAAGCACCACTGTAAAATTTTACTGATATTTAAGTTGCAATATGTTTTTTTATACCACTTAGGTGGCAGACAAGCACACTGCCCACCTTATGGGAAGTGGTTACCGTAGCCTATGGACGTATGCAACACCAGTGGCGTCACACTCGCGCTGCCGACCATTAAGAAACCTTCTGATGCCCCTCTTGAAGAACCCCATGTATGTTTAATATACCTCCTCTTCAACTTAGCGTTAATATCAGTCGCATCCGAAACTTTTGTCTCAGAGTATGGGATCCGCTTTACCAGTCTAACTGCGGATTTGGCCGCCTCCCCTATTCCGGGGACGAGTTGGGGACTCTGTAGTCCCCACACCCGAGAAGAGGGCCGGATCGTGAGAGATGGCCCTGGGTCGACCAGGGTGCGAGGGATATGCCTGTCAACCTCACCTTCGGCAACCAAAACGACCCACAGGCGGCGTGCGTTTTAGTCGGTTCGAGTCCGACATAACCTCCTCCACCGGCTCCGGTGGGGAGGTATCCGTGGGGATTTTGCGCACGTAAAAAAAAAACTGCGGATTTCGATTCGAACTGAATTTCGATATTTTCCGCAAAGCGACTGTCATCTGACTAAAAGAATCCAACGGCGATATCGAAGCATTGCAGTTAGACCAGTTGTTGAACTTTTTTAGGGCTTCTGCTACCCGCAACGACTGCCATAGATGTTCGTATGGTAACCGGGACCGACGGCTTAACGAGCTCTCTGATACACGACCAGACCAATGCAAATACCCATATTTATGCAAACACTGAGCGGACATCGAACCCGCTTTTCCTGTGCAGCAGCCGTTTAATATACCTAATATATTAAAATAAATCCATGCAACCTATAACCATGACTATGCAAGGCCACCAGTTGTGAGGGATATGCCTGTCAACCTCACCTTCGGCAACCAAAGCGACCCACAGGCGGCGCGCGTTTTAGTCGGTTCGAGTCCGACATAACCTCCTCCACCTGCTCCGGTGGGGAGGTATCCGTGGGGATTTTGCGCACGTAAAAAAAAAAAAAGGCCACCAGTTGTCACATTACTAAACAATAAATGTCTGAATTATAAATACATACATACATATAATCACGCCTTTATCCCCGGAGAGTTAGGCAGAGGTGAATTAACACCCACAATTCACAATCATTGAAATCGGTACCACGTAATAGAGGGTGAGTCTTTTGCCGTCTTTTGGACACTATTGTTGACTCAAGTCATTCATCTGAGGCTGAGTCTGGACTGTATATATCTGACTGATGCTAAGCCCAATCCCTTAGTCGCCGTGTACGACACCGCATGGGAAGAAATAGGGTAGTCCAAATTCTACTCTGCCGGGAACCACGCGGCTATTGTAAATATAATTAATAAATGAATAAATAAATATTCTAGGACATTCCGAAAAATAAAAACATGTCTACCACTGTACCTGATATTGCGGCCACATTTGCGGTTCGCAGTACGCAGGACTCCGACCGTTCACTCCACATTCTAGCGGTGGCTGAAATGTAAAAAGTCCATTAAATTATTTTTATCTATTTTAAACTTTATATATCAATTTCATTTATTCAGTTTAGGCACATAAAGAGCACATATGAACATCAAAATTTTACAATTATGTTAGTCAAGAAATAATATAAAAATATTAAATAATATAAAAATAAAGAATTTAGTAAATAATAATTTTTATTCTAAGTAATCTATACAGAAATAATTTATAAATATTAAATACAATAAAAATAAAGTAACTATTATACAACTTATAGCTAAGAACAATTAAAATGCGTCGTAGAATTCCTCCGCATCGCATGCCTCTTGTGGCAGCGTTCCCAGAAGACTGGCAGCATTGCCACGTTGTATGGCAATGCTTATTCTCTGACCTAAAAAGAGGCCAGCCTTCTGGTCACGAGAAGCGTCGACCATACGCTTCGCAATCTCACGGAAGAGGTTGCGAGCGCTCGGACCCCATGACCCCAAAGTCTCGACTCCAAACGGCACAAATTCATAATCTCCGATGAGATTGGAGTATTTGCGCCGCTTGAGAGCCTCTGCAGAAGCAGCAGCAGCTCCAGCACAGCCAGCCGTGCTAGTTATATGGGTAGGAGCCATGGTATCAACGCATGTGGCGTCCCACACCAGAGTCCTACCCATCTTCCATGGCATTAACGACATGCCATCCGGTCTCTTGCCATCGTCACGCGCCAAACCGTTTGGTTCTAGTACAGCTGGTACACCGGCGGTGACAAGAGCACGGCGGATTATGTCATTGAGGCTGGCGTGCCGTGGAATTCGCCCTGCGCTCCTGCAGCACGACAGACCATGGTGTCCGAGTCTGTCAACGGCTTCTCCACAACGGCATTGATGCGGAGAAACACACGGCGCACCTAAACGGAGACAAGTTGCGATGCGGAAGGTAGTGTCATCTAACATAGTCCCTACGTTAGATGACGGAAGAGCTTGTAGCCAAAGACCCGATTCCCACACTCCAACCGCCAGTAAACGGGCACGCTCAGCAGCATTGGAACATGTATTTAGTAATTTTTTTCCAACTAAGCTGCAGAGCTCAAGTATGATAACCGAATTTGGTATATTATATAAATTATAGTATGTTCCATGTGATAATAACAACACATTTACAGAAATATGTTATGAACCTACAATCTCAGTTTTAATGTTGCTTGCTTCATATTCGATGTTACTTGTACAAATTGATTTCCGACTCATGATATCGTATTTACAAAATTTCATTTAAGAAAAGTCTGTATAGTTTATAACCTTATCAAAATCCGTTTTAAGGGTAAGCAATGTCAGAGGAACTGATTGATGTTTTTCAATGATTTAGATTTTTAGCGATATGAAAAAAAATCAACTTAATAAACCTTACGTAATTAATTAACTAACCGAAAATAAAAAACTACATTACAATTTATTGCGTGCTTTAGAAGAAGATAGCGAAAAAATAGACAAACACTGAAGTATTATAATTGCTACGAGTATATGTGCATTTATAAAAAATATATAAAAAAAAAATTCAGCAATTTTTAATAGGATTTATCTTTAAAAGATTATGTTATGTATTATGTATTTTCTCCATTGAAAATACATAATACATAACATAATCTTTTACCAGTACCAATTACGATGCAAAATTGATTGATCACAAGTTTACAACTTGCCTACGACGCAATATACAAAGATCGCACCGCACCAACAGCAAAACACCTTCTCAAGAAGTTTTAAAGAACCCACTCAAAAGATATAGACAGCTAAATAACCTGTATTTTTAAATACTCAAGTAGAAACTACATCCTTCCTTGAGAAACAACATAAAAGTTGAAACTATGTGGCAATGGCGAAACGGCTTAGGCGTTGGAGTTGCAATAAAGAGGTTGCGGATTCAAACCCCAGTCAGTACTGACAATGCAAGTAATACATCTTGTAGAAGAGGTTAACAAACATAATATGTATAGCCATTAGCAAAATGAGCTTAAGAAAATTCTTTGTAACTAATTAGAAACTTATCAAATTATTTCATTTTCCATCTAATGATATTTTCATGACAATAAATTGAAATATATGAACACAACCTGTATACGAGATAATGTTTGGTGTAGTGGATGCGGAGCAAGTGAGGGAGCGGTGGGTGGCGGCACTGCCGATCGATGTCCGTTACACCCTGTGCAACTTTGCGTTGCAACAACTGCATTCATCATCACGTATCGTCAATTTACTTTCCAGAAAGTTAAATGGGGAACTTTCAACTATTGTAATAAGATAACAAACAACCATAGCGTAGTTTTACTTTTGAGTATCACTATTCTGTAAAGAATAGCACTTTGTATGTCTATAACGCCCATTGTGGCACCTTCTTTACCAATGGTGCTACGCCGCTACGCCGTTGCTACGGAGTGCTACGAGATTTGTTGTTATTGTTATTTCGTGCAGTTTATTTTTGCAATAATATTTTATTTTGTTCAATATATTTATTATACATTTGAGTTATTTATTACATATTATAATAATCGAATTTGTTAATTTTTAATATTATTGACCTAAAGTTACTAAAACTCTATAACATTCGTATAAAGTTCGTGAACACTGATTTCAAGGAATAATTTAAAAGTATAAAATCGCTGCGGACAAATAAAAACACTTGCGTAATATATAGTTGAAACGAGTTGAAACCTGTTCATGTGTGGGGGAAGTAGAATAGTGTCGGGAGATTTGCAGAGGCTAACTAACTATCGAGCGGCAAGCGGCGAACGCGCGGCGCGAGCCACGTGACTTATCGATCAGCGCGGCGCCCACGACACTCGGAAAAATCAACCGCTGACAGCTTTCATAGGCCACCTCCACCTCTCGACTCGTGCCCGCGCTTCACCCCGCCTCGCGCCTCGGCCCTGTCCCCGCCCTCATTAGCGCCTTTGTGACGCTCACTTGTCTCGTAATATGACGCCGTAATGATACCACTTATCATTGGATTATTCGTTAACATTCCTACTAGTTGACTATCCAAATCAAACGATACGTAATAATGACAAGACGTCTTTGTACTCTATTATTTGTCGATGTTTTGATTAGTTTAACGTCGAAACTTTGTAACGTGAACGTACACGTAACCTTATAAAAAGTTTTGTTTGTAAAGAAAAATCTGCGTTGTATTAACTTTAGTGGTGAACATAAAACCGCTTTAGCCGTATGCTTATCTGAAGATAACCGTGTCAAAATAAAAATTGAACTGGTTATTTTCATTATGCATATAGTCATGTCATAAGGTCGACCTTCACTTGTTTGCAACGAGTATCCCCAAAATGAAAAAGGATAAGTTCTTATTTCATTGACAATAAATACCAATGATGTATTTTGCTATTGTTCCTGTTTTCTATTTTATTATATCATATTTTGTTCGTCTTTCAAATGTTGTGTTTATGAACATTCTCTACCACTTAATACATATTTTGAACCAATATTTAGCGGTGAAAACTTTTAATGGGCCGTTTCCTATTCTAAATATCTTAATAACACTAATTGTTAACTGTAAGTTTTCCTAATATGAAATAAATAAATCCTACCTTTCCTATTGTAAACATTTATACCATTTTTTTTAAATTTCACATCTAAGTGGGTGAAATAAAAGGTGAACGGTTGTATGAAACTCTTTTATTTTCAAAATTCAATGCAAAAAGATATTTCAATCATGCAGACATGATTCTGGTTAAGTATTTTTTCTAAAATAAACTCCTAAGGGGATAAGACAAAGGATAACCGTTATATTGAAAGTTTAATAATTTCCGTGCGAAGGACCCGGGCTACTAGTTTCAAATAAGTGTAGTTATAACTTTGTGTATACTTTTATTGGTAGTTAATTTAACAATAAATATTCATTATTATTTGTTTAATAAAATAAGCTTTTATTACTATTAAAATATTACAGTGTTCAAAATAACTAAATAAGCTGACGATCAGTTTGATTTTTATTAATGAACGGCTTGTCCTTCGACATTTTATTTATCATTATAATTTTGTCATTCTTTTCTGTGTGTTGTTAGCTTGTGACCACGAGTACAACGCATCGTAATGGTTACATTTACCACCTGCGATAGCCAAACTTTAAGTTTAGTGGTAACTGAATCTTTGTTATAAAATAAAATTTGCAATGGAAGTACCAACGTAATGCCAAATATACCATTCTATTGCAATTCGTAAAGGTTTGTTATTACTGTCGTGGGGATTGACAACATCCACTGTTCGTCATTCTACTGTTAATTCAAGTTTCATACAAAGCTGGCACCTCTGAGCACCGGGATGTGTTTTCGCATTTTGATTTTTACCATAGCGACTGCTTAGTCAGCGTATACACCAGCTCGAAAGTGAGGTTGCCTTGAGTTTAGAAAATCTTGGTATGGGCCTCGTACACCCAATGGATATCGGCTAATGTAACACCTAATACAATATATTATTTTAAGTACATTAGTTCAAGTTAAATCAACTTCTAAGTAATAAAACATCAAATATTCTATTGCCATATAGAAAATGACAACAAACTTTTGATTTCATTGAGCAGTCATTTCAGTATTTACACCACAAACTTTCCCACGCAGAATTTTATAGCGTGTTGTATGAATTTAAACTCTATTCACAATGCTTTATGATTGATAATAATATATGGATATGGTACAAAGGTGCGATAGCTTGTAGCGAATGAGGATGTCAACTGTCCTCTGACACTGACCTACAAAATTTTAACTAGGCTCTTTGTGACCTGTTCTATGGGTAATTTAATAAACGTCATATTGTTTCTTGCCAGTGAGTTAAGTAGGTAATATACGTTATGGCCTTTTCAACAGGCTTAAGAATAGAGAATATAATTTTTTTGTACATTTTGATAGTTAAAACTATTCAATCACTCACAAAGTATTACAAAAACTTTAAAAAAAATATTACATTGGAATAAAATTGATGTATTAATTTTTTTTAGAATCTTCAGAGGATTACGTTTTTTATTCACGTGTTGAAAGGTTTCAGAGCCAAGATGATCGACGGCAATCCATAAAATTATTTCCGAGGGGTCATGCAGGGTATATGGGGCCTCACCATAGTATTCGGGGCCCAACCTCACCTGCCATCTGGTACTCTTGGTGCCACCAACTGACAAAATTCTGACACAGGTGTTCCTCTCAGGGTTAGATTCAAACGCCAGTTGCTGCAGTAATAGTCAGGATAACCCAAATAAATAACAGAAAGCCTTGAATGCAGTGTATGATGATATTTTAGTGTTATTTATGTATACTTAAGAAGGCTGACCTTCCTTTTTTTAAAGGATATTTTTCCTTCTCAGAATATTCAGAGTTGACATTTGCTCTCGGTGTTAAATAGTATCTTGATCGCAAAAGAATGTTACAAAGAAGGTAATATTAATTTGGAGATCCATTATCACATATATTATCAGATCATATTTGCGTTCTATTTGTAAAATAGTGTGCTGTAGCACAGCAATAGATATGTATCATTGATCAGATGAATACAGCGCGTATTGTGAAAATTGCTCTATAGGGCACAATATTTAAATCTGTCTATTGAATTGTTAAGAGCCGACTGGGTATTTATACTGCCACCACAATTGTATTTTATTCATACTTATTTCTTGAGAATTCATGTGTGAATAAGAGTATTTATTTTACATTTCAAATTTGACAAGAAGTACTATTGTTCGCAAGTGTATTTAAAACCTATGACGTGATCGTCAACTTTGCGACTAGGTGAAGTATGTCTGTTGCAGTCACTAAGTATCTTTTAATTAAATGTAGCAATTAATATTCTATCTTTTCCTGTAGACTTAATTAATATTTTGATAGCCATTCACTCTGAGAGTACTTACCGTGGGCGGCAAAGGCAAGTTCTGGGCGGGAGTGTGTGCTCGCTGGTCCCTCCGTGCCAGCGTCCGTCGCACACGTGTCTCCTTCGACGCGTACGCGCCGTAATCTATAATTATGCAATGCTTAGTATAAAGAATATAATAGAATCAACATTTGATATATTATGGTTAGTAACTGTCCCTGCAAAATATTTATAAAGAAAGTATTTCAATAATTCATAAATAAGAACATTCATCACTTGAGATTTTATTTATTTATAAACAATTACTCAATGAAAGTATTCATAACGACCTTTTGCAATTCATAGATAAACAATGCATGAGTTTTGCGATTGTAGCACAGAATATAGATCATAATCGAATACTTAAAATTATAAAGAAATATTGAATGTAATTTTAGAGCATTTCGTATGCTAACTATTCTAATTCTCCCTGTTGCAATAAAACGGATATATATATGGAAGAATTTGGATGGTTTCGGGCGAAGGTTCTGTGGCTTAGTGGTCAGAGCGTTCCTCCTGTAAGGGAAAGATCGCGGGTTCTATTTTTTTCTATATCTTAATCGGATAAAGCTAAAGTCAGAAATAGAACCAAAACAAAAATTTGTTTCTTATACAGTTAGCTGTATATAATTTTGCACGATTGTAGCTTTGGTAAAGGGATCCCATAACAGACATAGAATAATTATAGTAGAATCAGTGCTCTTGGATACATATTCAATATAAATTTCATAAGGATGAAAAAAAATATTTTCTTTTTTGCAAGACCTGTCGTTCGTTGCGTGAGTGTATCTTCTAGTTTATAGGTTGCGTCAATGACGCATGATTGTGTAGTGATTTCAGACATGGGTATCGATTACCACCTGGTAGACCGTGCCATTGTTAATGATTTCTGCACTACACCGTGATTTGTACATGTTTGTTATCAGATTAATTTGGTTATCTTATCTGATCTGGTAAGGCTTATATTCAAATATAGAAAGCTTAGTGGTTAAGGAGTCGAGCTTACGATCGAGAGGTCCCGGGTTTGAATCCTGGCCATTACTCTACCGACGTGAACCTATCCCTCCAATTTAGCTTAGTTGGAGGGGTTAGAGGGAATATTAGTAATTGCGGTTACTAATATTATTTTAAAAAAAGTAAAATATACATAAATATTAAAATATGTATGTTAATCAAGGATTTTTAAGTTGAAAGAATTGTAAGTATAATACTGGCAATTAAATTTAAAAAAATATAACTATACAAAATTAATTAATTTGAAATTAATTCGAAGTACTGAAAGATTACTTATATACGCAACTGGTGATGCACAACATTGGACCTCCCTGTATCTTTTTTTGCGAGGTCACATAATTCTAATACTTTCCGTAATAGCAGCAAATTCATCGAGAGTCTATTTTATTTCATCATGTATTAAAATAAAAAGAAAATTTTAGGTCCCTCGGTTATAAAAGACATATATCGCCACGCAACTTAGTTAACATGTTTAGGTAGTAATTAACAATGAAGCAAAGCAAGTATAGTATTACCATAGAAGTAAAACTCTTTTTAAATAAAAGTATACCCAAATATAATTCCTTTTAATGATTTACTGCTTCTTATCGATTTTATAAGTGAAGCCTAAAAAGTATAAGTAAGTTTGGTTTTGACACCCATACTTCCCCAAGTACAAAGGCCAGAAAGGGCTTGCCTGGAGGCAGAGGTATCGTATATCCCCAACAAATCGATGCCTGAACGTACTAGTTTTAGGTCACGTAAAGCACATAGTGCCTCGACAAGTATATCTATGTAACATAATACTACAATGTAGTCAGTCTATTTCGCTTCGTTTTATATTATTTAGTTTAGTTAGCAATAATAACATGTAAATAAAAGTTTATATAAACTACATAAAATCAAAACTGAGCGGGTAATAAAGCGTCAGTGGCTTAGTGGTTAAGGAATCGGTCTCAAGATCGAGAGGTCCAGGGTTCGAATCCAGGAAACTACCGATGTGAACCCACTCCTAGCACAAGCAATTTAGCTTAGTTATATGGTTTATATTCGTTAATAAAATAATTTTAAAAAATGTAAGCAATCAAGTAATATAATGTATTAACATTCCATCGTAATTCTCTCAAATTTCAAAAAATTATGTAATTTTTAATATTTCTTAATAATTCATTTTTTATTTTATTTTAAAACCTTTAATTCTACTGTTGTTCTATCTATCTATCATCCAAACAGAAGATAGATTTTTGAGACAGTGACACATCGCGTCTTGTATGTATCACACTCGCCTCTATAAGGAGGCCGCCACTATAAGTGAACAAAGCCTCATATTGCTCGGATGAGTTCGTCTATTTAGTGATTAGTGGCCAAGGCTTGTCGAGGTCGAAGGAAATTACTCCGAAATTCTCCACCACCGCTCGAGGTCACACCTAAACATAGCGAGAACTCATAGTTGTGGCCTTATTGAGTTGCGTTCCAAAGTATCCACAAAGTTCAATTCCTTATTTTTCTCAATGTTGTATCCCGTGACATCAATATCACTAAATGGTAATTTAAATTCGTTTAAATCTGAGAAATGCGCATATTTCAATTAATTTCTCAAAATTAAAATACGAATTGTTAGCCGTTGGGTTAAATTGTGTAAAAAGAGAACTTCATCTACATATTCATTAATCGCTGACCTGGCGCTGTCATCTGTTTTAATGACGGATGTATAAACTTGAATTTGTAAACAAGACAGTTACCGACCGTTTCGCATTATACAAATGTAAGTAATAGCATTAAGTGGAAGTCATATTGTAATAGACGTGTTAGCCGTCTGTCTTTCACGCGAAACTCGTTACATGTTGTACGTAGCATTTGTAAGGAGTTGGTGGTGGATAGCGGCACGGGTGTTAGTACCCCGGTCAATATGTAGAGTGGCTGTGCTGTGCAGGCGATCAATCGCGTTGCGGCGTGGGGAGGCGACGGCGGGGGAGGGGCGAGCGACCACCTGTAGCGCGCTCCTCCCGTCCGGCCCGCGCCCCGCGTCCTCTGACATCGACACGTGACGTAGACACCGAGAAATCCGCCCAAACGTAAACATTAATTCTTACTTCATTCTTCATTGTTCAGAATGTCGCTTCGCGCCACGCGCGCGGATTCCGATCTCTCTCGTATTGGTAAACAAATTGAGCCTGACGCACACTGTCCGTCGCTAGGCATGTTATTGTGCTCGCAACTCGTAATGTAAAATAGACGTGAAATAGTTCCTTGCTTATAATTGAATTACGTTCAAGGAATTAGTTATATACGACAATGTTTCATTGCAATATACAAGGTTACTTGTGACTAATCGGTGAAAATCACTACCACCAGTACTTTCATTTAACCTGCTAACAAAATCACAACTATTTTTCAATAACTAGTACTTTGTATATTCACTGAATAACGAATATTTCTTCGTCGCGATCTTCGCCATGTTTTTTACCCAGATGATACAATACACAATTTTTATTAAAGATGTTATTTATCATTATATATCCATTCAACGACGAAAAATTCCTATTTTTCAACTGACCCATGTAGAATTTCACTAATAACAACTAAAATATAAAAGGCACTCTGAAAATTTAATTAGTCAGCTAATAAAAAGCCTAATAATGTACATATAATACAATTAGGCTTTTTATTAGCTAACGAACTAAATACCTACATGTATTTAGTTTATTTAGCACCTGAAATATTATATAAAAATAGATCTACCTGGAATTACTATATAAGGGCCTCCCTAAATTTTTTCTCTGGTATAAACTTTTCTTTCGAGTCGCAGGGAATAATGAGATTGCAGAACAATCCGTCACGTGTACAAGATTACACATTTCGTTGGTTGAATCGTCATGATAAGGTGGTTGCTGACCGGTAGTAGTCAAATTCCTGTAGTCCACGGACACGCAACACGTAGCCATAATGTGTGACAGTAAACTCTCATGATGACCACTCAAGTAGTTTGCAACAACTTTCTTTTACGTCATACAGAACAATCAACTATTCTTATCGTTTTATTGAGACTAAATAGATTTTTAAACGTATTTATTTAAAGGCAATTCAATTTTGAATTCAATGATTGGTGAAAAGTGGGTGTTAATTCACCTCTGCCTAACCCTCCGGGGATAAAGGCGTGATTATATGTATGTATGTATGTTACTTAAAGGCTATAAAGAAGTAATGTCTGACGTTCATCGTATTAAATATTGTATAATTGTAATTTAATTGAAAATAGATAAGAAATCAATACATCTAATCACACAGGAATGCAAATCAGAAGAAAGTATTTGGCAAATATAAAAACCGATGATTTTCGTAGTTATGTTTGTATTTTAATATATATCTCAGTACCTTAATATATATTTCAGTACCTAATATATATTTCAGTACCTAGTATATATTTCAGTATCTAGTTTTATATAGCATGTAGCATTTACCTATAATTATTTGTCACACTCGATTAATATTTAACTTAATGTAATTTCTGTAGCTTGTAACAGTGTAAACAAATGTTGGTAAATCTTAATAAATAAATAAATATTTCACTAGGTACGGTTAATATTTTCTTTTTAATTATTTAGGTAAGTAATTTAATTTCCAAAACGTTTATATATTCGTAATTCATTTCCTTAATTCCTTTAATATTCTATTTAAAACTAGGTAGTTAATTGTAGAACACATCCGTCTAAACTGGCTACCCTTTAATAATAATATTTTGCAAATGTTCATTGAATTTTAGATCCATATTTTATAATGGAGGGTTTATAATAAAACTTATTTAAATCAATCTGGACAGCAGGCCGGCACTAGGGCTGTACGACAAAAATAAATACATTTTACATAATATATATATTATAAGTATAACTTAAAATGTTGATAAGAGAATACCGACCCATAGGCATCGCATGCTCAGCGTGGTGCACGTGGTGCGTGGGGTAGTCATAGCGGTAGTAACGCCCGTAAGGGTCATGCGCGTGCGCTGCGTGGTAGTGGTGCGCGTAGGGTGCGTAGGGCGCATAGGGCAGCGGCGCGTACGAGCCGTAGCCCTCCCAGCCGGCGCCCGCGCCGTACTGCCCGTGCGCACGATACTCGCCGTACTTGCAGCAGTCCATGGCTCGGCGTGCCCTACGCGCCCTTCGGCGCACTCGCACCTTGCACCCTCGAACATCCTCGACGCGCACCGCAACGCCACATCACCGCACTCTTCCGATTACTCTACCCTGCCACTAATCCCACAGGAAGCTCGCCAAGTCCATCACAATAAATCCCACTGTCCAAACCCAATTGCATAAAAACTACGCTACTGTAATTCAATAATCAGTAAAGTTTCTTTCAAAAGGAATTTCTAAAATTCAAAAATGTTTCAGTTCGCGGTGACTATCACGTAGAGATCGAGCGCAGTTTCGCGGCGGGAATCGGACACGGGTGCGACGTTAGCTAGCGAAAAGAGGTCGTTCGAGTTTGCCGGTGACGGCGAGATATTCGATGGACGAGGGCGGCGGAGGGGCGCGGGCCGCGAGGAGGGGCGACGCCCGCTCGCCGGCGGCTCGGCGCAGCGCGGCGCTCGACGGACGCCGACTGAAGGCGCCGCGGAATCGATACGTCGCCGCCGCCCGCGGCCGCCCGCGCCCGCCCGCACTACCTGCCTGCGCCCGTATTGCGCGCGAACTTTGTCTTCCCCGACGGAATTTTATATTTAGAACCATGGTGAAACGATTGATCGATACTTTGCACTATTAATTAGTACCTACACACTTTCACTACATATTCCTTGCAGACAAAAGACTACAAAGTCCTTTTTCCCACTTTCTACTGACTTCATTCATGTTTCAGCGCAGTTACATGGTTTTATTAAAATAATTTAAGGATGTATGTACATAGTCATCGATATCCAACACTGTTTTGTTGAAAAATATTCTTAAAATAAGTTCTGAAGTTGCTGCGAAAAAGTTTTATTCCGTTTTAAATGACGCGTTAAGTTGACTCGTTGTTTGTATTCAGGTGGTGGATATTTGCAAAGTTTTATCGAATTGCGCGTAGGCGGCAGTGACCCACATCGGCGACAATCATGTGGCGCATCACCCGCGCCCTTCGTCCTTCGGCTGGCTAAACCATGCTCAACTTTCAATAAAAACGAGACCTTATAAATACTTACAAGGAAATCCGTTGACATTATTACAATTTAATTTCCAGTGAATCATTTACTGAGTGTAACTCACAACTTATTAAATCCCGTTATAATTTCGATTTCTATTTTTATTTCCATTGCAAACATATTGCGCTATAATTATGTCGTAAATATCACAGAAATGACCAAGAAATTCGCCACCATGTATGATTGTACTATTGGTATAAAATTGGTCAATTAAACTGAAAACGTAACGTTCGTAGCGGTCGTAGTACCTCGTAGCTACCGTAGCTTATTTTTCTGCTTATGCCCCAGGCGTGCCGTGAACATGATAAACTTTGAACTTTTGAAACCAATTGTTCATAAATGATATTCATATATATATGTTTGCTTTACGGAGTTATGTTCAATAAGTAGGTATTGCTTAATAAAATGTATCATACAGGAAACTGCTATGTTATTACATTAATAATCTAATTAAAAAGCAAGTTATCATAACGTGCTGCCTTTACTGAAATAAGGTTACATACATACCAATGATAGTAATATATATAATAAATATATTAATATTTATATTCTCGGGTTAAGGTTTTTGTGATCACACATAATATTATTCTAATTTATTTTACAGACTTACATTTTGGAACTTGGAGTCCGCTTACATATTTTCTTCGTTTTGTTTTAGCTCACACGATTTTTATGGGAGCAACTGCTATCTGACTTCCCAATCCCTTGAACCTGTGCCATGATTTCGTTCCTCGAACAGAAGGTGAACCAGTAGTTGATTAAGCTGATTTGGTTCCGTAGTCCTTGATAGCGTTCCTAAATTATAAACACATTGTTTCATTATTAAATCTCATAAACACATCAAATAGTATTTACAATAAATATTATACTCAACCAGACCTGTCATGTTTATTTTATGTTAGTCATTACTACTTCTCAAATAACTGTCATGAAAATCTTAATAAATCTGAACGGTTTCAATCCGCTAAGTTACCCGCTCTCCGCATAATTTGAGCATCCATGCGAGACAACTTTTTTCACGACTGTGAGTGAATGAAATCAACTTTCGTTCCTCCGTTCCTCGCTAAAACCGTTTGAATATATTAAATAAGTTTTACAACTCTACAGACTGAATTGTAAACAAATTAAGAGCAATATGTTTATTGTTCTTTTATGTCATACTTTTAAAACATACTAAGGTTGCTTTTAACTAACTAAAATCTGTTAACCAAACAGATTTCTGACGGTTTACCCAATGTGGTAACCAAAATGTTTCATATACGTCTTCGGTAGCTTTGTGGTTAAGGAGTCGATCTACGATCAAGAGTTCCCGGGTTCAAATCCTGGTCATTACAGTAGCGACGTGAATTCACTCCAAATTGTTAATTTTACTTCTTTAGATATTCGAGGTTATGAAGAATATAGTAGTATTGCTCGGGACATATATCTTGAACCCGAAATTGTACTTGTATTTTGAGGATATGCTGCTACTGCAGTGGACGTGCTCAAATTCACCAAGCATAGATTATTACAAGACAATCCGCGCACCAGAGCCTCCTTTACCTCGCGATTTAGGTTGAAGATACGTATCCCGTGATATAATTTGGGTTTCTAGTTGTTGTTGTAGTTGGATATAGGAAATATATCCAAATCTATGACAATAAATATATTTTAGTTATAAATTCTTATTAGTATCAGAATAAACGGGATATTTACCATGTTTCATTATTTCTATTTTTATTCTATTTAATTATATATTATATTTCATTATTTAAATATAGAAAACTCTTATTAGATTAAATAATCTATTATTAAAATATTCTTCGTTAAGGTAGGAGTTCTGTCTAGACCAAAATTATGTACGGAAATATGGATTGGAATGGGAATCAAACTAGCGACGTAGCCGCAGAATATTTACCGCATCCCCACACAAGGCATTATAATTTAATGTTCTAAAATATACAATGTAAAAAAAATGTTGACATTTAATTAACAAAAAATCATTTTCATTTACAAAGTTCTACATTCTGCAAAATTAAAGTTATCTAATTCTTATAAAATATAACCAAAATTACCAACCTGCCTTGTTGATTAATATAGTATGAGCTCAAGATCGCTTGTTGTGGCTCTCCGCAAGGGTGAAAACAGACGTTTATAGGCCGACATGAACTAACGAAGCGGCGCGAAAATTTGAAATTAATTAGACCCGGACCTAATGTAAATCTTCACGCTAATAAATAATGTCAGTGTTCTCATTTAGGTATATTTCTAACATACCTACATATGTAGAAAGATTCAGTTCAATATATTTATATAACTACGTCTATCTACCTACAAATTTGCATTAAAAGACAGCACTACATATAAAAAACCTTGATACAAAAATTCGCACAATGAACACAAGTACAAAAAACTATAACGCTTCAACCCTTAACTAATTGTAGTGTCTATAGAATACGAAAATGTTCATGACAGTATAAGTGCTTCGCTAATAGATAACATATCATTTACAAATACATGTACATTTCTGTCTCGGTAAGTGTGTTCTAATGTATGTTGTGTAGTAGAGAAGCCAGGCGCGGGTTATCATGCAGATTGCGGCGAATCAATAGGGGCGCCTCGGCCACTGACGGCGGATGACGATCAATAGCGTCCCAGCGGAGCTGTCTCCGCATTAAGGGGCTTCCTCAAACGCCCTTACACCTACCTACAGTCTACCTACTCCGTACATAGCTTAATGTTACAATACAACCAATATTGCTACTGGTTGTAGACAAATTGTGACAAAATAATTATTTTGCTTTTAATATATTTAGTGCTGTAACTTTTTGGTTGAGTATGAGATTTTTTAAACTAATTAAGTACTTAAATAATCTGTAGATATCATTGATAACATGATAGATATAATTATAAGAAGGTACCTACTTATAACCACGAGCCAACATAATAAGTAGGTACAGACATAATCAAAGATTTTCAAACGTAACGTAATTTTTAAACAATCTACGAAGTTTCGAACAGGTGGTTCATTGTTTTAAATAATTTCATTAATGTTGTGACTGTGTACTGTTTCTTAATTTATTATCTTTATCTAGTAGCTTAATATCTAATACTGAGATGTTTTACTTTTTTATGCACCTATGTAACTATAAATATGTAGATATAAACCTACCTATATTTTATTTTGTGGGAGTAATGAAATCATGATATTTTTTTAGATATTGCATTGACGCTTGCAACTTGAGATATTGAATTATGAACTTATAAATTTGTTAAAGAAATTTATTGTCACACCGTTTCATGGAATTGAATCTTTGCTATGATTTGATTAGTACCTACATAAATGTTATGAAAAAAGGCACTAACGTATTTCGCAATCCGAATCTAAAGAAGTAAAGTCGAAGAATGCCTAGATTTAGAATTAGAAAGGTACTTCTTAATTCTATAAATTCATATATAGAGGGTGTGTGGCTTGAGTATTAAAGTACTCCACCCATACACTGTTTCTATAAATACACACATACTTATCAGCAACAGATCTGCAACGGAGTTTCTCACAATTTCATCATTGAGCTTGCTTGCGCCTCTCCTGCACGCCACCGTCTCCGCACGGTTCATTCACCGTCGCCCTGCGCACCGCTCGACGACGCCTAACCGGCTACCTTCTGTGTTCCTACACGTTAGGTATACATATAAGTATTAAATCAGGGAATAAATCTATTCTGTAAATTCTAAGGTAAATACTATGGACAAATAAAAATGAAATACTACGTAGGAGCTATCATGAATGAGGAGGTGCTCAATAGTAAGTTTATTATGCGATTAATAATGATAATACCTAATTCATAATATACTGTTTTGTATATTTTGTGATGAAAAACTGGGCATAGTGGAAAATTTACACCAACAACAATGCACGTCCGGTGACATTTATACGACAACGATGAGGAGCATATCAGTACGTACCTACTCAGTATGATAAAATATGCTTACCCGCTACTGTAACCAGTCGAAAGAATAGATATCGAAATCTCAAAACTTTCTATAAGTAGGTACATCCTAAAGTGCTGCAGAGAAATAAGATTCAATTATTACTTAGTTTATCTAATCGGGGTTAGTATGTATAAACCATTCATACACTTAATGTACAATTTTACGGTTATTCAAATAACCCAATAACAATTAGGCAGCTCAGTTAACCGAGTCTCCAGTGCACTACAAAAGCCTTTCATCGTGTCCCACGAAATGACCGCGTAGTCCGACCGCTTCCGATCAGATCGAACGACGCAGAATTTTACTTCGTATTGAACCGATTGATCGGATGATGGGGAAACACTTTCCTATTGGTCTGACTAGTCGAACGACGCGGTGTCCCTATCGAACCCCAGAAAGGGGGGAGGTGGAGGTAAAGGGGGAGCGGCGGAGGCGACCAACCTACCCCTTGCCTGCTCTCCACTGTGCCGTCTGTTCAGAGGGACATATGGGAAGCCTCCGAGCAGCCTTCTACAAGGTTGATCCTGTTGCAACCGGTATTTGCCCAGGGTGCATCGCATGATGACTCCGGACCACGTATTCGGATCCTGTTCCCATTACATCTTCATTTCTTTCTCAGCAGACCCTCCTACTTCAGCTGACATACTTGGAACCCATACCCGTAATTTAATAATTTTGAAATAATGTATGGGATTGGTAATTTCTTGTGAATAAAACGTGCGATTTCAATGTCTTATGTAATCAATAGCTATTGAAACAGTCTTGAATATGAAATAATTTATTTTGATAATAATTAATACAAAGGTCTGTCTGGCCTGTCTTAGTTCGGTATTTCTCTTCAATTTAATTTCGTCTCGCATTATTTTCAAATTGCTATATCCCTTAGTTATTCATTGTAATTATAAAACTTGAATGGCAATGTTGATATATATTAAATGCACAATATATGTAACGTATTTAATTAGTTAAGGAATAATACTATATTGTTAAAAATAGCTTCAAAGGTTACACGTTACTTTTTGTAAATTGTACAACATAAAAATGGTTACTTTGGGTTGTCATTCGGAAATAGACATTGCTATCGCTGACTCTTATGTAGACCAAAAAGGTTTATAAAAATTATACTCGCATATTTCCGCAGTAGATTATTTTGTTGTATCATCTATAGTTTTCACAGTGCACGCAATGTAAGGAATTTGTAGGTTATTATATTAAGAGTTTCAGAACTCCCAATTTTTCGAAAATATATTGTAGCCTATGTTACTCATTGATAAATGCAACTTCCTAAGGGTAAAATAATTGAAATCGGTGCAGTAGTTTTAAGTTTATTCAAATACAAAAATACAAATCTTTCTTCGTTATTTTTTTATTTGTATCATGGAAATCTACCGGATTTCGTAACATTTATGATCACTACTCCGCTCCCTTTTGTAGTAGCGTGATTTTAAATAACCTATGTCGATAAATAGACTATTCTATAGAAAGAGAAGGTTTGATTCGAACCAGTAGTTCCTGAGATTGGCGCGCTCAAGCAAACAAACAAACAAACTCTCTACCTTTATAATATTACATTTATAGTATAGATGAATCCCACGTATAGGGGTGTAAGTGATGGTATACGCTCTGCAGCGCGGGATGAAAAGCAGAGTCGTTAGGTGGTACCGCACGATCCAATCCGAGATGACAAGTCTCCTTTCCAGAATCCCACCATGGTACCTGCAGCTGAGAGCCCTCTCCGCGCCCTCTCAATAGGAAAAACAAAGCCGTGTCGTTCGATCAGTCGGACCTATGGGAAAGTGTTTACGCATCGTCAGATCATTCGGATCAATAGGAAGCAAAATTCCGCGTTTTCTGATCGGTCGAAGTTACAGGAAAATATATTCAACGTCGTCAGGCCGGACGAACCAACAGGAAAAAAGAGGCCGCGTCGTCCGATCAGTTGGTACGGTCATAGCCATTTCACCGATGTATCAGAGACGTTTAATTCAATTTAGTAGATATTCTTCGATATGGTTTAACGTGAAACTCAGATCAGTTTTATAGTTGAAATAATTCAATAGGTAGGTACATTATGACAGATGCTCTAAGTCATAATAATAATAATGTTTATTTCTCACCAAAACGTTTACATAAGAAATCTCAAATAAAATACAGTAGAACGTAATTAATAAATTAGTACAAGGATCAATCAGAATTATGGCGGGCTGGTACCTGAACTAGGAGAATCTTGTGTCTCAGGCTACCAACCCTCCACCCCTGGCCAGAATCTAATATAGGGTATCCAATATTGGATACCTATGTGTGAGTGTGTGTTGCGTCTGAGTGAGGGTTAGGCGTTTGCGGCTGCATGTATACCGTATGTGTAAATTTGCGAATGATATGTAAGGATTCAAGTTCCTAGTGGTTTTTGCTTTATACTCGTAGAATTTTTTCTGTGCTAAGGTAATCATGGGCCATTAGATATTTTTTAAGTATAGATTTTAACCTAAACTTAGGCATTTTGTAGATTTGGTTCGAATCAAGCATTTTGTAGATTTGGTTCGAATCAATAGAAGGTAACATGGTACGATTGGAACGATTTTTTTTTTATACCACTTAGTTGGCAGACAAGCACACGGTCCACCTGATGGGAAGCGATTACCGTGGTCTATGGACGTATGCAACACCAGGGGTGTTACACTCGCGCTGCCGACCATGAAGAAACCTTCTGATGCCCCTCTTGAACCGCAGCAGGGAGGGCATTCCACAGCATGAGTGTGCGAATCATAAAATAATAATAATGTAGAATGTTGACTTAGCAATCATTATACCAATAGCTTTTTTTTACCATTTAGCTTAGCTGGAGGAGTTCGAGGGAATATTAGTAATTTCGGTTCGAATATTCAAAAATCAAAAAAAAAATTGTCGTGTCAGTCAATGGACTAATAGTAAAGAGCCTAGACCAACGCCTAAAGAGGCTCGGGTTAGATGGTATGGTCAAGGGCCAGATGCAGAAGGTTGTGCTTCTTGATACGGCGCGCATAGTGCGGAAGTTCCTTTCTCTGGAGCCCTAACCACCGGTAGCTTGGTCCCTGTACCCGATACCGGTGGAGCACTAATTTTTAAATAGATATGTATCTAAAAAAATAATTTAGAAGTTGTTTATATTTTAATAAAGAGGCAATAATAATACTAATAATACTCGTTATTGCACACCAAACATATGATACATACGATGGATGGTAAGTACGACAAAAACGCTAATTTCATATGCAAGGACCTTTTTAAGTGTGAAAAATTCCCATGGTTTATGAATGACCTCCACCCCTCATGAGCGCAGGCCTGGGGGTGTCGGGTGGAGCCGCCTATCACCCTGGCAGAAGCACTTCCGGGGACGAGTTGTGGACTCTGTGGTCCCCACACCCGAAGAGAGGGCCAGATCGAGAGAGATGGCCCTGGGTCGGCCGGGGTGCGAGGGATATGCCTGTCAACCTCACCTTCGGCAACCAAAAACCACAGGCGGTTCGAGTCCGACATAACCTCTTCCACCGGCTCCGGTGGGGGAGTATCCAAAGGGAAATTGCACACGTAAAAAAATGGAAGGGGATAGTATATGTGGGGGATTTCAGAACGGCAAAAGAGATAAATCAAAACAAAATATATTAAGCATACTTTTATTTATAACATAATTTAAAATCATGTAAATCTTGTAAAATTCTGAATAAAATATCCAACAATGCTATAATAACGTACATAATATATTACTTATATTTAATAATAAATCTTACTGTAAATATCTCTATTCCTATCTAGATTCGGTATACTTAACGTCTAAGATAATATCCTACAGTATAATAATTAACAATTTTCACTAATGGCATTCGACTTTCAAAGTAATGAATGATAAATCAACAATTCTTTCAAATTACATTAAATGAGATAACAATAGTTATGTGAGAAAATAAGCATTCACTGTAACTATTTCAAAACATAATTATTTCACTTATTTAACCAGCAAACTGCGAGTTTTATACGAAAACCATATTAACAAGAAAATTATGGTAACTTAATGAAATTAATGTAACATCTTAATAATTTAATAACTTATAAAACATTTTGGCACAATATACCAAAACCGTATGCAATTTAAAATATCACTTCTAATGATAAAATCATATTATTAGTAGGTATAACCTTCAAGCACCCAAATATATAAAGGGGTCTCTCAAAAATCCTCTTCTTTTTTTTACGAGCATAATAAAATGCGTTACTTTTACGTTTAGGAATAAATAGAGTATATTTTATATATCTATCTACAATTAAACAATGTTCACTAAACTTTGCGTCTTCTTCCTACTTATTTATGCCTATAGGCATCTATTAATTTCGAATAAAATAATAGTAGCAATAATTTCAACTTCATTTTTTAATGTGAAGCCAGTTTAGATATTATTTTTTACTAATTCATTTCGTCATTCATATTTGTACTTTAGGAGTATCAACTCGGTGTATTAACTTTTACAAGGCCGTCCGCTGTGTTAACCGCACGCCAGTCGTGTGTAGACACATGGCGTGCTATTTAGTGCAAATACATAAACTAATACTGCGGTAAGGTGTGTCGCCTGTCGCAAAATTCGTACGTAGCTCGCAGCGTGCGCACACGCCTGGCGCATGCTCAACGCAACAGACAGCCTTAGACTGATCAGACTACAAAATAGTATTTTTTATAATTATTTGTATTCTGCAATTTTTTTCTACTATATAATATGATATATTTTAAATTACATATTTGTTTATAGCAGAATACAAATAGTTATTTTCAAGTATCTATGTTTTGAAAATGTTGAAGATATTATAGTTAACAAATATTTCAAAGTACATTATGTAAAATATCATCGTTATTTCCTAGAAGTATAGAATTGTCACCTTTCCTGCACGACTAATTTATCCTACAGGCGCTACCAATATAATAAATAGTAATAATTCATCCATTGTCAACTATTCGAGGTTACAACTGCTCAGACCATCGATTCTACTAAAGCAAAACTACAGGCACTGCAAAAAAAGGATAAAGTTTTAGACTATATTTCTCTCAGGTTTAAGTTCAAAATTAAATGAAAAGAGTTTCATTACAGTTATTCGTTCACTCTGCAAAGAGCATTTTAATTTTGGACTTTAATAGCACAGCTTTAAAGTCTAAAATTAATTGGTTTTTTTTTTACAGTGTCCATGGAATGGTGGTTTTGCTTTAGCAGAATCGAGGCCCAGATAGTGAACAAAACTTAGGCCCGTGTCCTAGAACGACAATCAGTCTCGAATCTCGATTTTTCTGAGGATCCATTGACAGAATGTCTATATATCAACTCTAGACTATATATGTATCCTGTCCTAAGATAAATTGATATTCATAACTGAGTACCATTCCAGAATACGAAACTTAAACTCATGATTTTTCTTACTAATTAAAAAGCAATATATTAAAAAATATTAAATAATAGAGTCTAATTGTTGCAGGCGTCCATACCACGATGACCACAATTAATTACTTACCACCAAAGGGCCCGTATGCTTTAGAGCCTCCTCAGTAGTACAAAAAAAACTGACACGGTCACTATATTAGTATTAGAGACACAGTGGTAATTATTCCGTTGACTCTAATACTAACTTGAGATTAACTTTAGAAAACGGTAAAAATTCTCTTGTTTGTTTTGTAAATGATAGAAATAGTTTTTTAAAGACCATTTCGTATTTTGTATCTCTAAAATTCATCTATTTGGTCGCTGAGCTTTTGCTAACCTGACAGGTCGTGATCGATCCTTCCACTTAATTGAGTTTTTCATTCAGCTTCATATAATGAAGACGAAAATTATTATGAAGATAGTACCTACCTTCATCAAGCGAATGAGAATTAAAAAACATAAACATAAACTCACGCATATATCCCCGAAGGGGTAGGCAGAGGTGCTAGCACCCACATTTCGCCAGTTTATGTTTACGTCCCAATGTAATAGCACTAATAAACCTGCGATAAATACACACAACTTCGAAAAGCATCGAAAAGTCATTGGTGTGTGCCATGGTAACACTTGGGATCGAACCCGAAACCTCGTCTCAGCAGTCCATTACCCATACCACTAAGCTACCGCGGATGCACAAAGTAAAAAATATTTAAACGCATTAAAAAAATGATGCATAATCTGAAAATAGAGCCAGACAAAATGTAATAAATTATGTTCTTCATGAGTTGGTTGAAGAAACAATATATGTATAAATTTTACTTTTGCCCACTACTAGATATTAAATGACAATGTCAGGAACGCAATCTCTCTGCAGCCAAATTAGAAAGAGTATCTTTACTAACAGATAATAATTTGACTAAATGCACTAAAATAAACAATAAAAGCTAACCAATATAATATCATAACATTCATAACTTAACTAAATGTAACATTTATATCTATAATATCACTCATCTTGGTGAATTTACTTCACAATGTCAACTGGCTCCATAGCACCAGGATAGATGCAATGAATACAATGCACCATTTTCGTAAGTTATATAGACCATACACTAGACATCCTATAGTGCATACATTATAAAAAGTACAACGCACTGGTAGCATTCTCTGGTAGAGTAAGGCTTATAAAATAAATCATCTACATGGTCTCTTCTCGAACTGACCTCTAATCATAATTTAAAATAGTGAACATGACCTGCTGCCTTTCTATAAACTAGTCTCATAATTTAATATCTCCCACTGTGTATACGCATATTACCTGTTACCTGCATAAATAAGTTTTAAAAAACTACCAATTTCGAATTATTTACTAGAAACTCCCTATATTCATAGTAAAATTTCGTGTTAAAGTCTGTCACAATTTTAAATCCATCAACTAATCTTTTGCATTTTTGTACTTATTACTAATATTAGATTTTTTTATACCACTTGGTTGACAAACAAGCACACGGCCCACCTGATGGAAAGTAGTTTCCGTGGCCTATGGACGTGTGCAACACCAAAGGAGTCGCACTCGCGCTGCCAACCCTGTAAGCACAGTTTCCGTGCCGTCACTGTAAAAGACAAAGCATGGCAAGCTTTTGGTCTTCCCACTGACAGCACAAAAACTCTCCAGTGAGCTCTGGCTACCCAACTCATCGCCGGGAACACAACACTAAAATATTTGAAATTCCAAATTCACTGGTTGACATGAACAAACAAGATAGCAAAAAATACATTATACATGTTTCCTTCCTATTATATTCATGAACCTATCCAGATTGGGCTGTATAGTGCTCTGCCAGAGGGCTGACCTATGCAGGGATAGGAATCAATGTACAGAAGGCATTTTATACTATATTTCATATCCAAAAAATAAGACATCATTATAATTGATAAATATTGATGCTCCAATGTTATTCAATTCTAATAGATAATAATCTACTAATAGCAAATGCATTACAATTAATGTCCACAAAATACTGATCTAATAAAAATTTCAAGGCTACTAGTTAAATTGGATAGGTACAACACCAATCCTAATGTATAAAGTTATCAAAGTTTCAATTCAATTTTTGAACAAGCAAAAGCTATCAGTCTCATTCACTGCTAAAATTTTTCATAATATTTATTTCAGCAAAGCATGTAATTCCGCTTAAAAGGCACAATCATTTTCTATATCATTATTTGATATCTCAATTGACAAATAATCTAAGGCACATATTTGTATATATAAATGATTTTAATTCCTTTGACCATGACTTGTCCACATATGCTCTTTGAATGTCTCACGCATAGTGAACGACCTTGGACAAAGATAGCAACAAAGCCTGTTGGTGAGGTCAGAGTGCATTAATCTAACATGATACTTTAAAGCTGACTGGTTCGAATATTTCATACCACAGTGGGGGCAATCGCCGCAGATAGCCGCGTGGTTCGACTGATGCGCTAAACCTTGAGATGTGGAAGCACCACCTGTCAGTACAGGCACAGTGGACATTCCGGCAAGTAAGAGCAGTGCTTGAGATTGTTCTTGTGAGTATGTGCTGTCTGAATCTGTACCATCATGATGTTCTGACAATAACACTTCAGGCTCATATTCTATATCAGATTTTGGTGATTGTTTTTCTGGTTTTACTGTAGTATCATCTGTAGTTTTTACTGGACTTTTAGACGGAGGATTTGTGAATGTAATTGTGTCTGGCAAATGATCCTTGGAGACTCTGGTTGCGTGCACATCCACCATTATATTTGACACTTTTTTTACAGGTGTATTGTTGGCACTAACTTCATTTTTAGATGGATTGATCCCTGTAAGAACAAATCAAACTTATTTCAAGTAGGAGTTCATTAGGACTAAGTAAGAAATATTGGAAAGAAAAGAAGATCTTACCTGAAAGTAGGGACCTGGCAAGCATACTGTTCTCATAATCAGGAAGACTGTCATCATTTTCGGAGTTTGCGTTTAGAGATAAAGTAGGTGAATTGTTATCCTCTGTTCTTTCTGTTTTCACTGTTACGGGAATGTTGTCTCCTTGAGCATTGACCTAAAATAAAATGCCTTTATAAGACTACATAGCCAATACCTTACAAGCATAACACCTAAATGTTACTTATTGTTCTTAGGTGTGTGTACCACAAGGTTCTATTCTTGGTCCTTTTATTTTCATAATTTATTTTTATACTACCTCTTCTTCTTCTTTTTACACAATATTATTTCTTAACTTTTCCTCAAGTATTACAAAGCTTTAAAAAATAGATAAATAAAATTTGTAAAATAGTTTTAAAGTATAGTAGGACCAAGGGATATAGATGTCCATTTTATGTACATAGATTTGTAGGGCATAAAAAGGTAAAGATATTAAGAACCTCAATATAACTTCAATTTAACTTTGCAGTTATATTGACAATTTCAGTAGTACTGCACTATATTGCACAGTATTGAAGATTGCCATAAAAATTTATGTTTACCTGCTGGTTTGGTGCTGAACTTTTGCCATTTGTGGTTACATCTGCAGGTTCATTCTTTCCATCACATTTCTTTTCTATATTATTTTCTGATAGGAAGACTGAGTTATCAACTTTTGTTGTTTGGGCAAATATATTTTTATTATATATATCACAAGTGTCTATAACTTTACTCTTTTTGTGACCATCACCAATGATTACATCACTGGGTTTGTCTGAAGTACTACTTCTTCGCTTTTTTAACGCTGGTACTTTAGAGTCCTTTTGATTACCACCTGAAAGTGGCTTTGATGATATTGTCAATTGTGTGTATAACTTATTTGATGTGTTGGGAGATGAGAAATTTTCTCTCTGAAAAATATAGTATCATTATAATAACAGCTCTCTCAAATCTATACAGTAAAATTCTTTAGTCTCACATATAAAAAATTTAATAAAAGTGACTGGGCTTTTTTGCAGTCTGAAGATTTGAACACCTAATGACACCTGGATTCAAACCAAAAGCCTGCACAGAAGCACTTTTATTTTCTATTTATTTAACTAAACAAAAATACAAGTACATACTTATGCACTAAAAGTTTTACCCTTGCCACTGACTACATTTAAAAAAAACTCATCACATTGGTAGTCGTGTGGTTTCTGGCAGAGCAGAATTTGGACCACCCCAACTCTTCCCATGCAGTATTGTACAAGGCGACTAAGGGATAGGGCTGTTTAACATCAGACAGATATATACAGCCCAGACTCCACCTCAGAGGCATGGCATGAGTCAACAATAGTGCCCAGAAAACGCCAATAGTCTCACCCCCTATTACGTGGGACCGAAAACGATGATGGTGAAATGTGGGACTTGCCTACCTGACCTGCCTAACCCTCCAGGGAATAATGATTATATGTATCATATTACTGTCAGCATAGACTAGATATATAAGATAACTTTGGGAGAGACCTATGTCCAGCAGTGGACTGCAATAGGATAATTCAAAATGATTTTACCTGTTGAGTTACACCAGTCAATCCCTTCACTTGGAGCAATGCTGCAGTATGTAGGAATGAAGAGAGTTTGCTCTCTTCAATGAAAACTTCTCCCTGGTACATGTACGACAACAGACTGACAATGTCATCTGCTGATACATCTTTTAAAATTATGACTGGATGTTGACAAGGGTTTTCCTAAAATATAAATAACACATATAACAGCCTAATCTATATTGTTATATTAGTATGGGACAACAATATTTACTTAACCTAAACTATTATTGATATATAAGTCAATGACTTAATTGTGTATTATTTATAACTAAAACTAAATTCTGTTTATTAATAATAATACTAGATAGTTTTAGAACATACTTATGTTGAATTTGTGCTTTAATCAGAAAATTAATAAATAGGGTCAAACAGAAAAGAAAAGTGTAAGGTACTATGAGTACTAGGTAGAATATGTTTTTGGTATGAATATGAAGGTTATTAATGTCCTAAGTCATTCACCTTGAACACATTCCTGAAGTACGGGCTGCACGCTGACAGTATGACTTTATGGGCCTTGATATTTTTGCCTTCGCAGGTGAGCGTTACATCGACCAAATCTTCCGAACACTTCAATGAATCTAAGGCACTCACAATGTTTGACTGGAAATTATTCCAACGTAAACAGAATTGATCCGCCATCCCTACAGTTTCTGTTGAATATTCTGCAAAACAAAATTATTTTTGCTGACTTCAGGTTTTGACAAATGACAGTGTAATTGCAACTGTTCAAAATGAAACGTCGAATGAAATATTCACTAACCTGTAGTAAATAGCTCATTACAGGGGTATAAAACATTGGTTTTAATTCAATATTACACACATAAAAGTTTAAAGGCAATAAATGACCTCCATTAGCTTGACACTGTCTTTTCTTTCACTTTCTTATAAAATTAAAAAGTTAAAAACTATAACCTCATAGCATAGATGAAAAAACTCGTGATCTATGACAAAAAGACCCATTTACACGATGTCATTTCTGTAAAGTAAGGTACAAGCACCAAAAGTGGACACTAACCTGGCGATGCCTACGATGATGCCTACGATGAGTGGTTTCGTCAACATTTTTTTTTATTATCAATTACATTTATCGATTTGTGTCCACCGACAATCCCATACTCGCGAGTGATATGGAACCTCTTAGTCTTAGTAGGGACTTTGCCTCACTGTGTGTGTTCTGCCACCTATTTAATCGTTTGTGCTCAGATGAATTGTTGTACATGATGCCCACAGCTACATTCTACCATCACACCACTCGCCAGTTCATGCTCGCACATTGCGACCTGAAATGGTGCGCACTATGCGATATGAAAGGAACTTCATCCCACGCACGCTCAAGCTGTGAAATGAACTCCCTGTTGTGGTTTTCCCAAGCGACTACAATATAGGGTTCTTCAAGAAGTCCATTAGTAGGTTTATAGGCCACGGTAACCACTTCCAATCAGGCCGTATGATTGTCTGCCACCTAAGTGGTATAAAAAAACCCTTTCCCAAAACACACACATACACAGTGCGATGTTTCTCTTTGAGCCAAATAGTAGTGCATTCAGTAATACCTGAGACGCGTTGCGAATTTCTTTCCCAAGCAGTAACAGTGTTATAGGTATACCAGAACTTGTGGCACAATTTTATAAAAAGAATTATAATCTTTATATGGCAACGTTAAATGTCATCATGTCAAATTCGACGGGCACATAGGGGTACAAGTCCTACTCATTGGAAAACATTACTCGCACAAGTCTGACAGGGATACAATTTCCCAAAATTGCCAAAATTGACATTGATATATATCGTTATGTCAAATATTTTATTCCTTCGGAGTTGATAGCCTATGTTGCAACTTGACCAATAAGTTGGGATGTACCATTTTGATGCTTTAACATAGATTTTTTCGTCTTTACCATTATGAGTTCTCATGAGCTATTTCAATTAGTCCCCATCCTTTCCTTTCCTACACAGGACAACACGTGCAAGGCTTAGGTGTCACCCACAGAATATTCCATCAAGAACCAAGCGGTTCAGAAACACAGTCCTTTGCCGTACCGTCAAGACCTGGAATTTCTTACCAGCTTACGTGTTTCCTTCTTCCAACAGTGTTGGGTTGTTTAAGCGGGGCGTGAAAAAACATATCATGAGACCGTCCATAATGGTTACCATCTTTCCTGAGACTGCCTTCAACTTACCATCAGGAGAGGTGAATGACGGTGAATGGTGAATTGACGAGTCCTATATAAAAAAGCACGTGAGGTCGTGATTTAGGGATACTAACGCATTTTGTTAGCAAGTAATAATGATAATTATAAATAATAACAATGGTAATAATGATTCTGTATGGAGCGTATTCGGGTGTCTCGAGAAATTGAATTTTGGAAATCAAATCTTTAAAATTATTTGTAGTCAGAATATTTCACTTTAGCAGTTCATTATATTGTTATAAGGTAGTAATTTTTCCAAGATAAAAGTATTCAACATCCCTTATTTAGGGGAAAACATCTAAGTACCTATGCCTTCTGCTATATATGAAAAAAAAAAGGATCAAGATAGTTTAGTACAAACTTTAGGGTTGGCAGCGTGAGTGCGACCGACTCCTTTGGTGTTGCACACGTCCATAGGTCACGGTAACCACTTTCCACCAGGTGGGCCGTGTGCTTGTCTGTCAAACGAGTGGAATACAAAAACATCCCAAGTATTGCACAAATTTTTATTTTACAATTTGCCAAGAGATTCTTGTACACCTATACTCATTTAAGTACTACTGGAAGGGAATGCATACAATAATGCCTCGAGGGTTCAAAAATATGTAACGTCATTGTGTAATACATAATATTCAATTTTATAGAGAGAAGTATGATTGTCCTTAAAGTGTTCACTATTGGTGCCAATGTGTGTACGCTATTGGAGAGATGCTGTACGCTATTGGTGATAACGACAAAGTGTTTACTAATTTCATTTTAAATAAAAGTATGATAGTTTTCAAAGATTTTATCTGCAAAAGTTACTGTCTACATGTAGCTGTAAAAGTTAAAAATGATGTAATGACCATTTTGTAATTACTCAATTTGAAGTATAGGTTTCATAATTAGATGTTATAAAAAGATGATGATGTTATACAAGCGATGTTCCGCCAATGGCATACAAAATATAGAAATCAAATCTCTTATAATACATAAAATGTAAATACAGATTAAAATTAAGTTAAATTAGGTCAGAACGTAATCGCAATAAATAAATGTCAGCATAATCATGTACCTAACTACATGGAAAAATGAAAATGTCAAAGTAGGTATTAGACATGTCAAGTATTACACGTAATTTGTGTTAACGTAAGAATTAAAATTGATCGTTTAGGTATTCATATACGGAATAATATCCTTTGGTACATAGTAATTTGAAAAACTTTGTTTAAACCAAAAATGTTCTTACAATGCTAAATGTCATTTGGTAAATTTTGTATATTTTAGGTGATTTTATATGAAAGAACGTTGTTTTTGATGGCACCAAATATGAAAGTTTTCAGAGCGACGTAGACCTTATACACGTTTGAATAAGTGCAAATAAGTCATTTCAAAAATATTTACTTTTTAAATTTATATATTGAGGCTTTGGAAATACGGTTTGCAGGTATCTATTCTATACAATTTACAGATGGCTCGTACAAGTTTCTTTTGGGTTTCATTACCAGAAAAGAGTACCTACACCATATCGATAGGCGGAGGCGACAAAGTCAGGGTAGGCTGTTTAGAGACCAGTTTCATTTGCAATTCTACCTAACTTATACTGGGCGTAACTGTAATTGATTTATTTGTTTTTATTTAAATATCATAGTTTTTGTTAACTCAGAATATTTTTTTAATTATTAGCTTTAAGTCTTTATACAATTATTGACTGGCTAAATCCAGTCAATAATTGTAAAAAAAAATTGAATACGGCAATAGGCTCACCCCCTATTACGTGGGACCGAATAAAATGATTGGTGAAATGTGTATGTTAATTCACCTCTGCCTAACCCTCCGGGAATAAAGGCGTGATTATATGTATGTATTAGTATAAGTAATGTCATATTAAATTTCTTTGTAATCACCAGTATTATATATGACTGTGCTATCATCAGCAAATAATGACATTGGTTGGGAGATTATATTAGTAAAATCTTTAATGAAGCATAAAAGACCAGTGGCTCCAAGACTGCTCCTTGAGGAATACCTAATAATAGATGAGCATACTACTTCACTTTTAGATTTTAATGATGATTTGACATTTTTTTTTATACCTCTGAGGTGGCAGTCAAGCCCACGGCCCACCTGATGGAAAGTGGTTACCGTAGCCTATGGACGTGTGCAACACCAGAGGAGCCACACTAGCGCTGTCGAACCTGTAAACACTGAGTTTCTGTGCCGTCAATGTAGAAGACTAAGCAGGACAAGCCGTTAGTTTTCCCACTGACAGCACAAATTCTCCAGCGAGCTCCGGCTACCCTACTCACCGCTGGGAACACAACACGAAGTTTTTATGAAGGGCAGAATGATATCCCCAGTCGGACTGCTCAATTGGGCGGAAATACCGCCGTGTCCTACCTGCGTGACTTATCTGAGTGATCTGTGTTCTATCTTGTTGGTATAATTTATAAGACCATAAGCGTTACCTCTAATGCCATAGTCATAAAGCTTACGCAAAAGTACGTCATGGTCCACATACTCAAAATGCCCTCGCCATATCCATGTACATAGATACAACTGGCTTCCTAATATGCATATTTTATATATTGTTATAATGTTGCGTTTCTGATACATGTCAATTCGTCTAATTCAATAAATATATATTTAGTTATTTTTTATTAGGATGTTTTTGAATAGAAGAATTAAATGAAATCGTAATTTCTGAAGGGAACTAAGGGAAAGAAGGTCAAGAATGGCATTAGAAAGTTTTTGTGCTGTCAGTAGGAAGACCAAAGGCTTGTCCTGCTTTGTCTTCTACAATGCGGAACAGAAATTCTATTCTTACAGGGTCGGCAACACGAGTGAGACTCCCTTGGTGTTGCATGCGCTTACAGGCCACGTTAACCACTTTCCATCAGGTGTGTGCTTGTCTTCCACCTAAGTGCAATAAAAATGCATTATTTATGTGCATACATATAATCACGCATCTATCCCTGGAGGGTTAGGCGGGAGGTGGGTTAACACCCAGATTTCACCAATCATTAAATTCGATTCCACGTAATAGTCCCACGTTGGCTCAAGTCATGCATCTGATGAGGCTGAGTCTGTCTGATGTTGAACAGCTCTATCCCATAGTCGCCTTGTACGACACCGCATTGGAAGAGATGGGGTGGTCCAAATTCTACTATGTCGAAAACCACGTGGATTTATTTTAAAAATGTGCCTTTTAAGCCTTTAATAAAGAAGACTATGTCAAATCAAAATTTAATCCTACTTCAAATCTTTTGCAGAGTCGCTGTCGCCTGAAAAAATCCGGACTGTGAAGTCCCAGCTCCACCAGGAGGGCAAAACAACTTGGGCAATCAAACGTAGTACGGTAAAAATAAAGTACGGTGTTAAAAATATCGATCAATCAATCAATTAGCCCACTGCAGCCATAGCCATTTTATCCGATCCTCTGCCTTCCGCATTCAGTCTGTCCCAGCCACCTTTTTCAGGTCGTCGATCCATCTGGCTAGGGGGTGTTCTACCTTCCGTAAAAATAGTTAGTATCAAATGAAGGGGTTAAATTTGTACATTCGAAATATGTGTAAATTATTAGTTGTTGCTTACCGTTTGATTCCTGTGCCTGTTTCTATGAATTTCATTACTTCCTTCAAGGACCAGTATTTTTTTCCAGTTGTGGGCAATTCTTCTGTTGATTTCCTAGGTGGATTGGTCTGTGTGTGAGATGATTTGTCCCAGGTAAATATACTCTTCCACATATTCGAGAGGATGGTTATTAATTTTTATCTCCAGATGTTTGCTATTTGTTAATAGTTTGGTCTTATTTAGGTTCATGCATAGTCCGATGTTCTCGCTTTGTTCCCTTAGTTCTTCAATCATTTTCTCTAGAATAATATGGGTCTCTTTCAAATATAGGACGATGTCGTCTGCAAACCTCAGGTGATTGAGTTTTCTTCCATCTATGCTTAGGTCGTATTGGTACCAATCTATTTTACGGAAAAAAAATCCAATACCGCGGAGAATAGCTTGGGAGACAGTGGATCTCCCTGTCTGATTCCTCTTCCAATCCTGAACTCGTCTCCCTAACACTTCCAATTGAATTCTTCCTTTACTATGGGAGTATATGTTTCGTATAATTGTGATGTAAGTGGAAGGGATACCCTGTTTCTCTAGGCTTTCCCAGATTGCTTCGTGGCTGATACTATTGAAGGCCTTGATGTAGTCTATAAAGGCCATGTACAGAGATTCGTTGTGCACCTTGTATTTCTCCATGATTTGTTTCACTGTGTGCTATTATGGGACCTACTAATTTTTTGGCTATGTTGCGAATATCATCATAGCCTGTGCTGTTTATGTTGTTGAGGCTGTTGTCAACAGTTAAATTGTCTTTTTGTATGATGGGTGGTATAAACAGAGGGACTACTAATGCGCTCAGTATAATGTGTCGCAGATATTAATATTAAATTTAATCACATCTACAAAATAATCATTAAAGCACTGCGCTATCATAATAAGGTGTATATCTGTTAAACATCAGTCATTAATGTTGATTGAATTAATACAAGTGTATGAACATCCAAAGTAAGTACTTTGGATGTTCGATTTCAGAGAATTAATAACGTTCCAAGTTGCCTGAGATTTATTGGTGCTTGACTTAATAAAGTAACTATTTTGGATTCTTTGTGTCAGCCTGATGACATGCTGCTACCGTTTTGAAAAAGATTTGAAGATCAATTTTGTTTCACTTTTTTTTATTCAGAAGAACCGTGGTAGCCTAGTAATGGACTGTTGAGACGAGGTCTCGGGTTCAATCCCAGGTTTTACCATGGCACACACCAATGACTTTTCGATGCCTTTCGAAGTTATGTGTGTATTTATCGCAGGTTTATAAGTACCCGGTTAGTGGCAATAGGCTCGCCACCTATTACATTGGGACCTAAACATAAACTGGTGAAATGTGGGTGCTAGCACCTCTGCCTACCCCTTCGGAGATATAGGCGTTAGTTTATGTTATGTTATTTATATTCAGAGCAACACTCGTCTCTTTCTACTGCATATTTTGATCCCATTTGTGATTCACTTTAGTTTATGAACTGTAATATTATCTGTCTGACTAGCGGGAAACAAAGATCATGAATCAATAATTTAAAAGTAGATTAAAGTTTGATTTGTCCTTAAAGTGTCCGCTATTGGTGCTTTTACCTTAAAAATACTAAAAGGGAAAGAATGGGGAAAGGGTAGGGGAAGGTGAAGGGGTGGGGGAAGGTGTGGGTAAGGTTAGGGGTGGGGGTGTGGGCCTTTGGTGTGGGCCTGATTGGGAAGTTTAGGGATGGCGAAGGCGTGCTGGAAGAAAATCTAGCAAAGTGACGGGAAAGCAGTTGTCGGGGGAATATGGGGGTGGGGGATGGATGGAAAAGGTGAAGATTCAAGAAGTATGATAGTTTTTATGTGCCAAACACTTAGAAAAGGATAAAACGACCATTCAATACTTCATATATTTAAATAATATAATTTGAAGTCTTATTTGTCCTTAAAGTGTCAGCCATTGGTGCTTTTCTCTTAATAGGATACCGTTTTTGACGTTTGGGAGCTTAAAGTTAGATCTTATTGGCCTAGACCAAAGGCCCAGAATATTAAAAGGACTCTTTGACCCAGACTGGCCCAATCATCCTAAAGTCATCTAAGCATCTTATATTTGAAAAAAAAAAATCTGTGTAAATAGATGACCGATCCTTTTTTATTTTTTATCTATTTGTTACTTTATTGTCATTGTCATTTACTCGTCTTCTTGTCTATGTCTATTGTCCCAACTCAAAATTTGTTTGTTCGAAAACGCGGTGTGTGACTGTGAAAGTCAACAATTCTTTTGTTGTTACTGAATTGTAATATCAATTTAACACTGTAACTGAAATAAAGTAAAGTAATGGCTAATGATGAAAGATTTGATACAATGCTGCTGGCCATGGCACAACAGCATGAAGGTGGTGTTAGAGATGTAAGTTATTGTAACAATGACTAATAATAATGAATACGATATTTATTAAGGACTCTTTTGTTAACTTATTTTTGAATTTATTAAATTACCCGTACTGTCCGTAAATTACAAATAACATTGAAACCAAATTTCTCGATTGTTCTACTATGTTCCGTCGACTATTGATCACATGTAAAATAATAGTCGTGTTTGCTAGGTTACCGCAACACCTAAACAAAAAGCTTATTCCTAGATATAATATATAATTCCCTGTCATAATTTTATGCGTATCACAATAATTCAATGGTTAAACCGCGTTAAATTACTGTCATAAACACTCAAAACGGACAAAGATAGGTTGCAAAATTCTGCGCAATTTACCTATAACGTATTCCATCTGAGCTGGATCTTGAGGGACAAGTAACATTAATGTTTTCTTAGCTTCTATCTGTCACAGTGTGGATAGAACCTATGTATAGGGCTAATCTAAGGTTAAGAGAAATCTGGCATAGGACCTTAGTAACAGACAATATGGTTTCTTATGCTGGTATGTTAAAATTATGATAGTTTACCTAGAAAATCTTCTACAAGATAACCCAGTGACTGTTAAGCAATAATTTTACAGCTGAAAGCCTCAACTGCTCTTGTACGTGCCTTTACAAAAATCTTAGTTAGCAAAAAAAAATTGCAATAAGTCCAATTTCTTTTTTTACCAATTGATTCTATTTCATGTGAGACTGGGATCATTTTAGCTTTGAGTACTAGGAAAGACAGAAATCACCAAAAACATTTCCCATATATTTCGGCCAGAGAATCAAACTTCTACAATGGTCAAACTTTTTGGTATGGGCAGGAAGTGGGTAGGGTTTACTATAAAGTAAATAAAAAGAATTTTTACCAAGAAATTTCGAATTTGATTTGAATATTACAAGGAGGTAGGACACGGCGGTATTTCCGCCCGATTGAGCAGTCCGACTGGGGAAGTACCTCTGCCCTACAGAATACCGCGGTTATAATAACTTCGTGTTGTGTTCCCAGCGGTGAGTAGGGTAGCCAGAGCTCACTGGAGAATTTGTGCTGTCAGTGGGAAGACTAAAGGCTTGTCCTGATTTGTCTTTTACTGACGGCACGGAAACTCTGTCTGTACTTACAGGGTTAGCAGCGCGACTGTGACTCCTCTGGTGTTACAGATGTCCATAGGCCACGGTAACTACTTTCCATCAGGTGGGCCGTGTGCTTGTCTGCCAACTAAGTGGTATAAAAGAAAAAAAATATATCTTGGTATGATTCGTAGTTTCAGCTGAGAAAATTCAAATAAGATTTTAATTAAGAATTTTAGCTAAAATGTCTTCTATCCCTGAAAAAAATTACTTATTAGAAGCCTGTTTTGTCAATAATCGGAATGTGGGAGCTGGTACCACAATAACTATCCCTTGTGGCATGTGCCAACAACAAAGGATTTACTAATGCATTAGTTAAAACTAAAGTCATTTTGAGCAATTTCTTCCATGAAGTAATTTCATACATGTTTAAATTATTTTTTTTACTTACAAAGTTCAAAATTTTACCTGAGTTATCAGTTTCGAGTTGATTTATCATATTTCAGTGTGAAATGTATGGGAAAAGTTTTTTGCTCTTTCTGTCTTTCCTAGTACCCAAAGCTAAAAACAGAGTCTTGATCCTCATATGAAATAAAAACTATTGGAAAACAAAAGGATTTGCAATTTTTTTTGCTAACTAAGGTTTTTGTAAAATCTGTGTGCAGTTTATATCTCAAAAAGTTAGGTCTCCTTAGAATGTTTTGCTGCTACTACAATGGTTAAGGTACATGCCCTTACTGTCCCATTTTAAAAATACACCTGTATATGGAGTGTTCACTGTTAGATGGAGAATCATCCTTTACTTTAGACATTTAATATGATAACCACGGGAAGAGGTGAAGTGCCACTTGTGCTTTAATTCATATATGGGTAACCATGCAGCATTGTCATTTCACTTTGAAACATACTAATGTATTTTTAATGTATTAATTTCAGTTGCTTAACACAATAGTGAGCTTCCTAGCCCGAAAAACCGATTTCTTTACTGGTGGCAAAGGTGGAGAATGGGAACAAGTAAGTACAACTCATTTGATAAAATTTTAAAGCTATAATTATTTCTATCAAGTGTTCAAGACGGAGGATCCGAGGATTGGAGAAAGTGGGGCACATTATGAGAGGCCTATGTCTAGCAGTGGACTGCGGTGGGCTAATTGATTGATTGATTGATTGTTCAAGACCAGGTCCTTTAGGTTAGTTGGTTAGAGCATTCCCCCCTGTAAGGGACTGGTCACAGGATCAAATTCTGTTTTGGTAATGTCCTACCTTAATCAATAAGTACAGGTAAATTTAAACTGATTATAACACATCTATATGAGGCTGCTAGCAATAGACAAACTGGCCTAAAATATATATTTTTTTAAACCAAGTATTGATTTTACTATGGTATTACATAAAAGAAAAACTAATAAAGTTTTCCATTAATAAATTCTAGGTAGTGAAGGATACATTTTATACTCATGCAAACCAAGCACAAGAACAGGCAGATAAAATTAAGAAAGAGAAGGAAGAGGCTGACAAGAGACTGAAGGACATACAAGAAAAGAAAAAACAAGAAAGAATGGAACAAGACTTTACACCTGCTTCTGTTACTGAAGTTAGTGAACAAGAAGCTGTTAAAATACAAGAAGATATTGAGAAGGAAAAGAAAACGAGTAAGTGGTTTATGTATTAAATACATGTAATTTCTAGTTGGGTTTGGTTATAAGTAATTTTGTGCTTACCTTTTACTCTTAAGGATGAGGCAGTAATAATGGACCAACCTCATCATAGTCAAAAAAGTTTAATTGTAGGCTGATGCCATGAACACATGTCTTCAGTATTCAGTTTTGAGGTACAATAAAGGCACATTAGTAGACAGTTTTGAGGTACAATAAAGGCACATTAGTAGAGTAAAAAACTAAGTGGACCCTGAACTCTGAGGTGAGGGCCTTGGATGTGACAGACTAACATAATGATAATGATGGTGACAGTCTCTGTGGCGTGGCGATAGAAACGCGACCGCTATGCAGGAGACCCGGGTAACATACCGACTCTGTTCAAATATTTGTATGCATCAATATGGGTATTTGCATTGGTCTGGTTGTGCCTTGGAGAACACATTAAGATGTCAGTCCCAGTTGCCATACAAACAAATAGTTGGCCATTGTTATGGGTAGTCAGAGCCCTAAAAACTGGTCCAACAAGCTGCAATGCTTCAATATCACCTTTGGGTTGTGGAGGTCAGTTGGTGGCAGTTGCATCACGGAAAATATCGAAGTTCAGCCAAATCTGCAGTTACACTAGTAAAGTGGACCTCAGATTCCGAGGTGAAAATCTTCAGATACGACTGGGATTAACGCTAAGATGAAGATGAAGATGAAGAATGATGATTACAGTAAGGTAACTTATCTTTGTTACTTATGCTGCAAATGTAGTAGATTACTATGTCAAACCTGGATCAAATTCATTTTTATCCATTCAAGTGGACAATTGTTCCAAGAACCTGCGTAAGTTATTTACCCAGGAACCCCCAAGGAGTCATGGTGCATCGCTCCATCTCTGCACTACTTTAAGACTTGATTATTTTAATAATTTATTATTCGCGGCACATACCTTTAGTTCGAATAATAATACAATTTAAATTATTAAAACAGTTTGATTTGCTCTTTGATTTGTTGAAGGTTTTAAGATAAGTTTGAGACTCTGTAGTCAAGATTGTTAGTCGACACTGACTGTACCTATATTACTTACTAGATCCATTCTAAATGCTGGTATGACATATTATCTATTAGTCTATTATCATTTACAGAAAAACAATAGTTGTTATCTATTATACTTGCAAACCTGGGGATTACTCCCCTGTTTGCATGCCGTATGTGGCAGAATGTGAGGAAACGTAATTTTGTAATATCTCTTGTACCATATTCTAGCAAATAAATTATTTTGATTTGATTTGATTTGTTCCTCCTTTTATTAGATTATTTTAATTTTTGTGGGAGTGACTGCCATCTGACCTCTATTCAGAGAGGAAAGCCTAAACCTACACCAAAGCCTCTTGATTTGATGTACACCCAACATTAATAATTTAATAATCAACATTGAAAAGCTCTACCTTTTCTTGCCAGCATTTTAGTAGCATTTTATAGTCTCCGGTACTGTCGTCCGCATAACAATGAATGGAGCCATCAGACAGCATGTCATTGATATGCAGCAGAAACAGCGTCGGAGACAACACGGAGCCTTGTGGGACACCAGCGTTTATGTTCATGCGGTCCGAGCAGCTGCCGTCGACGACGGCTTGAATGCTTCTGTTGGACAAAAAGTTGGAGATCCATTCGCACAGTCCTTCGGGGAGTCCATAATATGGCAACTTCGCAAGAAGACCTTTGTGCCAAACCCGATTGAAGGCCTTCGCTATATCGAGGCTGACCGCTAGTGCCTCACCCCGACTCTCGATGGCCCGCGCCCACCGGTTTGTGAGATACACACTTCTTCACCGGTAGAGCGACGGTGGCAAAAGCTGTGCTGTCGTTCGCCCAGTAGATCGTTTCCCTCAAGGTATCTCAGGAGCTGTGTATTAATAACACGCTCCATTACCTTCTAGAGAAGGGAGGTGATAGCGATAGGCCTGTAATTGGTCGGATCTGTCCTGTCACCTTTCTTAGGTACAGGGTGCACGAATGCGGTCTTCCACGAGGTCGGGACTCGCCTTGCGGAGCATGAGAGTGCGAAAAGACGTGTAAGTACAGGGCACAGCTCGGGGTCACAGTGTTTAAGCACCATCGCCGGTATACCGTCCGGCCCACTCGACTTCTGAACATCTAGGGACTTAAGCTCGCGCCGGACCACCCGTTGCGTGATTTTAACTTCAGTCATGGAAGCACCACAGCTAGGGATTATGGGTGGTTCGGCGTTCCCGTCGTTCATAGTCGAGTTTGACGCAAAGAGATTACCCAACAGATCGGCTTTCTCCTTAGCGCCATGAGCCAGACTACCATCGGATTTTTGCACCAGTGGAAGGCAAGACTGGCAGAAGTTTCCCTCGGCAGCTTTGACGAGCGACCAAAATGCACGACTGCCCGATGGGTAGCGCGCAAGCCGCTCGCCAATTCTGCCGATGAACTCAAACTTAGCCCTGGCCGTAGCTTTTTTACTAGACCTGTAGGCGGCATTCAACTTTCGCTTCACTTCAGCGATATTTGGATCTTTATTGGCAAGAGCCGTGGTCCAAGCCCTGTATGCAGATTGCTTGTGGTCTCTTGCTTCTCTGCTGGGCCTATTAAACCAAGGGCGTTTGCTCTCTCCTGTTGCGATCCAGCGGCTTGGAATATAGCATTCCATACCCGCTAGGATCGCATCAGCTACTGCTATTACACAGGAGCTGGGATCATTTGAAGTGAAGCAAAGCCGCCTCCACGGGTACGACGCGAAGAATTCTCGCAGTCCATCCCAGTCTGCCGACTTGTAGTGCCAGACATGCCGCCATTGAGGTGGCCGCGGTGGTTCAGGTCGCGTGAGAGTCACTTACGCCCGAACGAGGCTGTGGTCCGGAGTACCATGTGGTGCTTCCACTGTTATTGAGTATTCGTCCGGGCGCGAAGTCAGCAGAAGGTCCAGTATAGAGCTTCTGTGGGTCTCTATTTCTGGTGTTCTAGTAATAGAATGCACCAGTTGAGAGAATCCGTAGGTCAGTGCAAAGTCATGTGCAGCTCTTCCCGCAAAATCAGTTCTAGGAGACCCCAGCCACTCTACGTGGTGAGCGTTGAAGTCCCCCAAGAATACTAACTCCGCGGTAGGGTATTGCTCAATTACCTTGTCCGCAGACCGCTGCAGATGCTCAAACAATTGAGCTGTACCCAGGTCACCGCTATGAGACCTGTAGAGGCACGCAAAGATACGGGTGTGGCCACCGTGATCCGTACGTACCCAAAGAGTTGACAGGTCCCTGTCTTCAAGGCCTTGAAGACGGCTGCAGCAAATATCATCCCGGAGTACGTCCGGGATGATATTTGCTGCCGCCGTCAAGCATACCCCGACGCGGCTCAGGAAGTTATGCTCGAGTTTGTACCCGGGGTACATTAAGTAAGGTGTATCGGCCGGGCATTATATTTGCGTCTCCGTCAGAAAAAACAAGGTGGGCTGCGCGGTCTCTAAATGGAGATGAACCGCGTTGAGGTTGGTGTGTAGGCCCCTGATGTTACAGAAATCCACATGTACTGTGGACGATGGTGCCGCTGTGGTAACGTTTTTCTTGTTTTTTTTTCTTTTCTTGACCTATGTGGGGGGTGGGGGGGAGGAAGGTAAAGAGAGTTTCTGTGCTCTCAGTGCAGAAGACAAAGCTAGGCTTCGTACCACCATAGACAAGCTGGGGTTGTGTGACTGGCTGGCGCGGCGGGCGGAAGGGCCCCCGGTCCCCTCCCAAATACTGTAGCCGAGTCCACTCCAGTTTCCTCCTCCGGCACGACTACAGCATCGGGTACTTTACACAGGCTGCTGGTTCAGCATCCTGTGGCGGAGATTAAGTAATCCCCAGGTTCGGGAACCGTACAACCTGCGGGCGGCCAGCGGATAACCGTTTCACCAGGTCTCCCTGACCGCCGCGCCAATATTTCACGCCCCTACAAGTCAGTGGTGTCAATTTAAGCCTACGGTCTTTCCACTGACAGCACAAAACCTCTCCAGTGAGCTCTGACTACCCTACTCACCACCGGGAACACAACACAAGGTTATTATAACCGCGGTATTCTGTAGAGCGGAGGTACTTCCCCAGACGGACTGCTCAATTTAAGACGGGAGATACCGTCGTGTCCTACCTCCTATAAAATCTTTATATATATAAAGAAATCATATAAAACCTTTATATATATAAAGAATGAAATAATTCTTAAAACATAATTTTTCCATAGAAACAGAAGTCGGCAGTGGAGATGGCGGCAGTGCTGAAGCAGAGGCACCTGAAGAAGAAGAGGACCCTAAAGAGAAGAATAAATTGAAGCCTAATGCTGGTAATGGTTGCGACCTTGAACACTACAGATGGACTCAGACTCTAGAAGAAGTTGAGGTAAGTAACAAATAAGAAAATCATGTATTTGAATAAGTGTGATTGGTATAATTATTTTCATGGGGGACGTCGATAGCTGGATGAACATGGATGCACACTACACATAATTATTAGATCATGTATTTAGACTAAGAGGGTAACATATTTCTACTTGCTAACAGCACAAACTGTTGCGGCCTCTGTGGTGTAGCGGTAGAACGTTCGACTGCTACGCAGAAGGCGCGGGTTCGATTCCTGCTCAGTGCAAATATTAGTGCATGCACGAATTACAAAAAGTATCTGAGTATGAGTATTTACATAAAAAATATTTCTAAGTATGTTTATCCGCATTCTAGATTCCATAACACAAGCTAATTAAGCTATGTTTACCATGGGCCTAGATAGTGTTGTGTAGAATGTTGTAAAATATTTATTTATTTATTTAAAATATGTAGATTTTAGTGACATATAAAGGAGATTTTTATTTTCTATTATCAATTGAGTAATCGCATTTGCAGCAGATGCAGGTCAACTTCAAAATTATTGAAATAAGAATGCGAAAATATAAGAACATTAATTTAGTGTTCTGAGAAACTTTTTAATGTGCTTTAAAATGTTAAACACATACTATGTTTATTGAAGAACCTGTGGGATGTTTCGAGTATGAATAATCTTAGCAGATGAAATCTCCCTACAGTCCTTTTTACAGTTAGTAGATGTCTACTAACTGTCCGGTCCGGTCTACATATAGAAAAAAGGTTTTTTTTAACAAAATAAGAAGGTACACATGCCTATAGAATATCGTAGTTACAGCCTAACATGTTTCCACGTAATAGTCCTCTGCTGAAGAGAATCCATATTTTAAAAAGATATTTCCACTCTAAGTACAAACTTGTAAAGAAGTCTGACTAATTATGTTCTCGAAGGACTTACAATGTTCTGTGACCCGAGCACAAAAAATATTCGTAATGTAAACGTATCGAGAGAAAAAGCATTGCGAAAAGCAGGCTTCACACACGCACAGGTTCACAGTAGGCAGGCAGCCAGCCAATCACATTGCTTCGTTCTCTCGATACATTTACGTTACGAATACGGATATTTCTGGGTGCTGATTGGTTGTTTTTTAATTCAACAACAGATTCCGTTTCCGATATTGAAAACCAATTCTATATCGGAGGATCAACGGATGGTTAGGTACGGTACTTGCTGGTTTCACATTTTTTTGCCTGTGGTAACCCCACTGGCTACAGCTCATCAGAGCCATAATGTGAGATAAATATTTCGGACTCGAACCGAATAAAACCTCACCGCGTTTCAGGTGGGTGGCCTTGACTCTTTTTGTAGTGGTAGAACGTTCGACTGCCACGCAGGGGGCGCGGGTTCGATTTCAGCTCAGTCCAAATATTTGTATTGAGCGGGAATCGAACCCGGGTGTGAACTGTTTATAATATGTAAAAAAAACTATCTAAGTATGTTTATCCACATTCTAGTTTCCATAACACAAGAAAGTTATACTATGCTTACCATAGCGACGTGTAGAATGTTGTAGAATTTTTATTTATTTACTAGCTGACCCGGCAAACGTTGTTTTGCCATATAATGTTAAGGGTGGACAACCCTTATCATTTAGGGGGATGAAAAATAGATGTTGTCCGATTCTCAGACCTACCCAATATGCTCACAAAATTTCATGAGAATCGGTCAAGCCGTTTCGGAGGAGTTTAACCACAAACACCGCGACACGAGAATTTTATATATATAAGATTTACATCATAACATTCATAACTGATTATTTATTTTGTTTTAGTAGTGGTAGGCAATCGACCTACCTGAAATTCTAATTCCACATGAATATATCGTAATACACTATGGCAGGGATTAATGCTCACCAGGATTTTAAGAAAATACCATGATATCACTTTCGAAGGTCAATATCTCGATAATAATGCAAAATTCTTGCAGTATTATGTCACGAGTGGTGCGAGGTGAAATGACATTCAAGGGAAACCCAGTTCTTATCCGCCGTGGGTCATTGACTACTTTGGATTTCCAACACCACTAAACGTAGCGTACATATATGGTCCACATAACAAGCTTGTCACCAAAATTGTGTGAATATTTAAATATTGTTTAGTCACCAATATAATATTAACATTTCATAAACAGAATTAAATGTTCGTCTCATGAAGATTAATGAAATTTCAACTCTCAACTATTATATTAATGATTTAGTTCATTTAGTACGCGTTTGCAGACTTACACAATTTTCGAGAAAATTATGGAAACTCGCAGATTTTCAGGTTTCTCTTTGACGAATTAAGCCGGTGAGTGTTCAGGACGACCGATGTTTTTTTAAATGTTTGTATGTTCGAGAACAGTCAGCAATTAAACTAACTTTAGTTGTTGACTGTATACAGGGTGTATTTTTGAAACGGGGCAGTAAGGGCAAGTACCTTAACCGTTGCAGTTACAGCAAAACGTTCTTAGAAGACCTTCCCTAACTTTTTGACATATTTTGAACTGCATTAGCAGATTTTGTAAAAAACTTACAGTTGGCAAAAAAAATGCAAAAAGTCCAAAAATTTTTTTTTTATGCCAATCGATTCTATTTCATGTGGGGATCAAAAAACTCTATGAGACCATTTTAGCTTTCAGTACTAGGAAAGACAGAAATCGCCAAAAACGTTTCCCATACATTTCGGCAACAGAAACAAATTTCTACGATGGTCTAACTTTTTGTTATGACCAGGAAGTGGGTAGAATTGACTGTAAAGTAAATAAAAAGAATTTTTTCCCTCAAATTTCGAATTTGATTCGAAAATCTGTGTGTTATACTTAGTTTCAGCTGAGAAACTTCGTATGAGTTATTAATTAAGGATTTTCGCTAAAATGTCTTCTAATCGTGAAAAAAATTGACTTATTAGAAGCGTATTTTGTCAATAATCGAAATGCTGGAGCTGCATTAGTGTGGTACCGCAATAAGTATCCGTTGCGGCATGTGCCAACAAGAAAGGTTATTACAAATCTTTTGAAAAACCTGGAATTGCAGGGTTCTTTCAAAAGAAAGCGGCAGCCTCGTGTGGACATGGACACGGAGATTGCGGTTCTGACTTATGTCGAAGCATATCCAGAGGTATCGTCCAGGCAAGTCGCCCTTGAAGTAGGTGTATCCCACTCCCTTGTGATAAAGATATGGAAGAAATACGGCTACAAGTGCTATCAATATGGGCGCATAGTTCAAGTGTTACATCCGGGTGATGATGTTCGAAGGCTTACTTTTTGCAGATGGCTAAGAGGAAAAATAAGCAGAGATCATGAATTTTTAAATTACATACTGTGGTCAGACGAAACGAATTTTTACAATAACGGTATGTACAACAGAAAAAATCACCACTATTGGTCCAAAGAAAATCCACTAAGAGTTACGGCAAGTCATAATCAGGTTCGCTTCTCATTCAACTGTTGGTGTGGTATAATATCCAATCGAGTCATAATGGTGGAATTTTATGAAGGGAAACTGAATTCTGCCATGTATAATGAAGTCATTTTACACCATCTTGAAAACGAGATGGACGAATGGCCCCTGTCGGAATTGCGAAAAGTTCATTTTCAACAAGATGGTGCTCCGCCACATAACAGTCACCTTTCACGTTCCAATTTGAGCCGCCTATTCGGTACACAGTGGATAGGTACACATGGTCCAACACAGTGGCCACCTCGTAGCCCCGATCTAACACCACTTGATTTTTTTTATGGGGCTTCGTGAAAAACGAGGTGTATAAGACGACGTACGCCAGTGTTCAAGAGCTCAAGGATGCATTAATGACCATTTTACGTAATATTCATCCCAGAACATTATTAGCCGCCATTCGTTCAGTGCAAAAAAGGATAGACTTATGTATTCGTGAAAATGGAAATCATTTTGAGCAATTTATTTCATAAACCAATTTCTTAAATGTTTAAATGATTTTTTTTATTTAAAAAAGTTCAAAATTTTACCTGACCTATGAGTTTCGAGTTGATTTATCATATTTCCGTACGAAATGTATGGGAAACGTTTTTGGCGATTTCTGTCTTTTCTAGTACTGAAAGCTAAAATGGTCCCATAGAGTTTTTTGATCCCCACATGAAATAGAATCAATTGGCATAAAAAAAAAATTTGAACTTTTTGCATTTTTTTTGCTAACTGTAAGTTTTTTACAAAATCTGTGAATGCAGTTCAAAATGTCCCAAAAAGTTAGGGAAGGTCTTTTAAGAACGTTTTGCTGTAACTGCAACGGTTAAGGTACTTGCCCTTACTGCCCCGTTTCAAAAATACACCCTGTATACATACATGCATACATACATACAATCACGCCTTTATCTCCTAAGGGTTAGGCAGTGGTGATTTAACACCCACATTTCACCAATCATGTATTCTGTCAATCACATAAAAGGGATGAGCCTATAGCCGTTATTGAATCAGGTAACTTTTTCACTTACTGAAATCTAAAGCAGTTCTGCTGTCTGAATCTGAATACATTTGGGGAGTGGTTTTGTAAAAATAATATTGTTACAAATAAATTTATTAACATATTTCAATGAAATAATAGTGTTTCAAATGTAAATTTCTTTTATTATCACAGTTCTTCGATAACAATTGAATTATTAAAGTTTCCTTATGGTTACTAACCGTCACATTATGCCACCTCGTAGTTACAAAATATTCCTATAACAACGGTAATGTATGGTATCTTCATGCAACATTTTACTAAAGATGCAAATTTTCATATAACATTAACGAAAATTTGCAACTTTTCTAAATTTTAACCTATATACTTTAAATAATAATACTTAAGTAGTGTGAAGTTAATCACATTATAAGTTAAACTATCTAATACTACAAAAAGATTTGGATACATACTGTTTTAAAAGAAACGCATATAGCCATTGTTATTAAAATGAACATCACAGCTTATAAAACTTACTGAAAATAAATAAATTTTAAACTTACATTTTGCTAGCTTAGTGTTAAGCATTGGGTATATAAGATATTGCACTATTTTTTTTAACTATTTGTCTCGAACGTTAAACATGTTTTCTAACATTATACTATGTGGGAAAACAATTGCTAATTTACACATACGTAGCAAATACATAACATACATACCTAATTATGTAAGTTAGCATAACCATACATATAAATAAGTAAGTTAGAAAATAGTAATGAATTGTGTCTTCACCAGCATTCTTCACTTGTATATTTCTTTAAGAATATTTGTAGATGCCCGTCTCCTTACGCATTCGCACTGTAAAATCATAGTTTTTATATTAATTACAACTACTTAGTAATAGTTTTAAAAAATAGTTATAAAAGTTTTATATAAAGGAAGCACACGTGTTTCCTTGTTCTTACAGTTCCCGGGTCGTTAGTGTAAGATTTGAGCCACCATTGTAATGTATTGGCGTCTGGATTTTTTCGAAGAAGTAGGACACGACGTCGTGTCGGAAAGTACCGCGGCCATAATAACCTCGTGTTGTTTACCCGGCGGTGAGTAGGGTAGCCAGAGCTTACTGGAGAACTTTTATGCTGTCAGTGGGAAGAGCAAAAGCTTGTCCTGCTATGTCTTTTACACTGACGGCACAGAAACTCTGTGCTTACAGGGTTGGCAGCGCGAGTGTGACTCCTTTGGTGTTGCACACGCCCATAGGCCACGGTAACCACTTTCCATCAGGTGGGCCATGTCTGCCACCCAAGTGATATAAAAAATAGTGACCCTCATTCCGGAGTATTTACTTTTCGTTTACCATGGGTCACCGTTATAAAATAAGATTTTCCTTAAGATTAATCATTAAAATGTTATTAAAGAGTAGCTTCAATATGGATGGGTAAAAATGTGTAATTGCAAAACATTATATACATACATAGGTATCAATTAATTAGCCTATCGCAGTTCATTGCTGGACATAGACCTCTCCCAATGTTAGCAGACTTACATACATAGGAATACATATTTAAATCATCATCTAAAAATTACCAATATCAATCTGTTTCGATTGAACGAATTCACAGAAAGGTTTAGAAAGTAACGTAGCAATATTGAATTGGTGACCTCAAAAAGTACCACTAGGCGAAACCGCAACCCACCACTACTCTCTTATTATATGCAAGCGTATTTGTCAATTTCTTCAGATACCCATGTCTTTCTCTTCTAGTTCAGTTCAGAAAATATACAAAAAATACTTACTTTCAACAAAGCATATTGCTGCGAGTATGCAAGCAGAAAACAGGATTGTCATTGATATAACGAGAACTGTTATCTGGTGCGATTGATCGCAGCAACAGGATTTGTGCTCTTTGCCTGTGCGATGCTTCGTGTAACCGTTTACAACTGTAAAATGTGTCGAGCTGGCAATAGACTGTGTGTCCTGCCCAGGCCCTGAGTTTCGTTTAACGCCGTTCCAAACAGAGTCTAGACCATCGTGGGTCTCTTCAGGAATAGCTACAACAGCATGCCCTGACTTGCTTCCATAGCTTTCAAACTTGGTATGGTAACTTTCGATATCGTCTTGCTCTTGAGTTCGGCCATGCATACGCGCCAAGTGAGCTGCACTTAGTAGCAGCGAGCCAGATGATACACTCTGAAAGTAAAACGGGGTTGTTAAAGTATAACTTCCTCTAGCAACTTCTTCTATGAGGGGTTTGGAAGATGAAAAAAGAACCTATAGCACTCGGGAGTAATATAGTTTTTATTTGGCGAAAGATTTAAAAAAAAACAGAACAGTACTTTTAAGATACACCCCACATACAAACTTACAAAGAAGCTTTATTTCTTTTGAGTATTATTGTAGATGATAATTAAATTAATGATAGACCATGCATATAATGCGCGAAGTGTATGTAGTAAAAGTAATTAAATTGTTCAACCGATTTGAACTCCCTCAATGAGCTCTGTGAAACGATGCATAGGAAGTGATTACCGTGTTATCTCACCGTAAAGAGTATTCTTAGATTAAACGGTAATTAAACACATGGTCTTGTAGTGTTCATTTCCTCATAAATATTGTTATTGTTACTATGATAGTTTAGGTACCAATTATGTTTCTTAAAACCAATTCACGGGTGAGTTGAAACGGAACTGTGAAATGGTTTTGCCAACAATTCAAGATTAATTCAAACCCAAGCATTATTCGAGGTGGTTTTTTTTGTATGGTGGATTACTTCCACCATACAAAACGAAGACTGACGTATTACTTCCTAAAATTGCGCGTGAAGAGAGCTATTTAGGTCCAAGATATGTGTAGTACAATGTTTCCAAATCTCGCTAAGGAGCCCTTTTTTCCCAAATTTCGTTGAGGAACCCAATTTTTTTTTTCCAAATTTGGGAACAATTCTTGATGTTTTGGAATATGAGATCGTCGACAGCCTGGTGTTACGAGTGTTATTAAATGTAAAGACACTTGAAACCGCCGACCATTGGGCGTACCTTACGCTTCTTTACCAATTTAGAAGTCACACGTATTTTCCCAATTACCGCAATTCATTTCTGCTATTTAATTAATTAATCTAATTCACACAATTTACTCTTAAGAATACAAATAGAGTACGTAATAAAAAAAAGTCTAATCGCTATTTGACAAAGCGCGAGAAACGATTACGGCATTCCGATGTAGACTTCATAGGTTGTTTCGTTATCAGTCAAGGTTAGGGTGATGAATAATAAGGCAAAGGTCGTGACCAAGTATCAAATTCAGCCTTCACACGAAATTAAAAGGATATGGACAACAATTATTCTATGTCAAAATGTAATGTAACTATTCGAAAATTAAACTAATGATTTAAAGTTTTTGTTATATTTGTTAAGGTGTGGTCAGTAAATAATCGTGTCAAATAGTTTAAAATTGCATTACTTTGGTAGTTTCTATGAGACAAATGAACGTTTTTGTGTTCGGTTTCGTTAGTTTATGCTAAAATATACAATTTGAATTAATTATTCGAGAACGCGTCATTTTAATACAGTTCTATTCCTATGTAATTCTAAAACAACACATGAAAATACCGAGAACTCTGACATCAATGTTTTACTGTTCACATAGACTACGATTTTGAAAATTAAAAATAAACAACTTAACATTCAAGATTTATGTAATTACAGCTGACTGCGAGTTAGTATCTAATATTTCCTAAAAAATAGACTTTAGACATTGCATCTAGTTAGTAATATTTTTTTTACAAATGTCGATTCGATGAGGGACTTCACATATAATTTTTAGTGTTCGTGCAGTAAATAATTGTAACGTTGCATAATTTTTCGATTATCTCTTTAAAACTATATTTTTCTCTTCGTCTTATCCTGTTTGGTATATGTAATGTATTTTATTACTGTAATAAAGATATGATAAAATTAAACCTCGTACTCATTAGAATCTTTTAAGTAAGTTTGCATATTCACTGCAAAATAATAATCATTGCAAAATTACTACGAGTTAAAGATATACAATTTATTACAATCCCGGCTACATCCAAAGCTTGCGTCTTGGGCCTCTGACTCCGCCTTTTCATGATTAAGTTCATTGCCTTTTACGGGAACGACTACGGTCTGACCCCTTAACCTCAAGAGAAAAACTTGCAGATGACATTAGCCTGCAGTTCAAAGATCTTAGGTCCATGCATTTTTTAGTTCTTGTTGATACCGTTCAAAATTCATTGAATGCTATAGTGGCACCGAGTGCTAATACTTCGTGCGTTAGTCTTGCAATAGCTGTTAGTTCAGTTAAGCAATATTTTGGAATTTCATGTACCAACGCTTAAGTAGATCCTGTATTGGACATAGCGATTTGTACAAACCAGTTTTTTTGACCCTGTCAAATTATCAAATTACCTTACTTGATTTTAACACAAAAACACCACGTAAATTATTACCTACTCTGAATAAATAATGACTTTTTATTGTTTCTTAGATGTATAATCATTATGGCGGTTGAGTACTTATATGTTCTTTATTGTCACATAAAAAAAAATAGATGCATAAATGTTGAATGGTTCATCGATATACAGCGTGATTCTTGTTTCTATAATTGAAGCGGAAACTTGAGTGGTAATGATTGTGACGCACGATTTAGAAGGTCGCCTTACGTGGGTACTGTGGTTACTCGATGAGCCTTGGCTGGAGGCGGAGCCACCACGAGAGCGCGCGTCGACTATGCTGCCGTTACCGCTGCTGCCTGACAACGACGGCCGCGGAATGTGCCATTCGTGCGATGAGATCTGGAAAGATTACATTATTTACATATTTGTTAAATTTGCAGATTCTCTGTTTGATTTACCTACCAGTCTCTTAAAGCGCTATTATCATCATTTCTAAAACGCACATCGATTCAATGAGTTAATCTTGTTTTTTCCTAAAAGTTTCTTTGAACCTTAATATCACATATTCTTTTTATTTTTAGAATAACCATCTATTCAAGCTCTCTTTTGTTTTCTTACAAGATTCTTCGAACCCTATTAGCATAATATTTTGTTCTCCTATTTTTTAGAACAGCCATCGATTCAATTAGCTTTCTTTGGTTTTTCTACAAGATTCTTCGAACCCTATTAGCATAATATTATGTTCTCCTAATTTTTAGAACAGCCATCGACTCAATTAGTTTTCTTTGGTTTTCCTACAAGATTCTTCGAACCCTATTAGCATAATATTATGTTCTCCTAATTTTTAGAACAGCCATCGATTCAATAGAACAATCTTGTAGGACAACCAAAACAAGCTATCTTAGGTTTTCCTACAAGATTCTTCGAAACTTATTAGCATAATATAATATATGTTCTCTACATTTTAGAACATATATCGATTTAGCTATCTTCTTCCTATGGATACATTTGATACTTACTGTCTTGCATTCTCTACATTTCTAGAACAGATATTGAAATCAATTAGCTGTCGGTCTACAAGTTTCTTTAACCTTGTTACCATTATGTTCTCTTCGTTTATAGAACAAGCAGAGTTCAGTCGTAAACTTATATTTGCTAGACATTGAAGTTTAAGATGACAGGCATTTTGCAACTCGAAAGTAAACTGTATATTTATGTAAAGCATGTAATTTTAGTTAAATATGATAATCACAATATATTATGGTAATAGTTGTTTATTCTATACAACAGTGTAAAATGTAGGTCACGTTGACGCAAGTATGTCATTTTGTTTTTAAAATATTCAAACCGATAGCACAGCACCAATGGCTAGTGTTAAAGATCCATAGTAGTTTGGTTGACGGGCAATGACGCATCGGGCATAATAGACTATACATTCTGTTATGTACCGGGTCCTTGTTTACCTATTCATGTTACAGTAAAAGGACGATAGACGTTCTCTTTCCACTTAAGTACATATTTGCTAATTATCCAAGTCTCGCTGTATGCATTAAACTAATGCACACAATTTCACGGAATTACATTTTCTTAGTAAAGTGGCGTAGCATATTATTTTATAGTCTGTACCCAATTAAGGCCTGGAATTCATTACCAGCTCACGTGTTTCCCTCTTCCTACAGTCCCGGGTCCTTTAAGCGGGGCGTGAAAAAGCATATGATGAGACCGTCAAGCTGAGTGTCACCATTGTCACACGGTATGTGTAAGTAATGGTGACCCTCTTTTCTGAGACTTTGCCTTCAGCTTACCATCAGGCAAGGCGAAGTTTAATTGACGTGTTCTATATATAAAAAAAAAAACATCTTTTAGAATGCTATAATTACTAAAAAAACATTTCATACAGAATACCGCGGTTATAATAACTTCGTGTTGTGTTCCCAGCGGTGAGAAGGGTAGCCAGAGCTCACTGGAGAATTTGTGCTGTCAGTGGGATGACTAAAGGCTTGTCTTGCTTTGTCCTCTACACTGACGGCACAGAAACTCTGTGCTTACAGTGTCGGCAGCGCGAGTGTGGCTTCTCTGGTGTTATACACGTCCATAGGCCCCGGTAACCACTTTCCATCAGGTGGGCCGTGAGCTTGTCTGCCACCTAAGTAGTATAAAAAAAAGACGAACGAAAGACATAAACGCGTGCAGTGGGTTTAAGTCCAACAATATTATGTTTATTTGGATAGTTAGTTGTAATAAAGAGCCTGATATTTTCCGTATTGCACACGACCATTATATAAAAAGCAATAAGTATTTGCAACATAATTGATTTTAAATTTATTTACGTATATAAAATTACCAAGTTACGTTTTTATTTATGGTTTGGTACATTGGATCTTGCAAAAATTGCCTCACACCTTATTTCGTCGTTGAAAGAGTTCTTTCTATAGATCATCAAACAAAGCGTCGACATACACATTGTATAGCGTAGTTGTGTTGTGTAACCATGTCTGGGTGTTACTGAATGCGTACGGAAATCATTGCAGAACTCTTCCTTGTCGCGTCTTTGGAGATTAGTTTCATCTTAACATCATCATCTTACCTTTCAAACTCGACATTTCTTTATGTAAGACGTGATTGTTTAATGAGGTCTTCCTAATTAATATTTATAAATATATTTCTGCAAGTGTTTGTTGTTGCGAACGGGACAGACAAACAGTCCATTCAGTTTCATCAATTACGTTTTAGGTCAAGTTTTGTCCGGAGTCCGATTGATTTTGTCAGATACGGTGTTCAAGGTCCATGTTCTCTTTATTTGCGGTCTCGTTTCGTCGGCCTCTGTTGCAATAAATCTTGGTTTTGCTTTCGGCTTCACGGTCCTCTTTGTTGCTCTGATAACATGATGGATAAGCATTTAAGGTAGTCATATTAATTCAGTTTACATTTTTTGTTCATAGACAAGGTCGGCTCATTATTGTATTTTTCAACAATGGTTTGTTTCAAGTGCGTTTGAGATGTTTATGCTGGAGTTTATGAACGTTTTGTATAAGATATTAGGAGGGGCCTGTAGGCGATGTTGCAAACTGTTTCACCGAATGTAAAGAACCGGTACAGGAGGCTGCCTCATTGCTGTCGCTGTAGGTACTTATAGCAATATCTTGACAACATGCAGCTTGTAATATACTTTCGCTCTTTCTGTGAGAATGATTTTTGCTCAATGTGACAAGATACACTTAACTGGTGAGAACTCGGCCGATTCATTCGATTCTGTCGTGTGTATAAAGTAATATGGTGAAATAACGCTGATAAGATTGTTAGCTGAAATTTGTCAATCTGATGATTACTTTAAACAATTTTAAACTTTGAAATAAAATGCAAATCGCCTATACTTAGGCACTTATTGTGTACTAGCGAAGCTATTCTTGCTCCATTTTGGTAACAATTAATATGAAATTAAAGCTTGCTGCAGAACTTAATTTTTTTTTTTCGAGGAGGTAGGGCACTACGGTATTTCCGTCCAATTGAGCAGTCCGACTGTGGAAGTACCTCCGCCCTATAGAATACGCGGTCATAATAACCTTGTGTTGTGTTCCCGGAGGTGAGTAGGGTAGACAGAGCTCATTAGAGAGTTTTTGTGATATCAGAGGGAAGACTAAAAGCTTGTCCTGCTTCGTTTATTACACTGACGGCACAGAAACTCTGTGCTTACAGGATTGGCAGCGCGAGTGTGGCTCCCTTGATTTCGTACACGTCCACAGGCCACGGTAACCACTTTCCGTCAGGTGGGCCGTGTGCTTGTCTGCCACCTAAGTGGTTTTAAAAAATAAATTACCGCCTTACCAGATTCAAACGTGTATTATCGCGACCATCGCGATTCGTTCAACGTTTTTAAATCATTTTACTGCACAGTTGTTACGTATGTACAATAAATTAACTAAAACACTAATATTTTTCACATAGGAAAAATTTAATTAATACAATCGATGTTATAATCCTCGAGGGACAATGTAACGCTAAAAGGGTCATTCAATTATAATTTATTTACGTAGCTACCGTAACATCTATTCAATTATATATAGAAAAGAAAGATAATCTAGATATAATACATATAGTTTCTTGTTGGTATCTTCTCAGTGGAATTAACCTACTGAACCATCAATAAAATCACTTTCCAGTGGTTTATTTTTACATTATTTAATATTTTTATTTTATTTATAGACAAAATTGTAAAATTTTGACGTATGAACGTCAAAATTTTACAAGTTTGCTCTTGTGCCTGAGCTGAATAAATGAAATTGATTCTTTGATTCAATTGATTCAGGCATAGTTAAGCGGCTATTTAGCCTAACTATGCCTATTGATTTTGGCAAATTAATTAGTTTGATTAGAGCAATAATTGTAGACAAATTTAGGCTAGAAGGCAAGGTCATTTTACGTTACTTTCGTTAACCAAACAAATTTTACCGATCGCGGACTTTAAGTTTCGTGCAGGCCGTCTCATATAGGTAGTGTTTTAAATTATGCCTTTTAAATCTACCCTACAATGGACTAATGTTATGTTTCTATATACCTAACGTGTGGGTGAGCACATGTGAGCTTACGGATGTACCTAGTCCACGTGAGTCAGCTTTTACTGTCATCGGCACGTGATACGGCGTGCATCATTTTACACGTTATGAACCCCGTGAGAACAGACCTTTATAGATAGGTACATCTTTTAATTATGCGTACGTCTGGTCGTCCACGTGTATCTGAGCACGTGCTCACAACCAGTAATGCACAATAAGAAACCTAGTAAACTTTTAATCACCGTTTTATGATGCAAATAGGTATGTTTGCAACGTTAATCAAAGGTTTTTGTTCTGCCAACTTTTTTGCTTTACTTAAGGGCTTAGCTAATTAATTTGTCAGCATTTACCTAGTCATTGTTTTAACATGTTCTGTAAAGTTTAGCACATTAAAACATCACTTCTTAACATTCTGGACGGCCCTTGATATGACATCATGATGTCTAGAGCTGTGATCACCTATGTGGTGTGGCAAAGCGATGTAGAGGGTCGCAAGTTACATTCCCGCTCAGTGCAAATATTTGTATGCATGAATATGAATATTAGCTTTGGTTTGCGTGTTTTATGTATACCTATGTGCTTACATATTTAAAAAAAAAACTCCGACGTAGCAATAGAATGCTCTATCGTCACGCCATCCATTGTAGTCGGTCAGCAGTTAATATTTTTGTATTTTATTCGTAACACCTACATGCCAGACTCGCGCTTGACAATCATTGTAGGCACTACACATACTGGTCCGTTCTTAACGATTCTGTACGTACTTCTTAACCCTATCATTAGTTCTGAGGTTAATGAAGACGTCAAACTTAATGGTCGGACGTTGTTTCGAACATCATGCCCATTTATGTGTATCTTTTGTGAGTCAAAGCTTTGATGTCATTGAAGGTAATTCTGACTACATGTACGTTTCATTTGCGCGCATCTCGTTATTTTTATCATTCCAATCTAAGTGCACCTATAATTCCATAACGGTTTACCGTCATTGCCATGCATCAATGAAACAACAAAGCAACAACTAATAATTCAGATTTAAACATTGTTTGAAGTGGATTTTGTTCATCGGGGTTGCCTGTTAGAAATTACGTGAGTGATCAACATGTCATTACATGTAGACATGTCTGTAATTCAAAATAATTAACGGTAACTAACCAGTTCGCGCCATAACAACAGGTGCATAGTTGTGAAACATGTTCAGTACGAGACGGTCTAGTTATGCAATAAGTAATCTTTACGAATCAACAGTCAATGCGTGCCACAAGTTGCGTGCTTATAACGGTTCATTGTAATCACGGAAATCATTAGCCATAACCCAACTTGAGCTTATACTGTAAGACTACATCTCGCGACAGTCATGAATCTGATAGTGAAATAATTTTTCGTAACTAAAATGCTTGCAACTTTGCATAAAATGCTAAGTAATCAAGTTACATCATTTGTAATTATTTTAAACGACACGTAACCGTAAAAACTTAGTCGTTTTCACATGTTTTAAAATCACGGTAATACTTTGCTCCGAAAACGTTTGCAGCAAAAGTCACGCCTTCGTTCAGCTTTCATAATCGGAACAATAGTTGCTACACTTACTATGATAATCAGCTAAAGACTAACTAGACTGTTCCCCTTTAGAAGAGAAAGCGTTCATTCCTGATGCATGGTTTCTTAGAATACTTTCGGTGCTGCAAATATCACAATGGGTAACGGGTAATGGTCGTCGATTTCGATAATTTCAACGTTTCTCGGCTTGCTTTATACTAACTGAACTATGAATATTACGATATTGATTTCTATTTAGTTACTGGTGGCAAATTTGTGTTTAGTTTCACCAGTTCAGGTTAATTAAACCCTTAAACAAAAACAATCATTTGACGAGACCAAAGTACAATGTTTGGTTATGACTTAGGCTCACAAAGGCGAGTTCTGTTATTGAGCAGCCAATTATCATATTTTATACGCAATTGCATGAGGACGCACCGCGACATAACTCATTGTTCACGCTGGTCACAAACATTGACATGATGCTTATTGTCGTCCTTGAACTCAATAGCCTGCATTTATGAAGCTAACGGGAATCGTGTCAATGCAAATCGTTATGGAAGCTGTATAACTATTACTGGCTGATAATCACACGAGTTAGTGCAGTCACTCACATATTTTCTCACTGCTCTCCGATATTACTGTCTAGATAATAATTATTGTCTAGTTTTTATTACGAGCCCGTTTTATTGTTATGCAATTGTACATGTACATATTTAATTCCAAAGAGCATGTGAATTATTTGTTAAAGGTGGGTCATTATTTTATTAAAGATGTATAAGAGGCCATTGCCTAAAAGGATTTATAAGGCCGCGTGTGGAACCGCGAAAGCCTTAATTAATTTGGCAGATTTCGCTTACGTTCGGTGTGAGGGAGCTCCATCTGCTAATATGGCGATGTTCATGATACACATGGATATGGTCTTCGTGGGAGCGAATAAAGGCTCCTGATCTCGTCCTTTCCACCCGTAGACCAACTCAGAATAGCACAACAAAACCCAACCATTCAAACGTCTTTCGTTCGCTGGCTGCGGATCGGATCAACTAACGGATCTTTCACCATATTCTGCTCAGGGGCCTCCTTCTGTGTGATGACGTCCTTGTAGACAGAGGACGAGTGCATTGCATGCAAGTTATTCATTTATGTATGACCTCTGCACATAAGAACTCAATAACGTTGCTATGAGTGGACACTTTTAGACATTTTTACGTGCGCAAAATCCCCACGGTAACCTCCCCCCCTACGCCCTACTGGGGTTGTCGAATAATTGTCAGTTCTTTTTTATTTTTTTTTATTTGATTTTTGTTTCTGAAATTATTTATATCACGATCACAACGTCCCTCTAATGTTTTATTAGATACAAGACAAACAAAAAGCATATAATACTACCTAATTTTTTTTCCAATTTCGTAATCTCTTTTTATTTAAGCATCCTTCTCCCGCCGCCCTGTGCCCGCCTTCTCGGGTCTTCAGATATAAGTCATTTGCCTCGCGCTCCGGCTAATCCAAGGGCATCTGACCCTTAGAAAGGGAGGAGAGCCTGTCTATCTAAGCATCTAGAATATTTTTCTAACTTCATTCTCCATTATGGGTCATTCGTACGTTACTAATAGTTCATACCAATATGCATACCAAGGTTGTAAAAAATGTGTACTATAATCATTCAAATAACATAAATTACAGTTTTAAAACACTATTGGGGATAGAAAAATTCTACCTACGAAAGGAGAGGCGTTAAGTTAATAATATGTATTAATAAATGACATATAATATTAAATTTTAACTTGCCATCGTGTCGGTAATTCGTGCAATAGTTTTTTTAATATAAAATCTTCCATAAATATGAATAGGTGATTGAACTTTGATTTGAATAAGACGTTCCGCATTCTATTTACAGAGATTACTTAATAAATCATCACGATGTTTTTCCTATACTTACTTATTGAGTAATTATTGCATTATTTAAAATTACCTGTAATTATCTACATAATGTAGTATACTCTGTGAGTGGGACGATTCACTATCAAAAAAATGGCCCTGAGGATGGGTTACTTAGCCGGATTTCTCTTGTGCGTTACGATGACATCATAGTTCCCTGACGTTTGCAATGCTGTTATATCACATGATCATAATACGCTGTAATAATGCTTAAAATACAATAAACATTATTACAGCATATTTAACGAATCTAGGTTTCAAGGACTCGTTTGACATGAGTTTGGAAGTTGGTGTTGATTTGGCCTCGGTCTTTTGCGTCCACAATATTGCAGCATGAGGCGAATTGTCTGCTGTCTTGTCTGATTTGCCATCTCATTGGTATAAAATATAAATATAATAAACTGAATGATAGTATCTTACTGCTCGCATCTTTCGGCGTTTTGTTAACTTTCGGACCCGAGTTGTCAGACTCTCTATTCGCTATTCTGGGTCTAGCACTTTAGGCTTCAGACATTCTGGTGTAACGAGATACTCGCCTATTTGACGTAGCTAGTGGCTGACAGCTTTTGGGAGAGTTAGGGCTTATGCGAAGACCGTGATGTAAACCTCTTGCAGTGCTCCATTTAGTACAGTCCGGATTTGAGGTCGGATAGAGTCTGAACATGTATCCAGGGGCGAACTGGTCGTAAATCCATGACAGGTATAAAATACTAGATTCTATTGTTTCGTTTTGCAATATTATCATTATTGTGGAAGCCCATGAAGGTCATCGATTAGTGCAAATATCTCACAAAGAAATTGGGACATAACTCGTAGGAAAAGCAAAGTTGCAATAGGCTGGCATGAAGCAAATTAATCCTAGACCAAACTGAGAATAGGTAAACGATAGGTGAGATCGAACAAACCTAAGAATTGAAAAGGTAGCTGGGTATAATTCAAAAATAAATACTACCATATCAGTCAGTTATGTAAAAAAGCTTTAAGCGTTTACTCGTTGTAATACAAATGAATGAATTTATGGCAGATGAGAAAACATTAATTACAAATCCGAAATTAAAATGCAATAGGTATATGTTATTGCATAAAGACTTTCTCAACTGGCCAGAAGCTATGTCTGGCATCTTGAGTTTAGTTTTTGCTATTTTACTGATTGCTGGGGTAATGCACACCTGCAATATAAGCCCATTTCTATAATGGATTTCTCTACTTACTACGACTTCTCTACGACTAACTTTTGGCCTGTGGCTTCATCCGCGTATAATTAAGAAGATTAAAAAGAAGATTGGTACTTATTAAAAATCAAACAATGGTAAATAACACGTAATCCACGAGCATACCTTTGCAATGGCTACAAACATAGTCGCCAACAAGAGCCATTACGTATTAATACTATTGGTCTTGACACTCTTATTATTGTATGTGTTGAACATTTATTAGGTTTCTATAATAGGAATCTTATGCAGTAATATCACTTACAATTTGGCTAGGTTGCCACTGGCCACTCACCTCTGAACTGTGACCCAGTTAACGCGCTTAGTAGTAATCGGAAAGTGAACAGAATGAAAGGCCTAGAGGCCTTTCTACGATAAGATCTTGGTAAATGAAACAAATTTATTTTCAATAGCTATCGATATGTAAAATAAAACAACGTGGATTTAAAAATAAACATATTTGTACCCTTACCTACTTATCTGGTTTACTCATTCGTACTAGTTTGCCACATGACATGATTGGTATATTTAAACTCCGTTTCAACAAACTTGATAGCGATTCAGAAAAGAGTCCCCACTCACCTTCATCAGTGAGGTGGCATCTCAGCCATTTAATTCTCGCCCATCAGATTCATGTAATTCCATAGGTTTATATCGATACAGTCTGAAGCTTTGTTAGGGTAATATAATCGCCTCAAGTATAAACGACCTTTCTAATCTGTATGGAATATCAGTCAATGTATTGATAGTGGCATTTAGCATGGCAGTCTCGTGTCGGTTAGATAAATCTCCTTTATATAATGTCGTCCATCGATGAGTCCCATTGAAACGACGTTTTCTATTTCAATATAAACATTCATTTTGCAAAGTATCTCTCTATTTTTTTCAACAGTCATTAACCAAACACCAAGCTGATAAAGATGATGATGGTCATTTAAATCACCTTTTCACAAATTAGACGACTGAATTAAGAATCTGACGGATCTACTTCAAGTTGATATCAGGAATTTAGCTATGTATGTTACAATAATGTCAACAGTTTATCAATGTGTAGGAAGTAAACAAAAAGTGACCAAAACTCTTTACCTGATTCAATTATATGTTGGGGACTTGAATTGAAAGTCTATGATTTTGACTTCTTAAGTTGCTTGGTAAAAAATTATTGACGCAACTTACTATTTTCATTGAGTCAATAAACATTGCATCAAACTGCTACCTCATACTTAAAACCAACATGGTCACATAACAACTTGAATGTTTATACAGGTATATTTATTTTCACAAATTCTCAAATTGACGGAAACCTCCATGCCATGATTTTAACAAGTCACTACTGTTTAAACTATGTCAAAAAGCCTATAAGAATATCTAGCGCGTGGCTCTTGACACAAACATCCATAGGCTACGGTAATTGTGTACCTTAATGGTATAAAAAATGTAAACTATAACATTTGTCTGTCTAGTCGATTCCATATCTTCTCGATTTGCTAGATTTCATTCAGAGTAACATTCAAACCACATCCTGCATATCATGTTAATTGTTTGACAATGTAAAATCATAATGTGTTATGTGCAGTATCACTTTTGTTACAACATTCCCATACATGTGGATGTAATGTAATTATTGTTAAAACATCAAATCGCAATTTAATACTAACATCTAACGTAACATAACACGACACTGGGATTAGGTTTTGTTTCTATTTCACATTACTATCAACGGCTTTAGCTTAGTTTATTTAACCATTTGACCGTCTAATAGAATACCTACCTCGTCAGTTTAGTAAATTTTCTAATGAGATACTTATGATAGTTTTGCGAATTTGTGTATAAAATTATTTTTAAACGCAGTTGGAGATTATCATAAACTAATTCTTCTAGATTTTTTATTATATCATGTTGTCGTATTGTTTGTCATTTACTTACGAGCGTTCACTTTGTACTTGCTATTTCACAATTTACGTATTAAGACTTTATTGCATCACTGCCTTTTTACGTTGACGGACACAAGCCAATCTCAAAAACGTTTCGATCCCTATAATGATTGAAAAAATTACAAAACCATTGACTGACTCAAACAGTTTTGTAATGTTGTTGACAATAGTGCCTATAAATAAGTATTGTATTTATAACTGTGGAATACGTAGGAAGTAATTATCACGCATTTAAATGGACTTATATCGGATGACACTAATAATATTATTTGTTGTCTTATAAATTCCCAGTGGTCCCTAATTTTGTACACCGATTATTTCTTAAGCAAAAACCTGTTCAGATTCGATTTCGCCACTACACGATAAGTACCATAGTGCAGATATAATAAACATAAACATTACATATATTACGCAACATTAATACCTGGTTCTTGAAAAAATTATAATTATAAATGCAAATATATTAGATATGTATAAATATATATATTTTTAATTAGACTTATTAAATGTTTTTGATGTATCATGCACGTATACTTGTTATTAATTACCTACATCATAATATCGTCGTGTTGTGGCAGATCCGTGTGTATCTGGAAAATCCTAAGTATGTTCAGTTTATACGTCTAGGATCTTATTTGAATAAAATGTCGTTGACTTCGCACACGATTCACTCATAGGTCTCAAAGGACCCATAAGTGAATCGTGTGCGATATAAATGATAGAAAAAAGTCTCAAACTTATGTTATCACGATCATGCATGATAATGGTTGATTGAACTTAACTCACATGTCGTATTCTTACAATTTATTTGCTAATGATATGAGTATGAAATATGACCCAATGACTTTTAAACAATGATTATGACATAATACAGTAAATATACATACATATACGCTACTGACACAAATTTACGACCGAGTGATGTATTCGAAACTAAAATTAAGTGAACCTTATTTATTCAATCGTATTTATCGAAAAACAGTTTTATCATTAAGAATGGAAATCAGTCAACATTTTAGGAATAATTTATTTTAATTATATTCGAGTGGTCAGTGTCTTCTTGAAATCTTATTGTAAGACCGTATGACAGTTTGTTACATTAAAAATATAATATTACCTATTCAAAAATAATTAAAAGGCAAACATTTTCTTAGTGAATTTAAGAAGGCGTATTTGTTAAAGACGAAATTAAGAAATGTTATTGTTGTTGGCACCCATTTATTTATTCATAAGTTGCGCAATCAGCTGACCATGAACTACTGCGCTTTTGCTCAGATATCATTAATTCGTTGTGACACTGTTAGGCTCTAGAATTAACATAACGGAAATTTCCGCCTATTTTGCATTTAAACCTTTATCCATATTGATGATCTTTAGATACATCTAACCATTGCAGAATAAAGGTATATTTAGGAAAATCTACCATGAAACTAGTCACACACACATACATTAGACGCACATGAGTAGTAATCTCTGAAATTCTACTACATATCTTCCCCGTTCGATTTTATTACATAATAAAGTTTATTATGTAAGTGTGATGCTGATTTAAGATCTAGGTAGATTATGAATTGGTAGAATTGTATTCATAAATAAGAAGCTACATATAATATCAACTGGAAAAACTAAAAAGTAAAAGAAGCCTTTGCTTTTAAAAAAATAATATCGTCTTGATTGTTCACATAAACATGAATTAACATAGCGAATCTAGTGCTAGCCTAGAGGATTTCTTTAACAGCCTTCAATCATTCAAACAATTTTGCTTAAATGAATGCGCAGCAGCCGAACGACCGGCTGGATGTACGCTAAGTCCGGGTGTTGTGAAATGTGAAGGCCGCGAGTCGAGGGCAATTTCAGTTGTCAGTCCCTGTGCCATTTACCTCGGACTAATACAACAAGCCCCAGCTCTCATAGTCACTTACACTCTGTCATTGTTTTCAAAAAGCCAGCATAGCTACTTATCGGTGCATACTGACTATATAAAGACTAGATCCTATCGTAACGTACTTAAAACTATCTAATTGTTTTGTAGCATTATGTTTACACATGTTTTTCAGATCCCACGTTTTCAATTCTGTTGGTACCTAAACACGCGGAAGGGATGTATGAAGACTAGTCTTCCGGGGCTTTAACCTTCAGATTATTTAGTCATAACAGAACTTAAAATGTTAGATTATTCCGTTGTCATTGTAAGTCGATTGCTACGTAATATTATTTGTCAATATCACAGTGGAATCTCCGTATCTCTATTAGGAGTTCTTACAATAGGTTCTTTTTAGATAAAGCTTCAATATGTAAGCGTGCCTCTATTATATATGCCTCAATTCTATGAACGTTTCTACATGTGAAACCGTCTTAGCTAATTAGTAATCGCAATTGATGCATTGCAGCATGCAAACTGAGCAATGCTAATGGGACCCTAATGAAGTCCACTATTTTATGCACAAAGAAGTAAGCTAGCTAATCATTTGTTCAGTTTGATGAAGCCTTATTGTCAGTTTAAAAGGTAACAATTTAGATTGATAACGATGTAATTATTGGATATTGAACATTGAAAAGTAAATTAAGAGCTATTCAAACATTTTGTAGTTAATAAAATAGTGCTTTAATAAGTAAGATATACCTATATATATAAAATAAAGTATTCAACTTGAAACTCTGAATTCTGATAATTCATTTGTAATTAAACATTCTAAATCTAAATATGGTTTCGAGCATATAAGCAGTAGAGGCTGAGCGATTAGTAATAACAGTTAAATGTCACTGAAATGCTATATTACACAATTGTCGGTAAGTACACTTACAATATTCTAGTAATATTTTAATGTTAGTAGTTGTATCTACTCTGTAACTTTTAAAACTATTCAATTAACGATACTGTATTCATTTATTTATAACGAGCATGTTTGACCCAGAAAAATGGTGATCATTGATCATAAACAGGTTTTGGTCGTCTGATCAACGCATGTCTATCTGTTCGTCCATCAGTTATGTACTAGCCGATAGATAATAAATCCCTTTGTGTACTAATGAAAATAGAAACTATCGTAAATATCCTAACATTATAGTGTCATATGGCGGATACAGTGAACTGGTTTCGACATTTTAGGACGATCAGTCACCTGCGGAAGCACGTGATTATAAGCACGTCATTGATTTTATATTGTTAAACAGGAATTCAATCCTTTTCGATACAATTCATAAATTAAAATTATAGATAATAATAATAACCAGCCGCGGTAGCCTAGTGGTATGGGTAATGGACTGCTGAGACGAGGTCTCGGGTTCGATCCCAGGTATCACCATGGCACACACCAATGACTTTTCGATGCTTTTCGAAGTTATGTGTGTAATTATCGCAGGTTTATAAGTGCCCGGTTAATGGCAATAGGCTCGCCACCTATTACATTGGGACCTAAACATAAACTGGCGAGATGTGGGTGCTAGCACCTCTGCCTACCCCCTCCGGGGATATAGGCGTGAGTTTATGTTATGTTATGTTAATAATAACTGAAGAGATAGAACGTCTAGCAGGAAAGTATGGAAGTGGACAACATGTTGCGCCGACCACAAATTATTGGGATAAAGGCAAAACTTTTTTTAATAAGTAGTTTTCTACTATGTATATAATTACCACTACTAGTAGTACAAAGCAGTAAACGCTGTGCATATGTACACAATGAATGATGTAATTTATATTCTACGTAAATACTTAGATGGGTCAAGCCGTTTTGTCCACACCGCGTGACACACCAAACATAGCTACAGTAGCTATACAATAAAAATTGCCAATTGATCAGAAAAAAAAATCTAACTATGTTTATTCGCAGTCTAGATCCCATAAATCAAGCTAGTTAAATTACGCTTACCATGGATCTGGATAGCGCTGTGTACAATTTTGTAGAATATTTATTCATTTAACTCATCAGGAATTCATAGGATTTGACTCTTGGCGTCTCAGATAGTAGAATCCCATTATTAAATAGACATAAATTAGTAGGTAGCTCAATTTTTGCATTAATTGCATGGTTTGCGAACTTGTAAAGATCACGAAAGCTCATTTTTAGAATATCTGCTTTACCTTCCCCCTTAGAATTGGCATTATCTATATGTCTTTGGTATAAATGCATGAGCACTAGCAGCTATATATTTCCTGAACAACAAGAATGTCTTGTTATTATTACGGATGTATCTAAATCATTTAATATTTTGGACAGCAAAGAGTAGTTTCAAATATTTGAATCAATATTTACGACGGTCCATCTTTTTTGTGTGGATGCGCCTCGCCTGTTGTCCTTGTACTGTTATTAGTGTATAGTTAAGTATACTCTACCTTTAATATTGAATAATAAGTAAAATAATATTTGAAATTATCTAAACCTATTAGACTAACAATTTAAAACCAAAGATTGTGTCCCATTTCTGTAATTTTCCGGAAAGGTGGGCGCTAATGTCACTTTGTAACAAAGTGAAAAAATTAAAAGTTGAAACAATCTTATCTTATTCCACTTTTCCCGGTAGAGATTTCGCCTTTATTTAATAAAGTAGACATATAACACCCTTTGGCTACCTATATCAATCAAGTAGATATTATTGTTTGAACACACATATTTTTAACTTTTTGCTACCTAAGTGTAGATTTGTCACTATTCTACAAAATTCTATTTATATTTTGTCTATAATCTGTAAATGACTTCATTCATGCAACCATGATGTGAATGGCAGATCTGTCATCTAAATGATAGATTTTGTTACTTTCATAATCCCATAGAAAAAATGTCGTAAATGAGTAAACACTTTTTAAAGTAAATGAATAGGTCAATCGACCGCTCCATCATGGATCATTAGATGGTACCTGCTATAAAACCTGGTGCTGTGGGTTCTTTGTTTTAGTGTACCTACATAAAAAAATTCGACCTTGAGTCGATTCAACAATTTAACAAAATCTGATTTATTCTATTCAGATCATTAGTCCAAGTCATTAACCTCTCCTGAAAACTACTCTACTTTTTATAACCAATAGGCAACCTTTATGATGATTCTTATCCTCATTATCCGTGCTCCAATCCCGGCTGAATATAAAGCTTGTACTTTGGGGACCTAGAGCTACTTCTATCATTGGTTGGTTTTGAGTTCTACGAGAGCGACTGGCTTCTGATCTCTAAACCCCGAGACTAGAGCCTGTTCCAGAACCCCACCCTTCAAGCTGTACTGGTTTGCGGTGAAGTTGCCCCGAACATATTGATGGGTCCCCAAATCCCCAGTGATCATTACTTTACACAGGCAGTAAAATTCATCTATATTCTAAATTGCGCAAGAATAATTTTAGTTCGCAGTTTGCACCAATTTATTATAATCGTGTAAACGCATGCAACGATGCAAGATATGAATTACCTTCTCTTTTACTGTTCTGGGGCTAGGTAGTTTAGTAACTTTTATTACTAAAATTACTGAGTGACAACCTTGCATGACCAAATTTTAATATTTGTCCTGCTGAGATGCACATATTTTGCACGTATGGGACATATTATTATGTTTTCCTTTTAGTGCTAAAACATGAAATGTCGCAAACTTGTAGTCGCAAAACATGCATTTTATTATTTGTATGTATTCTTCGTGTAGTCCTTCATGACTTATGACTGTTTAGATTAATTCTATCTCGAGTTTAACGATTTTGATAGCCAATTTAGTAATTATTTGTGGTCCTTAATCTGTTCCATGATTAATTTAATCTTCAAATATTCAAAAGTCTTATAATAGTAAAAAGTGAGAGTAAGCCGGCTTTAGAGGTTAATAAGACACTCATTGTTTGAGAGAATCACATGCGTCGCTTACCGAGCTTTTGGTATCCATTGTTTACGTATTGCCACCTCCACTGTATTGTTGTCGTTCTCTAATGAGCTGCTCACTAATATTACGTCACTGTACACTGCATTCACTCGGTCCACATGTCTTTCAAGAATTGTGTTAGATTCTTTAGTTCTTTCGAGTTAAACCTCTCTCGCCCTCTCCGTGTGGCCGGCGTCGTAAGACGCGCCTGCTCCAAGCGGCAAAGCGACTAGAGTCGTACTGAGAGTGTTGCAACAACCGCCAAGGTTTATATATGAGGTTGCACACTGTCGTTTTGTATACAGATTGATTCTAATGCAAAATATTTTGAAAAACATAATTTGAGTTTCTGAATCATAGTAGATCTACCTAATCAAATAATATGTTAATTTATTATCATGTAAACTTTGAGAATGAAAGCATATCTTTTATAATCTCATGTATGGGACACATAATGGGTAGTAAGGTGTAGGATAGGATAGGTGTAAAAGGCTAAAGGGGATATTAATAAAGGAATCATGATGTTATCTGTTAATGACAGACATCAAAGAATCTTGAATGTCTGTCATTGACGAACATAAACAAAGAATGGAATTCTTACATTCGATTTTCTTCGGTGATTGTTTAATAATTTAATCAAATATACATTTGCCAACAACTTTATTTTTGAAATCAAAACTTTTCCTATAAACGGGGTACATGATCCAAATAAAAAGCTTAATTTATTTATTTAATATGAGAAAAGCAAGATGATAATTTTAGTGGGACAGAGTGATGCAACTGTCACGTCTTTAGGTCACAGGATATTGATAAAAAGCAATACGTCGGCTATATCACGTTGTGCGTTATGTCCTATGACGTATTTTCCTTCATCGATTCCACTGATTGCGCAAGAGTTCGCGAGTCGCAAGGACGTATTTACCGCTTGCGGAATAAATTTACAGGACTCTAATGAGTCATCTTATATTTGGGACCCACATTATTTATATATTCCAAATTAATAGGTATGCGAACATAGAGTGGTTTGGTGATATGATGTATTTATCAATCAAGGTGCGGATTACACAGCCTAAAATAAAAAAGATGAATCTCTCAATTTCATTTAAGAAATATTTAAACGAAAAGACCTTCAATTCAACATCTAACTAAACGGTTGAGAAATTAAACACCATCAAAATGTGTTAAATGTATAAACTCTTCCGAGTTATTTGTTTCTTGTATACATACAAGATTCGTGCTACTCTACGATACGATGATGACGTATGTATATACAATGAATAACGAATTCTTGTTTTTTTATGGACAACCGAATATTTAATAAAAAATTTAACCGACTTCAAAAGGGCGAGGTTTTATGATCGTCTGTATATTGCAGTACATTTCCGTAGTGAATGATAATATTATAAAAATGTTTTTGTCCATATTAATTTTACATGGGACACTAAGAGATACTTATACCAGGCTCTCCTTTAATCATATCGAGATTATGTAATGATCAAGGCATTGTCAACCTATATTTCAGTATGCCTACTTGCCCCCAAACAACCCGTTAAAGAGAAATCAACTTCGGAACACTTTTCATGTGAAAAATAAATAACGCTGTTTTTACTGCGGCATCCTAAGAAATAAGAAACTTGTAAATGAATTGAAAAAATTATTGATTAATCTATGTAGAGTAATATAAACTGTACTCCCTATATGTGCATAGCAAAAAATGCTCAAAAAAGCTTATTTCCCGTAGGTCTCAAAGTAAGATAAAATTTAGAAAATGGCTGACTTTTTATTAAAAGAATAAAAATCACACGTTAATGCTTGTTTATTCAAATTTAACAGATTATGTGTAGTAAAGATTATGATAAAGAGCAGATACTAAAGATTATTGTACTAAAGATTAATATAAAGAGCATTTTAGAGTGCTAACACTAGTAAATTCGTCAAAAAGATTTTTTATTACCAAACAAATTAGATGAAAAGGTCCGGGGCTGGTATTCGACCCCACCACGTTACATGTTTTTCAGACAGTAGGTAACATTAATATGAAGAGATCTTTTTAGATGAAATATATTTTATAGTAGGTATACCTACAGCTGTCTATGTTTACATATTAAACATAAACGTAAGCGTAGCGGTGATTCGTAATAAAGTTAACGTAGGCATGAAGTTTAAGTTTATGCGTAATGACCTCCCATGACCATGACGTATTTGCAATAAATTTACTCGAGGAATCAAGAGTTCAATGATTTTGTTCTTATTGCTACAGAATTCGGTGCGATAGAGCGTTTCATTGTCATATTGTGTAAGCTATGATCTTTATCATTTAGCCAGACAACCGATTTATTTTTTTGAGTCATTAATGTTCATTAGTGTTGTGAGTACCTACTCTAAAGTAAGTTATAATTATCACTTTCCATGATGTTGATGGACAACTTAAATATATCTTAGATTCCATATTTCATTTGGAGTATTTTTTTCATCTTCTTGGGACATCAAGCATATCAATACTGTATTCATTTTATTACTATATAATATAAGAAAGGATCACGTGATGACGATATTTTGCAGCGATATCTAGATTAGGCCCAGAGTAAGCATAATTTAACTAGTTTGTATTATAAGATCTAGAATGCGAATACACATTTTGTATAAATACACACACTTTATACATAGAAACACCAAGTCTAATGCAAGTATACATATTTGTGCATACAAATATTTGCACTGACCAGGATCGAACCGGTGTGCTGTGTGTAACAGTCGTACGTTCTACCGCTACGCCACAGAGGCCGTCTAGATTGCAAGGCTGGTTTTGAGAGCATTCGATTGCAATGCTAATTTGAACAATTAAAAGCTAGAATAAGCACGGGATAGTAAGGCTGACAGCAGAACCAATCTAAAATAGGTATATCCTAAAAGTTTATACTGTGCCACGCTCAGTGTTTTATAATTTACGTATAATACTTTTATATATTAAAGTAGTTTTGAATTAATGATCTACAACAAAATCGTTATTATTGATTTTATGATGGCGGTCGGTGAAAATATTAATAATTATGTCTTTATTATCATACTATAATTCTTTCTAATACGATTTCGTGATCATATCTCTATTAGCCTTTAGAATTACACGAACAAAAAAATAATCATAAAAAGGTATTAATAGGAAATATTAAACGGACCAATAAATAAAACCCAATATTTTTTGTCCGTCTTCACAATCCACATGCGGATTCACTTAATCGTAATTACTGAGTAGTACTAACCTAGTAGAATTTTTGTTGAATTTTTGTTACTAATGGTTGATTCTATATCTCTCCAAGTGCACTCCTGCACCAAGTGCACATAGCCTGAGTGCTTTATTTCCTGAGGTTATCAGGAATAACGTTCCATAGACCAGGAAGCTGGCATCAATTTTTTTTATCTAGGACACGCCAACTTGACTTCGCTTCGCCTTATGGTAAGCTAAATACAAAGTCTCAAGAAAGAGCGTCACCATTACAAACACTAAGTAATGTTACAATGGTGGCACTCAGCTTGGCGATCTCATCAGATGTTTTTCACGCCCGCTTAAAGGGCTCGGGACTGTAGAAAAAAGGAAACACGTATGCTGGTAATGAATTCCAGGTCTTGGTGATGCGGCAAAGAAAAGAGTCTGCGAACCGTTTGGTTCTTGCTCGTATATTCTGCACAGTGTGAGGGTGACATCTAAGCCCTGCACGTGTTGTTCTATGTAGGAAAGAAGAGGGTGGGATTAGTTGCAATAGCTCATCAGAACACTCACCATGGTAGAGACGGTAAAACACAGCCAAGGAAGCAACATCTCTACGCATATGCAAAGGCTCGAGGGTGTTTGTGACCTCAGGATTCCCAATAATGCGGAAAATGGGGATTTAATCTAAATAATGTGTATATAACTCGTACTCCTGGTGGTGTGTGGTTGCCTGTATGAGATTACTATGTGTGATAAGGCCGCAAATTATACCAACTGTATAAAATAAGATTATACTATATTTATTACCAAAATATTAAAATCTGTTACGTACGTAATAGGGTTAAAATGTTTCTGGCACGAATACTGAATACAAAATGTATTCGTTATACTTGTATGGCGCTATTTTGTGAATTTGAATCAAAGGCCAGTTTTAAAAGTTTCCGGTCAATCAGCCAAGTGTCCTATATGTCTTTTTTTCGTATATGAATATGGGACATATATGTATTATGCACATAATATATCGTCATTACTTTACACTAACAATCTATTTGCATAATTACCAGCTATTTGCGGTTTGTCTGAATAATTGCAATCAGTCAATCAAAATTGTCGTAATTATTCATAGGTAGATACGGCGCTTAGATAACTGGCTGTAGAAATGTTGACGTAGTACGAATATAGGTTAGTAAGGTATCTGAAGAAAACTCAAATTAGTCTACCTGCACAAAAGTAGATGACCTCACCTTCCATACAAGAGGGTTATCATTGCTTATCACCTGAAGCTTATTGTCTAAGATCATCTTAGATTACTCTGTAAAGGACTGCATAAACTGCAGTGCTTTACGGGTGTATGGAGTATAACCCTTAAGAAACAAGCAACAAATTTGCTGACATGTATGCGTGACGCTACTATTGTAAATCGTATCGAATTTAATAGACACGAGTAATTAAGTAGAAAATAGTGTGGTCTTTGGCATTAATATAAACCTCAAACACAGAATGAGTCTACCAACATAACGATAATACCACGATAATTCGACGAATATCAAATGAATTGCGTAATGCAAAAAATATTTCACATACCTATTGGTGTAGGTATACAATAGCAATTTACACCAATATGTGTAAGATACCGGATTTACACACGTAGACAATTTATATTAAACAGATGTATAATTTAATTACCATTGATGTTTAATGAACCCAATATTTCGTCAGACGACACAGTGGCGCCACACCCCGCCCGGTCTGCTTGAGTGTTTCTATCATGTGTACAGTCCAAACTTCAGCTTCCATTAGAACGGGGCCGTAATCGGCGCGTAATCGTGTGAAGGTATTATAACACCACGCTATTGAACGCAGCTACCACAAGGTTCTTATAAGAAGTTATTCGTTAAAGCAACAAAGGATTGAAGGCTTGCTTAATTTCTCAGTCGCACGCACGACTCCAGCTTAATTGGAATGCAATTATATCATTACCTTAGCTGTATCATTGCCCAATTATCAGTTACTAAAACCTTAAGTGTCAAAAGTCTATTAATCGTGTGTCTTCAGGCATACATTGAAGAAAAGTTGGTCTTGAATCGCATTCTTCAATGGAACTTCTTTAACCTAGTCAAGTTCAATGCCAGAGTCAGAGGTATATTCACTTAAAGGTTGAAGGCGAGGAATCTTCCTTTCTTACCTTGAGATTGTTCTGCAATGGTAGTGATGTATTCCACATCACTTCCATTGCAGAACAATCTCAAAATACTCAGTATGGATGTTCATTTCAGTGTTCAAACCACATCGAGAGCGTCATTAAAATATCCTCACAGCTTTTTAGAGACAGTTTTTCTCACCAGAGCAGCTGTGTATATCCTATAAGTCACAGGATACTGTAAGTCCTGCTCGGTACTTACTAGAAGTTCTAGCCGGAACGCGATAGCGTGCAATAAGCATCATTGTAATTCCGGGGTCATTAACATCCATGTACCTTTATATTTCTGCCGAGAAAAGCCGCTTTGTGATCAGTATTTTACCGCTTCAATCATGCCAAGTGCTTCGATGAACTCTTTAAATTAATCCCATACTTTCCTCCAGAACGATACTTAGGGCTGACTCAAACAAACAATTTCATCTAATAACTTGTTATCTTTGCCACTCATTAATGACTTGAAATTCTTAACGAAGACCAGTGCCGTAGCTATCACAGGGCTAACCAGTGCTATTCACCGGGGCGTCACAGTTCCGGGGACCATCGGACCCTTACATTGACTGGCATGGATTAGAAAAATTACTAACAAGTTATGTAGGGTTATTCGCTGCAAACTGAACATCAAAAAGTAAATCGAGAGCTCGGAATTATTGATCATGTTGGAACAGTTTTTACATCGGGCCAACTGTAACTTCTTTATGGCTCAGATTTACTGCTGGGTCTCCACTTCTTTCTCTGTTCTCTTCTCTCACTATCGCCCTTGACGCTGGTCAGTAGCAGATATGTTGCCTCATTGGCAATGTCTTACCGCCTCTACCATGGTATACCGCTTCGTATCTGATTCAAGTTCCGTTGAATCAGATACGAAGCGGTTGACTGGGTTTCCTTACGAGATCGAAACTCCAGTTCAATATAATATTAATGTAAACAATATTTTAAATATTCAGGGAGGGTAACGAGTGACAATACTCCTCCGCTTAGCAGTGCGTTGGGGCCTCAGTTTATTTTGCATCGTTGACCAAGACAAAATTCACTATTCTATCAGTATTCAAGACTCATTTTAAATATACTCAATATAAACAAACTGCCATCGTGTAATAGGAAGCTTTTTGAGGATAATATTTGTTAAAAATAACTTATTATATACAAGACATTACGATCAAGACGCACGAGATGACAGTAGGTTTTAGCTATGCGGATCTGATATTTCTAGTGCGCTTAGGCATTTGTTAGAATCAAACTACCCGTTTCCATCCGTGGTGCGCATGCTCCATCCTATTCATAGTTTCTATGTGAGTTAATGTGTTCTATTGTACGGATTTTTGAAAACGTAGGAAAGCGATAGATACACAGCAAAATGCGCAAGGCTATCGATAAATGCGTCTGGACCCTTATTTAACATATCTAATCGTGTAAGTTTCTGTAACTTTTCCGAAATAATGGTGACAGATTATTTATCAAAATAAACATCGTCAACTAAACAATATATTTAATAATTATATAACGGTTCGGGACTTTTCGCAATTAAATCATGGAACTTACTTAAAAATAGTTAGTTGCATGATTACCGTTATATAATTATGAATTCACACCGCAATACTTTAAAAATAATATATTTATTACATTGTGGAGTTACAATACTTATCTAAATACTATTTTATCATTGAACAATAAAGTTTAGCTTTTGTTAATTTAAAGCGTCTATTAATTTTTAAATCAGTTAAGTAGGTGTTGTGATCTTAAAAACGGCTAATGGTTTTGTTTACCTATGTCATAGCAGATAATTTTAGAGGGACGTTAAAGGTATGATTCCGAACTCTGCAGCATGCATCAGTGCTGCACAGCACTACTGGCCCCCCATATAATCTCTAGCTTATATATGATATTGCAATCCGAGCTAGGCAACAATGTATCTGCAGTACTACTGCATGCAAATGAATGAATAAACAATAGTACATCACCACATATATCGCAACACTGGAGAGTTTGTACTATCAATGATAAGACTAAAGGCTTGCCCTGCTTTGTCTTCTACATTGACGGCACAGAAACTCTGTGCATACAGGGTCGGCAGAGCAAGTGTGACTCCTCTGGTGTTACACACGTCCATAGGCCATGGTAACAGTATTTCTATTAAGTGTGCCGTGCACTTGTCTGCCACCTAAGTGGTTAAAAAAAAACTGCTGTGCAGCATTATAGCGTGCTGCAGAGTTCAGAATCATACCTTTATTCGAATTCAAAATTCAAAACATCTTTTATTTCTTTAATGACTCCTTCCCGTCTGTGTCCATCGGACTGTAGCTTAACCAAATCCTTGTGTTTGTAGTAAGACTAGTAAGGTCATGGTCTCGTCAATAATAATTCAATGCATAATTTAATATTTAAGCGATTCAACTTATTTGTTTTTTATTGTATAAAATAGTGATAAATAAATACACAAACCGTATGGCAATTGCAGGCAAAAATAATAAAACCTATATTCATTAGATACTTATCAGGAAAAAGGATTTTGTTTGTATGGGATAACCCGCAGACAATAATTCCTACAGAATATTTCCATATAAGGTTAATACTTAGTGATACTGTTAGTTGAAACATTTTGTTAACCATCGTCTATGCATAACTGAATAATAATCATGGTCGCTACAAAAATGTGTTGTTTATTTTTAAGATATTGGTGGCGCGTGGGCCAACGTGTGCGAGTGGACTGTATTGCGGGGAAGCAGATAACTGTTCTATTGACACTTTACACACAAAACAAGACAGGTGGCCGGGCTGCCGCGGATTCGATCCAGGCAGTGAATGCAGCCCGAGAAATTAGGAGAGGATGCACTAACCTTCACGACCCACGTGTTTTTCATCGCAGCCGGTACACGGATCTTCTCTTCCTTGCTCAGGAGCTGCCGTCCACATCACTAGATCACTTGAGGGACACACGAGAGGCACAATCCGATCGGTAAAGGTCTATGAAGCGGTTAAAATACAACAAATATTATTCATTTCTGAGAGACGCGCGCGCGCGATCGCCTTTACGCTGGCTAGTTCAAAGCGAGACTGAGTGTCTATATTTCACAAATGGCGGACGGACGAACTACACTATGGTTAGTGCGGGCGGGGAGATGGGTATAGAAAGGGTGTGTTTCCATGTCAAAAAATACAGTTTCCACATCGGCGCAACCATTCCCCCCGGCTTGAAGGGTTACCTTCGAAACGAAAAATGTGGAACAAAACTAATGTCTAATCTAAATCTAGGTTTGCGAAATAACAACTAAAATATAAACATAGATTGGAACTCGTGCCTACTGCTGGCTAGGCAGAGGGCAGAGGCGAACAACCGGGCGCAGATACGATCCGGTTGCAGTTTTAACCCGTACAACACGAGTTATCCCGCGGGCATCGGGAAAAATTTCCTCTACTACTCCTAGAGGCCAATGTAAAGGAGGCGCATTCTCAGTCATAAGGACTACCACCGTACCTACAGTAATTGGGTTGGATGGAGTATTCCATTTTTGACGTGACTGCAGCGTGTGCAAATAATCGGTTCTCCAACGATTCCAAAACGATTGGACCATCTTATCTAAAAGAGCGTGACGAGTTAGGAGGTGTATTCTATCGTCATCAACATCTATTGCGGGCAAATATTTTAAAGGAGTCATATTTAAGAAGTGAGCTGGCGTCAGCGCTAACGGCTCTGACGGATCGCTAGATAGAGTCCGACACAGCGGACGCGTGTTCATCACCGCCTCTACTTGCGCGAGTACGGTACTCAACTCCTCGAACGAGAGAATCTGTTCGCCTATGACGCGAAACAGATGCGACTTAAGGCTTTTAATATTCGCTTCCCAATTACCACCAAAATGACTAGCTGCAGGCGTGTTAAAGTACCATTCAATGCGATTTTCGGCTAAGATGTGAGCGAATTCACTTTGGTAGTACTTAGACCGTAAGAATGTGTGCAATTCCGAAATACTACGTCGGGCCCCTACATAGTTTGTACCGTTGTCCGAATACATGCGCTTAACCGGACCCCGACGCGACAAAAAACGCTTAAAAGCGGACATAAAATTTGGCGTACTTAAATCACCGGTCAACTCTATATGAACCGCGCGAGTTGTCATACAAATGAACAAACAAACATAAGCTTTCGTGGAGCGAATGCCACGACCACGAGCAATGGTGACCTTGAAAGGCCCAGCAAAGTCTGTGCCGGTGTGTACGAAAGGTTTTGCGGATTGAACAACACGACAAGAGCGATGATCGGCCATTTCAGGCGCGATAAAACGCGGGCGGAGTTTAAAACAAGGTACACATCTGTGTACCCTAGCGCGAATCAAATTACGAGCGGAAATTATCCAGTATTTCTGTCTCAAAATAGACATTAACAAATCGGGACCAGCGTGACAATTCACTTTGTGATGATAATCTACTAACAAATCTAATACGTGGTCCTTACGCGGGAGAATTACTGGGTGCCTTTGTTCAAATCCTAAACCTGAATTTCTCAAACGACCACCTACTCGAATGAGTCCATCTTCCAAAAATGGTTTCAAGTGTCGGAAAGAACGACTACAAGGTTTGTTAAATTCTAAATTTTTAAATTCAGAAGCAAAATAACACTTCTGCAATTCGCGAAGTATGATCAATTCAGCCTTATCTAAATCAGCGGCGGTTATATGACCGCGTGTAGATAAAATTCTCAAAAATCGGCCTACATAAACAACACAACGCAACAGTCTCGACCAAGACGAGACGCGATTAGCCAACAACAAAACCAGGGACTCTTCACGCGGGACCGACACCACAAGCGAGTGCTTCTTTTCCTCGGGTGGTTCGGAAACCGTAGTGGGATTGAATTGACTAACTGGCCACTTATCTAACGCGGCATGAATCCAGGACGGTCCACTAAACCATAACGGGTGATCTAATATTTGCGAAGGAAGCAGTCCTCGAGAGAGACAATCGGCTGGGTTGTCGGTGCCAGCAACGTGAAAGAGATTTTTTGGCGCTAATTCCGATTGAATTTTTGCCACTCTATTAGCGACGAAGGTGTCCCAACGATGGGGCGAAGAGTGGGCCCAACACAAAGCGACTGTTGAGTCCGAAAAAGCTAAAATTCTATTAATATTAATGCGACTACTACAAGCATTGGCGATAGAGGTGATCAATCTAACCAACAATAGTAAAGCGCATAGCTCGAGGCGTGCCAGAGAGACGACCTTACGGGGAGAGACCTTCGATTTCGCGCTTATAAGGCTAATTGAAACCTTACCTACATTCGAGACATGAAAATAGACTACTCCTCCATACGCCCTCTCACTAGCGTCCGCGAAGCCTACTACCGTAACAACACTAGGTTGCGATATACCTACATGACGCGGAATTTGTACTTGGTCAAGCACAGAGAGTTCTTTTCTAAATATTCGTTAACAACCTCATCATAGGCTTGCTTTAACTTTGGAGACGCCTGCATCTTTCGTTCTAAACAAAGAAAGCGTCTTTCAGCGGATGCACGGGAGTCCCCGAGCGAAAAAATATCTCCCTTGAAAGGGAGCGCGACCACATAACGACCCTGCTCATCACGAGTAGTCGTGCGACAATAAATCTCCTCAGCCATCTTGTCATCGGGGCTTAGGATTGGTGGGACATTGACCTCTTCAATCTCCCAAAACTTGCGGATGGTAGACTCCAGTGGCGGCTCGACGGTGCAACAGAACGAGGCAGTCGAGTGACTAAAACTATCTATAGAAGCGGGTGCGGAACCAATTATAACAAAACCCAGAACTGTTTCCAGGGCGTGCGGAGCGGGGTACGTCGGTCCCCCTTTGACCTTACGTGATAACTGGAGGTGCGGGAGAATCGAAGCGCCGATCAATATATCGACGACTCCAGGAACAGCGTAAGTCTCATCAGCTAAAGGCAAGTCTTTAAATTTCGTTAATAAAGACGTGTCAACTGGGACGGTAGGCAACTGTTCAGTTATTTTATCTGTAACGAGCGAATCCATGTCAAACCAAATTTTATTATTAAAACGAGATCCAAACCTCGTTTTAACTGTGCCATGAACAGCTGACCGTAAACCTCCAAAACCCGTCACCACTGAGTAGGTTGAACGCCTATCAACATTGAAACCAAGACGTTGACAACAATCTTGAGTAATAAAATTACTTTGCGAAGCGCCATCTAATAGCGCTCGAACAATGTGCGGTTTACCTAATGCATCAACAATAACCACGCGAGCGGTCGCAAGACAAACCGTAGTGAGGGCAGCACTAGCGGAGAACGAACACAAGGTGACGTCATTCGTAGCGGTCCCCGGGCAGGCCGGAGCGCGTGCGAGCTCGGGCTGCGGCTGCGGCGCAGGCTGCCGCGCGTCACCGCTCGACGAACCAACTGTGCTCACCTTGGATGCGGCATTACTATTTTCAAAATGAAGCAAAGTGTGGTGTCTCGCTTGACATTTGCGACAACCATTTCCACTATTACATAAACCCACGCGGTGTTTAGTACCGAGACAATTAAAACAAAGATTATTAGCGCGAACAAATTTATAACGATCACTAGGCGACAATTTTAGGAAACCAGGACACTTGTACAGTTGCGAGTGATGAGTACTACACAAAGAGCAAACAGGTGATTGTACACGTGCTGGTGCGGTATTAACATAAGTATGGGTTGACCTCAGTGACTTCGATGACGCATCTATTTTGCGTTCAGAAGTAACAACCTTCTTCGCGCCTTCATGTTTCGATGAAGAGCGTTGCAATACCTTTATATGCTCGCGAACAAAACTTTCTAAGTCTTCGAACTTAGGAATTTTACTGCCGCGATGATCCGACTCAAACAAACGAATGGTTTCGGAATCTAATTTCTTTAAACCCATATACAAAAATACGAAGTCGCAGAGGTCATCGATCTTCAAGTTCTTTACGGCGCGAACAGCTGACGCGAAAGTATCTAGAAATTTCTCTAAGTTTTGATCGTTACATGCCGTAATAGATTTCAAATCAGACATCTGATCTAAATAGGCGTTAGCTACCGATCTTTTATCCTCATACTTAGCTTTCAAAGTATTTAAAATTAAATTATAATTCCCGGCACTAAACGTAATTCCAGCGCAAGCGGTTATAGCTTTACCAGTCAATTTTTCAACGAGATAATGCAATTTTTCGTGATCTGTCAACGAATCGTTCTTATCTATTGTATTCTCAAAACTATCTATAAATCGACACCAATTGCGAATGTTACCATCAAACTCGGGTATTTGAATTGGTGGCAACTTAGGTCGGTCGCGAGTGGGGTTGGGTCGGTCAGACGGCTTCTCCAAACTCCTCGCGACGCGCTTGATACGACAATACAAATCGTCAAACGACGACAAGGCTTGATAACTCACTGAGTAATCGGGATCCAAATTCAACTCTAAGACGTTGATGTCATGCACTAAGGTTTCGAAATCTGCGCGTAGACTATCTAAGTTTTCTATAGAACACAAGAACGAATCTCTGATGACTAAATCAGAGGTTTTAAGTGCACTATCATAAATCGATTGTACGCGAGAGTAAATCATTTCTTTTTTAGCGTATAAAAGTTTCAATTGAACCTTACCGGTCTTATCAACCTTTGGGGACATGTTTACAATTAAATATGAAATGACTTAATCCTAGCGGTACAGAGCAGCGAGGCGGCGCGAGCGTTAACTATGTAGGTAGGTAGGTGCTTACAACTGTGAATGCACGCTTGAACAAACGCGCATAGCAACAAGGTCGCACCTGCGCGATGGTCGCTGTCTAGATTCAACTATTATTTCCGAGATTAAGTATTGCGTAATATCTATTCAAATTAAAATACTTTCGTATGAATTGGGATGAGATGCGAGCGAGGTAGGCACAGCCACGTGTCTACCCACGCAGGTACTAGGCAAATACGACGTGAGCCGAGAACAACGTAATTGAAAAAAACAAAACAAAGCCAAATGCGTTAGGTATTACACTGTGCCTATGCACTAGGGTGTCTGAGTATACCTAAGATCTAAGCCTAAATGTCTGGATGCGGGGTTTTCTACTAAAATAACCAGGCACTTAGGTGCGATGCGAAAATTGTGAACTACGATTAAGTGTTGATATGATACCTAACCTATTTATGTATTAGGTAGGTACAATGCGAGCCAGCGGCGAACGGACAACAAATTCTAAGCCTAAGTGTCTGGATGCGGGGTTTTCTACTAAAATAACCAGGCACTTAGGTGCGGTGCGCTCATTCCCATTAGAATAATAACAAAATACGAACTACGGCTAAGAATCCGGCTCGAAGGACCAAAAAATGGTGGCGCGTGGGCCAACGTGTGCGAGTGGACTGTATTGCGGGGAAGCAGATAACTGTTCTATTGACACTTTACACACAAAACAAGACAGGTGGCCGGGCTGCCGCGGATTCGATCCAGGCAGTGAATGCAGCCCGAGAAATTAGGAGAGGATGCACTAACCTTCACGACCCACGTGTTTTTCATCGCAGCCGGTACACGGATCTTCTCTTCCTTGCTCAGGAGCTGCCGTCCACATCACTAGATCACTTGAGGGACACACGAGAGGCACAATCCGATCGGTAAAGGTCTATGAAGCGGTTAAAATACAACAAATATTATTCATTTCTGAGAGACGCGCGCGCGCGATCGCCTTTACGCTGGCTAGTTCAAAGCGAGACTGAGTGTCTATATTTCACAAATGGCGGACGGACGAACTACACTATGGTTAGTGCGGGCGGGGAGATGGGTATAGAAAGGGTGTGTTTCCATGTCAAAAAATACAGTTTCCACATCGGCGCAACCAGATATTAATAGACGGATTTACTAATTACATAATGTCAACGCAGATTTTATTATTACTATATCCAAGGTGAAGGTTAATTATAAAATTATTTTTTTAATATATAAAAATGCTATATGCCACGTAAAAGATATTTATTTAAATCCTAACATAATTTCTAACAATTAGCGTTATGGATTGTACAATATGGTCAAATGAGCTATGAAGCTCAGTCTTTACACATGAGTAGTACTCATGTGGTCTTTAATATTAAACTGACTTCTATTAAAACATGTTTACAGCCGACGGTAATCATTTCGGCATCTCAATTATCAATTGATGTTCATTATTATGGGGTTACGTTAATGATTCACAAAACAACGTAAGTACATTTGAGTATTTTGTCCGGTCTGGTCCGGTTGCGCAGATGCGGGTATATTCATGCACATCGTCCTTGCCAGGAATGCGAGGTCATCACGCCTTCATTCGAAGAACGCGTTCGGTCTTGGCGGTCCTCTTGTGAAACATAATTATTGTTGTTTTAGACTCATTCATTCCGTATTCTATGCATGTCATTATGATGTCAGTTGGCGGCCAGAACCTTGTTACAGACTTGTCCTGTTCAGTCCAACAGCCTACCTCGCTTACGCTTGTGAACATTTCCACATAATCGGTTCATGAATTAAATACATCACAGTACTTACTTACCTTTAAGCTGTAAATACTTACATTTAAGCTGTAAATACTTACATTTGAAAATTTATTCTAAAAAGCAGAATTGAAGCAAACGCATCACGACTGACAATTTCAAAATAACCACAAGTCTGAATGCTTGTAACCTGCTCACGTAAAAATATCGAACATAAATTCATTATGCACTATGCATATAAATATTAATTTTATCTAGATATCAGCTTATATCAAAATTCTACATAATAACACAGATAATATAATACATATTGATTAGTTTCCTACAATAAAGTTTTTTCTGCAATACGGAAATGCCATCGTATGGTTTTATAAGGTGGAAAAAGAAGGCCTCGACGGTACGGATCTAGGTTAGGTAAGAAATTGATCACCTATATGCATATCTAGTGTCCTAATTACCTCAGGCGATAGTAGTATGTATTCAAATTCCATGCTTAGTGCAGGAATTCTATCCGAAAAATTTAATATCCTGAATTTCAAAGACAACACGTTGAAAGTGTTTTACAGTTAGCGTCATCATGAATACCTATGTCCAATAGTGATGGATGACGATTAGACTATAACGATATTATATTAGTTGTGTTAAGAAACTGCTTTATACTTGTTAAACCAGAGGGCACAGTACAAAAATCACCGTCTACGATCGTTTTGGAGTAGGCAGTGGAGTGCAGTCAATTTGACGATCGAAATATATGATATTTAAAAAAAAAAGTAAGCAGTGGACGTTTTGTGGCACAGATGCAGACCTGCTCTTGGTCGCCCAACCCAGCTACATATAGGAACAAGTTTTATATTATTAATTGTATATATCATATTGGTAGCAAATGAATCGCACCTTTATAGTGGATGGTGGTGAAACTGGTCTGAATGCCATTTGCAACTAACCAATTATTCAGATAATTTCCGCAGAGAACTAGTTTTTCTTTTTTTACGTAGGCTTGGTACACCCGCCACAACTTCAACAATCAATAAGTTATTTAAATATCATTGATAAAACATCAATCATCATTTCAATCAATCAATTAGCCCACCACAGTTCACTGCTGGACATAGACCTCTCCCAATGTGCGCCATTTTTTCCGATCTTCTGCCTTCCGCATCCAGTCTGTTATCTAATCCTGGACCTACTTCCTGAAATTTATTTCTGTTACCAAAAACGTTAATCCTAGAGTTGTATTTCAAAAGCACACACATTATAAAAATTATACAATCTGGTAACAAATTGTCGGACTTTTAAGGTTAAAAATATAGGTAGGTATACAACACATTTTCCTTTTAATATCACACCTCATTAAATTCCGCTGTGTTGCTCAAGTCTGTAGATATAAGTATAAAATTACGTCCTGCCGACAAGGTGAAACAAATTCTTATACAAGTGAAAGTATTTTGATTATTGTTATAGGGATTGTTACTAATCGAGTCGTTTTATAGTTCTACGTCATACACATAATATTTGTGTAGTGACGCAATATATGAGCTTAAATTGTCATGTTTTGGGGCCTTGTACTTTATCATTATTAAACTGTAAATGCGCCATTATGACATCTTGCCTCTATACCGAATAACTCGTTCTCTATACAAAACACACGAGATTAAATTTTTGTTAATGGTTCTGCACGTTTTTTTTCCTTTATTTGGGTAAACAAACAGAAACACAATATAATATTTACTTAAAATAGCATACATACGTAAAATTATAATTGTGTTCCCTACAACATTTACCACAGCGTAGTAGGGTAGTATTAAAAAACAAAGAAGCCGAATGCGTTATGACCAAAGAGAATAATTTAGACTTTCGATAATTTTACTTCTAAAGATACTAGGTCGCGTTGGCGCAATATCTATCGAATTGAAATTTCTATTGTGTAAGTTGACTAAGCGATATATGGTTTATATCGCTTTGACTTTAAGTAGGTACATATATTAGAAAATCTCTGTGGCGTAGCGGTAGTGAACGCGCCTGTTACGTAGGAGGCGCGGTTCGATCCCCGCTCAGTGCAAATATTTGTATGCATGAATATGGGTATTTGCATTGGTCTGGGTGTTTCTATGTATAATATGTAGGTATGTATTTACAAAAAAAAAATTAAGTATGTTTACCCGCGTTCTAGATTCCATAACACAAGCTAGTTAAGCTATGCTTACCATTGGTCTAGATAGCGTTGTGTAGAATGTTGTAGAATATTAAAAATAAAAAATCTTTCTTGGTAATTTCATGTTTTAGTTTTACCTTTGTCTATCTTATATTGTAATTTTAAATAAAATATTTCATTACTAATAAAATATGTCACAGATTGGAACCAACTTAAACCATAGGTACTTACCCTTTTCCGTTGAAGAATCATACTCTCAGTCTCACCTCCTCCAAAAGAAAGAAAAAGAGCTATTTTGAGCTTAAAATGGTACGCGCTCAAGTGTCTAATTAGACACTTGAGCGCGTAACCCCAAATATAATTATTATTCAATGTTATTTATTACTTATGTCCGTTTACGCAAACAACCAATTAATTGCCAATTTTGAAATAACCGTACGGTTACATTATTAAGTAAAATTATTTTATATCCTGTAGTTATTCTCAGCGAATTTGTACGATAGTTTTTGTAAATAAATATAAAGTACTGTACTCCACAGGGCCCTACCGACACCTTTGTCTGGGGTGTAAAACTTACCTGTTCTGGCGCAGGTTTCCGTCTCGGGCTTGGGAGGTCAGATGGCAGTAACAAAAACAGCTCCCAAAGTATACCTAAATTTTGGACTCAAGCGGGAAATAGTTCGGGGGAACATGATTTTTTTAGAGAGTTGGTGTGTATTATCATAGTATGTTAATGATATATTTTCTATTTGTCTGCAGCTCCGCGTGCCCTTACGGCAAGTCCTTCGGCCACGTGATATAACGGTGAATATCGGCAAGCGCAACCTCAAAGTGGGTATCAAAGGCCAACCTCTTATCATCGACGGCGAGCTAGATGCCGACGTCAAGGTTGAAGACTCCACATGGGTGCTCCAGGATGGACGGAATCTACTTATCAATTTAGAAAAGGTTCGTTCGAGAAATCTAGATGATGGTTCCCCAAATTATCTTCTTAAGAAATTCATCAAGTGTAGAAGAAGTGTACAGATAAATGTTTTATGGTTTAAATTTCTTTATTTTAACAGGTAAATAATCATAGTAAATGTAAATGTATAAGATTTATTATTTTTTCATTTAAAATGTCGTAAACAAACCTTGTAACACTTCTAAAATTGCTTTGTACAATTATTTAAACATTTTAATGAACTTGTCATTGTACCATAGTGTAAATCGGTATTTTTTTATTATAGAAACCAATTTTATTTGAGGTAATGATGAGCATCTCAGATAATGATGTAAATTTAAATTATTACTCTGTTCTAGGTCAATAAAATGAATTGGTGGGGTAGGCTAGTCACTACTGACCCAGAAATATCCACAAGGAAGATAAACCCAGGTAAACATTTTAAGATTAATGATAATATTATATTAAGGATATAATAATATATTTAAGGAGGTAGGACACGGCGGTATTTCCGCCCGATTGAGCAGTCCGACTGGGGTAGTACCTCCGCCCTACAGAATACCGCGGCTATAATAACTGCGTGTTGTGTTCCCAGCGGTGAGTAGGGTAGCCAGAGCTCACTGGAGAATTTGTGCTGTCAGTGGAAAGACTAAAGGCTTGTCCTGCTTTGTCTTCTACTGACGGCACAGAAACTCTGTACTTACAGTGTTGGCAGCGCGACTGTGACTCCTCTGGTGTTACAGACGTCCATAGGTCACGGTAACCACTTTCCATCAGGTGGGCCGTGTGCTTGTCTGCCAACTAAGTGGTATAAAAAAAAATATGGCTCACGAAAAGATTAGAAATATCCAAAAGATTCAGACCATCATCTTTGTATGGCATAGTTGAGATATTCCTAAATAGGAATGACTTTTTAATCTGAAACTAACGGAGGTAGGACATGACGGCGTTTCCGTCCCAATTGAGCAGTCCGACTGGAGAAGCACCTCCGCCCTACAGATTCTTGGCGGTCAGTAGGGTAGCCAGAGCTCACTGGAGAGTTTTTGTGCTGTCGGTGGGGAGACCAAAGGCTTGTTTGCCCTGCTTTGTCTTCTGGACTGACGGCACAGTATCTATCTGTTTTTAAAGGGGGGCAACACACGTGTGACTTCCCTGATGTTACACACATCCATAGGCCATGGTAATCACTTTTCATTAAGTGGGCCGTATGCTTGTCTGCCACCTAAGTGGTATAAAAAGAGAACTAACTTTTATCCGGCTGCAGAAAGCGTGACGGTACTTTCGAAGTGCAGAAGCCGATTGCAGACCTGCCCCTCTAGACAAGACCTTTTATCCGGCTGCAGAAAGCGTGACAGACAGATGGAACTCTAGACATGTGGCACAATCCTTAGTGGAATAGAAGACAATAATCGATCGATGAGATTGACAGATATTTTGACGTTTATTACAGTGTTCTCTCTCAGTAACTGTTCTCAACAATTTTGTTTTAGAACCATCAAAGCTGTCAGATTTGGATGGTGAAACGCGTGGCTTAGTTGAAAAAATGATGTATGACCAAAGGCAAAAGGAAATGGGCCTACCCACAAGTGATGAACAAAAGAAACAAGACGTGCTCAAAAAGTAAGTAAACCCAAAAATTCAGTCGTATGCTATCCTCAATAGCCCTGTTTCCTAGTTCCTAATGCGGAGTACACTAAGCAAATGAAGACGAACGAACGGGTGCTTTCAATTGGCCCCACCAAGCGTCCCCACGGTGGAGCAAAATGTAATGTTAAAAAATGCATATCCACTTTTCTCAATAAATTAATTCAATGGGCAAAATCAGTTTAAATTTCTGGTGCAACCGTCCCCACTAGGGTTGGTAACTTTCTGTCTGTGGTATTGTAGCTCCTGAACGAATGAACCGATTAGGATTTTTTATTTATTTGAAAAGTGTATTAGTTGGGAGTGTTCTTAGCTATTTTCAAAGAGCTGTTTTTTTTAAATATATAGTACACGCCAACTTGACCTCACCTCGCCTTATGGTAAGCTAAAGGCAAAGTCTCAGGAAAGAGGGTCACCATTACAGACACTAAATGTTACAATGGTGGTACTCAGCTTGGCGGCCTCATCAGATGCTTTTTCACGCCCCGCTTAAAGGTCCCGGGCTGTAGGAAGAAGGAAACACGTGTGCTGGTAATGAATTCCAGGTCTTGGTGGTGCGGCAAAGAAAAGAGTCTCGGAACCGCTTGGTTCTTGCTCGTATATTCTGCACAGTGTGAGGGTGACATCTAAGGCCTGCACGAGTTGTCCTACTAGTAGTAGTAGTAGGTAGCTTTACTAGTAGATCAATTTAAAAAGTGTAAAATTAGAATTAAAGTAAATATTGCAAAAATCTCCCGTCACAAAATGTTGAAAATAAATTGTGTTGGTGGGCTAATCAACACAATCTATTTTCAACTTTACTTTACTTTACTTAGATATATATTTCTAGTAATATTTTGGTTCAAACGTTACCATGTCGAGGACCTTGGATCATATCGATAATATGACAAAGTGCTTACCAGTTAGGGTCCATTAATAGATGGTATCAAATCAAGGGTGTCGTGTCATAATGATCGATTAGTCGAACTAGCTTGCTATCGTCGTGTCATTCGTCCACATTGATTCATTCGTTTCGAAGCCATCATTCGCTTTCGTTAGCTCAGTGTGTACACGGCACTTACCATACGAATAATAAATTAAATTTTGTGTAGAACAGTAACATTTATTGCAACTCATTTTTATTACAAAACTATTTTGACAGAATGTAAACACTAATAAATAATTATAATTGTTAAATAAAATTATATTATAACGATGGTTAATGACCGAAAATAACTCTTATTTACAAACGTAAAAATGAATGCGCTAAATACTCGTTATAGTTCTTAAATGTTATTCAGATTTTTATACTGGAAAATTATCATTTATTTTTAAGCCTTGGTAGCTTAGTGGTTAAAAAGTCCGCCTTACGATCGAAAGGTACTGGGTTTAAATCCCGGCACGCTACCGACGTGAACCCATTCCTAACACAAGCAATTTAGTTTAGCTGGAAGGGTTAGAGGGAATATTGGTAAATTCGATTCTAATATTCTTTATAAAAAAATCATTATCCTTTTCATGACTTGAATCTAGTTAGAAGCCTGGTGAAGCTAATACTATAGCAACTTCAAATCAACAGAATTTGTTTCTGTGTTTCAACTTGCATCAACCTACTCGATGTAAACTGTATATTGACGCAATACCATATAATAACATAAACTCACGCCTATATCCCCGAAGGGGTAGGCAGAGGTGCTAGCACCCACATTTCGCCAGTTTATGTTTAAGGCCCAATGTAATAGGTGGCGAGCCTATTGTCATTAACCGGGCACTTATAAACCTGCGATAAATACACACCTAACTTCGAAAAGTCATTGGTGTGTGCCTCGGTAAACCTGGGATCAAACCCGAGACCTCGTTTCAGCAGTCCATTACCCATACCACAATACATATTAAACAGATTTCATGTAAGTTTCAACCACATTGTTTTTTTTTTCAGGTTTATGGAACAACATCCTGAAATGGACTTCTCTAAATGCAAATTCAACTAGAATCTTCTAATTCTGCTTAGATTTTACATTATTATGTTTAATATGGAAACAGTGTCATCGCAGATTTAGTTTCGTAACCAGTGAAGTATTTTTTTATGTATATTAAACTCTTAACACCAAGAGAGGGATTGAAATGTTACTTTACCATAAAAGCGATGTAACGGTCTAATTTAGATCAATTATTGGGAATTTATGTTGCAACATATTGATTTATTTTTATTTCGGTAAGAAAGCATGTTTTGTGCACTGTGAGTGAAATTGCATACACTTCACAAATGTATTATTCTCTACAGAATAAAAAATAATAGAAATGTGTCTGTTTTATTACTTTATGAAATACTCTCTTTACCAACAGAAAATTAGTTACCGCTAGTCATAATCACCGTCAAAGCAGCTAAAATAGTTAAATCTCTATCATGTTGTGTATGATACAGTTCTTAGCAGGTATTATCAAGTGACAGGTATTATTATATATATATACAGGGTGTCCCAAAAATCAAGGATAAGCCACAGCACCATAGGGTGCACTTGCTTATGACCGTGACTACTCGATAAAGAAATAGAAATAAAATATATCTAATTTTTTTAATAACTCATACTTTTTAATAGTCCTTCTATTTTCGATACCCTTTATGATAATTTCAACTAACAGGCCCACAATTATTCAAATATTTTGTAACTCTTCTGTAAGCAACCTAAGAAGCACAGTTATCATAGTTATTTACTAAAACTAACTCGAAAGTAGGTACTTACTATATAGATATTATCCGTAAAATTTTTGAAGATTTCATCTTTCTATCAACTTTATTATCCACTATGGCTATTATACTATATATTTTAAAAATTAATAAATATTTTTTTAATGTACGAATCATATTTCATATATTGCTTTTATTGTAAAACACCAGTTTTACTTAGTACACAATTCATTCATCATCAATAAAAAAAATATTGAAGGAGCTCTTGGCTAAGTGGTAATCGAGTAAGTTAACAGATTACAAGGTTAAGCTACACAAGACATTGATACACCTCAGTACCTCAGAGATTCGTCGTAGCTTAGTGGTTAAAGAGACGGACTTACGATCGCAAGATGCCGGGTTCGAATCCTGGCTATTACACTACCAATGTGAACCCACTCCTAACACAAGCCATTTAGCTTAGTTGGAGGGGTTAGAGGAAATATTAGTAATTTCGGTTCTAATAAGCCCTCGATCCTGGTCGCCATACGAACTTCTATGACAGTTGTTACGGGTAGCTGGAGCCCTAAAAGTCCAACAACTTGTTTAACTACACACCTTCGATATTGCCAGCGGGTTGTGGCGGTCAGGTGGCAGTCGCTTCACGGAAAATGTCGAAACAGCCGCTTCGAAGTTAACCCCGAAAAACTCCGACTTTAACTGTGTTTGGAAAAGACTCCGAGGATGATGAGTGTTGAAAATTTGGTGACAGATGCCATTGCGTTTTCTCTATCAGGAGACATCTGGAATATTTTGATCCAAAAAGCCTTGGATAATTTTGCTAAAATGATTTTAAATTTTGATGAAATGGTTCATCACGTTTGTCACTCACACCAAGGGTTTCTGAGAAAAAAAATTGCATGCAGATTTTTAGAAACGCTTGCCACACTTTGTAACCGACTAAAATCGTAAAAAATAACACTGCTTTTATGACATTAATCGATAATCATAAGGATCAAATATGCCAAATAAACGTAGTAAATTAAATTAAAGGAAATAAATTTAAATATCAAGTTAGCAGCTGAGCTAGCACACCTAGGAGCTGAGGATCATTCTATAGAAGTTAGTATTCTATCTAAAGAAATAAGTCAACTTCTGCAAGCATTTATTTATTTAAGAACTTTTATAGTAGACCGATCGCGACCGCTGTATACAGCATTGAGCGCTGGCGGCGGTAACTAGCTCTCATCTTACGCTATTTCTTTCTCTTCCATCACTTACGCAAAGAACTTCATCCCAGGCACATTCAAGCTGTGGAATGAGTCCCTGCTGTGGTTTTCCCAATCGAGTACGATATGGGCTTCTTCAAGAAGGGGAGAAGATTTATTAGTACGAGTGTAACGCCCCTGGTGCTACATACGTCCATAGGCCACGTTAACTTCCCATCAGGTGGGCCGTGAGCTTGTATGCCACCTAAGCGGTAGTAGTAATAAAAAAAACATTGTAACATGAGAGGAACTTAATTATTAATTTGATTTGTCATCGGAAATCTATTATAATGTAAAAAATAGGCGATGGTTTTTTCATAGGAATATCACGATTTAACTATAAGATATTATACCTCAAACAAAATAGAAACAAATTTGACGTTTAATTAATTATACATAAAAAAATAGGTCGTTACATATGAAATTGCCGTTTTTTTTCTCTCGTTTCCCTGTAGTACTACCACGTAGTCCTACTACCAGTAGTACTGGTAGGAGTACGTGGTAGTACTACTGGGAAACGACGGTTGTTTTGAAGAAATTCGAGGAAACCCAATTTTCAGTACCTACCTACTAATATTTTTGCATTTTTTTAGTTGTTTTTTTTTTGTGTATGAATGAGACAACATTAAGGTAACAAACACTTTAATTACATTTTTGAAAACTAACAGCTGTAAAATAATGAATAGCATTTTAGGAAGTACTATTTTTGAAGATCGAATTTAATTTATCAAACAGCTAATAAAAACAATATTTAATACAGAGTTGTAAAATCTTGAAATCATCTATCAAACAAAATATAAATAATGGAAATAGCTATTAAATTACAGGAATAACGAACTCGTGAATCTGAAAGCAAATTTCGGCAATTTCATAGGTAAAGATCTAATAATATTCATCTAACATTAGCTAGATGACATTTTTTTATTTACAGGTTGAATCACCTAGTTAAGAACGAAGAGATAAGCAACTAAAATAGAATATTCTTGGCAAAAGTGTACTTTTAGCAGATTGTTTTTTTATTTTTACTACTTAATTATTAATTTGTATAGATATATGAGTGAATTTGATAATGATTTGACTTAAAAGACTTGGGCTACAAGTCTTTTGGCTCAGCTTTAGTGGCCAATTAAAAAACAAATGAGACTGACAAAATGACAGCGATATTTGACATGACATCATTGACACTATTGACAGATAACATGTATACGATCTAATTAATGTACGACGAGACAAAATATTGTATTTTACTTCTTGAATGTAATGTGACAAGATAAAATAAATTGTACATAATAGTTAAATTGAGGTATTAAAACTAAATATAAGGGAGTGCTGCAGCTGCTAATGATTTAGATCAAAGGCAACTAAAATGGTTCGGACTATCTATTCCCCTGAATATTGCTTGCAATATCTAGAGCAGTATGCTAAAAAAGAAGTTTTTGCAGTTGGATTAATTCTTGGCCAGGTAACTCAAAGTTGCATAAGTGTATAAATATTCTGTTTTCGGTTATATAGAAGGTCATTACTGTAATTATAGATAACCAATGCTCGAGAAAATGTTATCCATCTGGCTCGAACACCGGAGGAGAAACAAATCGACAACGTATCAGAAAATAGTTATGCAGATTCGGAGAAGTTAGAATTGGCGAGGACTCTGTTACAGTTGTCTGAAGCGTGGGTTGCTGATCATGCTAAACATGTCACAAGAATGCTTCCTGGAGGCATGTTTGTTCAAGGTAATTATAGTGTTATTTACTATTTATTTTATATTGAATGAAGTTAATGTTGATTAGCAAAATGGAAATACGGTCTATTCTACACAGCACAACTAAACATAGCTTGTAATATGGATTCCATAAAGTGATAATACATATTGGGCTGCTGATCCATAGCATATGTGGCCATACATGTGCTTCAGATATGGGCTAAGTCCGTCGCCTGAGAGCACATCAACAAAGCTCTCATTAATCAGAAGCTAGTTGCTGTGGCTGAATTCGGTCAAGCGAAAGCAGTTGTAATATGCATCATTCATAGAAATACCTAGACCATACATACAAACATAACACAAACTAACAACAAAACATTTTCACAAAATAGGACCTTGTACCTTTTGACATAGCCATTGAATGAACAACACAGACTAAAAAGTAATAAAACTTTCTTTAACACAAGTACATTCATTACTTATTTTCAGGTATATTTATAACAAGTGATGAAGACATATTTGAAGATCCCAATTGTTTCAGTAAAGTGAAATCATTATTGAACCATATATACAAGGCACAGAGTGCCAATCAGCACATGTATGGTAATTGTCCATATAGTAATGAAAGATTAGTATTACATATGTCTACAAGTACAAGGGTCCTTAATTGTAAATCTATTGAAGTGGGCACAGGAAGCAAAAACTTGGTGATCAAGCCAGTTGAATGGAAGTTTCTACCAAAACCTCAACAGTGGCAAAGGCTTGATTGCTACTATGAATTTGATGATGTCTATCCTGTGATAGTTAAAAAAAGTGGCATTTCTGTTAAACAACAATTTCAGGTATAATATCTTATAGTAGTAATAGCATTTCAATGTTGCCATTAGCTAATAAGCCATTACCAAAAAATAAATTGTTTACTTTTTTTTGTATTACAATATAGATTATTCTAGATCATGTCAGAACTCCTCTGGTTCTCGGAACGACCTCAGACTCTACTGACGCTGGTTCAGTTCCCTATAATAACAATGATAGAGCAAGTGACTGCACCCTAGCCAACCTTCCAGATGGGGCATTCAATTTGATGATTTAAATATATAAAAAAAATAATATGTCAAACTATATTTCTTTTTTATTGTGTTCTTCTCATAAACACATTTTGAAGTTTTTTTTTATATGAATGTTTCAGCAAATTTTGGAGACTGCTCACAAAACCATTGAATCAAGCATTATATTCATTGATGGTGAACTCAAAGATGGTTCAGAAGTATTGGAGCAACTCTTCAAAAAGAAAAAACCTAAAGGCAATATAAAAGCAACACAACAAGAACCACCAAAATCAATGAATGTCTCTTTATTTGTACCCTATGTGAGTATTAAAGTATAATACAATCCTGGCATGAGTGGCATGGCCTCCCTGCTGCGGTTTTCCCAAGCACCTACAATATGGGGTTCTTCAAGAGGGGCATCAAAAGGGTTCTTCGTGGTCGGCAGCGCGAGTGTAACACCCCTGGTGTTGCATACGTCCATAGGCCACGGTAACCACTTCCCATCAGGTGGCCCGTATGCTTGTCCGACACCTAAGTGGTATAAAAAAAAATGAGTACTTGGAACACCAAGCTCAGTTATATTTCTTGTTGTAAAATATATAATAACATCTTGCTGTATTGTGTACTAAGCTTCGATCCTCGCTCAGTGCAACTATTTGTAAGCATTAATACGGGTATTTGCATTAGCATGATTGTGCCTCGGAGAGCATGTTAAGCTGTCCACCCTGGTTGACATACGAACATCTGTGGCAGCCCTTATGAGTAGTTGAAGCTCCAAAAAGTCTAATAACTGATTTAAATGCAACTTGTTTCGATATCGCCATCAGGTCTAAACAGAACTTTATCGAAGTTCAGCCAAACCCGCAGTTAGACTGGAAAAAGCGGATATTACATTCAGAGGTGCAAGTTTCCGATTCGACTGGGATTAATGCCAGGATGAAGCAGAAGAAGATGAATAACAGTCTTATATAGAAATACGCCGCTCCGGTGGCCTTAGTGGGTAAACAGCTAAAGATCTACAAGATGTGCTTAAATAGAGCAACCGAGATGATTAACATTCTAATTCGTAATTATTATAATTTCTTCCAAGTCTTCTTTGCGTTAATCTGAGTTTCATCTAAGGCCTTCACTCTCAATCCATTAATTTCTTCCAAGTCAATATATGAACTATTTTCAGGAAAATGCCATGCCTGAGACAGTGGAGTACTTGGAATGTGATGGCAGTATACATTTCAGTGGCGTTGTGTCTTCAAGTGTATTCATGTATCCCAAAGCAACTGTCAGTGAAACTATAGCAGCTGTAAAACAAGATATTATAAGGTCACTGGCTTCTCGGTTCACAATGCACTGTGACGCGCTCATTGACGATAATTTATTACCAGAAGGTATGTTCAAAATATTTTGGGTCTGTTAATTAGAAGCCTCGGTAGCTTAGTGGTTAAGGAGTCGGCCTTACGATCGAAAGGTCTAGGGTTTGAATCCTGGCCTTTACACTACCGATGTGAACCCACTATTAACACAAGCAATTTAGTTTAGCTGGAGGGGTTAGAAGGAATATTAGTAAATTCGATTCTAATATACTTTAAAAAATGGGGTTCTTCAATAGGGGCCTCAGAAGGTTTCTTCATGGTCGGCAGCGCGAATGTGACACCCCTGGTGTTGCATACGTCCATAGGCCACGGTAACCGCTTCCCATCAGGTGGGCCGTGTGCTTGTCTGCCAACTAAGGGGTATAAAAAAAAAGACTACTCTTGTTATTGAGGAATTCAGGTTTATTGAAAGATAATGTAATTATCATTCAATGAACCTCTTAAACACCCACCATATACATCTTAAATTGTTATTAATATAATTATATTAATAACCATTAACAATCCGTTCCTTAGGATTTTTATAAGAACAGTCAAATAATCAAATTTTCAGCTAGAATAAGTATATTTTTCTTGACTTGGCTTAGGCCAAGTGTACGAAAAAAAGTTAATTTATTTTAACTTTAAAATGAAATCACCAAAGTAGATTCTAAAGAAAATGAAGATTATAAAGTTGCCGAAATTGTTTTTCTATATGTTGCGGCTGATTGTCGAAGAAGCTAGGCGGTGTTTCACTGACAGATAGGCTAATGTACACTGGCAGACAGCTGATGTTATAAGGCATGTGGTTTCACATAAAAATATCAAGATCATAGTCCATGCGCACTAAAGTGTGTGCACAGTATTAATACGTAATTTACTTTTTCTAGAGAAAGTATGTTTCAATGAACCGCCGCGCCGAGTTCTCGTCCCAGTCGGCTCTCTGTACCTATGCGACTATTTGTTCCCTGGAGAGGCTCCAGCGGAAGCTCTGCTATCAGTAAGAGAGCTGCTTGATTTGCAGATCACTGAGTCCGATGTCGTCTGCGATCTTGAGACACCTGCTGGTAAATATAAGATATTATAAGAGTGATTTAACTTACGCGAGTGTTCGCGAGTGTCGCCTGCTTAATGTACAACTCATGAAAGTAATTACCCCACATGTAAACGAATGTGAGTGAGAGCACGTGCGTTGGGTAGGTACTAGGGTTAAGAAATCCTTAATTCGGTACCTAAACTTATCTTGTGTGTTATTAGATATTTAGAAGTCTATTCCAGAACGATACTCAGTCAATCTCGATTTATAACTATTAGTTCTGTGAATAGTAAACCTCGCGAGCACGCTTTGACACATTTTTCTGGTACCCTTAATCTAATTTGGTATACTCAAAAAATGGAAAAAGTATACAAAATAAAACGATACGTATCTTCTTATTTTAAACAACCCTAGATGTTTCAGTAAAAAAAATGACGATCTTAAAAAAAGGCAACAGTAAACTTCCCCCTTTTTTCTCATCTATTTTTTTATAAGTAGTAAGTAGAATTATTGACGTTACACTATATTAAGAAATAAAGAACATTACCTAGTTCTCATTTCTAAGCCAGAGCGCATATAAATACTACGTCATTAGCAATTATTCAGTAGAACTAACCTACCGAACCAGCGAAAGAATCTTTTTCCAATGGTTTATTTTTACATTATTTAATATTTATACTTATATTATTTCTTGACAAAATTGTAAAATTTTGACGTTCATATTATGTGCTCTTTATGTCCCTAAACTGAATAAATGAAATTGATTCTATTATTATAATATTTATTATAAATCTAACGTTAGTCCTCTTTTATCGTAGATACTTCGGAATTCGACGCATTGGACCGGGACACGAGCAGTGAAGAGTTATTGGCGACACCTCAAGCAACGAGCCAGTTGATGTACATCACAGGAATTTGCTTTGCAATGCTTGTTCTGGTCGTCTCGATCTTCATACATTATTACGACTCTATTGTCAAGGTTGTCACAAAAGTCTTATCAAAGTCGTAAATAAAATATTTTATTTTTATACCTATATAAATGTTGAAGCTTAAAAATACTATTGTTGTGAGTGACATGAGTAATATTCGTTGATTATTTTCATTTCGCAATAATGGATTATTTTTTATCCTATGAGAGATTATTTCACTCTCTATAATATATACAGAAAATGTTGTAATTGAAACAGCCCATTTTATTAAATAACAATTTTATTAATGACGTTTTTTTTTATGATTATTACCTATATTCTCCATTTGATTAGGGACTTGACTACTGGTAAACAATCTTGTAGCAAACTAACTAGGCCAACTGACTAATTAGTGGTTCGATTTCGGTTTTTAGTTTTTAAAATGAGCTTGTAAAATAAAATATAGCGCTTTTAAACAAAACAATAAACAGATACAAATTTAATACAAGACCCATATAAATATAACTTAAGAGAATAAAATAATAAGGACAATGAGGTACAGCAGACTTGCTTCGCCTTGACTATATTTTATATACGTTGTTAAACAATCTAAGGTCATTTTAGCAGCACTATGTGGCATTCCTAGCATCTCTTCTGCTATCTCTCGATTTCGGCAATATCGTCTGCTTTTTTGCTACGAATAGGTAGTATAAAAGTGTAGGTATAGTTAAGAAATGAGCACCAATTTATCTAAATACCTAGATAGATATTGGATAGATTCCAATAATGTTTCCAAAATTATTTTGTTCTGATGATCCTTTACTGGATAGTTGCTTTAGAAAAAAACCATAAATCTCAGCCATTTTTCTAGTTTATTCCCACATTATTTATTTAGGGCCTAATACATTACTCTATGGCCTAATAGGCAGTCGTAATTACAACAAAATTAATGGCCACATCGATTTATCGATTTAGTCACGCCATCTATTATCAATACTACAGCAATATGGCAACTATTCAACAGATGGCATGTGATACGATTACGTCATTGTGTGGCGCTAGTGGGTTATGGGAGAATGACTATGTACAAAAGAGAGATCCGATAGTTTCCAATAAATGAATATTTCATTCTTATTTTTGATCGTATGTATGTATGTAGCGTAGTAAGACCGAGTGACATTAATTCATTATTGTCATTCATGTCAGTCGGTCTATGACTCCATGCGAGTCTGTCAAACATTGTCAATACCAATATACCAGTCAATACACACATGAGTAAAGTGATTATAGTGTTCGTGCTATTGTAATTTTGAACAACAATGAAAACTTTTAATGAATTGTTGTGATTATCTGTCAAAAACTTTGTTGTGTCAAACTGTTATCATGATTATAAAACGAGATTTTATAATATAAAAATCTAATAGCGTTAATTAATACGTGAAACCGGTTTAAGTGCGAGTGCGTTTCGTGATAGTTTAGTGAGAGAAGACTTGTTTGCAATGGCCTTTTCACTCAATAAACTGAAAAATATATTGAATACTAATAAGGATAGTCAGTTAGCTGGTAGTGGGAGTTTAGAACCGGAGATAGGGTTCAAGTTATCCTTGCATCCAATCAGCAAGAGTTTATATGTGACCGTGATAGGTGCCCGGCACCTACCATCCTTGTTTGGATTAAGCCGTGCCCATGGATACCTTGTTAAGGTAAATTCGTTTATTGTTTACGCTATCGATGGCCTGTTGGCAACAGGCGTAATATTATTATGAGTGCATATTCGAAATAACTCAAGCGTTATCGCTATCTAGATTGTTAGACTGAAGTAGGTAGATTGCTCATTTTAGCTATCTACAACTTAACTGGGAAAACAGTAAAATAGCTCGATTATCTACTTACTAATTATCCTTGTCCATGTTATCGATTCGGACAAAGTTAGATCTAAGCCAGGTCTAAGATTCTGGCGAGTCATAACATTAAGGCATTGAATTTTACCAATAGGAATGATAAGTAGATAATGTACCTACTTACGTATTATGCATTCATTACGTTACTAATTACGTTAGTTAAGTGAATGATGAATTATTACATCTACCTACCTTAAATTATTCCTTAGCAATTAGGTGAGATAGGGTGAGATTCATTAACATGTGAAGTCGAGGACATTACGGTCTAACTACAACTGTCCAAGTTGTAAACTCCTCTTTTGGTAAATTTCGAAGGACCCAGGCGTAATTGCAATTTTAGTAGGTACCCAACGGTGTACGCTTTGAAACTGACAGATTATACTCCATTCGGATCGGTAGGTATAAACTATCTTGCGGCGCCTTTTTATAAAAACACATATTAAACAAAGAAACTAGATTAACTGACTACTTAACTAATTAGTGGTTCGTTTTCGGGTTTTAGTTTTCAAAATAAGTTAAAAAAAAGGACAACCTCCGTGGCGTAGCGGTAAAGCATTTGACTGCTATGGAAGGGGCGCGGGTTCGATTCCCGCTCAGTGCAAATATTTGTATGCATGAATATGTATATTTGCATTGGCCTGGGTGTTTCTATGTATCATATGTATACATTTACAAAAAAAAGTAGGTATCTAAGTATATTTAGGTATCCGCATTCTAGATCCCATAACACAAGCTAGTTACGCTATGCTTACCATGGGTCTGGATAGCGTTGTGTAGAATGTCGTAGAATATTTATTTATTTATAATTCTAAACAGAAAAATATTTATAAACTGAGTTTTTGTTTAGTTATTTACCTAACGGAATGGACTATGGGTACCTACACTGTAGTATGTAGGTATAGGTATATGTACCTATATACTACAGAATAGGGTAACCAGTACATAACTACTTAACCTCTCATAGGTAGTTAAATACAATTAGCAGCGTATCTTTCTAGTGCGTCATATGGATCCACTAACATTACGTTGTTAGTACCAACATCTACTATTTAACATCCGTTTAATTGTTTTCCTAATTGAGGCCAACCCGGCGTTACCGTAGTTACCGAACTCATTCTTTTATCTTTATCGCCTTAAAAGTGAGTAAACGACTGAAAAGAACCCAAAATTGCATTAGCATATAGAATTTCGTAAATCATACCTTAGAACATCTTTGTATTTTTTTTCTTTTCTGCGTGCTGAAACCAAAAACTTAATATAGGTAGGTATACGCTTAAGAAGTACCTAGGTAGGTAGGTACCTACCTAGGTACTTCTTAAGCGTATAGCGATAATCTCTTCGGGGTTTCTCTCATCGGAGCTAATGATAAGGTGGGGTCGGACTTGAACTCACTAAAACCGCATCGTCATATCGTCCTGTATGACAGGTGAATTAGATAAGCCCTAAAAAGGACATTCGAGAGGCCCCGACTGCACTTGGCCACCAACATTGGCGATCCCGATGTGTTATAGGGGATCCAAATTCTGCCCTCTCGTCTGCTTCCATCTTGCTTCTGCCAGGGCAATGACTAGGTTAAACCGTCACACCCAGGCCCGTTCTCATGGAGGACAGATCATTCTGCGGCTTTCGCATTGTTTCACGTCTTTTTTTAACGTGGGAAATAATTCCATGGAGGTTATGACTGGCTCGAATCGACCTCGAATCCCTCGCACCCCAACCGACCCAGGGCAATCTATCTCAATTTGGCCCTCCTCGGACATAGTTTCACGTCTTAAAGGATTAGATAAGTCCTACCTACCCAGCAAAATGTATGGACACCACCAACCTGCGGTAATGGTACCTACAGTTGGTAAATTGGGTTAAACCTATCTATATTCGTAAAATATAAATATGTATGTATATAACCCAACTAACCCAAGCATACGAAATGCAAATAACTAGAAAACCATGGTAGTAGTCATGTCGTGACAACGTTTACTAACACCAGCACAGTAATGTGTTTTTATTTTTAGCACCGATTCTTTCGAAACAAACTTACTATTACGTATGCTGTAAGGCCTATTCAGAAATTCAATATAGATAGCTATATCAATACCGCTATAGATAGCGAAATCCTAGTGGTTTCGTGGTAACCATAATGTTCAAATCTTTGATTTTCGCCCGTAAAGGTAGGTGCAATGTACCTATAACTATCTACATTAAGAAAATCCTCTTGTTTTAGGTCCGTTTCTAAAATTGGTGATGAAAACGCATTTAGTTGTACTATTTTACTCAACTTTAGTTAACTGCAGTTAAGTTAAGGAGGTAGGACACGGCGGTATTTCCGCCCAATTGAGCAGTCCGACTAAGGAAGTACCTCCACCCTACAGAATACCGCCGCCATAATAACTTCGTGTTTTGTTCCCACCGGTGAGTAGGGTAGCCAGAGCTCACTGGAGAATTTGTGCTGTCAGTGGGAAGACTAAAGGCTTGTCCTGCTTTGTCTTCTACACTGACGGCACAGAAACTCTGTAATTACAGAGTTGGCAGCGCGAGTGTGACTCCTTTGGTGTTACAAACGTCCATAGGCCACGGTAGGTAACCACTTTCCATCAGGTGGGCCGTGTGCTTGTCTGCCACCTAAGTGGTATAAAAAAAATAAAAAAACTGTCACCACTCAACAGAATCCGATCTCCATGTTTATCACGCATACAGCATACGGCTATGCCCTGCCAGAGTCTGTTTCCGGAAAGCTATAAGTTGTTTACGAATTAAAGATTATAAAAAAGTCACCATCTGCCTAGTCGATATGCTGCGGAGCTGCGTAACTCCATACAAATAGTCGGCAGAATACTGTTTGGTAAGGCCTATACAGATATCAATTTTACTCTTCTATTGTACTATAAATGCCTAGTAGGCGTAATGGTAGCAACCTAGAGTGAGTAACAAAAGCAAGTAATGATATAAGTACTTAGTTAAAAAATAATCCGCACTTTGACTTCTGAAGTCAAAATGCATAATTCAATTTTATTTTATTTTACCCCTGTATAAATATTTCCGCGCCTCACGGCAGAATGTGCTGCTCAAAAACAATATTTCAACACCTGTAATGTAACCATGTTCTATGGAAATAAAGTTTGAGTTTGAGTTTGAGTTTGAAAAACAAACTTCCAGAAGTTATGGTAAACAGTAAAACAGTATGGAAAAGACTAATAGATCTAGTACAATTATTTGTCCTGTGCTAATAGGCTAACCTTGGTTCTTAGACTTAGTTCTGCTTAACAGCTTGTGGACCCTCTTCTGCCTTATTTCGGTTATAGTATAAGAATAAATATTTTTTTGTAACTATAAACATAATTGTTATGTAGGTACTACAGGAAGGAAGACATTAAATTCACGTATACATGTGGACAGAACTGATATATTTGCACTGAGCGGGCGTTGAACACACGACCTCTGATGTAGTAGTCAAACCCTTTACCCCCACACCTCAGCATACAATTTGTCGGTATAATTATTATTGTTCAACCATACATAAATACACACAATATAATGTAGGTACTTACTCACCGATTATAACTATTACTAGTGAGTATCTATATTATATTGCAGCTCTCACTGGCACTTTTCTATAGGAACTAAACCTTAATTTTCTGTACCAAGATGTTACTCGAATTGAAGATGTATGCACACTTCCTGGCAGTCGTATCCTGCTGATTCCCTTTCGAATTCCCCTACCACAAACGTCTGAACTTGACAAAGTAAATTATAAATAGAAACACCAGAAATAGTTTACCATGTTTTTAATTTATCGCGGTTGATAAAAATGTGAGCGACATTATTGTTATGTGAATAGGTTTTTGAATATCGTTATCTTATCGCTATACGCTACATTTCTCAAATTACCTACTAAACGTCATGCTTAAATCTACTACACGGATTGAGTATATTTCAAGCTAATTTCTGCAGTCACCTTGTAGAAGATAAGGTTATATGGATCTTGGAGTACATTCAGTTCAATAGATACTGGCATTGCTAAGACTGCTTTAAAGACATTAACAACGAAGAAGTAGTGAAAGCAAATTCGGCTGCATACAGGGCACTGCTGTCGCATGGTGGCTGGTGGACCTTGATATCAACTAGACCCTTTTCACTCGGCACGAAGACGAGCATTGAGAAATGTCGAATATCTCGAACTAACAAGCAGTATTAAAATACATTAGTTTAGTTCAAGGCTTTTTTGTCCAGTGTACTCTACTAGTTTGTATTCTGATGAATACTTATTGGAGATGATATTGTCGTCTACTTTCTACCGAGTCACCAGTCGTTGTCCAAAAGTTACGCATATAGTAGGAGCCATGATTTGTTTGTCCGCAATGTCTATATGATGAGAATATTCAAAAAGGGTATTCAAATGTTTTACAGAGTTCACAACTGCAATTCTATGCTACGATGAAAATTAAACTTTAGGTGGACCACAATATATAATCCACGGTAATTTAACGTTTTCGGTATATCGTGAATGCTAATTTACAATTAATCTGACTGATTAGATAAGAAATACCTACTCTATCGAATAGGCTAACCGCCGTTCAGTCTCTTCAAAGCACCTCATTCTTATACTCAGGGAAAATTTTCATTAGAAGGTGCTTTATCAAAATTATCGTCCATAACATTTAGAGGAAATGAGTTCATAAAATACACGGAGAAGTGGTAAAACGTTTTGCAAATTGCCTCAATTTTATATGAAGTTTATTCAATTACCCATGTCCCTCGTGGAGGGTAATAGAAATACTGTTCACATGTCGTATGATGTTTCGATATTGAAAGTATCGAATATCAGACATTTGCCATGAATGTTGTGAATTTTTAAAAGGTTCCGTTGAAAACAAGATTTTGACACAATATACAAACTTTTAGATTAATTATTAAATAAGTGTTTCAAATTAAATTGATACAGTGCTGTAAAACCTAACATACTCGTTAGGATTTGTTTGTATTTATAGGTATGCTATCAAAAAGATTGCGAATTATGTTATAAGTTCATAATATTACTTACTGTCCCAATGCAGGTTGACTGTCGACCCAAAGAGATTAACATTATCATCCATCACATCTCTCCTTCAGAAGCGCCTCAATTATCCCTGTGAATAGTGTGACATAAAGAAGCCGATCCCTCTCCATGACGTTCCCATTGTTCCTTCAAATGTAAAGAGATATCGAAGCTAATTTCAAATCAATTTATAGTAAATTGTCTGGGTCAAATCAAATGAACTACGTATTGTGAATAGCCTGTGTCGAAATCAATGGTCTATAGTACTGTATTGTTGATTGGTTTATACGGAAGATATAAAGAGGCAATTTATTATCAGACTTGCTTGTTACTAGGGTGTCATATGTTTCAAAAAATCTGATCTTTTTGTATAAAATTTCCATTTAGATGCTCTGCATTTACACTGCAAGTCAATTGCACATTTGCGGTATAGATGTGGTTGCGGACTGCGATGCAATTATCATAACGCAGCGAATTATTGACCAACGAAAAGTATTGTAAACAGTATGAATCGTCACAATCGATGAATTGGCACAGTCTGTCATCGTCATAACTCAAGAGGTGTTGGTAACAGTGTCGCGAATTCAATGCTTCTAAAAAAATTTTCATCTTTTTTTTTTCAGGTTAAGGTCTTCCCCGGTGACAGTAGGTTTGAAACAACGTTACAGGAAAGCTCTTGGCCAGTATGGAATGAAGATTTTAAATTCCAACTTAAACCAAAAGACTCAAAAAAACCTGACCTTCAAAGTTTACTTGCTGGCCACTTTTTATCGCTTACAATTTACGCTTTACTAGAGCCAGCTAGACAAGAAATGGACAAACGTAAAAGAATTGAACATTTAAAAAATAAAGTGGCCGAGCAAAACGAGTCAAAAGCGAAAACAGGATTTTTAGAAAAGACATTCAGTAGTTTTAAATCAACGAAAGCAGAGGCAACAGCACAGAAGTCACTTTTAGAGAAACGAAGAACAGTTGGAGCAGCGACATGGAACTTTGATAGTAAAATATTTCAAAACGATCTCAAGAATGGTTTGATTGGAACTCCAGACATTTGGCGGCCGATCAATGCAATTACAAGTGGATTAGCTCAGTCTTTGCAGGTAAGTTGATCACTTGAGAGGTGATATTTCATTATGATTATATGGTGCACTTCCCAGTAAAAATTAAACTTTAGATATTTTTTTGCAACTCTGGGAATCGTAATATTATGTACCTACTGTATATGACACGTTCCTACACTACCTATGTTTGATTTAATACATATTTGACGTTTTCCTTTTCAATCAAAGTTTTGATTTTAAATCATCAAATATTCAATTTACTGTTTTTCATCTTTAAGCAGCTCTTCCAGCCATATATTCTTTCGGGTGTTAATTCTCAGCGACTTCTCGAAAATTTTCTTTGAAACAAACCTCATCCTGACAATAACTAATCTAAAACAAGAAATTATTAGTATCAGAATAAACGGGATATTTACCATGTTTCATTATTTTGAGAGTCCGATATTTCGGCGCTGTTGCAAGCACCATGATCACGGAGCGCCGAACTATCGGAAACTCATAATAATGAAACATGGTAAATATCCCGTTTATTCTGATACTGATGTCAGTGACCATGATAGTTTAAATAAGAAATTATTAATCAAATTGTTGCAGTTGTTTCGGAACATCCGGATAAAAATATGTAGTAATAGATTTTTATTTATAGCTATATTAGCGTTGTCGAATTTAATGCAGGATAGTAATTGAAAACTCCATTGCAGAAGCAATTGATGAACTAGTTTTGCTTGCCTAAATCTGGAACTCAAAATGCGTCATCCACTACAACTTCAAGTCACGTTCTAGTATCAGATTGTATTAGTAACAAACCTACATTCAACCTAAATTCTATGAGAGCCTTATTCTAGACTGGTACTCCGATCTCGATTTATTAGATTACACAAACAGGACTGAGTCGTTTTAGGATACGGGCCAAACTCGTATTGCATATTTCCATTACACATTTTAGCATGAATATTTTTTACAGGATTATTAGGAGTCTGAGTACCTACTTTTGAGGTTAAGCGCAAAAAGTGCGAATTTCTCAGCCATACATGGCATAATGCAAGGTCAACCGTCAATCCCAGCGAGTAGTTGGTTCAGACTATACAACTTTTTCACTAAAGTTATAATTATATAAACTGCACACTCAGTGCGCTCTAACTCAAAATATAATGAAAATATTACTGTGGGTAATATAAAGACGGGGAACCCATTTTTGCGACCTTGTATTTTAAATAACTCGTGTTACGGCATCGAGATAAGACTTTTGAACAAATTTTACACGAATTTACAGCTTATAACCCTTAATACCGAGATATGTTCCAAAATCGGCTGTCCTGTCACTTGTTCCATGTGTGGTGTCAGTCCTATTGAGGTGGTTATATAAAAATTCACGTTCAAGCCACAACAGACGCTTTTTATCAACTAATATTATAATTTGTATAATGTTAATTCTAAACTTGGCTTAGTGAAGGATTTATTTATAACAGACACTTCAGATAGAAATTTTACGAAATATTTAACTATCTACTTGTAGCATATACTGACATTTTTATTGTTGTTTTTACATTGTTTGATACTTACCGTCCTAAAACAAAATGCACAAGGTGATTGAACAAATTATACATGTATATGTATGTATATTATTATTCAATTCTAGAGGTTCTATTGCATTGAAATTATGACTAAGAATGAAAGGTATTCGCAGTAATACAGTCGTCACTCGTCAGGTAATGCATTATTCAATTTTCGGAAGAGCAGCTATTTGTACGAAATGTACAAATATCTTCTGTTTTCTGCATCTTCATTTTTTAATGCATCAGGCAAAAAATTATAGTGGTAATAATTGTATTACCACTATAATTTTTTGCCTGATGCAGTATTGACTCTTGAGAAAACGAAAGCAAGATTGCTTTAGACATTTCAATGTATTGAAGCATGATAACGGAGAACCTTATATGCGAATCAATGCTAATATTGTTAGGATCCCTAACTAACTGAAAAACTCACCCAATCTATCCAGATTGGGTGAGTTTTTCTGGCTAGATCGTGATTGGTCGTGGGTAGGTTTTTTGTGAGAAAAATCTTAGTAGCAGCGTAGAATCTAAAAAGTCGTCAAAGCCCTTAGCTGTGGTGACTCTATTGTTTACTAATAGATATAATTCCTCTCGTCTTAATCAACAAAGTTAGTATACCAACATACAATACAACCCATGACCACACCTGACGGTAATAGGACCCCAAGAACATAATCTATACTAATATTATAAAGCTGCAGAGTTTGTTTGTTTGTTTGTTTGTTTGAACGCGCTAATCTCTGGAACTACTGGTCCGATTTGAATGATTCTTTCAGTGTTGTGTAATGGTGACCCTCTTTTCTGAGACCTAGCCTAATCTAATTGACGTGTCTTATTTGAAAAAAACTGCTTACCCCTTCGGGGATTTTTATATATTTGGTGCTAATGAACTAAGTCATTACTGGCTGTACACACTCACGTATTGTCTGCGAATCACTGGGCAAATACCTAATATGGTATAACAAGTGTAATAATACAGTATACTACTTATAAGTCTCCAATTTATTATAAGATAAATAATACTATTCTAATAGAAAGTGCATGCATGCATGCATTTGATTGTTAGATTATATTATGTATAATTATAATATGATAGTTAGTATTGTGTACACGTAACAGTGTCGATTATATCAGAGCCCGGTGACGTTGTGTTATTAATAAATTAATGAGTTAGCGAGTCATTGCCCCTTTTATATAATATTTAGACAACTGTAAAAAAAAAAATGTATTAAACGAAATATTAGGTGGTTGTAGTTGCTTATTCTGGAAACATTGCTAAGCACTTTTAGGAGTAGGTAGGACACGACGGTATTTCCGTCCAATTGAGCAGTCCGACCGGGGAAGCACCTCCGTCCTACAGAATACCGCGGCCATGATAACCTCATGTTGTGTTCCCGGCGGTGAGTACGGTAGCCAGAGCTCACTGGAAAGTTTTTGTGCTGTCAGTGGGAAGACCTAAAGCTTGTCCTGCTTTGTCTTTTACACTGACGGTTAGCAGCGCGAGTGGGACTTCCTTGGAGTTGCACACGTCCATAGGCCACGGTGACCACTTTCCATCAGGTGGGCCGTGTGCTTGTCTGTCAATCAAGTGGCATAAAACAAAGCACCACATTCTGGAGAGACGATACTATTATAGATCATTTACAATCATGCAGCTAGGTAAAAGTAACCATTATAATTCCCTGATTATATTCGTAGTCCCGCTACTTTTTTTTTTTTTTACGTGCGCAAAATCCCCACGGATACCTCCCCACCGGAGCCGGTGGAGGAGGTTATGTCGGACTCGAACCGACTAAAACGCACGCCGCCTGTGGGTCGTTTTGGTTGCCGAAGGTGAGGTTGACAGGCATATCCCTCGCACCCCGGCCGACCCAGGGCCATCTCTCGCGATCTGGCCCTCGTCTCGGGTGTGGGGACTACAGAGTCCCCAACTCGACCCCGGAAACGCTACTAAGACTTCACTGGCGAGTCCACGGGGAACAATTTTCTCTTTGTTCTACCACAACGGCGAGGGACTACAATTAATTGTAAAATGTTTTAGGCCTACCACATTAGAAATATATCTCTAAAAGAGTTTATTATAAACATTTTCTTGTTATTATTTCTTTGCGTATAGTTGTGGCACGCTATGATGTCCGTTTTGAGTTGCTGATTTTCTTTTTTTCGGTGTGAAGGTTATTTTCTTCTATGCCAGTCTCGCTATATTTTTCTTTAGTTATTCGTCTAACAGTTCGTTGTCCAATATTAAGCGCACTAAAAAGAGAAAACGAGCAGAACCAGTCGTGTCTAAACGGCCATCATAGCGTGCCGCAACTTTAGGTATATATATATATATTATATAGGCTGGGGAATCTTCAAGTTAACAACACGGCAATAAAAAATTTCTGAGTTGCAACCAGTGATGGGATTATGTTTCTAATTAGGTATTTTCCTGTAATTAAAATAAATTATTTAACTACGCTCATAAAATTAAGAATGTTAAAACAGTGGAAAGAGTTGGGTCGGTTATTATATAATATATTTATAGCAAATGATTTGACTATTAAATATTATGACGTCATAATAAATTATTTCATACAAGTTTCTTTTTATATTACTGTTTTGACATTTAGTAAAAAGTCACTAATTTGACTAATCAGTCAAGTACCCAATTGTCCTACTAGGATCCTATATAATACACAACATTACTTGTATGCCAATAAACAAAATTCTTCGTTAAAGACATACTAGAAACTATAAACACGCATATACATAAGCAAACAGTTGGTAAATTACAACTGACCAAGCGAAATCGGTAATTAGGTACCTCTGTACGAAAAGATGTTGGCCGATGCGTAGTTATCATCTTACGTCATCGTATTAAATGTAGCTGGGTAGGTACCTATAGAGCAGTTGCTGAGTTAGGATCCGTCGAGGTCAAAGCAGCTATTCTATTGTAGTTCTTAGTTCAAGTATTAAAGATTTTATTCACATGATTGTTGTGTTTTATACTTATTTACTTATAGACTTCTGTGACTCATCATCATGAGTGATAAGGAGTACTAGGTATGACACTGACGCGAAATACGAGTCTACCTGCGGTCTGTGGTTGACCTATCTAAAAATTTATTTGTTTTAGATACATAGCTAATATGAAACACAATCTATAGGTACTAATATTACTTTTTTTATTATTATTATTATTAATGACTAATTATAATATTGTTTGAACGCGCTAATCTCAAGGATTACTTAGTTATAAGCAGAATTTGACGTCAAAAAGATGAAATAACGTCACACTATTTTGAAAATTACGGGCTTAAAGAATTGAAATCAGGTTTCTAAATACCTATGCCACGGGTGAAGCTGGCGCGGATCAGCTATTAAGTAATAATTAAATGCTGGCCAATTCTAGATAATACCAATATATTTTATTAAAGCATGGGGCTAGTTAGGTACCTACTTAGCTATAAGTACGTTTTAGTTCACGAAGCGATGGTTACCAATGAATGAGTTAAATGTAGTTAGGTGTACTTAGAACTCATATACACTAAATACATACCAAACATTTTTTTTATTAAAGAAACCCTCCCACCAACCATCGTAGTCCAGAAACTAGACGGTACTTTTTGTAGCTATACCGATGATATTACAAAAATGCGCGCCAACATTTCACACATTCTGAATTCCCTACAGATTCAAAAGCGTCTCTTTATTAGGCACCACTCCACTCGGCTTTATCGTTTTCTCATAGTACATGCACTGCACAGCAATTTTCTAATCGATTGATGTACGAGACTCGTATGCATCTTATTGCGTTTCAAAAGTATTAACTTGTTGGAAAAGGAACTTCAGTATGAATTATAATTTATTACTTTATTGTTAGTCGACTACTTTTTTGATATTTATTGTTACCTTTCTATGAAAACATAAATATAAATAATTACCTTTAGTCACAGAATGGATAGTGTATGTATGGTTATCGAAACATCAACCTTTTTTTTAAAGTAGGTATGTGGGCGAGTTTTTTTTTATAGCAGACAGTTAAACAAACAAAAACAATCTAAGAAGTGTAAACTGCCCTGTACGAGTATACTATACGAGTAGGTAAAATTCGTGTTAATTTTGCCTATTTTCTACAGACCGTATAAGGATAATCGAAAGTTAAATTTAATTAAAGACATTAATTTGGTTTATTTACAGAGTGATCGTAGGATATTCTATTTCTATTAATTTGTTTGTTGGTCTTAATTTTAATATTTCAGTCATAAATCAGAAGATCTTTACGTTTACGGAATAAATTATAATAATAATTAATGAGAATAACCACAAAGACAGATTTACCGTGCTGTTGAAGAGCGTATCTTTTAAACTAATTTACACGAAATACCATTACCATTATCTCGCCTGAGTCGTGCCTATCGTAGAACTTCCGGCGGTGAGTAGGATAGCCAGAACTCACTGGAGAGTTTTTGAGTTGTCGTGGAAAGAATAAAGGCTTGTCCTGATTGTGTCTTCAGCGCTGACGGCACAGAAACTCTCCGTTCTTACAGGGTCGGTAGCATGGGTGTGACTCTCTTGGTGTTGCACACGTTCATAGGTCGCGGTAACCACTTCCTATCAGGTGGTCTGCCACATAAGATGTATAAAAAATATTTTTGTGCTTTTGAATTCAGTGTGTCCAAAACAAGGTGTTCTACAAATTGTTTAAATATCATTTATGTTTACAGAAAGAGAACAAGAAGGGCCAGTTAGAAGTGACGCTTCTGTATACGGCGAGTGAAGATGGACTCAACGATATAGTGCAGCTGACTGTCAACAGGCTACGATGTAGCGTGCAGACTATGCAGCAACAAGAGCAGTATAAAGGTATCTAAAAGTTATAAGTGTTCTGATGAGCTCTTCCAACTAATCCCACCATCTCCTTTCCTACATGGGACAACACGTGTAGGCCTTAGATGTCACCCTCACACTGTGCCGAATATACGAGCAAGAACCAAGCGGTTCGGAGACTCATTTCTTTGCCGCACCACCAAGACTAATTCATTACCAGCACGCGTGTTTCTTTCTTCCTACAGTCCAGGGGCCTTTAAGCGGGGAAAAAAAATGAAAAAGCATCTGATGAGGCCGCCAAGCTGAGTGCCACCTTTGTAACACTTAGTGTCTATAATGGTGACCCTCTTTCCTGAGACTTTGCCTTTAGCTTACCATCAGGCGAGGTGAAGTCAAGTTGGCGTGTCCTATATAAAAAAAAATACATGAACTTGAACCTAAACGATAGAGTACAATGTCATCATCATCATTATTGCGTGGTTCCCGGTTGCATCCGATATTTATTTTCAAAGCCCACGGAGTACACTTCGGAACCGAACCAAGAGAAGCGGTAGTACTAAGCTGATATTCCTGCCCCTCCTTTTGGTTTGGTTCATGTGGCTTTTACCTCCAACTTTGACCTCATAATTCCGAAAGAAAAACCTGCGTCAGGTCGGTTAATTAACTGGTGTACTATACCTTTGTTATGTGCAAAAAATCTCCACGGATACCCCCCGCCGGAGCCGGTGGAAGAGGTTATGTCGAACTCGAACCGACTAAAACGCACAGCGCCTATGGGTCGTTGTTGGTTGCCGAAGGTGAGGTTGAATTTTATATCCCTAGTACATCAGTTTATTAACCATCGACCCAAGCCTACCTTAACAATCAAACGTCAATCTGAAGATCTTTGTGAGGCCACAAAATCATCCATGGAGTTAGATGACAATGTATTACGTTATAAACTGCTAAGGAGCTGGAGGAAGTAATAGGTACAGTGTCTCATTTTAATAACCCACGATTTACTCTAACCATATTCTAAACCGTGGCAAGAGCTTTTGATGTTATGAGCCTTTTTTATATGTGTGAAAAATCCCCACGGATACCCCCCACCGAAACTGGTGGGAGAGGTTATGTCGGACTCGAACTGACTAAAACGCACGGCGCCTGGAGGTCGTATTTGGTTGACGAAAGTGAGGTTGACAGGCCCTCGCACACCAGCCGACCCAGGGCCATCTTTCTCGATCTGACCCTCCTCGTGTAATGTTTTAAGCCTAGTAATAGTAGTTACACTCAAAAAACAGTTCATAAAGGTAGAAAACTATCTCTTTTGCCGAGTGTTTCTACCCACATATTGTAGCTCTCGATGAGCAATACTATTTTCTTAGGGTACTATATATTTTAGATTGCTTTTGAGAGCAGAGTCTATTTACTCTCCTATTGAAGCCATTTAATGCCAATAAAAACGTAGGTACTTACTAAATATACAGGAAATGTACGGTCACCGTCACTCACGTACATCTTGGATATAAATATCTGTCTGATAGTCGATAGACCATTGTTAATAAACTACAATAATAACTTTTAAACTATCGCGTTCCATGATTGGTGGCGCGATTCTCATGCCACCTGAGCTAGTGGACTGTATTATGCGGGGGGTGAAGTTAACATGTTTCATATGACACTTTACACAACAAACAAGATAGGTGATCGGGTTGCCGCGGAGGTGATTTAGGCATTGAATGCAACCCGAGAAATTAGGAGAGGATGCACTAACCTTTACTGCGCCACGTGCTGGCTGGGCCGATGCACCGGTCTTCTCTTCCTGGCTCAGGAGCTGCTGCCCACATCACTAAATCACTTGAGGGACACACGAGAGGCACAATCCGATCGGTAAAGGTCTATGAAAGCGGTTAAAATCCAACAAACATTATTAATTTCTGAGAGTCGCGCGCGCCGCTGCCATTGTTGCTTGCTAGTTCAAAGCGGAAGTCAATATGCGGCTATTTTGACAATTGAGCGGTGCGAAAACTATTGCTATCTCACTTTAAAGGTAGTGCGGGAGGGAGATGGGTACAGGGAGCGTGTGTTCAGTGTCATCAATTTGAATTACTACTATTGAGCGAAAAAAAATACAAATTCTACTATCGGCGCAACCATTCCCCCCGGCTTGAAGGGTTACCTTCAAAACGAAAAATGCGGAACAAATCTAAAGTCTAATCTAAATCTAGGTTTGGGAAATAACAACTAAAATATAAACCTAGATTTGAACTCGTGCCTACTGCTGGCTAGGCAGAGGGCAGAGGCGAACAACCGGGCGCAGATACGATCCGGTTGCGGTTTTAACCCGTACAACACGAGTTATCCCGCGGGAATCGGGAAAAACTTCCTCTACTACTCCTAGAGGCCAATGTAAAGGAGGCGCATTCTCAGTCATAAGGACTACCACCGTACCTACAGTAATTGGGTTGGATGGAGTATTCCATTTTTGACGCGACTGCAGCGTGTGCAAACAATCGGTTCTCCAACGATTTCAAAACGATTGGACTAATTTATCTAAAAGAGCGTGACGAGTTAGAAGGTGCATTCTATCGTCATCAACATCTATTGCGGGCAAATATTTTTGCGTACTTAAATCACCGGTCAACTCTATATGACCGCGCGTAGATAAAATTCTCAAAAATCGGCCTACATAAACAACACAACGCAACAGTCTCGACCAAGACGAGACGCGATTAGCCAACAACAAAATAAGGGACTCTTCACGCGGGACCGATACAACAAGCGAGTGCTTCTTCTCCTCGGGTGGTTCGGAAACCGTAGTGGGATTGAATTGACTAACTGGCCACTTATCTAACGCGGCATGAATCCAGGACGGTCCACTAAACCATAACGGGTGATCTAAATTTGCGAAGGAAGCAATCCACGAGAGAGACAATCGGCTGGGTTGTCGGTGCCAGCAACGTGAAAGAGATTTTGTGGCGCTAATTCAGATTGAATTTTTGCCACTCTATTAGCGACGAATGTGTCCCAACGATGGGGCGAAGAGTGGGCCCAACACAAAGCGACTGTTGAGTCCGAAAAAGCTAAAATTCTACTAATATTAATGCGAAAATTTACAATTATGTCAAATAAATTACCTTAAAGATTTTGACCACAATACAAAATGTCATTAAGCGACACGGAAGTGCTAGTCTTAGCACTGCCATCCAAAACTACGCGGAGTTTAGTAGCAAGCTTATCCTCTCTAATAACTCCGTGGTGCGGGATAATGTACGAAGGCTGGGTCTCGTCAGTGTCCGCAGGCGCAGGTGAGATGTAACCTTTATCTAAATATTCGTTAACAACCTCATCATAGGCTTGCTTTAACTTTGGAGACGCCTGCATCCCCCGTTCCAAACAAAGAAAGCGTCCTTCAGCGGACACACGGGAGTCACCGAGCGAAAAAATATCTCCCTTGAAAGGGAGCGCGACAACACAACGACCCTGCTCATCACGAGTAGTCGTGCGACAGTAAATCTCCTCAGCCGTCTTGTCATCAGGGCTTAGGATAGGTGGGACATTGACCTCTTCAACTTCCCAAAACTTGCGGATGGTAGACTCCAGTGGCGGCTCGACGGTGCAACAGAACGAAGCAGTCGAGTGACTAAAACTATCTATAGAAGCGGGTGCGGAACCAATTATAACAAAACCAAGAACTGTTTCCAGTGCGTGCGGAGCGGGGTACGTCGGTCCCCCTTGAACCTTACGTGATAACTGGAGGTGCGGGAGAATCGAAGCGCCGATCAATATATCGACGACTCCAGGAACAGCGTAAGTCTCATCTGCTAAAGGCAAGTCTTTAAATTTCGTTAATAAAGACGTGTCAACCGGGACGGTAGGCAACTGTTCAGTTATTTTATCTATAACGAGCGAATCCATGTCAAACCAAATATTACTATTAAAACGAGATCCAAACCTTGTTTTAACGGTGCCATGAACAGCTGACCGTAAACCTCCAAAACCCTTCACCACTGAGCGGGTTGAACGCTTATTAACATTGAAACCAAGACGTTGACAACAATCTTGAGTAATAAAATTACTTTGCGAAGCGCCATCTAATAGCGCTCGAACAATGTGCGGTTTACCTAATGCATCGACAACAATAACGCGAGCAGTCGCGAGGACAACAGTAGTGAGCGCAGCACTAGCGGACAACGAACACAAGGCGACGCCATTTGCAGCGGTCCCCGCGCGGGCAGGAGCGCGCGCGAGCGCGGGCTGCGGCTGTGGTGCAGGCGCCACCGACACGGGCGACCTATGCGACGGTGTGCCACCGCTCGACGAACCAACTGTGCTCACATTGGATGCGGCGCTACTATTTTCAAAATGGAGCAAAGTGTGGTGTCTCGCTGAACATTTGCGACAACTATTTCTACTATTACATAAAACAACGCGGTGTTTAGTACCGAGACAATTAAAACAAAAATTATTAGCGCGAACAAATTTATAACGATCATTAGGCGATAATTTTAGGAAACCCGGACACTTTCTTGTACAATTGCGAATGATGAGTATTACACAAAGAGCAAACAGGTGATTGTACATGTGCTGGTGCGGTATTAACATAAGTATGAGTTGACCTCAGTGACCTCGATGACGCATCTATTTTGCGTTCCGAACTAACAACTTTCTTCGCGCCTTCATGTTTCGATGAAGAGCGTTGCAATATTTTTATATGCTCGCGAACAAAACTTTCTAAGTCTTCGAACTTAGGAATTTTATTGCCGCGGTGATCCGACTCAAATAATCGAATGGTTTCGGAATCTAATTTCTTTAAACCCATATACAAAAATAAGAAGTCGCAGAGGTCATCGATCTTTAGGTTCTTTACGGCGCGAACAGATGATGCGAAAGTATCTAGAAACTTCTCTAAGTTTTGATCGTTACATGCCGTAATGGATTTCAAGTCAAACATCTGATCCAAATATGCGTTAGCTACCGATCTTTTATCCTCATACTTAGCTTTCAAAGTATTTAAAATTAAATTATAATTTTCGGCACTAAACGTAATTCCAGCGCAAACGGTTATAGCTTTACCAGTTAATTTTTCAACGAGATAATGCAATTTTTCGTGATCTGTCAACGAATCGTTCTTATCTATTGTATTCTCAAAACTATCTATAAATAAACACCAATTGCGAATGTTACCATCAAATTCGGGTATCTGAATTGGTGGCAACTTAGGTCGGTCGCGAGTGGGATTGGGTCGGTCAGACGGTTTCTCCAAACTCCTAGCGACGCGTTTGATACGACAATACAAATCGTCAAACGACGACAAGGCCTGATAACTCACTGAGTAATCGGGATTTAAATTTAACTCTAAAACGTTGATGTCATGTACTAAGGATTCGAAATCCGCGCGTAAACTATCCAAGTTTTCTATAGAACACAAGAACGAATCTCTAATAGCCAAATCAGAGGTTTTAAGTGCATTATCACAAATCGATTGTACACGAGAGTAAATCATTTCTCTTTTAGCGTATAAAAGTTTCAATTGAACTTTACTATCGGTACTACCAACCTTTGGGGGCATTTTTACAAATAAATATCAAACTAAAGTGCGGTAAACAACAAATGAAATGACTTAATCTTAGCGGTACCTACAGTACAGCGACGCGGCGCGAACGATATCCGTAGGTAGGTAGGTACTTATAACTGCGAGTGCAAGCTTGAACAAAACGCGCATAGCAACAAGATCGTACCTACGCGAGCTAGATCGCTGTCTAGGTTCAACTATTATTTCAGGGATTAAGTATTGCGTAATATCTATTCAAATTAAAATACTTTCGTATGAATTTGAATGAAATGCGAGCGAGGTATAACCACGTACCTACCCACGTAGGTATTAGGTAAATACGATGCGAGCTAGCGGCGAACGGATAACTTAGAAATTGAAAGAAATAAAAACAAAAGCCAAATGCGTTAGGTATTACACTGTGCCTATGCACTAGGGTGTCTAGTATACCTAAGATCTAAACCTAAATGCCTAGATGCGGGGTTTTCTACTAAAATAACTAGGTATTTAGGTGCGGTGCGTTTATTCCCAATAGAATAATAACAAAATGCGAAACTACGACTAAGGATCGATACGATAAGAGAAATGCGAGCGAGGTATAACCGCGTACCTACCTATGTATGTATTAGGTAAATACGATGCGAAACTAGCGGCGAACGGACAACTCAGAAATTGAAATAGCCAAATGCGTTAGGTATTACACTGTGCCTATGCACTAGGGTGTCTAGAATACCTAAGATCCAAACCTAAATGCCTAGATGCGGGGTTTTCTACTAAAATAACTAGGTCTTTAGGTGCGGTGCGTTTATTCCCTATGGAATAAATAACAAATTGCGAACTACGACTAAGGATCCGGCTCGATCAGGACCAAAAAGAATGGTGGCGCGATTCTCATGCCACCTGAGCTAGTGGACTGTATTATGCGGGGGGTGAAGTTAACATGTTTCATATGACACTTTACACAACAAACAAGATAGGTGATCGGGTTGCCGCGGAGGTGATTTAGGCATTGAATGCAACCCGAGAAATTAGGAGAGGATGCACTAACCTTTACTACGCCACGTGCTGGCTGGGCCGGTGCACCGGTCTTCTCTTCCTGGCTCAGGAGCTGCTGCCCACATCACTAAATCACTTGAGGGACACACGAGAGGCACAATCCGATCGGTAAAGGTCTATGAAAGCGGTTAAAATCCAACAAACATTATTAATTTCTGAGAGTCGCGCGCGCCGCTGCCATTGTTGCTTGCTAGTTCAAAGCGGAAGTCAATATGCGGCTATTTTGACAATTGAGCGGTGCGAAAACTATTGCTATCTCACTTTAAAGGTAGTGCGGGAGGGAGATGGGTACAGGGAGCGTGTGTTCAGTGTCATCAATTTGAATTACTACTATTGAGCGAAAAAAAATACAAATTCTACTATCGGCGCAACCAATGATAGACAATAATGTTAACGGGAATTAACGTGATTATGGTATAGGTACATACATACCTGTGACTTGCTTGACGTTTCGACCAGTTTACACTGGCCGTGGTCACAGGCTGACTGGCTCAGCGGTGCACGCCTGTCGTCTTCGAGCTCATGATGTAGAAGGTTCTTCCTCTACCCGCACATTCTCGATATTTTATTTTTTTGTGCGGGTAGAAGAAGAACCTACATTACGAGCTCGAAGACGGCTGAGCCAGTCTGCCTGTAACCACGGCCGGTGTAAACTGGTCAAAATGTCAGGCAAACCATAGATATGCCAAAGATATGTATGTGCCTATACCATGATCGCGTTAATTCCCGTTATCATTTTTATTGTACGGAGGTAAGACACGGCGGTGTTTCCGCCCAATTGAGCAGTCCGACTGGGGAAGTACCTCCGCCCTACAGAATACCGCGGCTATAATAACTTCGTGTTGTGTTCCTAGCGGTGAGTAGGGTAACCAGAGCTCACTGGAGAATTTGTGCTGTCAGTGGGAAGACTAAAGGCTTGTCCTGCTTTTTCTTCTACACTGACGGCACAGAAACTGTGTTCTCCTCTGGTGTTGCAAGCGTCCATAGGCCACGGTAACCACTTTCCATCAGGTGGGCCGTGTGCTTGTCTGCCACCTTAGTTGTATAAAAAATCATTATTGTATAACTACAATGTAGTTAATTTTCTCAACAAACAAAATACAACATATACTTATACTTTATGTGTTCTGTTGCTGTATCTAAAATATTCGTGCGTTCCATGCCTCGTTCCTTTTTCGTGCGGAAATACTCACGGATATGTTCGTTATGTCGGATTCATACTGATTAAAACCGCACGCCGCCGTCTAGGGTTTCAAATGCCGTGGTATAAGGTCCCCCAATGAAGTATTTCCTCATACCGAGATATTATGTATCGCACCCACTATACATTTTGTTTATAACATGATTGGGCCGCCATAAGGAAATGCGTAAACACATTAACATGTTACATCATGTTTATGACGATATCTGTTTTATTGCTGTACCTTACGTCTATTACCAAATTAACAATAACTTTTTTTCAGAAACTTTATGTCCACTATATCACTATACGAATTCATTTAATTTTGAACTTTAAGGGTACAGAAGTAAAGTCTAAAATTTAATGCCATTATTGCAGTGTCAGGGGTATGACAGTGGTTTAATTTTAGTAGAAACGAGGGCCTGGGCCCTGATTCTGCTAATTTAATGTCGAGTATATGTGTATACTGTTATGCTGTTAGTGTCTAAAATTGAATGGCATCTTGTAGAGTGAACGCTAAGATGTAATGAACACTTTTTCATTTAATTTTGGAATTCATGCCTATATTAATGCAGTTTGAAATTTATTGTCATTTTATACAGTGTCAGTGGGTATAACAGTGCTTTTGCAATTATCAAAATGGGGGCCTGGTGAAATTTTATATCGGAATAATAACCGATTTCGGTGTATGTGGCTTTATCAAGACCTGCCGATTGACCGACAAGGCTCTGACGCAGACTTTCCTGGCGTGGCTGGGGGATAAGACGAATCAGACTAGATACATAAACATACATTAACTCACGTCTATATCCCCGAAGGGGTAGGCAGAGATGCTAGTACCCACATTTCGACAGTTTATGTTTAGGTCCCAATGTAATAGGTGGCGAGCCTATTGCCATTAACCGGGCACTTATAAACCTGCGACGAAAACACACATAACTTCGAAAAGTCATTGGTGTGTGCCATGGTAAAACCTGGGATCGAACCCGAGACCTCGTCTCAGCAGTCCATTAGGCTACCGTGGTTACTCAGACTAGATAGTAGTGATAGATTATCATATATTTTTAGAAGCAGACATATCCTTTAATAATTCAAATCTAGTAGCAATATTGTAATACGTGGGGCGCACTATAAGTTTCCGGAATGAATATGAAAAAATACTATTAAAGGTACAAAATTAATTTATTGTTTTTCAAAATAATCTCCCTTGGCGTCTATGCACTTTTTCATTCGATCAAACCAGTTTTGAAAACTTTTGTGCCACTCCTCTGTGGTGACCTCTGAAACGTGTTTTTCATACTCCTCGACAGCCTCTTCTGGTGATGAAAATCGTTGGCCGCGTAATTGGTTCTTAATTTTTGGGAACAGATAAAAGTCACAAGGTGCCAGGTCGGGACTGTATGCAGGATGACTCATGAGTTCTACATTTTTCGCCTTCAAAAAGTCGTTTGTCTGTCTGGCCGTGTGAGAATTAGCATTGTCGTGGTGCAGGATGATACGGCGTTTACGGTTATTTTTACGGAGTTCGTCAATAACTTCCGGCAAACAAATGGTCGTGTACCAGTCACTATTCACAGTACGACGATTTTCTAAAGCAACAGTAGCCACGTGTCCAGTTTTATTAAAAAAAGAAGCAATCATCCGCTTAGATGCACTTTTCACGCGCGCCACTTTGGTTGGTTTCGGCTCATCTTGAAAGACCCATACGCTCGATTGCTGCTTTGTTTTGGGATCGTAGCAATAAATCCATGTTTCGTCACCTGTTACTATGTCCCACACCAAATTTGACGCACCTTCGTTGAATCTGGTAAGCATGGCACTGCACCAAGTGACGCGGTCCGTTTTTTGATCCTCGGTCAAGTTATGTGGGATCCACCGCGAGCACAGCTTTCTCACACCCAAATGTTTGTGTAGGATTGATTGTATTTGACTCATGCCTATTTCTAAGGATGCGCGAATTTCATAGTAGGTCACATACCTGTCTGTTTCAATCATACGGCACACAGCATCGATGTTTTTGTTGGTCACAGCGGTGGACGGCCGACCATCGCGAGATTCGTCACTGAGATTGATACGACCACGCTTGAATTCTGCAAACCAGCTATAAACAGTCGTCTTGCATGGAGCTTCATCGCCAAAAGCTGTTTCAAGCCGAGCGATGCTCTGTTGAGCCGTCAAATTACACTTAAAATCGTAGAAAATCATACTACGAAAATTTTCCCGAGTTAAATCCATGTTGATGCAGACACACAATTTTTTAAATGGCGCCACAAGGTAAAAACGAAAGACAGTCAGATGAAACAAACTTTATTCTACAGCCAAAGAGTTCTATTTTCAAATGTTGTAATAAATTTTTAAATATTGTTTATGTAAGTGGCCAGTTCCGGAAACTTTTAGTGTAACCTATGTATTATATCTTGTTGATTCTTTGACTTGCAAAAATATGTTTCACTGCTGTTGCCCGCAGTTCTGCCCGTGTGGATGTCGGTTAACGCGACCAAACATAGCTTATGTCTTTTCAACCCTACCTTGTCTGTATATATATGAAGTTGTAACTTTTGTAAAAGGTAATTTGAGTCGTTATACTACATACAACAGTGCTCGTAACTGCCATAAAATTTGTATGCCTCAGCATTGGTCAGCGCTGTTTGATAAAAGTATTTTCTCCATGGCACCTCGCTTGTACAATAAATTACCACGAAATATTTTAGAAGTGGAAAATACAACTACTTTAAAAAAAAATGTATTGCACTTACTTATAACGAAAGCGTACTACACTATTGACGAATATTTGAATGACAGATTGTAATGAAAGTGACTATATTGTATTACAACTAATTAAACTTATATACTATTTAATTTAAAATTTTGACATAGCTAAACCATTTAACATTATTAAATTCGAAATTAATTGCATTATTAATCAGTAGCTACTCCTATAAAATGTATTTTATTTTTAAGCTTATATTGTAAATTTGCATGCCTTTTAGGTGGAATGCGGAATGATCAAACATTTAAACCAATGTACCAACAATTTGTACCTGTGTTCGCAAATAAAGATGAAATTGAAATTGAAAGGTCTAATCTACTCCTGTACCAAATTTCATCGTAATCGATTCAGCTGTTCAGACAGACAGAGTTAATTTTGCAATTTATAATATTAGTATGGAAGTATAGATATGGATTTATCTTTGTATCTACTTGAACTCTTTGTATCTATGATTTACTTCAAATTTTATGAAATCTTAAATTGTGTCGATTTCATTGCCGTACCTTCTCGAACCTGCATAGTTTCAGTTTGTATAATACTCTCTTCTCAGGATAAGAACTATATCTTTAAGGTATTTAACCTATTATGGTCACTTTTTCACTGTTCACCGCCATTACTCCAGTTCCTCTGCGATCATGGTGCTTGCAACAGCGAAATATCGGAAACTCAGAACAATACAACATGACAAATATCCCGATTACTTTAATAGAACTATACATACATATAATCACGCCTTTATCCCCGAAGGGTTAGGCAGAGGTGAATTAACACCCACATTTCACCAATTATTGTGTTCGGTCCCACGTAATAGGGAGTGAGCCTATTGCCGTTTTCCGGGCACTATTGTTGACTCGAGCCATGCATCTGAGGCTGAGTCAACAATAGTGAGCTATATCGTAAGATATATAATAATAATATTATTAGCAGATTAATGAATCAGTCAAATTCATTTGTCTAGTTTACTTTTTATTAACAAAGCATTATATGCATTCAAAACAGAAGTCTTAAAACCTAATATTAAACTATTAAAGGACTTGCATGGGAGTAAAGAAAAATTCTATAATCTCCACCCTCCAAATCACTACCACTACCACACTTACTACGGAGGTAAGTGCAGGTCTGTAGTATGAAACATTTTTATGATGGTTAAATAAAGTATCATGTTTCGCGGTCGTTGCACAGGCTCTTCCATTGACGTCACTAGTCTGGCAAAGGGCCAATGTACTAATCTTTGAGTCTTTGACCAAGATATAGAATCTGTATGGGGTTTGGTTTGGTAATACATGTGATTTGATAAAGTTTTAAAAATAAAAGTCTCATGAACTATACCTACCCTACCTACCTACATTAGGTTGACAAGACTTGTAAACCTATATTTGTAATTACCTATATATGTAGTTACCTATATATTATATTTTATACCTACCTACCTACAGGTAGGTATATAAAATGTTTTGGATGGGTCTAGTTATTACAGAGAGAATGTGCATGTACACATTTTCCTCAACGTTTACTAGCGTAGTTTAGCCAAGGTTTTTGTGTCTTCCTACTTTATCCAACTTTATTACTGAATTCGGAGAGATATTAGCAAAATTTGTGTTGTCTTTACAATTTCTCTATTTATGTTATTAGATTTGTTATGAAAATAATAAATTTAATAAAATATTGAGCTGGCATGATCCTTTTATTTATCGTTCTCAACAAGATATCCATTGGCATGAACTTAATACATTCTTAACTTTCTAGAATAGGATAGAAAAACATTGTAAGCCGATTACTTGTCAGATAACGAATGGATTAATTTTAGTTCTCTTTTGTTGGTTGTTGTAAAAACACTGCTCATCATGGTTTATTTAAGACATGACTGAAGATTCGATGTTAGATCTAGGATTAGTATTCGTAAACAGGTCTGTTGACATCCACATTTCGCAGATTATTTTGATATATACATATAACCACACACTTATCCCCGGAGGGTTAGACAGAGGTGAATTAATTAACACCCACATTTCACCAATCATTCTCTCGGTCCCACGTAGTAGGGCCTATTACCGTCTTCCGGGTACTATTGTTGACTCAAGTCATGCATGAGGCTGAGTCTGGGCTGTATATATCTGTCAGATGTTAAACAGCCCTATCCCTTAGTCGCCTTGTACGACACCGCAGGGGAAGAGATGGGTTGGTCTTAATTCTACTCTGCCGGGAACCACGCGGCATTATTTTTTTTTTCGATTGCAAGTAATGGGAGGAAAGCAGTTTCTCGTCAAGGGTTTACTGTCTGATGTGAAAATGAACTGAACATCAAGCGAGCGCAGTTTTCTAGAAGGCCCCTAAAAAAATCTCATAAAACATTGTTGAAGAATCTGTGTCGTAACTTCCGCAAATGTAAGTTTTTGCTGTTTGTGTTGAGATTCAAGGCGCATTCGTCGTAACTCTCTCCTCTTTAATAAGCAAACAGCATTGCGTGCCATCATCCGGCCCGAACGTCTCTATAGATAATAAGATGAATGAAGTTGCGGGCTCGGCTACCGCTACCCTGGAGCCTGTTATGAATATAAAAATAGATTGAATGCTTACTTCATTCTTATGTTATTTTTTATTCCAAATGTTGCGTATTGTTTTAGATTTTGGATTTACTTTTGGGTTGCAAATCTTGCAGAAACTGAACAAAAATTCAAATATATATTATTTATTGCCATTTTATGCCAACTGTAAGATTTTTATAAAATATAGTTCAGAAATCTTTAAAAGTTATAGATCTACTAGGAACGTTTTACTGTAACTATAGCGATGTTAAGCATGTCTTTGTACAGCACCGTCTCAAAAATTCACCCTAAATATTAAGATGAGACGTGGTGTAGATAGTAATAATAATAATACAGTAGAATTCGCTATATCTGCACATTGAAGATATATAATAAAACAGAAAGGGAGTAACTAAAGAGGAGCAATAGAACATATGTAGGTAAATCAGTCTGTTCGCAGACACCTGGACGGATTTTCGTGTATTTTCACAGGCAGACCGAAATTAATGCATATACTTGGGCTTTGTTTCTTCAACATAAAATAATCCTGAAAAGTTATTGCGTCATTTAACTATTTTTGTAATATCATTTGATTGTAACGCCCGCGCCGTCTACTCAAAACTTACAGTACTAAACTTCCTAGGGTTGTTCCTGTGGAACATTGGATAAGATTGGGTGCGATGCGGCTGGGTCTCGAGGTGGCTCTTCACAAATTCGAGGCCATGACGCGGAAGCAGGCAGTGGCGGCGGCGCGAATTTCGTGCCTCCCCGTTTCCGGGGACGAGTTGGGGACTCCGTGGTCCCCACATCTGAGGAGGGCCAGATCGAGAGAGATGACCTTGGGTCGACCGGGGTGCGGGTATACCTATCAACCTCACCTCCGGCAAATCACAACGATCGCGTCTGTGCGCTGTGCGTTTTAGTCGGTTCGAGTTCGGCATAACCTCTCCCATTGACTCCGGTGGGGGAGTATTCGTGGGGATTTTTCGCACGTTAAAATAAGTACTAAACTTCAAAAATAGAACTAATATCAGTGAACCAATATTTATTTTGCTTTCGATCTTATGTTCGTACGAAATATATACGGTACATTTCACTACATCAATGTTTACTTTGCTTCCGATCCGAGAGTCCAATGATGGAAAATGATTGAAAATGCTTTTTCGTTTTCTAATGCGTTTTCTACACACGATTTTTAAAATCATGTGTAGAAGAAAACTAACTACTCGTACATCACTCAATTAATCTATACTAATATTATAAGGAAGTACGGTTTCAAACTGAAAAAATATTTTTGTGTTGAATAGCCCGTTTATCGACGAAGGTTATAATCTTTACATTATCACGCTACTACTAAAGGAAGCGGAGCAGTGATCATAATTGTCAATAATGCCGGCAGATTTTTAATAATTATTTGAAGACTTACGGGCTTAAAGGGGTAGTACTGGGTTTCAAAATATACCTCTAACGACACCGGGGCGGATCGGTTAGTATAATATACAATGAACACACATGTTTTCGTTCTAATCTAATTCATGATTGACCTGACATTTGATGCTTGTAGGTAAAATTATGTCAATGATATACTTTGATTACGGAGGAATTAAGTACATAAATACATAAACAACGCCTAGGCATGGTAAAATAGTATACCTATGTCGGAACCAAAGTTACTAAAACCAAATTGGATTTGGTCACATAGGTAGTGCAGCCTTGTACTAATAGATCAGGCAGTTGTTCTGACTCCACACCCTACACCAGTAAACATTTAGTTCAAATACTTGTTCTCGTAATATAGCCATAGCGAATTCATCCTCAAACATTGCGATGGGATAGGGTGCACACTGTGCGCTATGAAAGGAACTTCATCCCACACACGCTTAAGCTGTGGAATGAACTCCTTGCTGCGGTTTTCCCAAGCGACTACAATATGGGGTCCTTCAAGAAGAGCATTAGGGGGTTTTAGCCGGATCGGCAGCACGAGAGTAACTCCTCTGGTGTTGAAAGAAAGAAAGAAAAAAAAAATACTTAGGATAAAAAAACAGATATACACAGTGCAGCAATTTGTGACAAGAGGCAAGTAGAAATAAAGTTATGGCCTATGAATGTTACATACATTCATAGGCCACGGTAACTACTTCCCATCAGGTTCGTGTGCTTGTCTACCACCAGTATTAAAAAAAAATCTCCGCACAGTTAGTGACCCAGACCCAGATGTTCTAACATAGTCTGGGTCACTAACTTTTTTTTTTTTTATACCACTTAGTTGGCAGACAAGCACACGGCCCACCTGATGGAAAGTAGTTACCGTGGCCTATGGACGTCTGTAACACCAGAGGAGTCACAGTCGCGCTGCCAACCCTGTAAGTACAGAGTTTCTGTGCCGTCAGTAGAAGACAAATCAGGACAAGCCTTTAGTCTTCCCACTGACGGCACAAATTCTCCAGTGAGCTCTGGCTACCCTACTCACCGCTGGGAACACAACACGAAGTTATTATAACCGCGGTATTCTGTAGGGCGGAGGTACTTCCCCAGTCGGACTGCTCAATCGGGCGGATATACCGCCGTGTCCTACCTCCTACAACTGTGCGGAAAATATGGAGTACCAAAAGTATAAGAATCTATTCTTGTAGTTTTGGTACTCCATATTTGAAGCTATTTAAGACGTTTGCTAGTCAAATGAGACCTTCATGGTGGTACTGAAAGTCGTGCTTCATACGTGATAGAATGCAAATCTGTTTTGTATTCTGAACGGAACAAAGTTAACATGTCGTTTGACATCAAAACTGTTGACTTACGTAATAAAAATTACCAATAGTTACCTATTACCTGCATTGTTCTAGTCTTATCTACAGCGTAACAATTTTTTTCTTCATAGCATGTAAATTAATGACATACATACTCTTATCATTGTAGCGATGACTCAAAGTAGTCTGCGAATTGTAGAAGCAAACGTGGTATGACCTATGTTATAGGTATCTTAATTAATCATTGTTAAAATTGACGATTGCGGTTTCGGCAAAGCAACAAAAGTAAGAAATACAAGAAAATCTAATTTACTTAAAACTTTAACTCAATCAGCCCTAATTAAGAATGGAATTGATTGCCCATATTTATCCCAAAATCGGATCCGAAGACGAAACGTGACATTTCGGTTCGGTTTTAACCCCACCGGAAGAAAAAATACTTCATGGACACTAAATGACTAACTGCTACGTTGTCGCTCGTTTGGGGCTGTCCATTAATTACGTAAGACTCAACAGGGTGGAAGTAGGCGATAGTGAAATATTACGTGTATTCATTTTTTCTAAATTACCCGCAAAAAAAGTGAATATTCTATTTTTTGAAATAACTTGCACCAAAAAATACACGTGATTTTGGGTAGCGGGGAAGGGGTAGCATGAAACCTCACCACGTAGCACCATAGGGGAGAGAGGTTTAAAAATAACTGAAAAAAACATCACGTGCTTAATGAACAGCCCCTTTCGTGTAGGCCCGAAGTTTCGGACGGTGAAGTGTGAGCTACACAAATATTTGATGACTTTTCTCGATCGGTCAACAACCCTTGCAATGACATTTTTTCTTCTAGTAAAACTTTAGTTTCATTACATCAGTATTGACATCACAATTAAAACCTGCCATGGGTCATATTCAACTAAAATGGATGGGCCGTTAGATTGTTACGGAACGGTATAACTAGAGGTATACTTCAGATTCTGGATTGAAGATTCAGACTTCCATGGCATTGAGCAGTCCGACTGTACAGTACCTCCACCCTACAGAATACCACGTTTATAATAACCCCGTGTTGTGTTCCCGGCGGTGAGTAGGGTAGCCAGAGCTCACTGGAGAGTTTTTGTGCTGTCAGTGGGAAGACCAAAGGCTTGTCCTGATTGTGTCTTCTGTACTGACGGCACAGAAACTCTATGTCCTTACAGGGTTGGTAGCACGGGTACCTATGACTCCCCTGGTCTTGCACACGTTCATAGGTCGCGGTAACCACTTTCCTTCAGGAGTACTGTGTGCTTGTCTACTACCTAAGTTGTATAAAGAAAAAAAAAAGTATTCTCAATATCTTTCATGGTTACGGTACGGCATATACTTACTATAATTTTGTTAATTTCTATGAGTATGATATTTAATATAATGTCCTTGATTATTTCAATACCAAACTTTTCTTTCAACATGGTATTTTCATATTGAATCCTTTTAAAAAAAATAGGTTTTAGGTGTCTTTTGGAAAGACGGCAATACTTTTACGCCTATTAATTAGCAAAACTGAATATCATACGTTTACCACTTCAAATAATAATTCCCCGAAATATCAAAAGGCTTAAAACTATCTAATCTACAAGTAAAACTTACGAACTCGTAAGACTCTACTGCATTTCCATTATCAGTAGAAAAATATCTGATCTCAAAACTAAAATAAATTATTTTTTATTTTCAGCACCACTGTACCTGAAAGCCACCATATTGGAAGCGAATAAAGCCGAGTGCTATTGGAAAAGCGACAGATTTGCACCAACAATATCTGCTAGATGGGATCCGAAATCTTCCACAGTGAAATTGTCGGTCTTTAAGGCTAGTTTGAGTAAAGTCAGTATTTATATTAGTCTCGGGTGTAAGACAAAGATGGCGAAGAAGGAGAATTTGGGTAAGGCGACTATAGATGAGCAATCCACCTCGGCGGATAGTTGGAAACAATGCCTTTCTGAACCAGGTATACCCAAAACGTTTTGGGTAGATTTCGAATGACGACTTTGACTTATATATAAAGAGCAACAATGACGAACTTAGTTTTATAAGAAAACAAAGTCAGTTGTGATTACTTTTTTGTTATTTAACATTGTGAACATGCACGTTGTGAATATTTGTTATAATTTTAATTGCTTAGGTATAGTGATGACATTCTAATATATGTTTAATAAATAATAATATTACAAAGATATTATTTATGCTAAGTAAAATTTTATATCACAAATCTTTTAATTAAAACACTAAATTTATTGAGTTTTGCTTATTATATTAGTTACCCTTTTGTTTGCGAAGTTGAAGAAAATGAAGCCTGATAATAGCTCTTATTTGCAACAAATTGAAAGTCTGGGCTTAGTTCTGAACACAATTGGTGCTACTCGTACAATATTGGTACTTGGGGTCCTTGATTTATCGAATGAAAAATTGATACCTCAGAGCAATACATTAAATTAGTTTAAATACACAGCGCGATAACGAAATCATAGCGTGATGCAACATTTCAATAAAACGCCATCTAGGGAACAAGTACTAAATTCCACAAACCATATTTATTAAATTCAACTATTTTTATGGGTTTATTATATAAATATGTTTTATTTCATCTTAAACACTACTTTTAGCCTACTTTTAGGAGACATTAAAGGCCCAAGCTACAAGGTATGCATGTCGACATCAACCTATTATAGACATAACATAACATAACATAAACTCACGCCTCTATCCCCGAAGGGGTTGGCAGAGGTGCTAGCACCCACATTTCGCCAGTTTATGTTTAGGTCCCAATGTAATAGGTGGCGAGCCTATTGCCATTAACCGGGCACTTATAAACCTGCGACAAATACACACATAACTTCGAAAAGCATCGAAAAGTCATTGGTGTGTGCCATGGTAAAACCTGGGATCGAACCCGAGACCTCGTCTCAGCAGTCCATTACCCATTCCATTAGGCTACCGCGGTTTTTTTTTTATTACCTAATATAGAATTATGAATAACCTATTATAGAATTGTGGGTTAACCCTGTTCCGTTAACTTATAGCCACACTCAAGGTAACATGAGGTACGAGATACGTAGCTTCCTCCCCTTTGTTCAGTTCTGACATCTGCTGTAAAGCGATGTCCATACTCGCATAAAATACATGAGTAATAATTCTAACACAGGACAACGCGTGCAGGTCTTAGATGTCATCCGCACACGGTGCAAAACATCCGATCTAGAACCAAGCGGTTCGAAGACTCTTTCCTCTGTCGCACCATTAAGGCCTGGAATTCATTACCAGCTCACGTGTTTCCTTTTTCCTACAGTCCCGGGTCCTTTAAGCGGGGCGTGAAAAAGCATATGATAAGGCCGTCAAGCTGAATGTCGCCATTGTCACACGGTATGTGTAAGTAATGGTGACCCTCTTTTCTGGGACTTTGCCTTCAGCTTACCATCAGGCAAGGCGAAGTCCAATTGACGTGTCGTATATAAAAAAAAAAAAAACTCGATCCGCTCAACCGTCCACCTCCTAAAAACTTCTTCATGGTCTAGCAGTAGGTAATTACGACCAGGGTTAAAGTCTGCCTCTGATTTTGGTTGCTTTAATTCGGGCTGCTAATTTCAACAAAATTAATTATTTATGTAGGTATATCCAGGAAAACTGGGTAGGTACACATAATATTAACATGTTCTTAAAATAATAATTACGGTATAAGTATTTATAATCAGTTTAAAAAAACAAACGCTATGTTTGGATAGAATGAAACTTTAACAAGTCATAGTGGCACGAATCTTTGAAATTAATACATACATACATATAATCACGCCTTTATCCCCGGAGGGTTAGGCAGAGGGGAATTAATACCCACATTTCACCAATCATTGAATTCAGTCCCACGTAATAGGGGGTGAGCCTATTACCGTCTTCCGGACACTATTCTTAACTCAAGCCTTGCATCTTAAAGTCAAACAGCCGTATTCTTTAGTCACCTTGTACGATACCATAGGAAGAGATGGGGTGGTCCAAATTCTGCTCTGCCGGGAAATTAATAATGATGAAATAAATTAAAATTACCGGGACTGGTAGTCCCGAGAAATCCCGGGATTTGTTGTCAGCACCGGGACTGGGTAAAAAGACTTTTGCACTCCCTATTTCTTAGTAAGTTGTAATAGTTCATTCGTGGTTAAGTTGGGGGATATCAGATGATTGTTGCTGAGAAGTCTTCTTATGTTATTCGCGACCTTATTGTATCTAGAGAATTACTACTGACCCTAACCCTAACCAAATTATCTTACGTACATGTGCTTACAATATGCAGTAGGTACCTAAGTTCCCAAAGATGCTAATTTCTGACCCAAGATTGTTGTAAAGTTTGTTAAATTGTCTGTAGATTGTGTTCTCCATGGAATACCTAAGTTAATTCAGTAATAGGAAGAACGCTCAGGGCTTTGTGCTTGTTTGACATCTTACTACTGTGAAATAAATTGAATATGAGAGCACTCGAATGGTTTATACATTCGAGTGCTCTCGTGAGCCTTTGTGGAAAATGCATTCGGGAGTGTGCTCATTGATAGTATTTTTCACTGGTTGAGCAGCTCGACTGCGGCGTTTTTAGAGAGTCAGAATAGTGGCTACAGAGTTGTTTCAAACTACTGGTATTTGATGTTTAAGCAATTTGAATTCCTAAATCATTCTTAAATGTGTCCATAAGAAAAATAACGAGTTGGCAGGTTTTGTTGTACTTTATATCTTTGTGGTTTTGGAATGAAATATAATATCGAATTGTTTATTTTTTTTTTTTTTTTATTTATTTATTCTTTGCAAATATGGGTTACATAAGATGTTATATTCATTAGGTATATATGTTGTTTCGCCATATTCCACCATAATAGGCACGCAATTTAAAAGCTAAATTAGGAACAAAATACTAAATATTCTGATATCTTCTAGAAATTTTCCTACTGTCGAATTATTTATATTTATACATTCCAGAATACAAATGAAAATGTCATGGTACCTATGGCTACTTAAAATTAACAACATAACAATATACAGGTAGGTACACAATTGTATTGTGTTCCTACCTGTATATTGTATTGCGGTTCGTCTAAGGTAGGAATCATTTGCCGAAGTTCTCGAGATTCATTGTACTGACCTTTTTATTTATAATACTTTTGATTTCGGCAAATACCAAACAATTGAAACAATAGAAACAGGAAACAACAATAGGACAACATCCATCTCCTAACGAAATTAAATGAATCCCTCAATAGATTACCAGGGTCTCGTAAATACGAAATAAATCCTCACAAAACGGTTTGAGCTGACGGCTTGGCCTATAAAGCTCTTGTTTACTGTTGCCAAAACATCTAGCCCACCCAATCGCTGTTTCAAAAGGATTATATTCGAAACATTTTTCTTGTCTAAAATTTGCGATTTGCCGCGTGGTTAGGCAGGTTTTGCGCCGGCAGAGTAGAATTAGGGCTACCCCATCTCTTCACATGCGGTGTCGTACAAGGCGACTAAGGTATAGGGCTGTTTAACATCAGGCAGATATATACAGCCCAGACTCAGCCTCAGATGCAAGCCTTGAGTCAACAATAGTGCGTGGAATACGGCAATAGGCTCACCCCCTATTACTTGGGACCGAATAAAATTATTGGTGAAATGTGGATGTTAATTCGGCTCTGCCTAATCCTCCAGGGATAAAGGCGAGATTATGTGTATTTATGTACTTTTGCGATTAGTAGCAGGCACAAACATGGATGTGCGCATTGAAGAGCTTCACATCGAAAGCTTCTACTTTTCTGAAAATATACATAAAATTACAAACATACCAGTTTTGTTTAACTACGATATTCACCCCAACATACTAGTGAATGAAGTCGTAAATTACATATTCTGTCCTCCGTATAAATTACACACCGAAGTTAATATCAGGCATATGCAAACATGCTGCTGGAGAACTAGATGACACATTTACACAAAGTAAACGTAGAGTATAGTAGGTAGGTACCTACATTATATTGCGAAGCTATGTAGAATCGTTCGCGGTACCGATCTCCCCGCTGAGGAATGCACGTTAAGTTTGCAGAAATTGCAGTTACGAGTATGGTTCTAGCCGTCTAGGCCGACTAATTATGCCTGTAATACCTGAAGTTAAGGTGCGACCTTGGGGACGAGTTAAGGGACTATGTGGTCCCCACACCCGAGAAGAGGGCCAGGGGGTTTCGTTTTTACCCTTTGAGCAATGTACTTAATCATTATAGTTAAGGTCGAGCTCGAGACCGAGATAGTGTGCGGTTTTAGTCGGTTCGATTCCAACATAGACATACCATCCCACTTCCAGCCCAATGAGATGAGGCTGCCAAAATTGTAGCAGCCAAAATCGGCAAAAAATTAAGATAAAGCTGGAAATAGTGTGCAACCAGAAACCTAATGCAATAGATAGTATTTCCCGCGCAGTGACGAGAGATCCCTATTACCCGAATTCTGGAAACCAATTCTGAAACTACTATACCTAATAGCCTAACTAGGTAGGTATGCCTAAATCAATTATTCGTATTTCATTAATGAAAAAAGTGCTCAAACAAGCTGACTGCCGAGTTTGGCTCCTACGACTTTTGGCTGCCAATTTCAGCCTCATTGTTAATAAATTTATTATTTATGTATATCGAAGAAAATTGGGTAGGTACTCATATAATTACCATGTAAAAACATTACGTTACTAAATTTTTTTTATAGTCAGTTAACAAAAATGAAAAGCACGAGTATAGCCGATCTAGTCGAACACAGTCGAAACCAGCTTCGCTGTGCTGCGATGTTGGTTGGAAAGAAACTATCAGAAGTCATTATGGCGCGAATCATTGAAATTAATAGTGATGAAATAAATGAATTACCGGGACTGGTGGTTTCGAAAAATCCCGGGAATTATCGCCGGGTAAAAGGTCAATAATCCCGGGATTTCGAGAACCGGAAAATTCCGAGTGCAATCCCTAGTTGTGAATTTGAGAGTTGAATTTTTATGCAATAGTACCTACAGTTTGGACCTATCGTATCTACTTAGGTAACACTGGGCTCCGACTCCGAAGTTACAATAATTCGAAGTTACAGTAGTTCTAAGTCACGCAGTTTTTTTTATGCAGACCTGGCAACCGAGCCAGAAAGAATATTTTAAGTGACTACAATTAAAGAGACCACCATCTTCAAGGAGGCCATCAAAAGGTTCTTACAGGGTCGGCAGCGCGAATGTGACGCTACTGGTTTTGCACACGTGCATATGCCACGGTAAACGCTTCCCATCTGGCGAATAGGATCATGTACTCAGCTCCTCTGCCACTTAGTCGTAATTATAAAAAAAAATCTAAGTATTCCAGGGTTGTGTACAGTCAGCGTAAGAACGATCTTGACTACAAAAATTACGCTTGCCTGGTTTATTATTTTAAGTAAGTAGGTATACTGTTTCGTTCACAAAATTATGTAGGTACACAACACCAAAGGAGCTCATTATGCAAACAATCGAGATCCATACTTCCTCATTTTCCTCGTTGTCAAAAATAAAACAAAAATCAACTTACAACGGGAGGCCTCGTTATTTATTTCAAAAGTATTTTGTAAGCAGAGATGTAATCGAGTCGTATTTAAGATAATACAGTTCAGACAACAACTTTTTGACTAGCAGAGAAAAATGTGGGCACATATTTATTTGGTAATTTTATTTTATTTTTTTATTTTATTTGGAACAATGAACAGTTACACATTAAAATATTACAACAATTAAGTTATAAAAAAAAGTTAACATTTAACCCACACTATTGTTCACAGATTACCAATATAAAATATTGAAAAATGGTCAAATTGTAATCGTTACTCATGCAATTCAAAATTGTTTGAAATAATCATATAATACAATGACAATAGTAGATCTATACGAGTATAATTTATATGAAGATGTCTCGTAAGTAGGTAATTGAGTATTCACATGGTTGATAAGACCACAATGGCCCGACTTTTAATTGTTCGTTAGAGAGTGCGAAAATGTCAATCTCACCAAAGTATGTGTTATAGGTACAAACACCTGTTAGTTATAGTAACAAACGAATAGGTACGTTGATCGTTGCGATTTTTATTGCAGCCCGCCTTTTTGTAAGCTATGATGAAGTCCAAAAGTGAATACTGCCGTTCCATACGCTGACATAATATAATTGTTTGACGTAAGATCCTCGTCAGTTTGACTATGATGAACTATGGTAAAAAAAATTGCCGGTCTTTACCGTGCGACGAACTTCCACATCAGTATTAAAGTTTCCGATATTTCGACGCTGTTGCAAGCACCATGATCACTAAGCAACAATATGACGGTTCCCGGTAGAGTAGAATTTGGACCACCATATGGACCATACTCTTCCCATGCGGTGTCGTACAAGGCGACTAAGGAATAGGGCTGTTTAACATCAGACAGATATATACAGCCAGATGCATGGCTTGAGTCAACAAATAGTGCCCGGAAGACGGCAATAGGCTCACCCCCTATTACGTGAGACCGAATTTAATAAATGTGGGTGTTAATTCACTTCTGCCTAACCCTCCGGGAATAAAGGCGTGATTATATGTATGTATATATAGGTATGTATATCACCGATTACGAGATACTAGTGGCTTACTATAAATAGTTTCTATTTTCCATTCGAGAAGATTTAGTAAGTCTCACAACTACTAACAAGCATACTTAATGAGTAATATTGCCTCCTCGGAGAATGGAAATATGATCTTTAGACGCGTGAGCTATTTTCATTATAATAAAACATGTGAGAAAGAAAATGATACGGGACTTGACAGTAGGTAGGTAGGCTCGATGAACGACCTCCGCCCCCCATGAGCGTAGGCCTGGGGGTGACTGGTGGAGCCGCTTGTCACACTGGCAGAAGCAGGCCGCGGCGGTGGCGCGCCTCCCCGTTTCCGGGGATCAGTTAGGGACTCTGTAGTCCCCACACACCCGAGGAGAGGGCCAGATCGTGAGAGATGGCCTGGGTCGGCCGGGGTGCGAGGGATATGCCTGTCAACCTCACCTTTGGCAACCAAAACGACCCACAGGTGGCGTGCATTTTAGTCGGTTCGAGTCCGACATAACCTCTTCCACCGGCTCCGGTGGGCAGGTATCCGTGGGGATTTTGCGCACGTAAAAAAAAGGTAGTTAAAGGTAAGTAGAAATATCATCAAGACTACAGTCGCCAAAAGGAAAACGTAAAATTCAATAGGTGGTTCATTCAAGCTCGTTTAGGTACCTTCTATTATATACATATACTTTTTCTACATCAAGCGATTTTACGCCTCCATTCGCGAGTACCCCATAGCCTCTTCCCTACACCCACAGAACTACTTTTTCTACTCGACAACTTCCAATTTCCAGTAGTAAAATTGCTGTCTACAAACTACTATCGCTACAGTTATTAATAAAACTACGAACTAAGTAAACACTAAATTGATGAACTGGCTTCAAAACTTAGCCTACGGTGAAACATATGTTCGGTGTGCAATAATTAATACTTTATTCTTACCTAATCCCAAAATATTTGACTCCTTCATACATAATGTTGCTTATGTAAGGTGTGTTCGGCTAAGTTCGGACGGATTTTTGGTGGGTTAAGAGGGTGTTCCAATTTTTTTGTTTTCTCTAGTCATATGTAAGTTAGCCCAACCAAATATACAGTAAACTACGCGTAAGAAACCGTGCTATTATCGTGAGGTTGCTAGATTTCCTACGCATAATCGTTTGGTTTTAAAAGCAGTTCAAAATTCAGGTAAGAATTTTAAAGAGGCAGGAAAAGATCGGACGTTCGGGTGGTAAGACCGGACTACTATCTAATTTCACTTCTATTACTAGTAGGATATGATGCATAAGAGCAAAATATCCGCTCTTTCTTGTAGTTTACAGAGATATTTTATTTAAAAAGAAATACCTTTTATGTGTAGCGGGAGCGTTTTATTTATTTTTTTACTGCTTTTTTAGTCCGATCTTTTCCTGCTTGTCCAATTTCAAGAAAATTATGTTTCTCAAACTTATGCAATGGACGGGTGAGACGGACATTCACATTATTGTACATTTGATGTGTAGACAAATAGTCTACCGTCAGTCAGCTAGATTCGTTAGCGTTTAGCGTCAGCAGTAATCTAAAGGGTGGAAGTTGATCTGGAGGGAAAGTACTTACATGAAGATAATGAATTTCAGTCAAAGGAAACATTCCTTTATTTTTAAAGAAACAAAACTGAATATAAGGTTTTTCGAAAACTCTTTTGCCCCACCCGTTAAGTGACTCTTTCTCTATCTCTCTCTCTACTACTAACTACAGTAATACTATTACACATCGCGCTTATAATTCGATGGAGCCCGCTGCACGCACGAAAAAGCAGGACTCATGCGTTACCTCGATGCGCCGTTACCTCAGAGCGAGAAAACGCCGCAAGCGTTTTCTCGCTTTGAGTGACATTGTCACGTTCAACTATCGTCAGTAAACCGACTATACAGACAACCGACATTTTTGTATATAATACAAATATTTTGGGTATTTGTATTGTTCCATATAAAAATAAGTACTTATATACTTTCCACATCAGCCCCTGCAGTTTCTCTGGTAATTAAAAGTAGTGGTGTAAGTATTATTTTTAAATAGTAGTTTGAGAACCGGTGGCGTATTTTACACAAAAAAAGATCGGACTGTTTTAATCCGATCTTTACCGGATGATGGTAAGATCGGATCTCGGCTTACAAGAGCCCTAGAGCAATTTCAAATACTGTAATCTAGAGGTTATATGACAATTTCTATTATTCAATTTAAATATTAATGAAAACAAGTGAATATATACCGAAATCACTTAAAAAAAGTCGGTGGGTAAAGTTCGGATCGCTGTCCAAAACGAGAAAAATGTCCTTTTTTTTTAACTTGTCACTACACACAACCTATCACTCGCAGCAACAAACGCGGTCTGAGGAGAGGGGTACAATAAAATGGAGTCGCATTCTATGTTGCCAGCATCGAAAAATTGCCCTTAATTCGCTGGATATTTACATGATACGATCTTCTACCAGATCCGATCTTAGCCGAACACACCTTAGTCGAGTAAAAGAAATAATCACAATTTTGTATATTAAAAAGACACATTTGTTCGCAAAGAACAGAGAAGAAGTGACAAAAGACAAAATACGGTATATAACACTTTTAAAAATTTTACAACTGCCATGCAGTCTATTTACAAAAATGTTTTATGAGTGTCGCTAACACATACTAACATATACGACCACATGCATTCACACACACACATACCCACACACACACACACACACACAATCCATTTGCAGATATAAGTAAATTGTCGCTTTCTCATTATTATCTCAGGTAATGTTATTCATCTTTCTAATGTGTCACTATAATAATCGTAAGAATCATTATAAGGTTTTACACAGCAAATACATCTCACTAAATTCTAGAATACAAGTCAATACCGAGTTTGGAATTCAGAGTACCCTAATTTAATGTAAATTCTAAGATAAGATAAGATAAATCTTTATTGTACACCAACAAATTATAGTACATGTCAAAAATGTACGCCATTTGTACATTTGGCCTTATCGCTACAGGCGATCTCTTCCAGCAAACTTTGGATGGAAGTGTTTGAATTGTCTTAACAATAATAACCCATGGGTAGTTATTAGTAGATATATAATTCTATTATAGCGGCAAACCATTATGTGCTTAATCATGTAACAGTTTCTGTGAAATAAAGTTTTATTTATTATTATTATATTATTTTCGAAAAGGAGGGTTCTGAAATAGCTTGTATTATTTTGATGTTTCTCTAATCGGAAATTTATATTTACCTACCTACTATCCGATCATAGATAATTGAGGCGAATAACTTTCGGTCTCAGTGGGTACCTAGATAGGTACTTACCTACAGTTCGGCTTCACTCTACCAGTCTCGCAAAATAGATATTAAACCAGTGTAGTCTTGTGAAGTTAAGCCGAAATGGCTATTTACCCGAACAAAAGTAACTTCAACACTTGGAACGGCACTTTTATCTTAGTAGGTACCCAGTTAGTAGGTAGGTAAGTATCTCAAATTACAGTAGTTAGAGAACTAGAAAGTACCTTCTTTTCGATCCGAATCAAATGGTAAACTTCCATTTTGAAAATAGTTTTTATTCGTTTCTGTTACCTACTCATTAAGATTATTCAGACGAATAAAAGTCGCATGGTTCCCGGCAGATTACAATTTGGACCACCCCATCTCTTACCATGCTGTGTCGTACAAGACGACTAAAGGATAGGGCTGTTTAACATCAGACAGATAAATCAACAATAGTGCCCGAAATACGTCAGTATTGGTGTAATGTGGGTGTTAATTCACCTCTACCTAACCACCGGGGTTAAAGGCGTGATTATATGTAAGTATGTAAAAATAATAGGTAGGCGTAGGTACATAACCTACCTACTTAGTAAGTTTGTAAGTAGTAGTTATATAGATCGTATGAAAACGCTATCGTATCACAACAAACCGACACTAATGGATACCTAGGTATAACGAAATTATGATGGCGTGCACGGGAGTAACTCCCGTGAGCGTTGTTAGTGGATTTGAGTAATTAATAACTCAAACAGATTTATGGACCCATTGAAAAGGCATACGTGGACGGTAGGTGCAGCTGCGTCCTTACCCAAAGCGGGTAATGTTTTAAGTGTCATAACCACAATTTTAGGATACGGAATTTCTTAAATAAATCAGGTATTATTAAATCGAAATTTTATGAGTAGAGTATACCTTTAATATTTCGTATAGGTATCTGTCCGGTATTGACCTAAGTGGCCTACTTAATATAGGTAAGTATACTTGCCAATTATAATTTATTATGGTAGACAATTGACTGACTGAATCAAGAAGCTTATTTAGACATAGAAGTTTCTTGGACCGAGTGGTACAAATAAATTCATTGGTGACCTACCTATGTTATTTTACGACTAGTAGCGTATTAAAACTTCATGTCAAATCTTATTTTGCACGATCAGTATTTTGCAATTCGAGGGGTACATACAGGGTATTTTTTTTATTTTTATTGAGGTATACATTTTTAATATACAAATGATTTACTTGATACACATTTCGCCAAACGTCACAGTATTGCAAAAATGTTGTTTGATGGAATGATGAAATGATGGGAAATACAATAATATTTTCTTAAAGGTGTGTGTTGGTTTCTTTAGGCATAGTAGTAGATTAGGTTTGATAATGTATTTATAGTTGGGACACAGCTAGAGACGAAGGTGAAACACATTGCAACAAAATTGAAGTCCACGTGTTGTGGGCTACCTATATATTTATGCCTAGTCTTCAATAACTGGGAAGTGAGATTGGTTCAGTGATAAATCTTTCTAGGTTGGCACCTATAACTCAATAAACTAAACAGAAAGCTGCCTGTAGCTACTCCATCTCCGAGTTATACTTAATTGTTTCACGAAATCTTGTTTGTAGTTAATTCATAGTATTTTCCTACCTAGTGATCAAATTAATGAAAAGATTTCAAGAGAGCCGTAAAGTTTGATCAAAGTAGGGCTTACTTTATATGGGATTAGCCAGGTCCTGTAGATTTAGGAGCAATAACCGTTAATCAGTAGTGAATACAAGTTACGATTGGTATTAGTTGGATAGGTAGGTATTTTTTTTTTTACACCACTTAGGTGGCAGACAAGCGCACGGCCAACCTGATGGAAAGTGGTTACCGTGGCCTATGGACGTGTGTAACACCAGCGAAGCCACACTCGCGCTGCTGACCCTGTAAGCACAGAGTCTCTGTGCCTTCAGTGCAGAGGACAAAGCAGGACAAGCCTTTAGTCATCCCACTGACAGCACAAATTCTCCAGTGAGCTTTGGCTACCCTACTCACCACTGGGAAAACAACACAAAGTTAATATAACCGCGGTATTCTGTAGGGCGGAGGTACTTCCCCAATAGGACTACTCAATTGGGCGGAAATACCGGGAACTACCTCCTATATCTACTTACCTACTTAGTGTTATGTATTTTGTAATTAAATAAACATTCTACTCAATGCTATCTATACCCATGGTAAGCATAGCTTGTGTTATGGAATATAGAATGCGGATTAACATACATAGAAAGGTACTTTTTATCCGTTAGAATTTTTCACACATAAAAAAAGAGTCTTAAACGAGAAAATGTTACAAGATAATGATTATATGCAGAGGTTTTTTTTTATACAACTTACGTGGCAGACAAGCACACGGCCTACCTGATGGAAAGTGGTTACCGTGACCTATGAACGTGTGTAACACCAGTGGAGTCACATCCGTGCTGCCCACCCTGTAATATAAGAGATTTTCTGTGCCCTCAGTGCAGAAAACAAAGTCAGGACAAGCCTTTGGTCTTCCCACTGACAGCACAAAAACTCTCCAGTGAGCTCTGACTACCCTACTCACCGCCGGGAACACAACACGAGGTTATTATAGCCGTGGTATTCTGTACGGTACTTCCCCAGTCGGACTGCTCATCTCGGACGGGAATACCGTCGTGTCCTACCTCCTAACAAATGGTAAGGTTTTATAAAGATGAGTTATTTGACAAGATTGGTAAGCTGATTGTTAATTAATCACGCATACCTAAAACTCGCGACATACAAATTAACACACGCTGACGCAGATGAAACACGGTACTTATTATTAAGTACCTACACAGATAATTCGAAGTTCCAAACGCTAGGACTAACATTATTTAGTTGGTAACTTTCAATAACACTCGGGCACAATGTGCGTTGATGTGCATTGAGGCGGCATGTAATTGACTTGACAGACCCTCTATTATGAATCTCTTCGATGTTATGTAGGCCCATAATGTACCATGCAGGCTACGTAGGTCAAAACATTATAATTTCGAGTTCCTTCTAAACTCAGTTGATTTTTCAAAATCTTTTGATTTATCACATTAGGCTATTTGATAAGGTCGCTCAATTCTTCCCAATACTGCTTAATACTAGGTACATGAGTATTAGTTACAGATTCATTCATTCATTCATTCTCTTGCACTCCATATGACTGACGTCACTCGCAAGTACGATTTTGTATTTTCATTATTTTGTTTGATTTTTTTGTTTGTTGAATTTTCAATATCAAATATTTCACTTTAGCAGTTCATTGTATTATTATAGTGGTCATTTATCGATAATAAAAAAAATAGCCAAAGAGCTTTTTGTGAACGAATACCTACCGTCTGTTTGTTCATTTTCTAGCGCATACGACGTGTGTCAATGATAACAAGCTGTATACTCGCTGCTTTAACTTTAAGTTAAGTATATGTTATACTGTTATGATAGCTAATACAAAGTAATATCAGCTTGTTTAATGGCGCACCAGACAAACTCCCAGTGGATTAGTGTGAGCTAATGTGTGTTATAATTATATTATATTTTGTAAATAAATTTAAAACAAAGCTGTACCTATTGGGCTGGCATAATAAAGAAAAAGTTGTTTATATGGGTACTGAACTGTAGCCTACAGGTGATAGGGGGCCGTTCAAGTATTACGTAAGCACTAAAGGGGGGAGGGGGGTATTTGCATTACTTATTTTTGATGACATAGGGGTGTCTAGATAATGATTAAGTAAGCAGTAGTTATTTACTTTTACACACATAATATAGCAAGCATTACCCATACATTACCAAATACATAAATAAAAACAAATACCTACGAAAAGATAATATCTTTTCGTATTTGTGCAAATATGGTTGATAAGGGGGAGGGGGCTTAAATAGTTGCAATACATGTGATTACGTAGTACTTGAACGGGCCCTAGGCACTTTTATTAGTATGCATATCCCTCAGTGTTAGTATGTATGAATAACTTGACTTGGCTGGCTAGATAAATAAAGATTCGATTTGCGCTATCTCATCGAGCAGACAGTTGGTGTGTAGGTAATTCGGAAAGCTATTCGGCATCATATAATCTATAATATAACGCCTGAATAAAACGACCCGCAGTTCGACAAAATGATAAAATTGATATCTTTCACGAACCAAATTTCAGAATCACATTTACCTTTCTTTGAACTGTCGTCGTCACGGAAACTAAACGAATGACATAAAATAGTTTTTATTTGTACCTTCTTATACCTATTTGTTATATGGCGAAATAATGCCGCTAGCAACTGAATACTCATTGTACCTTTTTTGTATATACCCTCACACTGTGCAGAATATACGAGCAACAACCAAGCGGTTCGGAAACTCTTTTCTTTGCGGCACCACCAAGACCTGGAATTCATTACCAGCACACGTGTTTCCTTCTTCCTACAGTCCCGGGGCCTTTAAGCGGGGCGTGAACAGGCCCCTCTTCCCCACTGGGCACTATGGGCACGTGCCCAGGGTCCCGCGATCGAATGGGGCCCCCTAGTTCCTGCCAGATTACCAAATGATAACCGATATTTAGGTATTACCGAAAAACATTAATTTTGAAAAATCTGATGATAATGACTTACTACAATACCTACGCTTATTATATTAGCTTTAGTTTGCCGCATGCGGATAGCTATACCTTGTACAACATAGCTTGAACTTTTTGACAGATGGGTCAGTGATGGGAAACAGAAAATATCTATTGGTGTAAAAAATGTGTTGGCTAAATATGTGGCTGTATGTATGTTTTAAACTATTCAAAATAAATAAATTCATTCGTCAATCAATTTTATTGCACTAGACATAAAAACATTGGGTAGGTACCATTCTTTCTTTCTTTCTTTCTTAAGACTTTCGGAAAATGCTTGAGTCCTTAACAGGTACTCTTATGTTGTGTGTCTATTCTTATGATTATTATCAATTTTTAATATTATTAAAATAAGAAAATATTGTTCGTCGTTGCAAAGTTATATCGATTTCAGATTTGACATCCGTCAAAAAGAAAGATCAAACTAATAAATAAACAGGGTATAAGTACTCCACTCTCTCTCAAAAATGAGTTTTTTCGATATTAGTATATTTAGGTTAATTTAAATACCTATATGTAAGTATAAGAATACAATTAAAAGAAAAATTATTAAATTAAAAAAAGAAGAATTATTTGATGCGGTGTGGTTTATGTCTTTAAGAAACCTATTCGAACGTCATTCGTAATACCAAAGACAAAAAAGGGGAATTCCCGACTCCCAATCGTCGTTTGACTTGACGAACGGGAATTCCCTTCAAGTATTTGTCTGCGATGTTGTGGCGTTTGTTTTGTTTGTAGTTGTTAGTTTGTTACTGACTGTGCTTGAGCTCTGACAAAAAAATAGTATTGTTTGATTAAATCGTCGTTTGTCTGTTTTGTGTTAGCGAATATTTTCGTTATAAAATTAATTAAATACTGAATTATAATATAAAATGTCGAAACGGTCATATCCTAGTGGATCTGAAAAAAGGAAAAAAGCTCTACATCAGAAAGAAGTAATTGAAAAGTTACCAAAATTAACATCATATTTTACTACTACTACTGGAGAAACTTCTGTAAGTAGCAATCAACTCATAAATGTTCCACATGATGACTCAGCTCAATTACAAATTGCGGGAATTTCTAAACCTTCATGTTCCAATTTTGAAAAAGAGATTGAATCAGAAAGCGACTATTCCTACGACGAAAGTGCAACGACTTCAGTAACTTCACTAAAACCGACAACTCCAACTGTGTCAATTGAACAGCAGTTTTCCAACACAGAAGAATTAATATCGCACGATCCCGCCGATTATTTTCACGAAAAGTTTGTTGAAATAAATCGCGAGATTTTAATTCGTAAGGGACCAGTATATTTTCAAAATAAAGATTCTGACTTTTCCGAGGCATCCAGAACCTACAAAGATGGTAATAAATTAGTGACGAGATATTTCAACAAAGCATTATTTATTCGCAAATTAAAGAACAATGAAAGCGTCGAAAGAAAATGGTTGCTGTATTCGCCTTCCAAATGCTCTGTATTTTGTTTTTCATGCTGCTTATTTAACCCAACTGATGTTAATCTTTGCTCTCGGAATGGATGTAATGATTGGAAGCATATTAATCACATAATTTTAACACATGAAAATAGCCCAGCGCATAAGCAATCTATGATGACTTATCTGGCACGAAGTAAAGCGGTTGGTAGAGTAGATATAGAGTTATTATCTCAACATCAAAAGGAAGTGGATTACTGGAGAAACGTACTTAAACGGATTGTAGCTGTTGTAAAATTTTTGGCATCGAGAGGGCTTCCATTTCGCGGCGACAATGAAATCCTAGGATCTCCAAACAATGGAAATTATTTGGGTTATGTGGAATTATTGAGTGAATTTGATCCATTTCTTGCAGATCACTTAAAAAAATTTGGGAATCCTGGAAAGGCTAACATTTCTTATTTATCAGCAAATATCTGTAATGAGTTTATTGAAGTAATGGGAAAACAGGTTCTAAAAAAATTATAAATGAAGTTAAATCAGCAAAATATTTTTCCATAAGCGTTGACAGTACGCCCGATCTGTCTCATATTGACCAGCTAACTTTCATCATTCGATACGTAAAAGACTGTGTTCCTGTTGAAAGGTTTTTGAAATTTATACCTATTAAAGAGCATAAATCTAAGTATTTAGCGGAGACCATCTTAAATTTTTTAGAGATACATGATATTCCCATAAAAGATTGCAGAGGACAAAGCTACGACAATGCTTCAAATATGTCGGGAAAGTATGGTGGTCTACAAACAAGAATCAAGGAAAAATGTGAATTTGCCACCTTTATACCATGTGCAGGACATTCACTAAACTTGGTAGGTGTCCATGCTGCTGGGTGTGTACCGGAGGCATCACAGTTTTTTGAAATAGTTCAGAAAGTGTACAACTTTTTTTCGGGCTCTACCCACAGATGGAATATATTAACAGAACATTTAGGTTCAAAAAAAGTTGTTAAGAGTCTTTCACAAACCAGATGGTCAGCCCGAGCTGATGCAGTAAGTGCTTTGCATGGGGGTTATAAAAGAATATTAGAAGCTTTAATCACCATCGCAAACGATACTGAAAAGGCACGAGAAACAAGAGACGAAGCCCTTAGTCTGTCTAGAAAAATGGGAAATCTAGAATTTATTATACTGACGGAAATCTGGAGCACCATATTGGAGAAGGGTACCTTTGCAATCAACATAGAATTAATCTAAGGATTTTATGTTAAGCGAGTTACTTTTGTAGATTATTTTTTATATTTCCTATTTTTTATAGTTAGTAACTAAATAAAAATAAATTTAGAACATTGTTTGTCTTTCTTTATCTATTGTAACTAAATAGTGTTTTCTCAAGGTCCTAGGGGCCCCATGATCCTAATGTGCCCAGGGCCTCAAATAGTTTAAAGACGGCCCTGGGCGTGAAAAAGCATCTGATGAGGCCGCCAAGCTGAGTGCCACCATTGTAACACTTAATGTCTGTAATGGTGACCCACTTTCCTGAGACTTTGCCTTTAGCTTACGATCAGGCGAGGTGAGGTCAAGTTGGCGTGTCCTATATAAAAAAATAAAAAATATAAAGATTAAAACAGTAACAGTTGTCGATTATTTGATACTGAACAACCATCGCACGCATATTGTGAACTGCATGCCATACCTAGCTTTCTACCGTAAGGCAACCTATTGTGCGAATGTGATATAGGTACTTAAGTAACTAGGCCTCTTAGACAAGCAGGGTGATTACTAGTATAAATAGGTAAAAGATGCGTACTTCTCAAGTGGTAACATACGTTTATTAATAACTAGCTGATCCGGTAAACGTTGTTTTGCCATGTTAAAAAAAAATTAGGGTGGACTATCCTTAACATTTAGGGGGATGAAAAATAGATGTTAGCCGATTCTCAGACCTACTCAATATGCTCACAAAATTTCATGAGAATCGGTCAAGCCGTTTCGGAGGAGTACGGGAACGAACATTGTGACGCGAGAATTTTTTATGTAAGATATATTTTTGATAATGTCAGTTGTATGTCTTTACGGTAATGTCAGCTTTTCATTTTTCTGAACAAACTTGCACATAAAATGTTAAAATTCATGGTCTTCCCTTTATTTCTGTTACTAATTTAATTAGCAAAAAAAAAAAATCCTTACGATGATGTCTTCCGATTTCTTTTCTCGTTTCGATTCCTGGTTCATCGAGGCAATTATTAAAAATGTATGAATGTAGTTCAAATGGTTTTGAAAATTAAAATAAAGTCTTCTTTTAGTAAAATGTCCCATCTACAATAATTAAGGTACTGTCCCTCTATGTGGCATTGTCGTGAGACGCCCTGTATATCTAATCAAGGGTAGACAGAAATATAACACATATACCTCCGCATTTACCAATATTTTTTCAACTTAACTTATTAAAGACGAAATTTTCTTCACAATCAATCAATATTTATTAGCCTTTACAACGTTGAATGTTGCCAATGAACCTAAGTCTCTCCTAATATGTGCCTTACGCCATAGCACCCAACTCTGTTTCTGGATCCAGTAGGATAAAAACCTCACAATTGCTGCAAATTGAAATGTTGTATGTTTAGTGAATCTTGTTCAAATATCGTTGAGAAAAGGTCAGGATTGACAGAAATATAGAAAACCCTCATAAAAACTTTTCTGGGGCACGCTAAAACGAGGGTCAATATAGAGATACAGGGACTGGGGTGTACACTCACAATGTATTCTAAAAACACTATTTTTAGTGATTTCTTATGTTAAACCTAATATATCTATATATACTATACTAATATATCTTACTTAGATTCTATTTCAAGAAATATGTTTTTATACCACTTAGGTGGCAGACAAGCACACGGCCCACCTGATGGAAAGTGGTCACCGTAGCCTATGGACGCGTGCAAATCAAGAGAGTCACACTCGCGCTGCCAACCCTGCAAGCATTGAGAGGTTGATGTTTGATTAGTAGCACAGATATCCGTGAATAGTAGTAACTTTCTTATGAAAATACCATAGTAAAAAACTGTACTGTATCATTTCATCAAAAGAAATATGCTTTGTATAAATTAAGACATGTTTTCCATTTATTGTTAGGTACTAAAGAAAATATTTAAACTGGGTAAGTAAGTAAATATCTACCTAGGTACTTTATTAATGAACTTAGATAATTACAAGTTTCTGATCAATACTGTCCTAATAATATAATAATTATGGTGGTGAGGAATTTTTCGATGCCTAAAGTTCGTTTTTCTGTTTTTCTCTATTTCATACATATAATCACGCCTTTATCCCTGGAGGGTAAGGCAGAGGTGATTTTTTTATTTTTTTATTAGTATTCTCTATTTCATTTTTGTATATATTGTATAGTTAGCATAGTTTTGTATAAATTTTAAAAGTAATTGTATATATTTTTTCTGTACCTATATGGTAATAGTTTAATAAGTTGAATGTTAAATTATTTATTATAATTCCTATCAATCTAATTATTTCTTACACATTGAGATCGTTTTTTGTCGTATTACGATGTTTATGATTTAAGTAGATAATAAACAAAAACAATTTTGAAAAAAATGGACAAAATTATAGAAAATACCCTTACCAAAATTTTAAATTGAATAAATGTAAATATAAAATAAATAGCTAAGAACAATTAAAATGCGTCGTAGAATTCCTCCGCATCGCATGCCTCTTGTGGTAGCGTTCCCAGAAGACTGGCAGCATTGCCACGTTGTATGGCAATGCTTATTCTCTGACCTAAAAAGAGGCCAGCCTTCTGGTCACGAGAAGTGTCGACCATACGCTTCGCAATCTCACGGAAGAGGTTGCGAGCGTTCGGACCCCATGACCCCAAAGTCTCGACTCCAAACGGCACAAATTCATAATCTCCGATGAGATTGGAGTATTTGCGCCGCTTGAGAGCCTCTGCAGAAGCAACAGCAGCACCAGCACAGCCAGCCGTGCTAGTTATGTGGGTAGGAGCCATGGTATCAACGCATGTGGCGTCCCACACCAGAGTCCTACCCATCTTCCATGGTATTAACGACATGCCATCCGGTCTCTTGCCATCGTCACGCGCCAAACCGTTTGGTTCTAGTACAGCTGGTACACCGGCGGTGACAAGAGCACGGCGGATTATGTCGTTGAGGCTGGCGTGCCGTGGAATTCGCCCAGCGCTCCTGCAGCACGACAGACCATGGTGTCCGAGTCTGTCAACGGCTTCTCCACAACGGCATTGATGCGAAGAAACACACGGCGCACCTTAACGGAGACAAGTTGCGATGCGGAAGGTAGTGTCATCTAACATAGTCCCAACGTTAGATGACGGAAGAGCTTGTAGCCAAAGACCCGATTCCCACACTCCGACCGCCAGTAAACGGGCACGCTCAGCAGCATTGGAACATGTATTTAGTAATTTTTTTCCAACTAAGCTGCAGAGCGGCCCGTCCCACTGACGCTGTGAGAAGAGGTTCCTTGGGAGATCGGTGTTTGGACATGCAATTTTCCAAGCGTTCACTGCATCAGTCTTACACAATACTTCAGAATTAAGTAGTGTAGGTGCAAGGATTTTCCTAGTTAATTCTTCCGTACTGTGGACTGAAGACAGGAACGCTGGTAAGCTGACATCTGAAATTTTGCGAATACCGAGCCCACCCAAGCGAATCGGTAGAGTCGCTTGTAGTAAAGCTCGGTCATCCAAGGCCACATTTAAAATTTTGGTGAGGGTATTTTCTATAATTTCGTCCATTTTAATTGTATTTAATATTTATATATTATTTCTTGACATGATTGTAAAATTAATAAAACACAAAAAATGAATGAATAAAAAAGTAGATAATTAATGGTTAATTCACTTAAGTCTGTGCACTGCCATAGAATGGACATGTAAAGCGGTTTTGTCGGAATCAAACCAACTTATGATATATTATGTCGCAGCCCACTAGCTTGATCAGAAGTTCAATAGCCGCTTTTTTTTACGTGCGCAAAATCCCCACGGATACCCCCGCACCGGAGCCGGTAGAAGAGGTTATGTCGGACTCTAACCGACCAAAACACACGCCGCCTGTGGGTCGTTTCTGGTTGCCGAAGTTGCGGTTGACAGCCATACCCCTTGCACCCCGGCCGACCCAGGGCCATCTCTAACGATCTGGCCCTCTCCTCGGGTGTGGGGATTACAGAGTCCTCAACTCGTCCCCGGAAACGAGAAGGCGCTCGAGGCGCGCCGCCGCCGCGGTCTGCCTCTACCAGGGTGACAGGCGGCTCCACCACTGACCCCCAGGCGTTCAATTAGCCGCTCAGCCTGATTACCTACTATAAGGCGGCGTTCAATTAGCCGCCTAAATAATATTAAGCCATTTCATAAAAAAACTAGGAAAATGACTTGTTACTGCATGGTTATAAATAAAATAACGATGAACGCTTTAATCTTCCAACCTAAGTTGCATTGTGCAGTTTTTCTCAATAAACCTATCACTTAATTTCTGTATTATTTTGGGGTACGAATGGCCTAAGTGTATCACTAACCAGCCATTTTATACAATGTTGTTATATACGCTACGGGTTAATTTAATGGTGCCATTTAGTTAAGAGACTAGGCGGCTGATCATGGTAGTTGGTTGCGACATATAGACCTTTAAGATTTTAGAAAATAAGTTATATCTTTAGCGCTTAAATGGTTTGCCCTGCTAAATAAAATCCAAACAGTACATAGAAAAAGCAGTTAGCAGATAGAAAATACAAAAACCTTTTTTTGTTTTCACTTTTCTGCATATCTATCTAATGTATTATTTGTTGACACTCCCACAAACCTTTCGGATGTATGTTGACTTTTCCGCGCTGAAATTACACGCAGACATTTTCTATATATTATTCTAGAGAAAATATTCGAAGTAAGAAAAACATATTATATTATGTATAACTAACACAGTGCCTAGTAATATTTCAACTTACTGATCAAAAGCGGCATACGAAGATAAAGCTCGCACATCGCGCTATGATTCAGTGTTTACAGAACTGAAAACAGACAGGCTTATAATAGTCTAGTAATAATTGCCTCAGTTATTAAGAAGATATTTCTATAACTACAGCTACAAATACGCAACGCATGCTGCTGTTGAAATTGTAATTTGAAAGTGTTTCGTTTTTTATTAATTTTATGTCATTATTGCTATCTTTTAGGTTGTTTTAATGTATTTTGTAGGGTTAGTTTTGTATTTTTTGTAATCTTGATTTATATGTTGCTACTTCTGAATTTGTTTTTCTATCTAAGCAAATGTCATGCAACTCTGTAATTAGCTTAAGAATTACATGTCATTACCATATACCATGCGAAATCTAAATAAGCCGTAGAGTATCTGCTTCTGGCTGTGGTCTAGACTAGCGCTCATGCAAGTTATCACCTGCATCAGCGGGTACGGTAAGCTCCCGCGTCACCTTCCTAGCTAGTCCTCCAAAATTGGTCTTACCGCCGATAACACGGCGTGCCTTCCACTCCACCGTGATGTCCTGGTGGAGCCGGACCTTCGTGGCATTGATTTCTCGAAGCTTGGATTTCTGTCCCTACCTGCTCCCGCGCCACCTTTTGCTACTAATATTTTTACCACTACAAGCAATTCGGGAATCAGACGTCATAGATGCTCCCCGAAATCTCATCGGCTGCCGAGAACGAGCTTCAATAATTTCATTTTGAGCTTGATAGACACGCCTTCCACTATGAGCCTGGATGAAAATAAAATAATGTAGATGGTACAATGCATGGCACGACGCAAAATAGTCTTTGAAACCTCGGAGCCTCATTCCGCAGTTTCAAAGCCTTGCTTGCGTCTAGACTCACCGCCGAGATGATGATCATGATGTCATTTGTCCAAAGAAATTTATCCAGTGACATTGCATAGACCATACATAGAATCTTGACTGTAGTACGTTATACCATAATAGCTTTGAAAGCTATTATCTAACACAGACGGCTGTACGCCGGTGTTCGTAACGATCTCTAGATATTTATGTTCCAATCTGTCCGAATTCACTTCAAACTGGTCCGATCGAATGCCTCCCATCTTAGGTAAATAGTGCTGCATTAAAGATTTATCCGTAGTAATATTAGTTGTACGCCAACAGAAAGTAAATTTAGGACAATAAGGTCACTCTTTACGACTGTATAAATTCAATTTATTTTATCCTAGATGGAAAGTAGGTACGGTCAATCACATGAGCCAGCGATGTTTTTGAATGATTATGCCAATCAATCTGAATTTGTTAGACAGTGAGAACGAATCACGGAGATCGAATTGTGGAAATTTGTTTTTCTTGAATTATATTACAGATACGAAATGATGAAATTTCACAGGAAGAGGTTTCGATCGTAAATCAAATCATAAGTATATGAATATGTTAAACTATCATATTTATCGATATAGTGACAGGCGATGTGTAATTATCAGTGTTAAAAATAATATTAACTAAAGACAATATCATCCATATAATATTTTTTGAATTGTTTTCTTATCAATTTAAATTCAAACATAAAAACTAGCGACAACAACATTAGTGTAGTGTGATTGGCACATGCCGCAATGGATACCTATTGCGGTACCATACTAACGCAGCTCATTCACCAGAAATTCTTAAATAATAACTAACACGAATTTTCTCAGCTCTAACAAATTGGACATTTGTAGGAGCTGTCAATCCTACCCACTTCGCCAAAAATTTGCCCATTGTAAAAACATGATTCTCTGGCTGAAATGTGTAAGAAATGTGTGATTTCTGTCTTTCCTAGTACTTAAAGCTAAAATGGTCCCATAGAGTATTTTGATCCCCACATGAAATAGGATCGTATGGAACAAAACAATTTTTTTTGGACTCTTAGCATTTTTCATGCTAACTGTGCGGATTTGTTAAAATCTGTAAACGCAGTTCAAAAGGTTAGGGAAGGTCTTCTTAGAACATTTTGCTGTTACTATAACGGTACTGCCCCGTTTAAAACGTACACCCTGTATAATTATGTCATTTTTATTTTTTATCTTCCTAGTCAAGACATAATTACTTTTTTATTCAAGTACTTTTCTTCACCAGGGTTTTACAAAATTAATCTACCTTTATCTACTGGCTAGGACAGATTGGATGCGGAAGGCAGAGAATCGGATAAAATGGCCCACATTGGGAGAGGCCTATGTCCAGAAGTGGACTGCGGTGGGCTGATTGATTGATTGATTGATTGATTGATTGATTGATTGATTATCTACTTTCATTATTTACAAGTGTTTTATTATTTCTAAGGTCCTAAGTAAGTCATCGTATTATTACTGATGTGTTACCAACCATTTTTTACATTTGATTACAACTCTCTCGCTCTTTCTGCAGACGAATCAAATGAATAACTAGTAGTGGCGAAGGGTGAACATTTCCAAAAGAGCAGCCGGTAGAAAATTTTGGATGGTATTTAAACGTATATCAAAAAGAGTACATTTTGTACGACAAAATAATCCAAATTCTCATCAAAAATACTGATTGAGCACCAACAAACTACTGCAAGTAAGTAGTTAGTTAGCAACCAACCAACCAACCAATTATAAAAAAAATTACCACAAAGACATAAGGCGGGAGCTCCGCTTCGCTTCGCTCCCGCCTTAGTCTTCTAACCTAACCTATCCATTTCGGGGTGGGTGGTGATCATGCTGAACTTAATTAGATGCACAATCAGTATTTTTACTGAACGCGAAAATATTATCTGAAAATTTTCACCATGCGATCCATTGGGAAGTCAACAGGAATTGGGTTATAGAGACCCCTCGTAACTGATAACTTGCTTCTAGTTCATAACTACCAGACTCGGTCGCTTGGACGAGCTTTATTTATCTACATTAACCTTTCATAATCTATATATATAAAAGTCATTTGCTGTTCGTTAGTCTCGCTAAAACTCGAGAACGGCTGATCGGATTTATCTTATCTTGGTCTTTAAATGTTCATGGAGATCTAGGAAAGGTTTAAAAGGTGAGAAAAATTCGAATAATTGCCGGGAACCGACATCCACGCGGGCGGAGCCGCGGGCAAATCTAATCTGTAATAGAATAGCTGTAGATATTGTTAATTAACTGTCTATCGCCTCTTGATAGCATTTTTGGTGATATCTCAGGACGCTCTAATTGCCCATTAGTTGCTTATATCTACTTTTATAGTTTACAGCAGTACCTGCCTACCATTATTAAATCTTCTGTGACACCATTTTCCAGTTCTATAAAGAGAGCTTCCACTTGACCTATTGAATAAAAATAAACAGAGTATCAAACACCCATAAATTATACGTTCCCTATTAGATAATATTGGAAAGTTCACGTGTTTCCTGTTACACATTCTCGGGATACTGAATATAGTGAATGACTTATAGGAAACTTTTGAGATATGCAAGCATTTAAGACAGATCAGTGCTTGATCTAGAAAACTTAAATGTACGTTGTTTATAAGTCTAAGCTAAAAATGATATTTTTCGTTCATTTCGATCCGTGCTAGCCTATTGGTATAGGGTAAGGTCGATGAACGACCTCCGCCCCCCATGAGCGCAGGCCTAGGGGTGACTGGTGGAGCCGCCTGTCACCCTGGCAGAAGCAGGCCGCGGCGGCGGCGCGTGGCGCGCATCCCCGTTTTCCGGGGACTAGTTGTGGTCTCTGTAGTCCCCACACACCCGAGGAGAGGGCCAGATCATGAGAGATGGCCCTGGGTCGGCCGGGGTGCGAGGGATATGCCTGTCAACCTCACCTTCGGCAACCAAAACGACCCACAGGTGGCGTGCGTTTTGGTCGGTTCGTGTCTGACATAACCCCATTCCATCGGCTCCGGTGGGGAGGTATCCGTGGGAATTTTGCGCACGTAAAAAAGAAATGGTATGGGGTAATGTACTGCTGAGATGAGGTCTCGGGTTCGATCTCAGGTTTTACCATGGCACACATCAATGACTTTTTGATGCTTTTCGAAGTTATGTGTGTATTTATCGCAGGTTTATAAGTGTCCGGTTAATGGCAATAGGCTCGTCACCTATATTATTATATTGGAACTTAAACATAAACTGGCGAAATGTGAGTGCTAGCACCTCTGCCTACCCCTTCGGGGATATAGGCGTGAGTTTATGTTATGTAATGTTATACGATTAATTTCAAACTAAATGATGTAATTAGTAATGTAGTACCTGCTTGTAATATAAAATACTTATTTTGGTTTAAAATAAGACCAAGCAGGCGTATCCTATCCTTAGGTTGATCTGGCTACTGTCGCATGTATAAATCATCTCGGTTACCACTTACCATGAGCCCACCTATTATATATATCTCTATTATGTGTTTATATCACTAAAATTATCATTAGATTTTTTCATAACATAACATAAACTCACGCCAATATCACCGAAGGGGTAGGCAGAGGTGCTAGCACCCACATTTCGCCAGTTTTTGTTTAGGTCCCAATGTAAAAGGTGGCGAGCCTTTTACCATTAACTTATAAACCTGCGATAAAAACACACATAACTTCGAAAAGCATCGAAAAGTCATTAGTGTGTGCCATGGTAAAACCTGGGATCGAACCCGAGACCTCGTCTCAGCATCCATTACCCATACGGGCTCATACCACTAGGCTACCTGGTGGTATGGTTAGTTTTTTTAATTGGATTGTTTTTAAGAACTATCAACGACATTGTCATACGTGTAAATACTAAATCTTACTAAGTTAGTTAACTTAGTCTAGTTTCTTCGCTACACTACGTCATTTATTTTAACCATAAAAATCCTTCGACGAAATATTTATACCTACAAAAAAGCTTTAGCGATTACCCAAGAATGCCCCGAAATTACTGAAAGAGTGTTTAGTTATATTACCCGGCATAGCCTTTTTCAATGAAGTATTCTACAAAAGGCACAGTGGTAACAATTTAAATGTTAATGAAGTCAGATCGACTCCAATAGATGTTAGTAGGTATCTATGTCCAACTTTCAATACGAAACGATGTTCGAAACGAGTGTAATTATTATCAGTCTTTGAGAATAAAGATTAAAATAGTGTGGAAAAGTACAAGTTTAGTGTTTACTCAATATTTGTAACAAGTCTCATCAAGTACCTACCATCGATCAATAGTAAAAATAATCACTGAACATATTACACATATTGATAACTCACTTGTAGGTACTTTTGCACATTACTTTTAATATTTGTTTGACCTGACCGGTTTCGCCTTATGGCATCCTCAAACCTTTGAGTATAAGTACAAGAAGTACAAGTGAGTTATCAATCTGTGTAACAATACATTCTACCAAGTGCATTTAATCAACAGTATAGATTGAACATATTCTTTTCTCATGTTTAATAGGCTCGTAATCTAGGACAGGTATATGCCCCTCCTGTGTGGTCCGCAGCAGAAGATGGCCTGCCCGATCATTAGGGGGTACCGCACGATATCGTTCGACTCGGCGAGTTTCCTTGCCAGATCGCCACCGTGGATCCTGGAAGCGAGATCCCTTTCGGCGCTATACCGGTGCCGAAAGGCGGCGCGGGAGCGAGTTCTCGATTCCGAGCCCGAAGAAATTCGGGCTGTGAGATCCCGGCCCCACAGGGACATAGTGGAGGAATGCGAGCTACGACTTGGGCGACCAAGCGCAAGCGCCGTAGTAGCGGCGGTAAGACCCATTATGGGGGAGTGGCTAGAGAGGTCACACGGCAGCTTTTCATATCGTCTGACGCAGATGATTACCGAGCACGGGTGCTTCGGGCAGTATCTGCGTCGGATGGAGAAAGAGCCAACGTCCGAGTGCCATCACTGCGACGCGAGCGAGGACTCGGAGCTGCTCACGCTCACCGAGTGTCCGGCGTGGGGGACGCCGAGACGGGAGCTGGTGGCAGCCTTGGGAGCGAGAGTTCTCACGCTCTCCACCTTGCTCGCGGCGATGGTCCGCTGCGCGGACGCGTGGGCGGCCGGCGCCTCCTTCTGCGAGCAAGTAATGCTCGTGAAGGAGGAGGCGGGGCGGGAGCTACAGCGGGAGCGACGAATGATCAAGTAAGCAAGTCAAGCTGTCCGCGTACGAAGGTAACTCGGGCGTCGGAGGTCGATGAACGACCTCCGCCCCCCATGTGCGCAGGCGTGCGGGTGACGGGTGGAGCCGCCTGTCACCCTGGCAGAAGAAGGCTTCGGTAGCGGCGCGTCTCGCGCGCCTTTCTATTTCCGAGGACGAGACGACACACCCGAGGAGAGGGCCAGATCGATAGAGATGGCCCTGGGTCGGCCGGGGTGCGAGGAATATGCTTGTTAACCTCACCTTCGACAGCAAAAAACAACCCACAGGCGGCGTGCGTTCTGGTCGGTTCGAGTCCGACATAACCTCTCCCACCGGCTCCGAATGGGAGGGGGAGGGGTATCCGTGGGGATTACGCAGAATCCCCACGGATACCCCTCCCCGTAAATAAAAGGCTAGTAATCCTTTATAATATCGAGGTAGTTACTATTTGTCGCAAGTTACCGACCTTTTTTCTGTGACAAAAGCATGACAAAGGCTTTATAAAGGTGATTTGTTTACGTCCATCGTTATAGCCAGTTCGTTAAATATGTAACACTGTAATTAGCAGTCGACGAAGTTACACATTTCGTGCGTTTACGTTGATGTGTAAACTTTGAGTAGACCCACAAGCTTATCGAGATTGTAATGACGAGTTGCGGTCGGCGTTAATGTATCTACGACAAAGGGTATCCATTAAATACGGATGAAATGATAAAGGCCACAATATATTTTATCGGACTTGACTTAATGTGTACGATAAATAGCTAAGATATAAAACAATTTTAGATATTAATTCGATAAAAGTTTACTGAATATAAACAAAAATTTAAATGTATTTGCTGTATGTCGAATGCACGAATGAATAGAGAATTCATTCGTGTATTCGACATACTGCAAATACATTTAAATAATATGTACAAACAAAGGTAGTCTCCAGAGTCCATTATTATCTGACTGCTTATCTTGGTTGAATACAAAGCTGCTCTTTATTTCAACGAGAGCAATGGCATTTGCTCCCGTTAAAGTAAAGAGTTGTCCCTCCAACAACGAGCCAAAGCAAGGAAAGCCTATGCTAAAGGCCGCGGTCACCAATACTGATTGACGTATGCAGGTTTTGGTCAACTGAGGTGACACCGGCTTGCGAATGAGGATAGCTTGGACTACGAGGGATTTCATGGCGATTTGTACATCCTGACGACACTCATCGCTAAGTATAATATTCTTTTTTCGTTCAACAAGCAAACTTTGTAGTCAAGGCATAATAACTTTTTTATTCAAGCATTTTTCTCCATCAGGCTTTTCAAAATTAATCTAACTTTATCTACTTATTTAATTATTTACAAGTGTCATTGTTTCATTATTTCTAACGTCCTAAGCAAGACGTTGTGTAGGTACTTTGATATTAAGATCATTTTTAGACTTTGCTCTTGATTTTGCTGCTGAATCAAGCTGTTTTATTAATTTAAATTGTAGTATTGAGCGAACTACAGGTGTATGTACCAAATGCCAGGACAATTAGTCAACAAGCAATCAATTCAATCAATTACCCCATCGCAGTCCATTGCTGGACATAGGCCTGTCCCAATGTTGGCAGGCTTTGGCCTACTGTTTTCACCCTGGGCTGGCGCGTTGGTACAGGGTTTTATTTCGAGTTTTCCTTCTCTCGCATTGATATCGTCTGCGAATTTTACCGTTAGTCGGGGAGGTGATACTTATATTCTTACAAGATCGATCTGATGCTGACTGTACCTACTCTGAAGGGTTTAAAGTCAAGTGTTGGCGATATAACGAATACAATTAATGCATTTTGATTGTTTTTAGTTGACGGAATATTTTAACTAAAAAAATCACGGAATCACTATCAGGAGACATTCCTAAGGATAAGGTGTTCACAGGAGCTCGCTGTACAAATATTTTATGGGAGGTGAGAGCATTTACATAGAGAGAGCATACTTGCGCCTTTTTTTCTCTAAGGTAAGCAGAGACGTCTATCCGAGATATTCTTCATTCCTTATACACTTCACGAGCTTCTTCAAATGTCACTGAACCACGAAAACCCGCAAGTATATCCTTACAGACGTCTTAATAATATTATTCTCGTTTAGTAATTAATTTGTTATTGTAATTAATTTCGTAATATAATTTAATAAATTGAATATAACCTCGGATTATCTTAGACACCTGAGATACAGAAAGGCCTCTCACAAAATTAATTAAAGTAATTTTATAGGTTTTATCTTGTTGGAATCTGAAAACCCCGGTCCGTTTCCTTTTCTTAATCTGGGACTCGAAAATATGAAACCAAAATGAGTGATAAAATCTTGTATTTTTAACGCACAGCCTATATTAGGCTACATGAAACTTAGAAATGCATAGTGGCACTGAATATATAGATAATAGTTACCATACCTTATTATCCTTTTTTTTAATGAAAGAAAACGAAATTGCTAATATTCTCTCTAACGGTTGGAAGGAACTAAGCTAAATTGTTTGTGTTAGGAGTGAGTTCATGTAGGTAGTGTAATGCCCAGGATTCGAACCTAGGACCTTTCGATCGTAAGGCCGACTCTAACCACTTAGCTACCGACGCTTCAAGTCTTTTAGCTACATCAACACCATGCTGGCAGGTTTATGAACTAGAAAAAAAACAACTTTTCTCCCATATCAATAATTCCATTAGGCTACACGAAACAAAATAAATATGTAGTAGCACAGAATTCCTACATTCCTACCAAACCCTTTGTCAATGCCAGCGCTATGCTGAAAACTCTTTAAACTGTTGTTTATAGCACACAGCTGGAGACGTTTACAGCTTTTCTCCCTTATATGATAATTCTCCTTCTAACCTCCCTCCATAAGAAAACTATAAGAAGCGGGAATCTTTAGGTTAAACGACTAAATAATTAGTTAAAACAAAAAAAGCGATGAGACAGAATCTCTCATCTCTCATCGGTTTTTTTTACGTGTGAAAGATCCCCACGGATGCTCCTCCCTTCCACCGGAGTTGGACTAAAACACATGGCGCCTGTGGGTATCAAACATGGAATAAACAAATTACGACGAGAACTAATGAGAGTCCCCCAAATGGAGGATGAATGGCTTCTCAATATGGGGAACATAAATTCAGAGTGAGAGAGAAAGAGAGAACTGGTGCAATTCGATTTCGCTTCCAATTGTACTGGATTTGTTTGATCGAATTTGGATTTAATGTTGGTGAATTCATATTGCTGGACCGAGATAAGCCCGTAGTAATTTAGTGCAATACATAAATATTTACAGATAAATAAATTACAAAGCGCGCTGGAACTGTATTGTTTTGTAGTGCTATTATATATATAAATATTTCTTTAATTTGGACATATAAAACAAATACACTCGAGAGCAATGAATCCGGGTCACTTAAAGAATGTTAAAAATCTCGGAAACTAAAAATGCTAGGTAAATGCAATAAATTGTATTTAATAGACAATGTAATACTCCTTAAATGAAGGTATTAAAACTTCTTAGTTATTGTAAAGTTATATCATAAAAAAATCAAATTTGAAAAAGGGCCACTTTCGAAGATGGAACTACGAAATTACAGCATTTGGTGTTGCTTTTGTTTGTAATCTGTCATTTATGTGGGTACATAAACCATGTTGATAGTGCTCTATATTCATTAATCAAGCTGAAATTATGTCGCTTACGCCTGAAGAATGCACCAGAATACTTACAATGCTGGAAACCGGCCGGAGTCAGCGCGATACAGCCAGGACTGTCGGTGTGTCGCTGTCAACAGTACAAAGAGTTCTCCGACGTTACGAAGAAACTGGTTCTAACCTACGCAGACCAGGAACGGGCAGAACCAGGTGTACCACAGCACGAGAAGACCGATACTTGGTGAACACCATGCTTCGAAATCGCTTTCTCACAGGAACTGAACTCACCAATCAGTTTCGACGCCTCGGAGGAAGTAACCCAAGTGCATGGACAGTAAGACGTCGGCTTGCTGAATCTAACTTAAAACCCCTTAGACCTGCAAACGGCCCTAAACTGGAGCGTGGGCATCGTATTTCGAGACTAAGTTATGCCCAGAGCCACGTAAATTGGAGTATTGAAGATTGGTCAAAAGTTATGTTCTCCGACGAATCAAAATTTATGCTCTACAAGCACGATGGAAGACACAGAGTGTATCGAAGACCAGGGGAAAGATTCAAGCAAGCATGCATCGAAGAAAAAGTAGCCTACGGTGGTGGGTCTGTACTTGTGTGGGCCGGAATTTCTTCTGAAAGTCGCACAGAGCTGGTGATCATAGAAAACGGCTCTTTAACTAGCGTAAGATATGTGGAAGAAATCCTCAATGATCACGTTGGTCCATTTATGGTCAATTTAGGTGAGGATGCTATATTTATGCATGACAATGCCAGACCTCATACAGGTAGGATTGTGAATGACTACCTTCAAGAGATGAACATTACTCGTATGGAGTGGCCAGCGCGCAGCCCGGATATCAACCCGATCGAGCATGCTTGGGACGAGCTAGGCAGATGCGTAAAACAACGAAACCCTCCCCCAATCACGCTTCGTGAGCTCAAAATTGCTCTCACAGAGGAATGGGAGAATATTCCCCAAAATCGTATAAGGAACTTGGTGTACAGCATGCCAAACCGCGTAAACGCAGTAATGGAAGCACGAGGAGGCAATACGAAGTATTAAAATTCAAGAAAATCGTAATAAAGTTCAAAAATTTCATGTTTCCTATTTTTGTTTTAAGGAGAGATCAGCAGTTTTTTTCTTTATGTAATTTTGTGTTAATAAAATGTATGGTGACTCATATTTTTTTTACTTTCATTTAAGGAGTATTACATTGTCTATTAAATACAATTTATTGCAATAACCTATCATTTTTAGTTTCCGAGATTTTTAACATTCTTTAAGTGACCCGGATTCATTGCTCTCGAGTGTATTTCACGTCATTTGGACTAATTTAGGAATATAAAATCAACTTACGGTTTTACGTTTTTTGTACGACTTATAATTTTACGTAGTGGTAAATATATAAAGAAAATTTAATTAAGTACCTCTTTTTTATAAAGAATATTAGCAACCGAAATTACTGGTATTCTCTCTAAGCCCCTCCAACTAAGCTAAATCGCTTGTGCTAGGAGTGGATTCACGTTGGTAGTATAATAGTCAGGATTCGAACACGGGACCTCTTGATCGTAAGGCCGACTCTTTAACCATTAAGCTTCCGACGCTTCAGCCTCTCTTACTGATATGTCGGAAATAAAAAAAAAAACTTTATTTTCAAATACGAATCGGCGATTACTATCACTGATAATCGTAATTTTATATTAATCAGTTCATCATCATCATAATTATTTATTTATTTATTTATCCAGCGCTTCCCGACGGTTTCTTGTATAGTGTGTCTTGTAAGTGGTATATAAAAAAAAGATCCCTCACACCCCGGCCGACTCAGGGCCATCTCTCTCGATCTGGCCCTCTCCTTGGGTGTTGGGACCACAGAGTCCCCAACTTGTCCCCGGAAATGGGAAGGCGCGCTAGGTGCGCCGCCGCCGCGGGCCAGGGTGACAGGCGGCTTCACCCGTCACCTCCACGCCTGCGCTTATGGGGGAGGAGGTCATTCATCGACCTCCGACGCCTGAGTTGCCTTCGTACGCGGGCAGCTTGGCTTGCAATCCTTTGTCGCTCCCGCAGCCGCTCCCGCTCAGCCTCCTCCTTCACGAGCATTACTTGCTCGCAGAAGGAGGCGCCGGCCACCCACGCATCCGCAGCGTGAAAACTCTCACTCCCAGAGCCGCCACCAAATTTATTTGCACCAGTGCCCATCACTATCAGTCCTGTGTTAGAAAATGTGTGAGCTTGTGTATTCTCACACACATCCTCACACATTTATATCTTTTTTATTTTTTACATTTATATCTCCCGATAGAATGTTTCCGTCTGTACGTTCCCAAATTGTTATCCGCCACAAAGGAATATCTTTATCATAATAATTGTTTGTTTTCTCATTTAGAGCTAAACGAAGACTTGATGATGAATTGTTTTCAACTGTCTCTAATGCTCTTTATGTATATTTATTTTTTTATAGACCGAGGAAAAACTTTACCATTATATCATTGTTTATCCTGATAGCTCTCGCTTTTAACGGATTGGGTCCATTTAGATTGATGTGGCGAATATTTTGTTTACATACTATAAACAAACGTTATTCTGAACACTTGTACCGGAATCCTGATCTCTTTTGAATATGACTTACCCTATACAAATTCCAGCCGTCACTTAAATCTCATAATAAATGATGAGGATGAATAAAACTGTCCTCTAGTCCTAATGATTTATAGAACAACTAATGATTACAATAACCACAGATTTAGTTGCAAATCTGGTGTACATTTTCTAAAAAAAAATATACTTGGAGTTCCCTGCAGCTCCGCCCGCGCGGAAATGTTCGTTAAGTTCACTGAAACTTTTAATATTTCTTACTGAGAGAAACTTTTATATTGAAGCTAGGTTGTGGCCGGATAGATGGACAAACCGAAACTGTACCTAAGATTTCCGTTGATTACAGAACCCATAAAAGGCCCAACAAGTTTTGTTACAGATCTTCAGGCCTGAGCCGAATATGCTGATGAGACAGATAGTGTCTACAGTCCTCGTCTAGAACTCCTTGCCATTATTTATGGCCAAGGTTCCTAAAGTTTCCAAGAGTTAACTCCCTCGCTGCCGGTCCTAGAAATCGTCGGAATCTCAAACAAATCTCTCAAAGACAGACGTGAAAACTTTCCTAACATTTATAAGTACTACTTTAATAATGTTTTTGAAGTTGAAAACTTGTGCACGCGAATGTCTTCAAAGGAATCATAAACACTCAAACAACAGTGTTATATGTAATTTGACTGCACTCATATTTGTTTTTAGTATTTATTGTTGAACAGTTTTACTTTATTTTGCAAATAGTTTACCTAAAAGTAAGGTAGTGTTACAAAAATTTTTATCAATGAAATTATTTTTTTCAAATTATAATCCTCTTTAAGACCTAACATTCCGACTAAAAAAAGAAAGGATCTCGATATGGAATATTTAATTCGTGTTTTAATAACTTTCAGAAAATATATATAGTGTTTTATACAACTTAGGTGGCAGACAAGCACACGGCCCACCTGATAGAAAGTGGTTACCGTGACCTATGAACGTGTGTAACAACAGTGGAGTCACATCCGTGCTGCCGACCCTGTAAGAACAGAGATTTTCTGTGACCTCAGTGCAGAACACGAAATCAGGACAAGCCTTTGGTCTTCCCACTGACAGCACAAAAACTCTCCAGTGAGCTCTGGCACTACTCACCACCGGGAACACAACTCGAGGTTATTGTAGCCGTGGCATTCTGTAGGGTGGAGGTACTTCCCCAGTCGGACTGCTCAATTCGGACGGGAATACCGTCATGTCCTACCTCCTCGAAATTAATTTCACATTAAACTATCATAATATACAGAATAAATACATGCAATTACTTATAAAATTTATACAAAACTATGCTAACTATACCTACATGTACCCACATAACACAAAATATAAAGACGATCTAACGGTACTACTAACAGTAAACGATAAGTATCCTGAAATATAACATCGAACTCATAATGCACAAGAAAATAACTTACATGCTTAGGTGTAGGCGCGGTAGAAAATTATAAATCTTGCATGCAGAATTTAATCTAAACAGGTCCAATAAGTTTCCATTAACATCCGCCGAACCGCATTTACGCGCCGGTCTACATTCACGTAACTGGGTTTAAATCGGCAATCGTTTTATAACGTTATTTGCATCAAATCGTTACACGCGTTAAATTATAATTTATTTTCTAATAACATAGAATTAAACACGGAAGTTGAATAGAATTCATAATCATTAGGCGAATTTGTAAATTTAATACTTTATTTCATTGATAGAAGAAATATCAAATTAGAAAATGTAAAACAGAAATGCTATAGTAAAATAAACAATACCGGGAAATATTATATAACTATTCAAAATCCATTATTGACTCGCCAGACGGACCGTTGTGACAGATTTAAAACTAAAACCCGACTATTGAAAAATCACGTTTTAAAAAAGTATTATACAAGAAAATATCAAGGATAGCCGTTGTTGTTTGGCACTTAGTTTAACAAAACAAAAGATTCTAGAAATAAGTGGCCTACGACCACGGCTATCCTTGATATTTTCTTGTTTATTACTTTTTAAAGCGCGATTTTTCAGTAGTCGGGTTATACTCTTAAACTTCGCCGTAGTCGAGTAATAAATAATATGTAACTACCCGTTGTCGTAGAAAGATTGCACCCTATTTTTCTACGTTTTTCAATTATCGTTTTACGTTTTAACTTTCAATGAAATTAATTTAGTTAATCGTGATTAAATGAAACTGGATTATCACATTTTATCATTGACTAACGTGATTACCCCTTTTAGTCTAATTTGATTGCAATGACATTCATCCCTTTAAATCCGCGTATTAATAGATATTGTACCTAAGCATTACCGTTATAAATATCAACAACATGCGAGCTGTCACATTAGTTAGTAGTTTGGTTGAACAATATTAGTTATTCCGTATGTGGCTTGATAGTTTCAATCATGTTCAATGATATTCATTTGTGTGATCGTTAACTTTTGGAAGTTTGAGTTAGAGGTGATATTGTTATATTATCTTCCAAAAGTAATAACCTAAACAGAATTATATATGACTTGATGTAACGACATAGAATTTTAACATAACATAACATAACCTCACGCCTATATCCCCGAAGGTAGCACCCACATTTCGCCAGTTTATGTTTAGGTCCCAATGTAATTAAAAATGTAATGTAGTGGCGAGCCTATTGCCATTAACCGGGCACTTATAAACCTGCGATAAATACACACATAACTTCGAAAAGCGTCGAAAAGTCATTGGTGTGTGCCATGGTAAAACCTCGGATCGAACCCGCGACCTCGTCTCATGCTGGTGATATTTACGGACCGCGGTTCATAAATGTTACTTGCATGTCATTGTGGTCCCGTGGGTTATTTTTAAGTGGTTTTATTTAGCTTACCCTTGCCCTTGTTAGTCATTTTTAGGTCAAATCTTGCGACAGATTCCTCAGCCACTTCTACTAAACGGATTCTTATGAAATTTTATATCGAAGTTATTTATCCGTAATGATACCATATTATGTTATATTTTAAAGGGTCTAAAGATGAAGTCATCCATTGCCTTTGGATATATTTGATTGGTTTTTATGATACTATACATTAAACTTGGAATTTTGTATTAATAAACCATGGGACCTATGGGGCACATGAGTGATCGGGGTCCTTATATTCAAGGAGCTCATTCGCTAAGGGTGTATAGGGCATACATCAATTGTGCGTATATTACCATAGGGTCCATATTATATGTCGCGTGGAAACACGATAAAGAAAAATAATTTCTTTATAGCGTCGATGGCGATATATTTGTACTTTGTACTATTAGATGTGGGCAGCCCAAAACTTGGCGATTTCTACCGCTGTCTCGTTTGCTGCGTTGAGATTGAGGCTGATAGAGACAGGAGATGAAAGTTTCAAGCAACTAGAGTGAAATAGGTAAAATACATCAGCGTAACTAAAAAAATATTATAAGTTAAAGTACTCGTATTTTAAAAAGTAAGTAACTAAAGCTTATCGATATTAAATCTATTGACAAATTTGATAGGACGAATATTCAACTATATGATTTAAATAGTATTTACAATATAAAGGATTCTGGTCTTACTCACGCATGGCATATTCAACCCTTTGAGAGACAGATACAAGAATTATAGGAAGAAAATTAATAAATAAAGGGACATCTTTTAAAAAGAATCCATTATAGACCAGCGGACATCGTTACTAAAATATAAATGTCTTTCTTTGAACACTTTGAATAAGGATTTTTTTATATACGACACTTAAACATGTCTTCCCCTTTCACCTCGAAAGAACGCAGGAGTGTCACTATTACATCAACACTCTCTGTATACGGGCCCCATGGGTATATGAACTATTAGCTCCATAGGTGTATGGACGCCGGTGTGGTCACGCCCACGGAGCCATACTGACTAGTGTCAGTATTGAAGGCTCCGTGGCCATATCGAGTCCCATTGACGTTGGGCATCCAAGGGCGTATGGACATACATACATACATACATACAAATAATCCCTGGAGGGTTAGACAGAGGTGAAGTAATACCCACTTTTCACCAATAATTGTATTCGATCCCACATAATAGAAGGTGAGCCTATTGTCGTATTCCGGGCACTATCGTTGACTCGAACCATGCATCTGAGACTGGACTGTATATATCTGTCTGATAAACAGCCCTATCCCTAAGTCGCCTAGTACGGCACTGCATGGGAAGAGATGGGGTTTCCCAAATTCTACTCTGCCGGAAACCACGCGGCATATATGATGGGCCCTATGGTAATATACGCACAATTGATGTACACATATAGGGCCCCTTAGTGAATGAGCCCCTTGAATATAAGGACCCCGATCACTCATGAGCCCCATAGGTCCCACGGAGCCCCCAACATCTATAGGACTTGGGGACACAGGAGTTTATGGGCCCCATACTCGTCTATACGCTGTGTAATCATCACAAGTTAAGCAGTGAGATTGTTCCATTGTGATTATTTGATGTAAATCTATCTATCTTGTTAGTTAGGCGATAATCACCGCAACCTATTACATTTTGAAACGTTGCATAAGAAGAAAAAGGTATTTTCTTAGCCTCCATTTTGTTGCTGATTAAGGTGATTGTGGGCCTAAGGAAATTTATCGACCCCTAGAGTGCAATCTTCATGCGAGCTACGGTATTCGAGGTTACTTGTGAGTAACGGAGGGATCAAATATATGGGGCATTGTGAATGTAGATTACGCTCATCATCGAGGGTCCACATGAAATTTTATCGAGATAAATAACGACAAAGGATGATGTAGATCGTTTTTAGGTGACCAAAATTTCTTCAACAGTGCCGCGGATCATGGTATGTTAGAATTTTGTCTAAGAATTTTTGTTACTAGAATAGAATCGAATATCTTGATTTATCTTAACGAGATATTTATGGTTATTTAGGACATGGTAAATTCAGTCATCATAAATCAACTTAGGTTCATTTTATGCTGAAATAAATAGATGGAAAAAAAAGTTTAAAACTAAAACCTGACTACTGAAAAATCAAGCTACAAAAAGTATTAAACAATAAAATATCAAGGATAGCCCTCGTCCCTCGTCGTGTGCCACTTTTTCCTAGAATGTATTATTTTGTTAGACTAAGTGCAGTTTTTATTGCGTGATTTTTCAGTAGTCTTATTTTTTTACTTATATTATTTTGGGGCAAGCAATAGGTATAATTTATACATATTTGATATGTGCTAATTAAGCCCTTTCAGTTGATATTTAACACAACATATTTATCTCAAATTTATTTTTTAACACTGTACTTTATGGCCGCTAGAGGGCGCCACAATAGAGTCAGTGACATATTATATAGCCTATAACAAGCGGACAACTAAAATGGTTCTACCGAAATCTCATTCGTCCAGATCTAATAAGTGGTTGAGGAGTTATGAGGAACAGATGAACCTACATACATGCATGACCTGTCAAAATCATAACCCTCCTTTTGCTCCGCCGTAGTCGGGTAAAAATGTGAAATGATCACAGCGTGTATTCCAAAACCGTAATTAAACTTCTAATAATGCTGGTGGGTATTCGACTGCACATCACTATCCAGAGTTATGTACTGTACCGTTATAAACAAAACACTATAAGTGTATTATTACTAACTCATTTAAAAATTAGTCTCCTAATGGAGTCGGTGGTGGTTACAATATTTACTAACAAATATTATTTTCACTAAACTTTACAGTTAACAACTCTCATGTTCTTTGTTCTGCCAGATGCAAATGTTAATACAATTTTTAAATAATATCATCACTATGTATCTCATTTTAAGCGAACTATTGTTGTTCTTATGAGAAATAAAGTTCTTTAATTTTGCCTTATTGTTACTAACACCTTTATGGACCCCGAAGTCCGAAATAAAAATATTTATTATTATTATTAAACCGAATGTTCTAAAATTCGGTTAAAATGGCGGTTTATCGTGAAATTGTCGTGAATTAAATATTAAGACGTAAATCTTCTTATTGTTATTGCTTTTCATTTTGGCGAAACTCACAGGCAGGAAGCTGATGTTATGAGTTGTAGCACGGAATAAATAATATGTACTACGGTTGGTAGTTTAAGCTCCTATGGACCCACTGTGTTTCATTAAATAAATAATTAGTTGGTGGACGAGACTTTTTATACAATGAAAGATTTGAAAAAAAAAAATGCATGTCATTCGTACCACTAAAGAAATGCATATTTTTTATATTCATCTTTTGCTGTACCACATTACAAGCAAATAAATAATGCAAAGAAATTAAATGAAATAGGCGGTGCGGTGTTGTAATCACGTACCTACTCTTATTCTTTTTACAAAGAATAACCTCACATTATGCGTATGAGAGATACTTAAATTAATGCTCTGATTCTGGTGAGGTTCTGGTTTCCTTCTTCCTACAGTCCCGGGTCCTTTAAGCGAGGCGTGAAAAAGCATATGATGAGGCCGTCAAGCTGAGTGTCACCATTGTCACACGGTATGTGTAAGTAATGGTGACCCTCTTTTCTGAGACTTTGCCTTCAGCTTACCATCGGGCAAGGCGAAGTCTTTTTAACGTGTTCTATATATAAAAAAAAAACACCGGGGCGTGAAAAAGCATATGATGAGGCCGTCAAGCTGAGAGTCACCATTGTCACACGGTATGTGTAAGTAATGGTGACCCTCTTTTCTGAGACTTTGCCTTCAGCTTACCATCAGGCAAGGGGAAGTCTAATTGACGTGTTCTATATAAAAAAGGTCTATTGTAAGTAGAAAATGACACTAATACATGCATGTTAGGCTAAGTAGCTAGATACTTAAAAAACTGAAAATTAGTATTGTTTTAATATACTAAACTCATTGCTACAACGATATAGGTAGCTCTTTATAACTGCTAAGAGGCTGTCTATTAATTACGTAGGACACGACGGTATTTCCGTCGAATTGAGCAGTCCAACTGGAGAAGTACCTCCGCCCTACAGAATACCGCGGCCATAATAACCCCGTGTTGTGTTCCCGGCGGTGAGTAGGGTAGCCAGAGCTCACTGGAGGGTTTTAGTGCTATCAGTGGAAAGACCAAAAGCTTGCCCTGCTTTGTCTTTTATACTTACTCGAGCTACGGCTCAGAAACTGTCAATTGCAGTGTTGGCAGCGCGAGCGTGACTCTATTGGTTTTGCACGCGTCCATAGGCCACGGTGGCCACTATCCATCAGGTGAGCCGTGTGCTTGTCTACCACCTAGGTGGTATAAAAAAATAATGTATTTTAGCAATTCCCCCCCCTCCTCCATGGTGATATTACGTGATTTTTACCGAAACTCACGTGACTAATGGACAGCCCCTAATTTCGAAACTCAATCTGAAATGTTAATAGAAATTACAAATGGAAATTAGTAAGTCTGAGAAATAGTTAGCAGTGAATAACCTTGAGAATGTAACACTAAACTGATTCTAAACTAATCAAAAATACATGTTACAAAAGCGACTAAGAACTATCGCGTCGCCTACATCTCGTGGAAGCTGTTTAAATATTTGATTACGCGGTCAATGCCCTCCCCGTTATCACTTCCCATAGGTATTCAAATAATCTGCGAGTAAAAGAACTACTATACTTTTTTCAATTAATGATAATCTTTTTCTCGGAGTCTTGTATCGGCTTGTTTGTACTAACCTGTTCCTAGTCAGCAAACTGAAGTTTATGGGGCTGTAATTGTCCAGCAACATTTATTTTATGATCGTATGGATCAATTACGTTATTACTTTGATTTGATAAACCACAAGTGCTGTAATTGATGCCAGAGCAATTTGATATCTGATGAGTCGATCGATCGTCTTTGTCTTTAGTAAATAAACTGGCAAAAACTTTTCTTCTGACCCGAATGGGTACGTTTATTTTTATACCAAGTTTGGTTGATTCAGTTACAGAGTCAGCAACAAAACTACTACTAACAAACGTGTATACTAATACTAATATGTATACTAATATTATACATGTGGAAGTTTGTGTGATTGGAAGGATTTATACGTGTATGAGAGGGTATGTTTGAGGGTGGGTGTGGGAGTGTGAGTTTATGAGATGGTGTGTGTGTTTATGAGTTGTATGTGCATATTTCTTATCAAACACTACTGGATGGAATCTAGATCAATTATAGGACAGAGAGGAGTAAAATATAGGCTCCTTTTTTTTTAGTACCTATCTGTGGATCACGGGAGCACGGGATCAGTACCACGTGTAGGTGGCACAGGTAAACACAATAATTAAATTTACGAAGCACTCCAATACTATAAAGCCAGTTTGATAATAATAATAGAGATGATTCTGATTTGCATATCAGTGAATAACAATTACTAATGCTAACTAGTTTCGTGATAACGACTACAACGTGTTTTGAATGATTTCAATCTATTATTATGTAGTTGCGCTTTGTAAATATCTAGCAGTGACTTTTGTTAGCGATTGTATGCAAAATACCGTTATCCGATTAGCTAAAATATTAAATACCTACCTACTCGTTCTTCAAAATTCTCAAGAGTTTGTGACCGGCATAACATAAATACCAGACACAAAAACAATCTTATAGACTGTGGTAGTCTACTTGAAAAAAGTAGGCATTCATTCCAAGGCAACTGTATAGGCATTTTTAACAAGCTCCCTAATGAAATTAGGAATTTACCTGTGGATAAATTTAAAAATGTAGTTAAAAGTAAATCTTGTCAGAAAGGTTTTTATAAAATCCAAGAATACTTGGATGATAAACAAGCTTGGAAATGAGTTGTTCGCTCAACTATGCTACTCAAGTAAATTTTTGTATTTAGATTTTTTATACCACTTAGGTGGCAGACAAGCACACGGTTCACCTGATGGAAAGTGGTTACTGTGGCCTATGGACGTTTGTAACACCAGAGGAGTCACAGTCGCGCTGCCAATCCTGTAAGTACAGAGTTTCTGTGCCGTCAGTGTAGAAGACAAAGCAGGACAAGCCTTTAGTCTTCCCACTGACAGCACAAATTCTCCAGTGAGCTCTGGCTACCCTACTCACCGCTGAGACCACAACACGAAGTTATTATAGCCGCGGTATTCTGTAGGGTGGAGGTACTTCCCCAGTCCGACTGCTCAATTGGGCGGAAATACCGCCATGTCCTACCTCCTAACAAAAGATTAAGTACTAGTAGTATTAAGTAAGACTAGATTAAGTAGACAAGTGTATGTTTGTAAATAGATGGAATAGTTTGTGCTCAGATGAATTGTTTTACATGATGCCCGTAGCTACATTCTATCACCGCACCTCTCGCCATAGGCAGGGAATTCATCCTCACACATTGCGACCTGAGACGGTGCGCACTGTGCGGTATGAAAGAAACTTCATCCCACGCACACTCAAGCTGTGGAATGACCTACCTGCTGCGGTTTTCCCAAGCGCCTACAATATGGGGTTCTTCAAGAGGGGCATCAGAAGGTTTCTTCATGGTCGGCAGCGCGAGTGTGACACCCCTGGTGTTGCATACGTCCATAGGCCACGGTAACCGCTTCCCATCAGGTGGGCCTTGTGCTTGTCTGCCAACTAAGTGGTATAAAAAAAAAAGACCTAAAAAAAAATGAGTTTATTGCCGGAGTCTTTTCAGGTTGGGGCCGCGGTTTCGAACCGGTGTGGTCCATTTGCTAAACTGGTTTTCATGTTCCCTTCTTTATTGACGTTTTGTAAGTGCAGATTTAATGGTCTATGCAGGATAAATTATTTTTGACTTTGACTCTTTAGTACCTACCGTTTACTACGATTACTGACTACTGAGACCACATTTGTGGGTTGATTATTTATATAGACAAAATAATTATGACAATATGAATAAGGTTAACTAGCTGTTGCACGCCGCTCCGCCCACGCGACTGTCGGTTATCGCGACAAAAACATCAAAATCGGTTCAGCGGTTTAGGTGTGAAAGCGTAACATACAGACCGACAAGTTTATGTATGTTTATATCCTCCGACTCCTCTTCTTTTATATGTACATAATCCTACAGTTTCAGGTGTCAAAGAATTTCTCCCTATCGACGTCAATTGCATGGGCAGTGAGAAGACATAATTACCACATTAAATGGCAATGCCAATTTTCTGCTGTAGGAATAAACCTAAGGTCTCGAGTAACTTCTGTAATTCATAATAGTTCATTGGTTTTGATAATTACTTTGGTATCAAATAAATAATTAAATGAAATAAAAAAATACTTTATTGCGAGAAGGCTCGAACCGTTGTCTAATTAGAAATAAAATATAATCAAATATATAATTATCAAAAATGTGTAGATTGGTGCCGTTTATGTGTCTCTGGAACATTGGATTGGATTTTTGAGGAGGTAGGACACGGCGGTATTTCCGCACAATAGAGCAGTCCGACTGGGGAAGTACCTCCGCCCTACAGAATACCGCGGTTATAATAACTTCGTGTTGTGTTCCCGGCGGTGAGTAGGGTAGCCAGAGCTTCCTGGAGAGTTTTTGTGCTGTCAGTGGGATGACCAAAGGCTTGTCCTGCTTTGTCCTCTACACTGCCGGCACAAAATCTCTGTTCTTACAGGGTCGGCAGCACGGATGTGACTCCACTGGTGTTACACACGTTCATAGGTCATGGAAACCACTTTTCATCAGATGGACCGTGTGCTTATCTGCCACCTAAGTTGTATAAATAATAATAATTGGAGGGCGCAGTCAATAGGTGTTACTTGGAAGATACGAAGGCGCAGATGTTTGTGCCCACAAGTACTTACAACCTACCGGTGATTAGGGTTCCATAGGATTATTATTATCTTTAAAAACACCTTGTCAAAGTAATATTTTTTATATTACTTTGCCAAAGTGTGACAAACTGTGAAGATATATAATATACGTAGTTTAATAATTAAGTAGCACATCATTATAACGTTTATAACAAAATTATACTTATCAACGCGTGCCGGTTAATCAAATATAGTGCCTAAAAGCGTAACATTGAACTCTCTAGCCGGCGATGTTAAACTGACGGTGTATATAGATCAGTCGAGTGTTGGCAGACGGCGAGCTGCGCGTGCGCTTACACAGTGCTCCTTTAGTAACGCTCGCGGTGGTCCGATCACTAACTGCTTGTGTTACCGTAATTATTATCAGAGTATCGATGTTGTGTACATCTTATAATCGGCGTATAGTCTGAGGTGAGTCTGGTTTTATATTCTATAGTTACGAGTATATTAATTAATCCCTATACTCGCTATTTGAAAAATAGATAAAGGATTGATAAATGAAAAGTGATGAAACTATACTAACAGGTACAAATTATATCAATTTGTGTAATGTGTTTTAACTAAACGTTATGAGACATTATTTACATTATCAGTGAATATATATATATCAGTTGAAGTAATCAAAATATTTATTATAACAATAAGAGAATATCGCATCTTAAAAACTCAACGATTCCTTAAGAAGTGAAAGAAATCCTTAATTTCACCCAAAGTAACAGAATAATTTTCCAAGCCCCAGTAATAATAGTTTTCTTCGGTTTTCATATAAATTTTAACACTATTTTAAAGGATTGGTTATTTACGATGATTCCAACGTTTTATTTGGTTTTCAGCAATGGTCACGAGGAGACTAAAGTTTTATTTCAATGCACAAACATTATGTAAACCGAATATTCGCGTAAACTACGAATAGTAACAGATTTTTAAAACTTTGAAGACTCACTCACTTCAAAAAGTGCTTACTAAATCAGCCCATGAATATAGGTATATGTATTTAAGAATTTGTAATACTCTCATGTATCAACTTATAAACTGTATTATAATGTGCATACCTAGGTAATAAGTTACTGTACGTTTTATATGTTTAATTAACCTTAATAAATGATGACAAAAATAAGCCTTGAGATCTCAACCTCAGATGAATGGCTTGAGTCAACAATAGTTCCCGGAAGACGGCAATAGGCTCCTACCCCCTATTTCGTGGGACCGAATTTAATTATTGGTGAAATGTGGGTGTTAATTCATCTTAACCTAACCTTCCGGGGTAAAAGGCGTGGTTGACATACATAATGTATGAGATCTCAGAGAATCTGCAAGAAGGACTTTTGAATTTGATTAATATAGCTTTCACTATTAATATTATTATTCATGAGATTTTAATTTAGAATAGAATATTTAACATATAAATAGATTGTATAAATAGATAGGATAATTTAACCTAAAAATAGTATAATGTGCGGTTTTCACGTAAACTACGGTCTCTTATCGACAACCTTATGATAGAATGAAAATTAAGAACCAAAATAGCAATACCTTATGAATAATATAGTGCATTATTAAATTATAAGTTTAATAAAATTATATTATTTTAAGTCAAGAAGTAATTAATTGCTTATCTCCTAATTTACTTTATATATTCCTAAGCTCAGCTGGCACAGTTTCTTTAACAAGTACAGAGATTTTATCATTATTTATCCAATAGAAATAAACGATTGCTTGATACGATTTTTTGTAATTTCAGCATAAAATTATAGACCTCTCCCCATGTTGAGAGGCTTTAGCCAACTGTTTTAAAATACGCGTAATATTAAAGACAGAGCTTGATTTTGTCACGGTACAAATTGTAGGGCGGTAAATTTTTGCAAGATCAAAGTTTTAGAAGCCGACAGAATTTTAAAGTACAGCAATTTTAAAAGCATAATTGTTTTTTGAAAGCCTCGGAAGGTCACGAATTGTTCGAGAAATTCATGGTGATAATTGCTTCTCTGCTTTTATTTGTTCTATCTTCACCCTTTGTTCTTTTATATCTGTACACTCGTTTAAAGAGAACATTTCAATGTAGATACTCAACCTGTGATACTTAATCTATTTCAATTGTTTCTGAATAAATCTGGCCCTAATTGGAAGCAATTGTGTTTAGATTCCTTGTCAGAATTTTGTAATTGTGTCTATGGATATTATGATTTAGTGTTTAGGGAGTAAAGGTGGCTGGGACAGACTGGATGTGGAGGGCAGAGGATCGGATAAAATGGCGCGGGTTGGGAGGGGCTCATGTCCAGCAGTGAACTGCAGTGGGCTAATTGATTGATTGATTGTAAACGTGGCTCTGCCAATTCCTTTGGCGGCCAAGCCAAGCTCACAGTCGTTGCACCTTTTTTATACCACTTAGGTGACAGACAAGCACACGTCCCACCTAATGGAAAGTGGTTATCGTGGCCTATGAACGTGTGCAAAACCGAGGGAGTCACACTCGCGCTGCCAACCCTGTAAGCACAGAGAGTTCCTGTGCCGACAGTGTAAAAGACGAGGCAGGACAAGCTTTTGGTCTTCCCACTGACAGCACAAAAACTCTCTAGTGAACTCGGGCTACTTACAGCCGGGAACACAAGACAAGGTTATTAGGGCCGCGGTACGAGTATTCTAAAGGGCGGAGGTACTTCCACAGTCAGAATGCTCAATTGGACGGATACCAACGGATAATACGCACACTACAGCGTGTGCGTATTATCCGTTGGTATCCGTCCGTATTATCTGTGGAATGACCTCCCTGCTGCTGTTTTCCCAAGCGCCTACAATATGGAGTTCTTCAAGAGGGGCATCAGAAGGTTTCTTCATGGTCGGCAGCGCGAGTGTGACACCCCTGGTGTTACATACGTTCATAGGCCACGGTAACCGCTTCCCATCAGGTGGGCCGTGTGCTTGTCTGCCAACTAAGTAGTATAAAAAAAATACCTTCGTGTCCTACCTCCTCGAAACCTATTGAACTACGGATGAAGTTCTGGTGTTGCCTGTGCTGCCTGTGGCTCCGCCTGCGTGGATGTCTGTCAAAAATAGCCCATGATGTCCGTTTCCAAAATCTAATCTAAACCCTGTACCAAATTTTATCGTGATCGGTTCAGGCTTAGGCGTGAAAGGATAACAAACAGACAGACAGAATTACTTTAAATTCATAACAAACAGTTGAAATACATAAAAATATAGTCCAAGAGCTGACAATAAAGTGAGGAAATCACAAAGACGTAGGCACGGAGTCCATTTCAATTTGACAATAGATGAGAAAATAGGAACACGACCGACTCCAATATACCAATAACGATACACTTCATTTACTTTTCATTGAATGCCTGTACGAGATACATTGCACTACGTGGAGTACATTTCTAATAGCTATTTGGATTTTATGATTTTATTTTTGAGTCGTTCATATAATTGTTTTGTGTAGAAAGTGTAATATAACATTTTATAGTGCATAATATGTTATAAGAACACCGTTTCATGTTCTATTTATTCTCTAATATGTACAATGTCTTGACTTAGCCTCTCGTATTGCAATTCCTCTGTACACTCCCGGGTTTGCTGGAAGAGAACTCAACTTTGAGTTAAGCTCGCCTTTGTACATTACATCTCATCTTGTTATATTAATGTAATATGTGTGTACAATAAAGTATAAATAAATAAATAAATAAATGTATTTAAATCAATAAATAACCCTCCTCTGATCACTCCCGGCGCAACAATACCCATTCGCCAAGTTTCTACGCTGGTTAGTGATGACCAGCCTCTGCATCAGGAACTATCCTGAATGGGAAGCACCACCAGTCAACTCTGTGTGTCTGTTTCGTTTCCTTTACAAAAGTTTTGGCCACCTCACTTTATATCTCCAGGCATAAAGTGCTACAGCGGCTCGAAATCAACGTGTTTAATTTTTTTTTCTACGTTCTTAGGAACAAAACACAACGAAACTGTACTTTCATATCCTAATTCACGCTTCAATATTTTTCTTATTTACTTATAGCGGGCAATTTCACCCCACTGAGATTTTACTTTGGCTCTACGTTAAGTCGATCTTTAGCTAAGATTTCCCTTGGTCGGCTTCCTTCAAAAAGGATTTCTATGAAAGTAAAAACTCTTTTACAGAATTTCCTTTTCATGTTCGTTTTCTTATTTTCTTTTATAATTCCCCATTTTGAATTTGATTTACTTGTAAAAATATTTAATATAAATTCTGTACTATACTCGGAATTTTAATTCGATTCCAGATTTGAAATGTGATCATGAAGGATCATGACAAATAAAACAGATAGATGTATTATGGTAATAATTTATTTTATAAATTGTCGCCGTAATCGCTATCGCTATCGCTGTCACTTTCTGTAGCATTTATTATAAATGTGTCTGTGATATTGTCAATTAACATATCTAGCCTACTAATTTTTTCCTCTTCTTTGACAACATGGAATACGCATTTAGACCATTCGGTAGCCGTAATTTTTTGAATGCCTTCCTGAAATAAATTTCTCACGTCTGTCAATTTGAAGTTTTTATTATTTTGAGCTACATGCCCCTTTACCTGCACCCATATCAATTCGATAGGGTTTAGCTCGCAATGGTAAGGAGGCAGTCTTAAAACCGTGATCCCATGTTGTGCTGCCATTTCGTCTACAGCGTACTTATTAAAAGACTCGTTATGTATTAACCATATCTGGTTCGTAATGAATATTTTTATTTAAAAGCCAATCTTGAATGGCAGCTTTTTTCCAGCTCATTTTTGGTGCCGTTTCCAATTTTAATATAAAAACAAAAATATTAACTTTTTATAAAATAGAGCAGCGATTACTAATTAATAAATAATTATTATGAATAATTATGTATTTATTAAAATAAAAATCAATAATTTAGTCTTTAATTGGCACACTGATGGCACGGCACACACACTGATTGTTTATCGATTTTTGTGTTCATCACTACACTATTATATGTGGTATCATTATTTCACAAAATGACAGTAGCTAATGTCAAATCTGGAATCGAATTAAAATTCTGACTATAATAACAATCATAACAATTACCTTTTTAACCGACTTCAAAAAAGAAGAAGGTTATTAATTCGACACGTTTATAAATATACTAGGCGATCCACTTCAGCTTCGCCCGAGGCATGTTTTGAAGCTTCATATGACTCCATTGAGCCCGTAATTTTTTTAGTCTTTAAATAATGTATGGAAATCAGCTGAATTTGTTGACATTATTATCACTGCTCCGCTCCTTTAAGTAATAGCATGATGATATATAGCCTAAAAACTTTATTAATAAATGGGCTATTAAACTCAAAAATATTTTTTCAATTCGAACAAAAAAAAAAAGAACCGTTCTTGAGACTATCGCGTTCAAACAAACAAAATCTTCTGCTCTATAATATTAGTAGAGATATAATATATTGGAATTACACTATATTGACATATGACAATATATTAAGGCTTTCAAGCAAATATACTTTTCCTTGTTGTGAAACAAGTCAACTCAATTAGGTAGGTACCTAATTATAAACAGACCCTAAAATAAAAAGAACCTAGAAATTATAAACTGGAATTTTGAGGTTATTGTTGGTGTTAGCACTGTTAGCATTTAATAACAGTATTATTACTATTTGTAGACCCCTAATTAAAGCGTACTTTATGCCATAATTATGATGAATTTCCTCACTGGCATCTGTGGTGTAGTGGTAGAACGTTGACTACTACGCAGGAGGTGCGGGTTCCATTTCCGCTTAGTGCAAATGTTTGTATGCACGAATATGTATATTTGCATTGGTCTGGGTGTTTCTATGTATTATTTACAAAAAAGTATCTATGTATATTTTTCTGCATTCTAGATTCCATAACACAAACTAGTTAAGTTATGCTTACTATGGATTTAGATAGCGTTCTGTAGAATGTTGTCGAATATTTATTATTATTACTTCTCTTTATTAAAATTTACACTTATAAATTATATTTTTAAATACATATAAAAAACATCTTTTTTAAAATATAAAAAATAGTGCCCCACCGTATCGGGTACAGGGACTATTATTATTACAAAACATAACATAACATAAACTCACACCTATATCCCCGGAAGGGGTAGGCAGAGGTGCTAGCACCCACATTTCGCCAGTTTATGTTTAGGTTCCAACGTAATAGGTGGCGAGCCTATTGCCATTAACCGGGCACTTATAAACCTGCGATAACTATACACATAACTTCGAAAAGCATCGAAATGTTATTGGTGTGTGCCATGGTAAAACCTGGGATCGAACCTGAGACCTCGTCTCAGCAGTCCATTACCCATACCACTAGGCTACCTACTTTAATATTCCTATTGAAGTTCAAAACTATTGCGATCGCTAACTAGACTCAGCAACAGTGAACATTATTATAAATATCAAATATATTCTACAATCGTTACAGCTTCAGACGTTATAACATAGTTAAACAAACATCAACGTTTATACTATAAATTATGTGTGTAGTTTTGGCAGACGGACTGGCTCTGTGCGACGAGCTGCAAATACAAGATGTCTGCCGACTGTCAAAATTACATTTTACATCAAAGGCCTACCATGAAACATGTGCAATTACGGATCGAAGTTTAACACAATCGGTACCTTGGTACATATTTATCGCGAAATCGAATCCAAAGATAGTTCTTGTTTATTCGACTTAGGTAGCAGACAAGCATACCTGATGGGAAGTGGTTACCGTGGTCTTTTTTTTATACCACTTGGTTGGCACACGGCCCACCTGATGGAAAGTGGTTATCATGGCCTATGAACGTCAAGGGAGTCACATTCGCGCTGCCAACCCTGTAAGCACAAAAGTTTCTATGCCGTCAGTGTAAAAGACAAAGCAGTACAAGCTTTTGGTCTTCCCACTGACAGTACAAAAACTTTCCAGTGGGCTCTGGCTACTCTACTCCACGCCGGGAACACAATATGAGGTTATTATGGCCGTGGTATACTGTAGACCTATGGACGTGTGCGACACCAGAGGCGTTACACAGGCGCTGCCCGACCCTGTAGAAACCTTCTAATGCCCCTCTTGAAGAACCCCATATTGTAGGCACTTGGGAAAAGAGCAGGGAGTTCATTCAGTTTTGCTTGAGCGTACGTGGGATGAAGTTTCTTTCGTACCGCACAGTGCGTACAGTCTCAGGTCGCAATGTGTGAGAATGAATTCCTTGCCTATGGTGGGCGGTGCGATGATAGAATGTAGCTGTGGGCATCATGTCCAACAATTCGTTTGAGCTCCTACCATTGTATAGGCGGTAAACTTCGGTTCGGCTTAAGCCCTAACAGAAGAAACTCAAAGTGACTTCAGCGGTATGTAAATCTTTCGTTCGTATTTCGTGCGGGTTTAAAGTTTCGGATGGTTCATGGTAGCCCCCTCACCACACTATATATAGACCGCGGTGATAGAATTGTGCTCAGTCGAGCTGAGATAATGGCACTTGAATAAATGTATACAATTCACTAAGACCCTAAAGATAATTACATATGGATAACTTGAGGTTATGTTATGTTAAGTGGAGAATATTCTTTTTCTCCACTTAACATAACATAACATAAACTCATAACATAAACTCACGCCTATATCCCCAAAGACATAGGCAGAGGTGCTAGCACCCACATTTCTCCAGTTTATTTTTAGGTCCCAATGTAAGCCTATTGCCATTAACCGGGCACTTATAAACCTGCGATAAATACACACATAACTTCGAAAAGCATCGAAAAGTCATTGGTGTGTACTATGGGAAAACCTGGTATCGAATTCGCGAACTACTCGTCTCAGCAGTCCATTACCCATACCACTAGGCTACCGCGGTTTTTTTTTGTATTTGGTATGGTAACTTGAAGCTCTTCGTATATTCTTTTTTCCATACTTAACACCGAATGATAATTAAAAAAGTGTCATGGAAAAATAGTCAATCAATCAATTAGACCACTGCTGGACATAGGCCTCTCCCAATGTTGGGATATGATCACCTGCCAGCTGGCACGAGGGGGTGGGAGAGTGGGAACACATGGTGATTCCTGCACGAAAAAGAAGCGTGACATTTTAGTTCTTGCAGTCCATGAATGTAATGTACACTTCACATCCCCCTTCATTACTATAATGCTTCTCTGCTACTCAAAGGTTTGCTGGGAGAGAAGGCTGTAGGTACCTATCTATATCTATCCCTGTACCAAATTTCATCTAGGTCCGTTTAAGTTTTAACGTAATTGAGTTTATTTCTGTGCAAAATTTTGGATAGTAGGAGTTGGGAGTAGGATAGTAGGTATACTTAGAAACTAGTTTCTATAGTAAGTATCTAAAATATAATTATACTAGATATCGGGACTTCTCGCGAATTATATCTTGGAACTTACTAGAAAGAAGTCCCGATATCTTGTATAATTATGAATTCACACCGCGAAAGATTAAAAATAAAAATAACAGTATCTAAAATACTCCTTAATATAATCAGTTCCCATAGCGACAATAGCACCGTTATTGCGGTGGCGCGCGTGGCGCGCCTCCCCGTTTCTGGGGACGAGTTTGGGACTCTGTAGTCCCCACACCCGAGAAGAGGACCAGATCGTGAGAGATGGCCCTGGGTCGGCCGGGGTGCGAGGGATATGCCTGTCAACCTCACCTTCGGCAACCAAAGCGACCCACAGGCGGCGTGCGTTTTAGTCGGTTCGAGTCCGACATAACCTCCTCCACCGGCTCTGGTGGGGAGGTATCCGTGGGGATTTTGCGCACGTAAAAAAAAAAAAAGCACCGTTATTTGAAGTTTAATTTACTTATACAAAGCTCGTCATAACACACTTATTGAGCTATTTTTTTTATACCACTTAGGTGGCAGACAAGCACACGGTCCACCTGATGGAAAACTGTCACCGTGGCCCATGGACGTTCGCAACACCAGAGGTGCCAAACTTGCGCTGCCAACCCTGTAAGCACAGAGTTTCTGTGCCGTCATTGTAGAAGAAAAAGCAGGACAAGTCTTCCCACTGACAGCACAAATTCTCCAGTGACCACTGGCTACCCTACCCACTGCAACACGAAGTTATTATATCCGCGGTATTCTGTAGGGCGGAGGTACTTCCCCAGTCGGACTGCTCAATTGGGCGGAAATACCGCCGTGTCCTACCTCCTAAACAATAAAAGCTAAAATACATAATTAAGTAATGGAATCTATTAATTGCAGACTTATTGTTTTAAAAACAGCTGAATACGCAATATGTTACATACATTACTTTGCAAGCAGTTTACTATAGTTCAAGGACATTAAGAATATTACAGCAGTATAAAGTAATGTTTATAATCAAATTTTATCAGGCAATTGAAGAATTGTACATAGTAACCGTTCAACCCAACACGTTACACAAACATTACATTACATACATAATTGTATGGTCGGCAGCACGAGTGTAACGCCTCTGGTGTTCTATACGTCCATAAGCCACGGTAATCGCTTCCCGTGTGCTTGTTTGCCACCTAACTAGTATAAAAAGAAAACATAAATAGCGAAATTCCTTTGGTTGACTTTTATGGGAGCGAAGAACGCCTTCAACCCTCAGAAGAAAACCTTATCTGTCTATCGGACGGGGTAGTGGTTTGCAGGTGAGGTTGAATTGAGCTGCGAAGAACTTGGTGGGACACCATACCATAGTTTAGATATTTTTTTTTTATATAGGACACGCCAACTTGACTTCACCTCGCCTCAGCCTTCAAGCCTTCAAGTCTCAGGAAAGAGGGTCACCAATTACAGAGACTAAGTGTTACAATGGTGGCACTCAGCTTGGCGGCCTCATCAGATGCTTTTTCACGCCCGGGACGCCCCGGGACTGTAGGAAGAAGGAAACACGTGTGCTGGCAATGAATTTCAGGTCTTGGTGGTGCGGCATAGAAAAGAGTCTCCGAACCACTTGGTTCTTACTCGTATATTCTGCACAGTGTGAGGGTCACATCTAAGGCCTGCACGTGTTGTCCTATGTAGGAAAGGAGATGGTGGGATTAGTTGGAAGAGCTCATCAGAACACTCACCATTGTAGAGACGGTAAAATACAGCCAAGGAAGCAATATGTAAGGGTTTATGATAATACTCGCCTGGTAAATAAGAGATGATTTTAACATTTTATCTGTCGTTCGAATTACGTGCTGCGCCCTGCGTGTCTACTGTGGTGCCAGCAAATGTTAAGAACGACACGGTAAACGGCAAAAGGACGCGATGGTATTCCCATCCCAGTTGGGTATTTGACAACTTTTACAATAAAATATTAAAAGTATAGCTTGGTTGCGCCGGTGTAGAAACTGTATTTTGACACGGAAACACACTCCTTTTATACCCGTCTCCTCTCCCGCACTAACCATAGATATGGCTTCCGTCCGCCATTTGTGAAATATAGACACTCAGTCTCGCTTTGAACTAGCCAGCGTAAGGACGGCCGCGCTCGCGTCTCTCAAAAATGATTAATATTTGTTACATTTTTACCGCTTCATAGACCTTTACCGATCGGATTGTGCCTCTCGTGTGTTCCTCAAGTGATCTAGTGATGCTGACGGCAGCTCCTGAGCAAGGAAGAGAAGATCCGTGTACCGGCTGCGATGAAAACACGTGTGTCGTGAAGGTTAGTGCATCCTCTCCTAATTTCTCGGGTTGCATTCATTGCTTGGATCACTCCCGCGGCAACCCGACCACCTGTCTTTTGTGTGTAAAGCGTCAATGGAACAGTTAGCTACTTCCCGCAATACAGTCCATTACCGCACGTTGCCAAGCGCCACCATTTTTGGTCCGGATCGAGCCGGATCCTTAGCCGTAGTTCGTATTTTGTTATTATTCTAATGGGAATAAGCGCACCGCACCTAAGTGCCTGGTTATTTTAGTAGAAAACCCCGCATCCAGACATTTAGGCTTAGAATTTGTTGTCCGTTCGCCGCTGGCTCGCATTGTACCTACCTAATACATAAATAGGTTAGGTAGCGTATCAACACTCAGTCGTAGTTTGCAATTTTCGCACCGCGCCTAATTACCTAGTTATTTTAGTAGAAAACCCCGCATCTAGGTATTTAGGCTTAGATCTTAGGTATACTAGACACCCTAGTGCATAGGCACAGTGTAATACCTAACGCATTTGGCTTTGTTTTATTTTTTTCAATTACGTTGCTCGCTCGCCGCTGGCTCGCGTCGTATTTGCCTAGTACCTGCGTGGGTAGACACGTGGCTGTACCTACCTCGCTCGCATCTCATCCCAATTCATACGAAAGTATTTTAATTTGAATAGATATTACGCAATACTTAGTCCCTGAAATAATAGTTGAACCTAGACAGCGACCATCGCGTAGGTACGATCTTGTTGCTATGCGCGTTTGTTCAAGCGTGCATTCACAGTTGTAGGTACCTACCTATCTGCCGAGTGTCGCTCGCGCCGCCTCGCTGCTCTGTACCGCTAAGATTAAGTCATTTCATATTTGTTGTTTACCGCACTTTAGTCTGAGATTTAATTGTAAACATGTCCCCAAAGGTTGATAAGACCGGTAAGGTTCAATTGAAACTTTTATACGCTAAAAAAGAAATGATTTACTCTCGCGTACAATCGATTTATGATAATGCACTTAAAACCTCTGATTTGGTCATCAGAGATTCGTTCTTGTGTTCTATAGAAAACTTAGATAGTCTACGCGCGGATTTCGAAACCTTAGTACATGACATCAACGTTTTAGAGTTGAATTTGAATCCCGATTACTCAGTGAGTTATCAAGCCTTGTCGTCGTTTGACGATTTGTATTGTCGTATCAAACGCGTCGCTAGGAGTTTGGAGAAGCCGGCTGACCTACCCAACCCCACTCGCGACCGACCTAAGTTGCCACCAATTCAAATACCCGAGTTTGATGGTAACATTCGCAATTGGTGTCTATTTATAGATAGTTTTGAGAATACAATAGATAAGAACGATTCGTTGACAGACCACGAAAAGTTGCATTATCTCGTTGAAAAATTGACTGGTAAAGCTATAACCGTTTGCGCTGGAATTACGTTTAGTGCCGGGAATTATAATTTAATTTTAAATACTTTGAAAGCTAAGTATGAGGATAAAAGATCGGTAGCTAACGCCTATTTAGATCAGATGTCTGATTTGAAATCTATTACGGCATGTAACGATCAAAACTTAGAGAAATTTCTAGATACTTTCGCGTCAGCTGTTCGCGCCGTAAAGAACCTGAAGATCGATGACCTCTGCGACTTCGTATTTTTGTATATGGGTTTAAAGAAATTAGATTCCGAAACCATTCGTTTGTTTGAGTCGGATCATCGCGGCAGTAAAATTCCTAAGTTCGAAGACTTAGAAAGTTTTGTTCGCGAGCATATAAAGGTATTGCAACGCTCTTCATCGAAACATGAAGGCGCGAAGAAGGTTGTTACTTCTGAACGCAAAATAGATGCCTCATCGAGGTCACCGAGGTCAACCCATACTTATGTTAATACCGCACCAGCACGTGTACAATCACCTGTTTGCTCTTTGTGTAGTACTCATCATTCGCAACTGTACAAGTGTCCTGGTTTCCTAAAATTGTCGCCTAGTGATCGTTATAAATTTGTTCGCGCTAATAATTTTTGTTTTAATTGTCTCGGTACTAAACACCGCGTTGTTTTATGTAATAGTGGAAATGGTTGTCGCAAATGTCAAGCGAGACACCACACTTTGCTTCATTTTGAGAATAGTAATGCCGCATCCAATGTGAGTACAGTTGGCCCGTCGAGCGGTGACACACGGCAGCCTGCGCCGCAGCCGCACCCCGCGCCCGCGCGCGCTCCGGCCCGCCCGGTGACCGCTGCGGATGACGTCACCTTGTGTTCGTTCTCCGCTAGTGCTGCACTCACCACTGTGTGTCTCGCGACCGCTCGCGTTGTTATTGTTGATACATTAGGTAAACCGCACCTTGTTCGAGCGCTATTAGATGGCGCTTCGCAAAGTAATTTTATTACTCAAGATTGTTGTCGGCGTCTTGGTTTCAATGTTGATAAGCGTTCAACCCGCTCAGTGGTGAAGGGTTTTGGAAGCTTACAGTCAGCTGTTCGTGGCACCGTTAAAACAAGGTTTAGATCTCGTTTTAATAATAATATTTGGTTTGACATGGATTCGCTCGTTATAGATAGAATAGCTGAACAGTTGCCTACCGTCCCGGTTGACACGTCTTTATTAACGAAATTTAAAGACTTGCCTTTAGCAGATGAGACTTACGCTGTTCCTGGAGTCGTCGATATATTGATCGGCGCTTCGATTCTCCCGCACCTCCAGTTATCACGTAAGGTTCAAGGGGGACCGACGTACCCCGCTCCGCACGCACTGGAAACAGTTCTTGGTTTTGTTATAATTGGTTCCGCACCCGCTTCTATAGATAGTTTTAGTCACTCGACTGCTTCGTTCTGTTGCACCGTCGAGCCGCCACTGGAGTCTACCATCCGCAAGTTTTCACTCGGTGGCTCCCGTGTATCCGCTGAAAAACGCTTTCTTTGTTTGGAACGAAAGATGCAGGCGTCCCCAAAGTCGAAGCGGTCCTATGATGAGGTTGTTAACGAATATTTAGATAAAGGTTACATCTCACCTGCGCCTGCGGACACTGGCGGGACCCAGCCTTCGTACATTATCCCGCACCGCGGAGTTATTAGAGAAGATAAGCTTACTACTAAAACTCCGTGTAGTTTTGGATGGCAGTGCTAAGACTAGCACTTCCGTGTCGCTTAATGACATAATTGTAAATTTTCGCATTAATATTAGTAATTTTTAGCTTTTAGGACTCAACAGTCGCTTTGTGTTGGGCCCACTCTTCGCCCCATCGTTGGGACACATTCGTCGCTAATAGAGTGGCAAAAATTCAATCTGAATTGGCGCCACATAATCTCTTTCACGTTGCTGGCACCGACAACCCAGCCGGGTGTCTCTCTCGTGGATTGCTTCCTTCGCAAATTTTAGATCACCCGTTATGGTTTAGTGGACCGTCCTGGATTCATGCCGCGTTAGATAAGTGGCCAGTTAGTCAATTCAATCCCACTACGGTTTCCGAACCACCCGAGGAGAAGAAGCACTCGCTTGTTGTATCGGTCCCACGTGAAGAGACCCTTATTTTGTTGTTGGCTAATCGCGTCTCGTCTTGGTCGAGACTGTTGCGTTGTGTTGTTTGTTCGCCTCTGCCCTCTGCCTAGCCAGCGGTAGGCACGAGCTCCAATCTAGGTTTATATTTTAGTTGTTATTTCCCAAACCTAGATTTAGATTAGACTTTAGATTTGTTTCGCATTTGTCGTTTCGAAGGTAACCCTTCAAGCCGGGGGGAATGGTTGCGCCGGTGTAGAAACTGTATTTTGACACGGAAACACACTCCTTTTATACCCGTCTCCTCTCCCGCACTAACCATAGATATGGCTTCCGTCCGCCATTTGTGAAATATAGACACTCAGTCTCGCTTTGAACTAGCCAGCGTAAGGACGGCCGCGCTCGCGTCTCTCAAAAATGATTAATATTTGTTACATTTTTACCGCTTCATAGACCTTTACCGATCGGATTGTGCCTCTCGTGTGTTCCTCAAGTGATCTAGTGATGCTGACGGCAGCTCCTGAGCAAGGAAGAGAAGATCCGTGTACCGGCTGCGATGAAAACACGTGTGTCGTGAAGGTTAGTGCATCCTCTCCTAATTTCTCGGGTTGCATTCATTGCTTGGATCACTCCCGCGGCAACCCGACCACCTGTCTTTTGTGTGTAAAGCGTCAATGGAACAGTTAGCTACTTCCCGCAATACAGTCCATTACCGCACGTTGCCAAGCGCCACCATAGCTTATATGTAAATAATAACTATACAAATGAATATCACTCAAATATGAATTGTAAATAATTTACTTAGTCTGGCCATAAATATTGTTACAATTAAAATGAGAAAGATATTACATTTGAATTTGGAATCTGTCATTTTTATACGATTGTTCATTGTGTTTTCTAATTTTGGCACCAATATATTGTACAATATTTTGCTATATTAAAATGGAGTGGGGTGATAAAGAAAACCGAATCGCTGTGATTGCATTACACAAAGTTGGTATGGAGCCGAATGTAATTTTTAAAACTCTCCATACGCTTGGTATTAGTCAAATGTTTGTGTACCGGGCTAATAATAGGTACAATGAGACCTCCTCTGTTTGTGACAGAAAAAGATCTGGCCGTCCACGTAGTGTTCGTACGAAAAAATTCGAAGAAATCCTGTCCGAAAGCAAAAGATTTTATCTCGGGAGATGAAGATAGCACCCAGAACCATGTCGCGCATTTTAAAAGATGACTTAGGACTTGCAGCCTATAAGAGACGCACTGGTCATTTTTTAACTGATAATTTATAAAAGAATAGGGTGGTAAAATCGAAGCAACTACTGAAGCGGTACGCAAAGGGAAGTCACAGAAAAATTTTGTTTACGGATGCGAAAATCTTTACAATTGAGCAACATTTTAACAAACAAAATGACCGTATTTATGCTCAAAGCTCTAAGGAAACTTCCCAATTAGTCGACAGAGTGCAACGTGGGCATTATCCGACTTCAGTGATGGTTTGGTGGGGTGTTAGCTATGAAGCTGATGAAGGAGTGACTGAGCCATATTTTTGTGAAAAGGGTATCAAAACATCGGCACAAGTGTATCAAGATACCATTCTTGAGAAGGTAGTTAAACCCCTTAACAACACCATGTTCAATAACCAAGTATGGCCCTTCCAACAAGACTCAGCGCCGGGTCATAAAGCTCGGTCCACGCAGTCTTGGTTGGAAGTGAATGTTTCGGACTTCATCAGAGCTGAAGACTGGCCGTCGTCTAGTCCCGCCCTACAGAATACCGCGGTTATAATAACTTCGTGTTGTGTTCCCAGCGGTGAGTAGGGTAGCCAGAGCTCACTGGAGAATTTGTGCCGTCAGTGGGAAGACTAAAGGCTTGTCCTGATTTGTCTTCTACTGACGGCACAGAAACTCTGTACTTACAGGGTTGGCAGCGCGACTGTGACTCCTCTGGTGTTACAGACGTCCATAGGCCACGGTAACTACTTTCCATCAGGTGGGCCTTGTGCTTGTCTGCCAACTAAGTTGTATAAAAAAAAATTCCGCTGGATTATGATTTATGGTCAGTTTTAGAGAGTATGGCTTGCTCTAAACGCCATGATAATTTGGAGTCCCTAAAACAATCCATACGATTGGCAGTGAAGAATTTTCCCATGGAAAGAGTGCGTGCTTCTATTGATAACTGGCCTCAACGTTTAAAGGACTGTGTTGCAGCCAATGGAGACCACTTCGAATAAGCTTTTTATATTTTAAATTGTTTTATATTTATGTATTAAACTAACACACTGAAAAGTAATAAATATTATTTGCAAAAAAAATAATGTTTTTTCTTCGTAACAATATTTATGGCTAGACTAAGTAGTTATAAAAAATAAAGTTACGATTTTTAGCTGTATTTTACTCGAAGCAATACGCGGGCGAATCAGTTGACAGTTCACGTGACGTCACTGAATTAGCGCATTTCAAATATGTTTCGAGTGGTAAAAGTAAAATGGTCCCGTCCTGTCTGTGTTTGCTTGCTTACTTTTAATAAATTGAATTCTTATTGTGAAAAGTGGATAATATTTCGCTAGGATATTATAAAAGCTGACAGTGCAAATTTATCTAAATATTTTTTTTTTTTTTTTTTTTTTTTTTTTAGGTTAATAATTAATGATAGCAAATTTCTTTGCTTCCAATACCTACCTATTGCTCCGTACTCATACCTTTAACCTAAAATGTGCTCAAAATGTGTTCGTGCAGTTCACATTCCTTTAATGTCTTTTGAAGATAGCACGGAGTGCTACGGCAACAAAGATTACTACAAAACAATCCGGGCGCTTCAGGATCTCGTTTGTTTCGAGATATAGGTCTAAAAAAAGTGTCCTGTGTTATACTAAGTTGTGTTCTGCCGAGTTTTGGATGAATATTATGCCTAATGATGACGAACTAGAATAGTCGAACTCAGAACCAGTTATGGAACCACTATACCCTGTTACAAGAATTTATCAAATCACGAAGTTTATTTCTATTTATACTTTGTTTACATTAGATAAAGTTCAATGACCAAAACGATACACAAAACATTAAAGAAAACTATTTCAAATTACAAGGGAAACACGTAATACTTTTATTAAACCGTACATTTTGATGTCTCTCTCTGCAGTGAACATGAAACATATTTTTCATAACGACCATCATGTATGTACTACTAGACGGTGGCATTATTATGAATGACATCGAGTTTCAAACGCAGTCGTATCATGAGAAGACGTGGATTACAATTGGTTGAAATAGAAGAGATTACTGCTTACCGTGAAGTCTTAAAACAATGTAATCCCAGGATTACAAAGTTGCATTTGCAATTGGTTGTATGACAGCAGTTCAATTATTGACCTGTTTTAAGCGTTCATGGTAGATACGGGTCCTGGCGTAAAACTAGACCAACTGATGTGTCGGGTTTACGAGCGCGCATAGTTACGAAACAGTTTGTCACTCAGAATAATAGGCCTGTATCGCTTCATTGATTACACGTCATCTTCGAAATTAGGCCTACTGAAACAGAAACCTTGAAACAAAACAATCGCATACCATCACCTCTTGCATATATTACCCATAAATTAATTGTTTTAGAATGACACAAACTATAACAAGCTAGAACTAATTTATCAGTCATAAAATTATTGCCTTTGGGGACCAGATACCTATCAAAACGTAGCAATTCATTTTGGCAATTGAAACTTGATAAGAAGCTAGCTCATCAAAAGGCGTTTAAGTTAATTATTTATAGACACAATGTTACACTTTGACATTATTACTGTTTGTTGATAGATATTGTTAGATCGCGTATGTTATACTTATATTATCTAAATATTAATAGCCACGTGATTAACTTATTGAATAACTACCTGTTGAACGCTTGGACTTGTGAACCTATTCCCAGGATGAACAGTAGCCTCTGTATTGTTCCAGACTTAAATTTTTCCCTGTATAAAATTTACGCCTGACTTTAGCAGCCATTAAGGCGTGATTAAATAAAAACGTCTTCAATACCTTTCGCGTTTACTTAGGTGTATATATTATATATAGAATATAATATTATTAGGATTATTTCAAGTATGCCAATTTGCAAGAATGTGTAAAACATAATTAACCTTTTAAACATAAAATTGTATAATTATGATGCATTAGCTATTGGCCGTGGCTCTATTCATCCCGCTCCCGTGTCCCAAGCAATTTCTTGAATGACAAAAACATATAAGTTTATCCAAATTTACTTAATAATACATATGAATAATATTAAGGCTATTATAATGTTAGTCACCTTTTATTTTTTCATGGTACGCGAGTAGTCGCGAATACTATACTCTTTCAATGTGTGATGTGTGTGTACCTCGTTTAGACATTTCAATTAGCCAGCAGACCAGTTCTAATAGCTGTACTACGGACATGTTCCTTTTCACGGCCTCAAACCTATTCATGATATTTGTTAATTAGACGTTTATTTATTAATTACACTAATTCCGACGTTTCGGTTGTTTTTCAGCACCTATAGTCATGGGGGATAACAACAAATAAATCGCGATAGAGTCCTTTAAAATTATTTTTATATTATGTGTCTGTAGAATTTATATTTATACAAAAAGATTCTTCAGTAAGAATTTAAATATTTTTGTTGGAGATTCGTCCAAAATTAACGGAAGTTAAACTGAAATTGTGAATTAAACGATTTTTCGTTTTAGAAGTTTTTTGCTGGATTTTGTAACAGTTCAGCTGATACTATAAATATTAGGCGGTGCTTGCACACTTGCCAGTCGGCCTTGTTGCAGAATTTGAGCAAACATAGTAACTGAACAACATAATCATATTATAAATATAATATTCTGGTACGATATAAAATTTTAGCACAATAAGTATATGAAAAATGTGCTGAATAGCCTTGTAAATGTAAGTTTTTAACTATTTCACCACATGTGTGAGTGTATGGCCGATTCTCGTAATAAGAAAATGTTCAAAATTTACTTTATCTAACCTCAAAATTTCAAATGTCAAAATGATCACGATATTTTGTTAATGAAATTTTATAGCGTGAAATGGATATAATAAATAATGAAGTATGTTTTATGTTGAAATATATTTTTTAGTTCCTACTTTGTCATCCAATGTTGAAACTGAAAATAAAATCCGACTCTTGAAAAATTACTCTCTAAATAGTATGTATTACATAAACAAGAAAATATATATATATATAAATATATATATATGTCATTGTGAGAGTAGATTCACTGTCTGTCTAGAATGCAGACCTTAGATTCATTAGCTTAATCTATTTATGACATTATTTATAAGAAGTAATAGGTGCAAATCAAAGAAAAGATTCGAAAACATTACTACACAGTAAGTAACTATCATGTAATGTTGAATTCAATTTGCTATTATCTAGTCATGTCTTGGTAAAATAAAACAGTTCCTGGTCACCGGGGCCACTGGAGCGTGCGTGTGCGACGATCCACATCCAAATATTTGTAGGTCTGTAGGACATAAATACAAACTTATATTATTGTCAGACAAGTGTCAGAGATTTATCACTCTATCTGAAAGTTGAACTATGTAATGACCTTAATGGGATGAATTCTTCAATTGGCACGTCTTATACAAGCAGTACCCTTCCCTTTCTCTCTAATAAGCATCTATCAGAATACAGCACGCGACACTGAAAGTGTAGAACACATCAATAAGATAGACGTGGTCACAGTAATTATAGATATGAATACTGTGCCGTGGTCGTATGCCACTTTTCCCTAGAATGTATTGTTTTGTTAGACTAAGTTGCATACGACCACGGCTATCCTCGATATTTTCTTGTTTAATACTTTTTAAAGCTTGATTTTTTAGTAGTCGGGTTTTAGTTTTAAACTTATTTTTTTATTTATAATATTTTGGGGCAAGCAATAGCTTTAATTTATAAATATTTTCAATATGCTATTTAAGCCCTTTCAGGTGATACCAAACACGGCATATTTATCTCAAGTAATTTTTTTTAACATAGTACTTTATGACCGCTAGATGGCGCCACATTAGATTTAGTGACACGTCATATAACCTATAACCAGCGGACGACCAAGACGGTTCTAATGATACCTCATTTGTCCAGTTCTAATAAGTTTTTGAGGAGCTAATAGGGAACAGATGAACTATTTATACATACATAGTCTGTCAAAATCATAACCCTCCTTTTGCTTCGCCGTAATCGGGTAATAAAAACATGTTCAAAATTTACATAAGTATAGTGTACATAATTTATTCTGAATAAAAAGTAACATAGAAAGCTATAGAAGAATACTGAATTTATTTCTCATTTGTTTTGACAAAATGTAACAGTAACATCGTTTAAGACACGCACGACAAGACTTGTTCATCGTTACCACAACGACATATGTAATTTATCAAAGATGCTCAAGATCTATGAGTGAACATGAGTGTGCTCCGTTTTAGCCGAGTCCATCGCCACTCGTCGAGCGATTGAACGACAGTTGTATAATTGGCTACAGACATTAGATATTGAATTTATCTTCTCACAGTTCCGCGTTCGCATTGTGTGCCTTCTTCACAATCAATATTTATATCAATGCTTCTTCGTATAAATATTCTCAAAAGAAAAATAAACGTGAAGGAATTCACTTTGTAATACATAAAAAGCGTTGGCACAAAAGCTTCAGTCAATAGTTCCATACTTACATATGTGTCACACTCAAAAAATAATTTAGATTGGAGGTATCTGCCTTATATAAACTTGACTTGTAACTTTACATACATACATACATACAATCACGACTCCATCCCCGAAGGGTTAGGCAGAGGTGAATTAACAACCACATTTCACCAATCATTGTTTTCGGTCCCAAGTAATATGGGGTGAGCCTATTGCCGTCCTCCGGGCACTATTGTTGACTCGAACCATGTATATGTGCTTGAGTCTGAGCTGTATATATCTATCTGATGTTAAACAGCCCTTTTTTTACGTGCGCAAACTCCCCACGGATACCCCCCCCACCGGCGCCGGAGGGAGAGGTTATTTCGGACTCGAACCGACCAAAACGCACGACGCCTGTGGGTCGTTTTTGGTTGCCGAAGGTGATGTTAACAGGTATATGTCTCGCACCCCGGGCCGACCAAAGGTTCATCTCTCTCGATCTGGTCCTCTCCTCGGGTGTGGGGACCACAGAGTCCCCAACTCGTCCCCAGAAATGGGGAGGCGCACGAGGTGCGCCGCCGCAGTGCCCTGCTTCTGCCATGGTGACAGGCGGCTTCACCCGTCTCCCCCAGGCCTAACAGCCCTATCTGTTAGTCGCCTTGTACGACAACGTGTGGGAAGAGATGGCCCAAATTCTACTATGCTACTAATTTTAATCCATGTAATTTATCTCATTTTATTATATGTTTGTAATTTATTTTTAATTTTTATTTATTAATTTTTAATTTTAATTTATTAATTTTATTAATTTTAATTATTATATATATTGTAAATTATATGTTTGTAAGTTCAATCAAGTAGGTAATTACTACAAGGTATTATTTCAATTTTATAACACTAAAGAGTAGAAGGTCTGCATTCCAATGGTAGGTATATTTTAATGAATCGTAGTAACCTCAGGTTTGTGTCTAGCAACTGTACCATGACAGTATGGAACCATGTACCCTATCTATCACTCTTCTTTGCTCGGAACCAATGATATTACTGTTACTAACCCGGAATACGAACGTGATCGTAGCCGACCGCATACAGCAGCAGTCACGATACTGATATCTTTGTATTTTTATGCAAAACTGTTCGGACGACGGCGACGAGTCGCTAGCTACGGAATGTATTTATTAGAAATATAGAAACCAGTAGTATCGCAGCGATATATCGTCTGCTGCTGCTGCTGTTGTATGCGGTTGGCCACAAACTCATCCCTTTATAACGCATCATGGTAGGCCACGGGCGACATAAGAAATTTCTTTCCTTTTAATTTTATATATACCACTTAGGTGGCAGACCTAAGTGGTAGCCCTCCTGATGGATAGAGGTTACCGTAGCCTTGTTCAAAACCAAGGGACTCACACTCGCGCTGTCAACCCTATAAGCACCGAGAGTTTCTATGCCGTCAGTGTAAAAGACAAAGCAGGACAAGCTTTTGGTCTCCCCACTGACATTTATTTTTGTTACAAAAATACACGACACTACACAACAAATTGAAACAATTCATACAAAATAAGCAAATAGCATCAAATAGCATTACCAACATAGGTAATTGAGCTTTCTTCTGGTAAACGCTACAGTAGTTTTTAGGACAATATATGATGTAGATTGAAGACTGTATACCTGCCCTTTATCTAGCTGATTCTTTAAAAAGCTTTTAGTTTTGTATACCTTCTAAGCAATGTTATACATATAAGTATTTACGCTAATCAATGGACGTAGAAAAACGCCATCCATTAATACTCGTAAGGTACTGGTAATGGCGATATCTACTTACTATCTTGAATTAAAAATAATCACGTTGTCTCAAAGGCACTACTGTAGGTACGCAATATTAGTAATGACCGAAATGGTTCCCGGCAGAGCAGGATTTGGACCACCCCATCTCTTCCCATGCGGTGTCGTACAAGGCGACTAAGGGGCTGTTTAACATCAGACAAATATATTCAGCTCAGTAGACTCAGCCTCAGATGCATGGCTTGAGTTAACAATAATGCCCGGAAGATGGCAATAGGCTCGCCCCCTATTACGTGGGACCGAATTCAATGATTGGTAAATTGTGGGTGTTAATTCACTTCTGCCTAGACCTCCGGGGATAACAGTGTGATTATATGTTTGTAAGATTTATAAAACATAAACTCACTCACGCCTATATCCCCGAAGGGGTAGGCAGAGGTGCTAGCACTCACATTTCGCCAGTTTATGTTTAGGTCCCAATGTAATAGGTGGCGAGGTTATAAGCCTGCGATAAATACACATATAACTTCGAAAAGCATCGAAAAGTCATTGGTGTGTGCCATGGTAAAACCTGGGATCGAACACGAGACCTCGTGTCAGCAGTCCATTACCCATAACACTAGGCTACTGTTGTACAGTACTGTAAGATTTATTCTTGATAAAATTAGTATAAAATATATTAGGTATATACTAATTATATTAAAATAGTCATCAATCAAGTGTGGGATGACAAGGAGATAGATGACTGAAGCCATTGCTTTGGTAACGTAGTTTTTATGGCTCCGTATCAATGACCTAAACTTGAACTCACAGTTTTCAACATAATGATCGCCAGTACTTTATAGTGGGAGTTATTTAGTTTATTAATAATAACGTAGTTGAATGACTTGGGTCTGTTCTAAGTGCTGTCATCTGAAGTGAAACGAATCTTATTTATTTGATTTTATAATGGCATATATCACAATACCGCTATTTATTGACTCAAAAACTCTTTTTTATTTATTTTTTATTTTTTTATACCACTTAGTTGGCAGACAAGCACACGGCCCACCTGATGGGAAGCGGTTACCGTGGCCTATAGACGTAGCAACACCAGGGGTGTCACACTCGCGCTGCCGACCATGAAGAAACCTTCTGATGCCCCTCTTGAAGAACCCCATATTGTAGGCGCTTGGGAAAACCGCAGCAGGGAGGTCATTCCACAGCTTGAGTGTGCGTGGGATGAAGTTTCTTTCATACCGCACAGTGCGCACCGTCTCAGGTCGCAATGTGTGAGGATGAATTCCCTGCCTATGGCGAGAGGTGCGATGATAGAATGTAGCTACGGGCGTCATGTCAAACAATTCATCTGAGCACAAACCATTGTATAGGCGGTAGAACACACACAGTGAGGCAAAATCCCTCCTAAGGCTAAGAGGTTCCACACTACCTGTGAGTATGGGATTGTCAACCAGCCTCAATGCCCGTCTTTGCACTGAGTCGAAGGGGTCAAGCTGGTATGCAGGTGCTCCAGCAAAAAGGTGACAGCAGTACTCCATGTGAGGCCGGACCTGTGCTTTATAAAGAAGGAGTTGCTGCCCCGCAGTGAAGTACTCCGCTGTTGAGCACTCCGAGCTTTCTTGATGCCAACTTAACCTTGTCCCGCAAATGACTTCGGTATTGGACGTCGCTGGAGATATCGACACCAAGGATTCCTATACTCGAGGAGATGGTAAGCGGTGTGCCCAGGAATTGCGGCGCCACAATGAATGGGGTTTTCTTAGCGGTGAATACACATACTTGTGTCTTAGTGGGGTTGAATTGGACTAGGTTTAGTCGTCCCCAATCGAATACTCCAGAGAGAGTAGTCTCAATTTCAGACACAAGTTGTTCGCGACTCTTCTCCACCTCGGACTGAGGGATATTTGCACGGCCCGTGTAACACGTGTCTCCGGTACTGTCGTCCGCATAACAATGAATGGAGTCATCAGACAGCATGTCATTGATATGCAGCAGAAACAGCGTCGGAGACAACACGGAGCCTTGTGGGACACCAGCGTTTATGTTCATGCGGTCCGAGCAGCTGCCGTCAACGACGGCTTGGATGCTTCTGTTGGACAAAAAGCTGGAGATCCATTCGCACAGTCCCTCGGGGAGTCCATAATATGGCAACTTCGCAAGAAGATCTTTGTGCCAGACCCGATCGAAGGCCTTCGCTATATCGAGGCTGACCGCTAGTGCCTCACCCCGACTCTCGATGGCCTGCGCCCACCGGTTTGTGAGATACACAAGAAGGTCACCGGTAGAGCGACGGTGGCGAAAGCCGTACTGTCGATCGCTCAGTAGATCGTTTCCCTCAAGGTATCTCAGGAGCTGTGTATTAATAACACGCTCCATTACCTTCGAGAGTAGGGAGGTGACAGCGATAGGCCTGTAATTGGTCGGATCTGTCCTGTCACCTTTCTTAGGTACAGGGTGCACGAATGCGGTCTTCCACGAGGTTGGGTCCCGCTTTGCGGAGTATGAGAGTGCGAAAAGACGTTTTTTTTTTTTTTTTTTTTTTTTTTTATATAGGACACGTCAATTGGACCTCGCCTTGCCTGATGGTAAGCTGAAGGCAAAATCCCAGAAAAGAGGGTCACCATTACTTACACATACCGTGTGACAATGGTGACACTCAGCTTGACGGCCTTATCATATGCTTTTTCACGCCCCGCTTAAAGGACCCGGGACTGTAGGAAGAAGTTATTATATTCTTGTTATTTCTCTTCATGACCTTTGTGGGGGGGTTGGGGGGAGGAAGGTAAAGAGAGTTTCTGTGCTCCCAGTGCAGAAGACAAAGCTAGGCTTCGTACCACCATAGACAAGCTGGGGTTGTGTGACTGGCTGGCGCGGCGGGCGGAAGGGCCCCCGGTCCCCTCCCAAATACTGTAGCCGAGTCCACTCCGGTTTCCTCCTCCGGCACGACTACAGCAGTTGCTGGTTCAGCCTCCTCGGGCGGAGATTAAGTAATCCCCAGGTTCGGGAACCGTACAACCTGCGGGCGGCCAGCGGATAACCGTTTCACCGGGTCTCCCTGACCGCCGCGCCAACATTTCACGCCCCTACAAGTCAGTGGTGTCAATTTTAGCCTACGGTCTTTCCACTGACAGCACAAAACCTCTCCAGTGAGCTCTGGCTACCCTACTCACCACCGGGAACACAACACAAGGTTATTATAACCGCGGTATTCTGTAGGGCGGAGGTACTTCCCCAGACGGACTGCTCAATTTGAGACGGGAGATACCGTCGTGTCCTACCTCCTTAGAAACTCTAGTGATTTCTAGGTAAAGTTCAATGAAAATACAATAAAAGTTACTGTAAGCTACTTTTCCCGAGAAGAGGGCCAGTTCGTGAGAGATGGCCCTGGGTCGGCCGGGGTGCGAGGGATATGCCTGTCAACCTCACCTTCGGCAACCAAAGCGACCCACAGGCAGCGTTCGTTTTAGTCGGTTCGAGTCCGACATAACCTCCTTCTCCGGCTCCGGTGGGGATACCTGTGAGGATTTTGCGCACGTAAAAAAAAAAAACTTTAAGCCTTTTTCTGCTGTCTACGTAGCTGAGCTGAGGGACCAGTTGTTAATACTCAATGAGCAATAAACTATCTTCATACGAAACTGGTTACGAGGTAGAATTTTTTTTTATTTAGGACACGCCAACTTGACTTCACCTCGCCTGATGGTAAGCCAAAGGCAAAGTCTCAGGAAAGAGGGTCACCATTACAGACACTAAGTAATGTTACAATGGTGGCACTCAGCTTGGCGGCCTCATCAGATGCTTTATCACGCCCTGCTTAAAGATCCGGGACTGTAGGAAGAAGGAAACACGTATTTCTGTGTACCAAGAGGATTAATTTTGATTTTATGAATATTTATAATCGCAATTCCATTGTTTTCTCTATTCATACTTAATTTATTAATTATCCACATTATAGCTAAAATAACATATTTATACAAATATTTCATAAGCACACATTTATTTGTCTATCCATAACACATTAATTTTACTATTTCATTTTAAACGTTTTGGCAGTGGAACATCTTTTGCTATTTTAGAAAACAGTCAAGTGCCATTCTTTCCTTTGTAAGGCATTTTTAACGCTTTAACATACCTATATATGATCCTTAGTTTAACTGCACCACACCTTATGGTAAGCTAAGGTAACTATGTCTATCATTCCAGATGTCATCCATGAAATGCTTACATTTCATTATTACTAACACAGACACTAATAATAGACACTCTTAGGCCCGAATTTTAGATGTACACTTAAAGTAGGCACTAGCGCAATATCAAAGAATAGTTTCATATTTGTATTGAAGATATATTGGAATGTTATGGAATGTCTCTCTTTTCAATAACAACTTGGACACATAAGCATCGATATTTTCCATCAGAACTCAATATCTAGGTAATAAAATACTGGCAGACGGTGATTGGGACGAGTAAAGCAAAATTGGATCAAATGAGCCCTACGATATACTCCCCACCTGATATACTTCATATAAGTATCTATAATATTTGATTATATCTTCATTAGGTAAATAATGTGGATCTCTGCTTTTTCGCCAAAAATCGTTTGCCCGATTATCACTTGCCAACTAACGTTTCCCAGAATTATATTTCGCAGAATAATCATTTGCCAACTTGTGATTTCATTTTTTTTTTATTACCCAACTTCTCAGTTGCCAATTTTACGTTTGGTCAACCTTTTAGAATGACACTTTTCAAAATGCCAACTTTCAAGTAGCGAATGTTTTAGTTGGCATAAGATTTCGAAAATGTAGCATATTTAAAGCCCTGTGTAGTGAAATAAAAGCGATTTGGTTACGGCACTTCGCCGGCCGCTGCCGCGGCACGCTCGCTTCGCTCGCTCGGCCCGTGCATTGTTTATCATAATACTAACCTAACCTAACCTAACCGATTCTTTTCGATTTCACCTGAACTTCGCTCCACACTTTGGATTTTTGCAAATTTAACCTTTTTTTTAACATTATATCAATGTACGAAAGGGAACTGTTACACAGACAAAACGTTATTCGTCTAAAAGTTGTCTGGCCTAATAAATAAATTGGCGTATTTTGTCATTACAATAATCAGCTTAACAATAATTCTACCAAATGAAACGTTGTCATACAAACATTTGACAATCGTTAGTCGTCAAAGTGAAAAATTGGCGTAACGTTGGTTGGCAAGTGATAATCGGGTAAACGATTTGTGGCGAAAAGGCAGGACCCCAAATAATATACTACCTAGGCTGCCTGCTATAAAATATTTTGTTCAACTCGACGCTACAGGTTGCTTGGAGAATGCATTTTAGACATTTATCATACAGCTTGATGTGTTAAAACGTTCAGAATGGTGCTCTTTAAAAATGGACTACTTGCTTAATGTACCGGGTACCCAAATGAATAAGTCAAAAGATATTCTGTGTCACCATTAAAACGTCACTTGTAAAACATAAAAGATAAACTCGCAGATCTAGGTTTTTAAACTATCATGGTCACTCAAATTAGCATCAAAGTAATCGGGATATTTACCATGTTGTATTGTTTTGAGTTTCCGATGTTTCACTGTTCACCACCAATACTCCAGTTACTGCGTGATCATGGTGCTTGCAACAGCGCCGTAATATCGGAAACTCAGAACAATACAACATGGTAAATATCTCGATTACTTTGATACAAGCTCGCAGATCATTTATTGTGCATTGTGGGACTAAGTCACATTCCAAATGGCTGTGGTCCCATTAAGTCTATTCAAACCTAAGCGGCATTCGCTACCGTCTGCGGTAGAGAAAACCGACTAGGTACGCAGTGAGACTACTGAGGCACCAACTATTTTCGTTTTAACATAGAAGGGTAATAGGACACGGCGATATTTTCGTCCAATTGAGCAGTCCGACTGGGGAAGTACCTCCGCCCTACAGAATACTGCGGCCATAATAAATTCGCGTTGTGTTGCCAGCGGTGAGTAGGGTAGCCAGAGCTTACTCGAGAGTTTGTGCTGTCAGTGGAAAGAATAAAGGCTTGTCCTGCTTTGTCTTCTACACTGACGGCACAGAATCTCTCTGTGCTTACAGAGTCGGCAGCGTGAGTGTGATTCCTTTTGTGTTACATACGTCCATAGGCCACGGTAACCATTTTCCATCAGGTGGGCCGTGGGCTTGTTTGCCACCTAAGTGGTATAAAAAAAGATAGAACTGGCATAGAACTAGACCAATTTAAATGTGTCGGCTTTTACGAATACGTTTAGTTAGGAAATTGGTTTGTCACTCAGACTAAGGGGCCAGGTTTGAATAAGCCTTAATAAACCAGGCGTCACATTTGTATTCAATTGATTGCAGATTCAAAACTCTTCATATACTTACACTACCGATGTAAATTCACTCCTGTATAGCTGTTGCCCGCCTGAAAGTCTGATCCCGTTCCAACTTTGGTTTAGTTTAATAAATTATTATTTTATTTTAAAATAATGCTTATCACTGTTTATATTGAGTCACAACAAAATCAGATTAATTTGGTGGTCTTCGTGTATTCCAAATCAATATGTGATTATTAATGTTAAAGCTAAGTAGTTGCATCAGCGGAGCGGGGCGTTTCAGGACAAATATTCCTGCCCCTATATATTATAAACAAAAACGCACTATAACGGCACTGCAGCGTAGCGGAGCGGCGCATCGTAGCATAGTTGATTCGCGCGGCGCCGCGCCGCTGCAGTGTCGCGCTAGTGCGGTTTGACCTTTACGTGCAAATAGGCTGTTGACAAGGTCGTCCGATTTTTACCAATACTGCTTAATATGTCAGTTTGTTATCATAAAATATACTTTGCAAAATAAGATATTGCCTAACTAAACTGCAACTATGACTTTTTATTATTTTTAATCCCCAAATTTAGTCAAAATATAAATAATCAAATTCAGTCCCAAATTATAACTTTGTAGATGCTTTTTATATTATAGATTTGTAGATTGCCCGGTTAATGGAGTGCCCGGTTAATGGCAATAGGCTCGCCACCTATTACATTGGGACCTAAACATAAACTGGCGAAATGTGGGTGCTAGCACCTCTGCCTACCCCTTCGGGGATATAGGCGTGAGTTTATATTTATTATGTTATGAGATGCTTCAGTAAATTATAAATTACTTTTATTATGAACTATACACGTGTAAACGTAACGTAGACCGAGATAAATTCGAAATTGAGTATGGAGCGTTTTCGGGCAGCGAGCGCGAAAAATTTAATTTTCAAAATCAAATACACACATCAACAAAGTCTAGGGAACAAGGACATTTCTAGTTTTTATTTAAAAACCCTTTCTTGTAATAGTGAGTGTTTTATATCAATAGAAGGGTATTTTATACCGTTTTTAATTTTAATTTTAATAAAAACATTTTCATACCAATTTTTTTTTTTAAGAAAGAATTGAATAGTGCCAATATTGAGTATTACAACCTTCTATGATTAGGCACAAAAATAACGAGGTAGTAAGAAATACAGTAATTAACCGTACTTTAAACGTTTTTAATAATCTGTAGGACCTCCTAAAGCATTAGCAACAGCTCGACAACGGCGTGGCATACTTAGTATGAGATTGTCAATCATCGTCTGTGGAATATGGCTCCATACACTGCGAAGGTGTAAAAAAAGTTGTTCTTCAGTGTTCAGATTTTCCAAACAATCACTGAAAGCTCTTCTCCTAAGCAAATCCCAGGCATGCTCTATGGGATTGAGGTCTGCAGACTGACCAGGCCATTCCAACGTCGTCATATTGTGCTCGCTTAACGAATTGACCACTACCCTCGCGGTGTGTGACCGTGCATTATCTTGCATGAACATAAAATCTTGACCGAAGTGCTGTCGATGAGGGACTACCATGGGGTGTATAACCTCCTGAATGTATTGGTTTGCATTCAAATTGCCCCGTATCCAAACGAGGTCGGTCCTTCCACCAAGGCGAATTCCAGCCCATACCATGATTGTTCCACCTTGGTAAGGATGAACTTCTTGCGGATTCTGGAGACGACTCCGACATCCAGGAACTCGCCATATACGCATTCTTCTCGAATCAGGATAAAAACCGAAGCAAAATTCGTCGGAAAACAGAACCCGTGCCCATTGATGGTCGGTCCACTGTAAATGTGCGTTAGCCCACAATAAGCGACGACCTCGATTTCCACGTCGAAGAGCTGGAACCCTAAGCGGTCTGCGAGCATAAAGATTGGCTTCGTGTAGTCTTCTTCTGACAGTTTGATCGCTAATAACCACTTGATGCTGAGACTGGAGGCCTGCGACCAACTGACGAGCAGTAATCGTGGGTTGCCGCCTTGCGGAATTTTACAAGAAACGATCTTGTCGCGGGGTAGTAACCCTATTTCGTTCCCTGTGACGTTCGGCAACATCCCCTGTAGACCTGTAGCGTGCCCATAATCTGCAAATTACGCTTGGTTGGGTGTTGACAGCATCCGCTACGTCGCGTTGAGTTCGTCCAGCTTGCAGCATACCAACAGCCCTTAACATCTCTTCGCGACTTAAATGACGACGTGACATGATGACTACAGTCACAAAAATGCACAAACCATACGTAAAAGACGTATTATTGATAATAAACGTTATTTACAATAAAAAAAAAAAATTTTTATTTTGCCTCAGAGAAACTGCACAATCAAACACTTTTAAAAGATTTCCCTCCATATTCGAAAATCATTACTTATTTAAATTTATTTTTAAATTTCGAACAACTCTGTAATCTACTTTATTCTATTTTTATTTATTTGCTGCCAGTTATTTGCAAAACAAGATTTACACGAAAAAAAATTGGGGTCATCTTGTTCCCTAGACTTTGTTGATTGTGTTTATCTTTAAAACTGTTTGTAGTAGGAATATTTCACTTTACCAATTCATTATATTATTATAAAGCAGTAATTTTTCGATAGTACAAAAAATTGTCAAATAGTTTATTACATTCATAAAAAAACAGGATTTATTTGTCTTGTGTTAATTAATAATTGACCAAGTAGATCAGATTAAGATATGAAAAAATCACATATCTCGGTACTATACGGTTCACTAGCGGATAGCCTGATTAGGGTAGTGAATAATTGCACTACACAGATTTGATTCACCCTTTCTTTTAGAAGACTATCTACAAGGCCCCATACTTCTATCGTTACCGGCCATTCAATCTTTGATGGCCTGTCAAGTTCGCTCTAAAGTCAAACTGATAGCAAAAGCATTCGATTCATATCTAGGAACAGAATTAATTTGAATTCTGTCTTGGTCTGCTTGTTTATGACTTTCAAGGAAATAATATTTCAAAACAAAATTACTAAATTATTTGGAAACTCGAAACAGTAAATGGCTGACTAATGCTCGGTGTCTGAAGTAACCATTAAACATCCAAACAGCTATTGATTCAATAAACATAAATTTAAGTTAAACTTCAGTTAATTGCCATTGCGATTCTGAACGCACAAACCACGGCTCTACAAATATCGAACCAATAGGTAGTTCAGATTCTCACTATTAGATGATCATATGTAAATAATTCAAGATATCATATTTATTACTTAAATAAATTTCTGAAGGTTTTTCGAAATAAACAGTTTATATTAATAAATTAGTGTCTGAGATTTTATTTATATTGGTAAAATTTATAAATCAGTGGTGATGCCGTCCTCAAATCTGACAGTGTCACAAAAGAGTACATAGGTACGATATGTAACAGGAGCAAGAGTATGGCTTGTATATACCACAATATTCTTGTCAAAGCGGTACCTAGATTGAAATTCCTTATCCGTAAACATTTCAAACCGATTTCATCCACTTCCATATTTGAAATGATTTCTAACAATTCCAAGTCAGATTCTGAAGAACTACTCATCTCCAAATCCATTGTTAAAATACCTACTATTACTTAGCTAAAAGTACTTACTATTGTATTATTTAAAATTTAAACCTATTTTAAAAAACGTTTAACAGTTATGGAATCGATAAACGGCCGGCATTGGTCAGTTAAGTTAAACGTAAGTTATACCGAGTTTATCTTTCAATGCGGTGTTTAGAAACGGACTTTCGTCAGTTATCGATCCAATAGCGCTGTTGGAAACTATGGGTAAAAGTAACTCAGAAACCAGCCATAAGCTATCTAAAATATATTATCACCGTACAAAAATGATACAGTTAGCTGCTCTAACTCCGATCATCTGCTGAGTTACGATTTTTAGATATAAGACCTCTGCTTTATATCGAAGACTTCTCTCTACTAGAAGAAGGAGGTAATTGAAGTTCATTTAAAGATGACGAGAACTCCTATGCGTACAAATTTCGATCGAAATGGCATAGTAATAGACATGTACATCAGGATGACGGGTGTAGGTCAATAAACAGTGATTCCGTACACATGAAAGCAATGTTCTAACAATGTGAGGAATGTGCGTAAAATTTAAAGCTATGTGCTTTTAAAAATCCATAGTTACTTCAGAAAGTTAGTGAGCCGTCAGCTTGATATCAGAATGACGGGTGATTGACTACCAGATTCGCTTTCCCTTCATTCTAAAACAGTATCTTATACACACATATATAACAGAATTTTGCGAGTGCTTTGTAAGCAAAAAAATATCTCACATATAATATTTTCGCAAACGTAGATACATATATATGATGGTCGTAAACCCGTCACAACTTTACGACATGCCAAATTGGCTAGAAAAACTATAACTAGATATAACTATCCTAATAGCTGTTGGTCTGCTTGTCTTGTTATAATCAAATGCTATATTACGTACGTGTTCCGAATTATTACCTACTCGTATAATAACAATATCATTGGACTGTCTTGTGAGACTTTCAACTAATGGTAGACAAGGAATACTGGGCTCACTTTGAATCCAAGACTGCACGTGTAATGAGTTGTTGACGATAATATCGACTTCCTCGTCTGCTCTCGTAAACATTATATGGACGAGTGGATTGTAACTGTCATAAACAACACTCAATTCAAATTATTAATTATAATAATAATAATAATTTAGAAGCACTAGTGTGTGGATTTGAAGTCTATTGTTGATATCTGTGCCTGGAGGCATGAATACAAAGTGTCTTTCTATTAGTGGAATCGTTTTGAAAATTAAAAATACTATAATTACCGAACTTCCAATAATATTTATTTCAAGTTACATAAATTCACGTAAATTTCCATAGTAAGAGTATATTACTGAATATTTATTTTGTCCGTGGGATGACTAAAGGCTTGTCCTGCTTTGTTCTCTACACTGACGGCACAGAGACTCTGTGCTTACAGGGTCGGCAGCGCGAGTGTGGCTTCTCTGGTGTTACACACGCCCACAGGCCACGGTAACCACTTTCCATCATGTGGGCCGTGTGCTTGTCTGCCACCTAAGTGGTATATAAAAAAAAGTGTTTTAGGTGAAAAAAATATGCTTGCAACAGCGGAATATGAAATATCGGAAACTCGAAATATCCCGATAGCTCTTATAGTATTATGAGTGACTATGATCATGACTACTTAATCAAGAGATTCTGAACTAGTATCTTAAGACGCTCAGAAGATACTGATGACTGAATGAAATCAACTGAACTAATATAAATTTAACTGAAAGCAGACGAGTATTATCTTCATCATTATCATCACACATCGCACGTTCAAAAGAAGCGGAAATTATAGTTAATTCCATCGATTATGATCGTTTGCATTCCTTTCGCTCATTAATACCCTACAGTTCACGAACTCTGTTACCGAGCTGTGTGAGTTCTCTAACATATCTGACCTATGTCACCTATATTTGGATATTTAATTACCGTATAAAAAAATACAAGCACGTCAGGGTTCAATGGAATCAGACAAATTAAACCAAAAAAAGAAAAGACAAGAAAAAAAGGGGCCCAAATATGTGAAGCTATAACTATTAGACGTTTAGAAACACTGTTAAAAAATAAGTGATCGTGGGTGTTTTACATTGCACATTTGAGTGGAGACCAATTATTTAACAAAATGACTAACTGGATTAGCCCAGTAAGTAAAAGGAAACTTTTTTATATAGGAAACTTTTTATATAGGAAACTTTTTTATATAGGCACCGTCAATTAGACTTAGTGGTTACAATGGTGGCACTAAGCTTGGCGGCCTCATCATATGCTTTTTCACGCCCCGCTTAAGGGACCCGGAACTGTAGGAAGAAGGAAACACGTGAGCTGGTAATGAATTCCAGGCTTTAATGGTGCGACAAATGAAAGAGTCAAAACAAAGAGGAGGTAGGACACGGCGGTATTTCCGCCCAATTGAGTTGTCCGACTGGGAAAGTACCTCCGCCCTACAGAATACCGCGGTTATAATAATTTCGTGTTGTGTTCCCAGCGGTGAGTAGGGTAGCCAGAGTTCACTGGAGAATTTGTACTGTCAGTGGGATGACTAAAAGCTTGTCCTGATTTGTTCTCTACACTGACGGCACAGAAACTCTGTGCTTACAGGGTCGGCTGCGCGAGTGTGGCTTCTCTGGTGTTACACACGTCCATAGGCCACGGTAACCACTTTCCTTCGGGTGGGCCGTGCGCTTGTCTACCATCTAAGTGGTATAAAAAAAAATAAGAAGTCTCCGAACTGCTTGGTTCTTGAATGAATATTCTGTACCGTATGCGTTTGACGACCTACCTACTTATTGATTACCTACTGTCAATATCCATTTCTCAATCACCATAACAAGCTAGTCGTGTTTAGTACCCAAATGAATCCACACTCCTGGTCCATGACTTAGATATTTCTGTTTTTTCATTTTTACTTTGCACTACTAAACATTTCATTTACCGACTGACCCATCCCTAGCACAAGCAATTTTGTATAGTTGGAGGGGTTAGAGTAATATTAGTAAATGTGTTCGTGTTGTGTTGTGTTCCCACCGTTGAGTAGGGTAGTCAGAGCTCACTGGAGAATTTGTGCTGTCAGTGGGAAGAATAAAGGCTTGTCCTGCTTTGACTACACTGACGGCACAGAAACTCTGTACTTACAGGGTTGGCAGCGCGAGTGTGACACCTCTGGTGTTACAAACGTCCATAGGCCACGGTAACCACTTTCCATTAGGTGGGCCGTGTGCTTGTCTGCCACCTAAGTGGTATAAAAAAAAATGCGGTTGCTAATATTTAATAAAAAAAAGGTATATTGCCATATCTTAATTTCAAAGTGCCTCTTTGATGGTACAATATTAACGTATTCAGAATCATGTGGAGCTACAAGCACACCAATTACTTTCTGATCTCTTATTTTCTGTTCATAAAGCATCCACTTTATAAATTACATTGTTATTATTAGGAGTTTGAGTAACCCATCAACAAAAGTTTCTAGAGGCTTTTTTCTCAGAATTTTATAAACCATTTACGCAGCTAGCTTACACAATCGTTTGATGTTTAATACTACTTACTCATAAGCCGATGCTTGTTGCAAAGTTTAAATTGGTATAGGTAGTACCTACGTATGTGGTATGTCGAATTTTTGGATAAAGACTTTATGGAGAGATTAGATTTTGAATTCAGTTTCGTGAGGGTTTTGGAATACTAAAAATATAACTTCCTTGTGAGAAGAATAGGCGAGCGGGAAGAGAAGGAGAAGGGAAGGGGGAGAAAACTGAATGATAACAGTTTTCACCATCAAATGCAGCACAATCAATCTTCATCAAATATAAGGCAATCCATAAACTACAATAAAACTATCAAAAATGGTATATGTGCCTTAGGTGGCAGACAAGCATACGTCCCACCTGGATGGAAAGTGGCTATCGTGCTCTATGAACGTGTGCAACGCCAGGGGAATCACACACATACTGCTGACTCTGTACGAACAGATTTTCTGTGCCATCAGTGTAGAAGACAGAATCAGGACAAGGTTTAGGCTTTCCACTTACAGTACAAATAGTCTCCAGTGAACTCTGGCTACCCTTCTCACCGCCGGGAACACAACACGAGGTCATTATAAACGTGATATTATGTAGTGTGGAGGTACTTCCCCAGTCGGACTGCTTAATTGGGACGGGAATATCGTCGTGTCCTACCTCCTGCAAACAATCCTCACTTGCCAGCCGGTACACCTGCTAATTGATTATGAGACTATGCAGCAAGCTGTCCTCATAGGTTTTTTTTTCAACTTAGGTGGTAGACAAGCACACGGCCCACCTGATGGAAAGGGGTTACCGTGACCTATAAACGTGTCCAAGAGTCACACCCGTGCTGCCAACCCTGTAAGAGGTTGGGAGTTTAAACGGCAGTCACTGTCGTAAAAACCATATAAACTAAACCAAGATGAGGAAAACGAGTATGCGGATTCCGGGCTCCGATATCAAAGACTCGCCTGAACGTTAAGATGATGACATATCATACATAACATAAACTCACGCCTATATTCCCCGAAGGGATAGGCAGAGGTGCTAGCACCCACATTTCACCAGTTTATGTTTAGGTCCCAATGCAATAGGTGGCGAGCCTATTGCCATTAACCGGGCACTTATAAACCTGCGATAAATTCACACATAACTTCGAAAAGCATCGAAAAGCCATTGGTGTGTGTCATGGTAAAACGTGGGATCGAACCCGAGACCTCGTCTCAGCAGTCCATTACCCATACCACTAGGCTACCATGAATCCACTAGGTATCACCACATGTTTATATGTCAAGTATGACGCTGCCAGTAAACGATGTATATCAAAAGTATCGTCATAATTCACACGTCTCGCAACGTCTTGAATTTTTTTTTTTTGTTATTTTGATTTGCCATCAGTCGCAAGACTATAATCAAATGGGTTGCATGTAATGTGACATTTATGTAAAATAAGACCACTGTCTAATTCCACAATGATTAGGGGAACACTTGTGCCCTTTTAAGCCTTTTTACTTGGCTGGTCTGTAGTAGCTCTTTTGCAAGAGGATTTGGGTGCAGTGAGAGGCGAACTTTGTAACGTTTTCTGTACTGCTCTGCTTCCTCAGAGATGGTTGGAATTTAAATTTAAACGTCTTGAATAGAGAAACACTTGACCTGCCTCGCGATATACTTATATTTAACGCAACACCATGTATCTCCTTAATTGAGGTCTGAGAAAGTCAAAATACGTGTATCATAACATTTACACTTTGACATAAGAAAACATTTCTTAATACCTGTCAAGCCTATATGAATTCATTTTTGATCTTATTGTTCGGTTAGACTGAAGTGTGAACTGTATTCTTGACCTGTGACCATTTATGTAAATACCCCATATACATTTCAGAAACAATGACAAGTCTCAAATTATGTCATGTCATGGTTGTCTGAAAACATCATAGGTATCTAGATGGAGCTATTAGATTGAGTCATTCATTCACACCTAAATTCTAACTGCATTGTTCTTAAATTAATATAGAAATAGGGCGACCTTATATGCAAAATAGTTAGTGCACAATGTATTTTTGTCTTGCAAAGTTCATTTTATTGTTCTGTTCATTTTCTATCATATCTTAGGTTTGGCAGTCTTAAAGAGCACAAATGTTTATTACCACGGGTGTAATATTATTCACTGTTTAGACACTTAAAATGTGCTACTTTAGAATAATATGTTAACGCTATTCTTATATTAAGTAATGTGGTTAAAAAATCTGTCAGAACAGTAGTTATAATAATATACATCCCGTGTAATCAGGTAGAAATGAGTTTGTCGTGAAACTAAAGCTCATAAATAGCGTATTATCCAATTATTTAACCGATAGTCTTCCAAGAAGTACTCTCTTAAAGCAACCAAGGATTAGCAAACACAGTATGGGATGTGTGTTAGATGAACTAAAGATTTGATCTGATCAAAGTGGTAGATAGACAACGGAAGGAGGCAGTGTGCTTTTCGCTGCGAATACATTTGAGAGATTTCCACAGTCAGTTGTACTGGACATCATATTATTTAGTATTGGTGATGATATACCTAAACGTACTATACTAATATAGATACGTATAACTCATAAAAGTTAAAAAGCAATTATGATCAAGGTGTCTAAATTGTTGAATACAATTGAAGACCTTGGCATTGAATAATTTCAATGTCCATTCTTGCGATGATTTTAGTCAGGGTATAAAACTTTACTTTTTTAAACTGTATATGTAGTGTAACAGATAAGTATCGGTTTGTATACATCTGTGTCTCCGTTAAATATCTCATTATAAAAGAAACTAAAGATTCATTACTATAAGCAGAAATTGTTCAATATAGCCACTGAGAGATCGTCTGATTTTTATTAGAACTAAAGAATATTACGTTTGGTGTACTTGAAAACTACTATCTAAAAAGACTATGAAAAATAAAATACAAAACAGGCATAGGAAAGCGGACTCCGGATGCCAAAGGGCAAACTATGGATTTCCAGGTTGACTGATGAAGTGATGATGAGTAGACAGCTTAAATAAACGGTACATATGAAATAATAACGTATGTTATAATCAGTTAACTGCTTTAATTAGCTAGCATTAAATTATAAAGCGCCTTTGAAATATTTAAAAACAAATAGTTTTTTCAATATTTAGTTATTCATATAACTGAAACAAAGCTGCAAAGTCAATTCTAGAATCAAGTACGTAGGCACTTAACACGTTTTAATTAACAAAATTAATTTAAACCGCACTTGACAGGTTTAGTGTATCGGCTTTGTGATATCTACTCACACAGAACATATTATACGACACACTACTATTTACGAGTTTACTGAAATATGTAGGCTATAAATAAACGCTGTACAATAGATTTGGGCATATAAGTTATGCCTGCTTTATTATGATAAAATATAAACCGTAACGTCTGGTGATGATGATGTATTGCTCTTTTCTCACCCCACAATATGGCGTGCAGTTGGTTGAAAAATAATATGGCTGAGATAATTAACTAATATATTTTGAGCTACTTCGCTAACTACCTGAGCTTACAAGATAAATAAGTGCACACAATACCGTTCCTGTAAAAACTAAAAGAGTTTGAATTCTGAGATAGGTTAGGATACCTCTCAGATAAGTATTTATATATGGGGATATGTAGCGCTTCGTCTATCAATAAAAATATCGTGGTTGGATCGCGCATCGCGACAATTTTATCGGCATCCGTTGTCGATATCGGTCTTGATAGCTCAGTTTCCAAATTTAAAAAAGAACTGTTGCAGGTTGAAATCTAGTCCGGGATATTGGTTGTTTTTAAATCAAATTAAAAAAAAAGCAAGCTTGTTCCTATATGGAATACATGGGTATGTTATCACATTATTATGTTAAACTATAGTTTAGACGAGAGTTTAAATTATTAAAAAAAGGCTGCGATGCGTGCTTTAGGGTAAAGCTATACCGTCTTCGAGCGCCATCATGTTCTATAGCGATAGTGATATAACACCACGACCGAATAAGTCACTCTCAAACCTTACCAGGTCAGCCAATTAAAGCCAAGAGTGTACACAGGGCGAAGGGGAAACGAGTGTTTGGTTTTTCATCGCATTTTCATTTTTACAGGTACCAATTCATTTGAAGATTTGAATACGTACATCGTTAATTTTTGCTTAAGATATTCTAAAATTCAACATTTTATTAACGTTAATGTTAAGATTTAAAAATTATTAGATTGGTAAAGTTAGCATAGGAACAGTATTGGTCTGTAACTTGATCCTCGAAAATTATTTGATTAAATTTAATAAAATAAATACCGGTAAGTACTCCATTTAGGAGAGTAGAGGTCCTATAAAATTCATTAGAGCATGAAATATTTGAGCTCACTGAAAAATATAAATTTCTTAAATCCAATCCTACTTAATATTTTACCTAAATGTGATAACGGCAGCTCAATGGATCAGGCTGAAATTTGGTACAAGAATAGATTATGATCTGTAATAACTGGTTGCGCCGAAGTGGAAACTGTATTTTTGACACGGAAACCCACTCCTTTTATACCCGTCTCCTCTCCCGCACTAATCATAGATATGGCTTCCGTCCGCCATTTGTGAAATATAGACACTCAGTGCCGCTTTGAACTAGCCAGCGTAAAGGCGATCGCGCGCGCGCGTCTCTCAGAAATGAATAATATTTGTTGTATTTTAACCGCTTCATAGACCTTTACCGATCGGATGGTGCCTCTCGTGTGTTCCTCAAGGGATCTAGTGACGCTGACGGCAGCTCCTGAGCAAGGAAGAGAAGATCCGTGTACCGGCTGCGATGAAAAACACGTGGGTCGTGAAGGTTAGTGCATCCTCTCCTAATTTCTCGGGCTGCATTCACTGCCTGGATCGAATCCGCGGCAGCCCGGCCACCTGTCTTGTTTTGTGTGTAAAGTGTCAATAGAACAGTTATCTGCTTCTCCGCAATACAGTCCACTCGCGCACGTTGGCCCATGCGCCACCATTTTTTTTTGGTCCGGATCGAGCCGGATTCTTAGCCGTAGTTCGTATTTTGTTATTATTCTAATGGGAATGAGCGCACCGCACCTAAGTGCCTGGTTATTTTAGTAGAAAACCCCGCATCCAGACACTTAGGCTTAGAATTTGTTGTCCGTTCGCCGCTGGCTCGCATTGTACCTACCTAATACATAAATAGGTTAGGTATCATATCAACACTTAATCGTAGTTCGCAATTTTCGCATCGCACCTAAGTGCCTGGTTATTTTAGTAGAAAACCCCGCATCCAGACATTTAGGCTTAGATCTTAGGTATACTCAGACACCCTAGTGCATAGGCACAGTGTAATACCTAACGCATTTGGCTTTGTTTTGTTTTTTTTCAATTACGTTGTTCTCGGCTCGCGTCGTATTTGCCTAGTACCTGCGTGGGTAGACACGTGGCTGTGCCTACCTCGCTCGCATCTCATCCCAATTCATACGAAAGTATTTTAATTTGAATAGATATTACGCAATACTTAATCTCGGAAATAATAGTTGAACCTAGACAGCGACCATCGCGTAGGTACGACCTTGTTGCTATGCGCGTTTGTTCAAGCATGCATTCACAGTTGTAGGTACCTACCTAGCTGCCGAGTGTCGCTCGCGCCGCCTCGCTGCTCTGTGCCGCTAAGATTAAGTCATTTCATATTTGTTGTTTACCTCACTTTAGTTTGAGATTTAATTGTAAACATGTCCCCAAAGGTTGATAGGACCGGTAAGGTTCAATTGAAACTTTTAAACGCTAAAAAAGAAATGATTTACTCTCGCGTACAATCGATTTATGATAATGCACTTAAAACCTCTGATTTGGTCATCAGAGATTCGTTCTTGTGTTCTATAGAAAACTTAGATAGTCTACGCGCGGATTTCGAAACCTTAGTACATGACATCAACGTTTTAGAGTTGAATTTGAATCCCGATTACTCAGTGAGTTATCAGGCCTTGTCGTCGTTTGACGATTTGTATTGTCGTATCAAACGCGTCGCTAGGAGTTTGGAGAAACCGGCTGACCTACCCAACCCCACTCGCGACCGACCTAAGTTGCCACCAATTCAAATACCCGAATTTGATGGTAACATTCGCAATTGGTGTCTATTTATAGATAGTTTTGAGAATACAATAGATAAGAACGATTCGTTGACAGATCACGAAAAATTGCATTATCTCGTTGAAAAATTGACTGGTAAAGCTATAACCGTTTGCGCTGGAATTACGTTTAGTGCCGAGAATTATAATTTAATTTTAAATACTTTGAAAGCTAGGTATGAGGATAAAAGATCGGTAGCTAACGCCTATTTAGATCAGATGTTTGATTTGAAATCTATTACGGCATGTAACGATCAAAACTTAGAGAAATTTCTAGATACTTTCGCGTCAGCTGTTCGCGCCGTAAAGAACCTAAAGGTCGATGACCTCTGCGACTTCGTATTTTTGTATATGGGTTTAAGGAAATTAGATTCCGAAACCATTCGTTTGTTTGAGTCGGATCATCGCGGCAATAGGATTCCTAAGTTCGAAGACTTAGAAAGTTTTGTTCGCGAGCATATAAAGGTATTGCAACGCTCTTCATCGAAACATGAAGGCGCGAAGACAGTTGTTGATTCTGCACGCAAAGTAGATGCGTCATCGAAGTCACTGAGGTCAACTCATACTTATGTTAGTACCGCACCAGCACGTGTACAGTCACCTGTTTGCTCTTTGTGTAGCACTCATCATTCGCAACTGTACAGGTGTCCTGGTTTTCTAAAATTGTCGCCTAGTGATCGTTATAAATTTGTTCGCGCTAATAATTTTTGTTTTAATTGTCTCGGTACTAAACACCGCGTTGTTTTATGTAATAGTAGAAATAGTTGTCGCAAATGTCAAGCGAGACACCACACTTTGCTTCATTTTGAGAATAGTAATGCCGCATCCAATGTGAGCACGGTTGGCTCGTCGAGCGGTGACACACGGCAGCCTGCGCCGCAGCCGCAGCCCGCGCTCGCGCGCGCTCCAGCCCGCCCGGTGACCGCCGCGGATGACGTCACCTTGTGTTCGTTCTCCGCTAGTGCTGCACTCACTACTGTGTGTCTTGCGACCGCTCGCGTTGTTATTGTTGATGCATTAGGTAAGCCGCGCATTGTTCGAGCGCTGTTAGATGGCGCTTCGCAAAGTAATTTTATTACTCAAGATTGTTGTCGGCGTCTTGGTTTCAATGTTGATAAGCGTTCAACCCGCTCAGTGGTGAAGGGTTTTGGAAGCTTACAGTCAGCTGTTCGTGGCACCGTTAAAACAAGGTTTAGATCTCGTTTTAATAATAATATTTGGTTTGACATGGATTCGCTCGTTATAGATAGAATAGCTGAACAGTTGCCTACCGTCCCGGTTGACACGTCTTTATTAACGAAATTTAAAGATTTGCCTTTAGCAGATGAGACTTACGCTGTTCCTGGAGTCGTCGATATATTGATCGGCGCTTCGATTCTCCCGCACCTCCAGCTATCACGTAAGGTTCAAGGGGGACCGACGTACCCCGCTCCGCACGCCCTGGAAACAGTTCTGGGTTTTGTTATAATTGGTTCCGCACCCGCTTCTATAGATAGTTTTAGTCACTCGACTGCTTCGTTCTGTTGCACCGTCGAGCCGCCACTGGAGTCTACCATCCGCAAGTTTTCGCTCGGTGGCTCCCGTGTATCCGCTGAAAAACGTCTTTGTTTGGAACGAAAGATGCAGGCGTCCCCAAAGTCGAAGCGGGCCTATGATGAGGTTGTTAATGAATATTTAGATAAAGGTTACATCTCACCTGCGCCTACGGACACTGGCGGGACCCAGCCTTCGTACATTATCCCGCACCGCGGAGTTATTAGAGAAGATAAGCTTACTACTAAAACTCCGCGTAGTTTTGGATGGCAGTGCTAAGACTAGCACTTCCGTGTCGCTTAATGACATTTTGTATTGTGGTCGGAATCTTTAAGGTAATTTATTTGACATAATTGTAAATTTTCGCATTAATATTAGTAGAATTTTAGCTTTTAGGACTCAACAGTCGCTTTGTGTTGGGCCCACTCTTCGCCCCATCGTTGGGACACATTCGTCGCTAATAGAGTGGCAAAATTCAATCTGAATTGGCGCCACATAATCTCTTTCACGTTGCTGGCACCGACAACCCAGCCGATTGTCTCTCTCGTGGATTGCTTCCTTCGCAAATTTTGGATCACCCGTTGTGGTTTGGTGGACCGTCCTGGATTCATGCCGCGTTAGATGGGTGGCCAGTTAGTCAATTCAATCCCACTACGGTTTCCGAACCACCCGAGGAGAAGAAGCACTCGCTTGTTGTATCGGTCCCACGTGAAGAGACCCTTATTTTGTTGTTGGCTAATCGCGTCTCGTCTTGGTCGAGACTGTTGCGTTGTGTTGTTTGTTCGCCTCTGCCCGCTGCCTAGCCAGCAGTAGGCACGAGCTCCAATCTAGGTTTATATTTTAGTTGTTATTTCCCAAACCTAGATTTAGATTAGACTTTAGATTTGTTTCGCATTTGTCGTTTCGAAGGTAACCCTTCAAGCCGGGGGGAATGGTTGCGCCGAAGTGGAAACTGTATTTTTGACACGGAAACCCACTCCTTTTATACCCGTCTCCTCTCCCGCACTAATCATAGATATGGCTTCCGTCCGCCATTTGTGAAATATAGACACTCAGTGCCGCTTTGAACTAGCCAGCGTAAAGGCGATCGCGCGCGCGCGTCTCTCAGAAATGAATAATATTTGTTGTATTTTAACCGCTTCATAGACCTTTACCGATCGGATGGTGCCTCTCGTGTGTTCCTCAAGGGATCTAGTGACGCTGACGGCAGCTCCTGAGCAAGGAAGAGAAGATCCGTGTACCGGCTGCGATGAAAAACACGTGGGTCGTGAAGGTTAGTGCATCCTCTCCTAATTTCTCGGGCTGCATTCACTGCCTGGATCGAATCCGCGGCAGCCCGGCCACCTGTCTTGTTTTGTGTGTAAAGTGTCAATAGAACAGTTATCTGCTTCTCCGCAATACAGTCCACTCGCGCACGTTGGCCCATGCGCCACCAATAACATAAGCTACTTTTTGTCCCTGGAATAGGTTTCCATGGGTTACAGGCACGGGAATAGGGCTCTGAGTCTACTAAGTTATGTCATAAGAAAACCACTGTCATACTGTAAAAAAGCCGTTCAATTTTAGACTTTATTGATACTTAAGCATAAAGTCCAAAATTGAATGAAAAGAAAGGTCATTACATTTTTCATTCGCTCTACACGATGCCATTTAATTTTCGACTTTCCCATCATAAAGGTAAAGTCTAAAATGAAATTTAATTTTTTTTAGTGTTTCTGGTATGACAGTGGTTTTGACATAAAATAAAATTATCCCAATCGCGGCGTGGGCGTCAGTAGTAGGTATATATATATATTACTGAAGCCTGCGGAGGAACATCGTGGCTTTCTAAAATGGCGCAAAGACTAAGTATAAAAAATATGAAGGAGGATCGCAAGCACAGCTGCCTGCGTAATGAGGCAACTCGAGCGTCGAAGGTCGATGAATGTCCTCCGCCCCCATGAGTAGGCCTAGGGGTGACGGGTGCAAATGCCTGACACCCAGTCGCAAAGCAAAATCCTCATGTGTGGGAGACCGGGGTCCCCATCGAACCCCGAAAGGGGTTAAGGAGAACGCTGCGCCACTGCACTGGCAGAGGTGAAGTGGTGACAGGTGATTGCACCTGTAATAGTCCGGGTCACGCACCCCGATCCCGTTCCCGCCGCACCTTCTATTCAGCTGACCCTCCCCAGTTTCGGCCGTGACATACTTCGAACTCCTGTTGCACCCATGTCGGTAATTTATTCGTTTTCAAATAATGTAAGGAATCTACCGGATTTATTGACATTTATAATTACGTAATATCTTTTGAACGGAACGTCTTTTTTTTTTAAACCACTTAGTTGGCAGACAAGCACACGGCCCACCTGATAGGAAGCGGTTACCGTGGCCTATGGACGTATGCAACACCAGGGGTACACTCGCTCTGCCGACCATGAAGAAACCTTCTGATGCCCCTCTTGAAGAACCCCATATTGTATTTAAAAAGTAATCAACTGGTACAGGAACAGTCTTGAATACAAAATAATTTATTTAGATAAGAATGAATAAAAAGGTCTGATTTTGATCGGTATTTCTATCAGCCACGCTTGAATTTATTTCATTCACGTGTTATTTTAATTATATAGTTTGAATGGCAATTATGATGTACATTAAATGGATCACGTATCTAATGTATTTATTTGGATAAGGAATAATAGGTGTATTGTTAAAAGAGCTCCCAAAATAGGATATTTTTTTTTATAATTTGTAAAAGATTAAAATGGTTACTGTGGTTTATCCTTAAGAGTGATAGACATGCGATATTAAACTTTTTTGTAGAACTTTTCAAGCCACACATTTCAGAAATATCTACATTATTTTGTTCTTTTAATAGTTTTCGCAGTGCACGCGATATGAGGCTTTTTAAGGTAATTTTTTACACCTTGGATTACATTATTGGAGGATAAGGATTCTTATTTTTTTTTAGAATATAATAAAGCCTCAGTTAGATAGTGATAATGTAGCTTTCTAATAGTAAAAGAATTTTTAAAATTGTATTCGTAGTTTTTGAGTTTATTCAATAAATACAAAAATACAAAGCTCTCCTCTTTATAATAATTTATTAATTATAATTTATCATACCTATAGTATAGAGTATAGACTAGTATGATGACGTATTTTTTCTTTTGCACTGTCGCTTCTCTGATGACGTTCATCATCGTTTTTTTGTCGCCATTTCAGAGTTTGGACAATATATTTGTAGTTTATAATATGTAGGTATATCATTGCCTATAGCATGTAATTTTCATGAAAAACACTTGTGTAGTTACATACGCAAAAGATGACACAACTACCTACTTTTATTTACTTTCTTGTCCTTCGAATATTATCAGTTCTGTTTTTCAGCTATGCTATTTTTACAATATTTGAAGTGAAAACTTCTTTTTTCTTTTTTTTTTATACAACTTAGGTGGCAGACCAGCACACGGCCCACCTGATGGAAAGTGGTTACCATGACCTATGAACGTGTGTAACACCAGTGGAGTCACATCCGTGCTGCCGACCCTGTAAGAACAGAAATTTTGTGCCGTCAGTGTACAGGACAAAGCAGGACAAGCCTTTGGTCATCCCACTGGCAGCACAAAAACTCTCCAGTGAGCTCTGGCTACCCTACTCACCGCCGGGAATACAACACGAAGTTATTATAACCGCGGTATTCTGTAGGGCGGAGGTACTTCCCCAGTCAGACTGCTCAATTGTGCGGAAATTGCGCCTTGTCCTACCTCCTACTCCTACCTCCTTTGCGCGTTCAGCATTTTTTGGTGGAAATAATCAAGGAACTCGCGTCATTGTCACCGTCATCGTCGCTTGGGCGTCACGTCACGACAATAATAAACACTATTACTTTATAATATAAAACCTAGTAGGTAGTGTTCTTTTCACCATCCAGTTTATCTAATGACTTGTTATGTACTTTAAGTTAATAAAAAAATAAAAACTCTTAAACAGTACAACGAATGCCATATTATTATTTTGTAAAGGTTGAACTGATTTTAAATTGTTATAGTATCGCACATTAAATTTAGCGCAACCCTTCAAATGATTATTTCCGCTTTAGCGTAATGGAATTTTTAAATACATAAAAAAGAAAAAAAACAGATGAAGCAGTCTTTGGGCACTGCTGACAGACGTGCAAACTTGTCAGTTTTATTATAGAAGTTATAAAGTAATAGTGTTTACTTTATTAAACATACAAAAACTATACGTGATGATTTAAAAATTTATTCTCTTATAGATGCCGTATTCTGATGGAAGTTCCAGAGGTCAGGACTGAAGAATATGAAGTGGCTATGTCCTGTAATCATTTGTAATATCATAGTGATTGAAATTATTCTAGGGGATCAAGTAAGTAATATCTATTATCTATTAAGGATTAAATTTGTACGTAATCAGTATGTTTATGATTAATAATAGGCTTAGAACAAAAATTGAGTACTATTCCTGTGTGAGGCAGGAATGAATTTTGAATTTTACTATTGGAAATAAATAAATAAATAAATCTGTATCATAGCGTATCTGTATTATAATGTTATCTGTATGACAAATACAAAAGTTGTTGGTTGTTGTTGATCAAGACGTGTTCTTTCGCGATATTATAAATTTGTGTTCTGTACAGCAAGTTTAGTGGTACACTATACCTAGTAAAGTCGTTGATTGATGAGAATAATAAGTCCTATACTCCATTCAGGTAGGTATTTAACGAAAGGTAGACAATCATGTGGCAACTATTTATAAAATCAAATATGAATTTCATGACGCATTATGTATGTAATTTTTATGTTTATTTTATTTTAGTGTTAAAATACACACACACAGCAGCACACAGCACACACAGTACACAGCTATCTAATAATAGTTTTAGTTTTAATTTTCAATTAAATATGAAACAAATTAACTAGACCAACCAACTGACTGATTAGTGATTTTATTTCGACGTGTAGTTTTTAAAATGAGTTTCTAACAGAAAGATATTTGTAAACTGCATTTATAAATAAAACATATTAAAAAGACACATCAATTGTTTACACCTAGTTCAGTACCTAACCAAATCGAGTATAGATCATTGTAAGTTTTCGTATAATTTAATTTCCGTTTTAATTCCAATTTATTTATGTTACGGAAATTGCACTATATGTCTATATTGCTCAAATCATATGTAGATTTATCAATAGATTCTAGGCTTAGCACAAGTATTGCAACAATGCAGTTACATTTACAGAAAATGTCTGGCCGAATTCCAAATTGAAAATGCGTCTTGTTTGATTGCATTTATTCTGTGGAAATCGTGGCTTTTGAAAAGGATTGACCTGGTTATCCGTATGGGATAGAGATTGTTATCGTCCTATTGTGTTGTTGCGGTATCAATAGATATATTGTATGAGAGTATAATATATGGATGTTACAGATTGAAAACCAGGTGACAAAACAGCATGAAAACGTACAAATGATCAACAAGAACGGCAGTGAATACTTGGAACAATTTGTTAAATATAGAAAAGGTTGGTATTGTAGACTGCCTATTTGTACGAGGTTTGGGAGTTCCAAGTTTGAAACCGTGGGAAAATATTTTTTATTTAATCTGTCTGGTGTCATAGACAAATCCCATTTGGTCTTAATTCCTACTAAAATTATAAGCGTCTTATTTATAAGTTTGCGAACATGTTTGAATGTTTGTTACTCAATCATGCTCAAATGGTTGACATGAGGGTACTTTATATCCGTGACTGATGTTCTTGCCCACATTTCGCGCTACCGCAACGAGACGCTTTCTCGCGAGCTATAGGAATCTATTCACGGGATAAAATCTTATTTTCCATTATTCATATCCATACTAATATTATAAATGCAAAAGTAGCTAACTCTGTCTGTCTGTGTGTTACACTTTCACGCCTAAACTACTGAACCGATTTTGATGAAGTTTGATATAGGGGTAGATTAGACTTTGAGACACGACATGGGTTATGTTTGTTTGCAATAATCGACATCACCGTGGCGGAGTTGCGGGCAACAGCTAGTAAACTATAATAATCTACCCAACCAGCAAAAAGTGGTTCTAAAACTATCTCCAGGAGACCTTTGCCTTAGGACTATATGAGACTTATATCCGCATATAAGCCCGGAAAAGGGCCCACTTTATAAGATTACTTTTACTTAATACGTGTTTATAATAGACCGCTAAAATGCCATTTACGCCTATATTGCTCCTGTAATAGAATTATGTTATCGCAATTAGTCCTGCATATCTCAATATAAGTAAATTATAATAAAAAGTGAGATTAACAACGCGACTCGCAATGCTTCTATAAGCTCATATTTTATGAACAGTCAAATTGAATCGCGCGTGTTGTGCCTGTGCAGATTTTTTTATCAAACAGCTTGAGAATAAAGGTAAGTCATATTTTTATGTTAATCAAATTATATAAATGTCAACCATAGTAGAAAATAAAAATCTTATTGTTTTTAGTCCTAATGTTGCATATTCGTAGGGGAATGTGAATTTTCTGTGAAACCTATAATGGTTTTAACTAAAATTTTAAGGCGCCTCCTGAAATTGGCTTATTTTCATTTAAGTATTTAATAATTTATTAAGAAAATATCATGAAGGATATCCATTTTTTCGGTGAGCATTTCAGAGTGTGACATAGTGCCATTATAAGTATTATTGGTTCTATATTGGCAAGTGTTAGAACCGAAGAAGATTCGCCATATTGTTCCCAATTAGGGTTCCACATTGCCCAGATAAAAACAAAATCGATTAATATCATTTATAGACTAGCCAGTTTTAGGAATATTATTGTGCGTAGTAGGTTAAACTTTAGTTTTAATATTGTTTGTATTTGATTTAATGCATGTTATAATTATTATATGCAGGTTACCAACGACCGAAAGAAGTATGGTGATGTTCCTGGATAAGACGACATCTACTTCTAGACAAAGGGTTAAGGGTAAAAAAACAAAGAAAGATACCATTGCAACATTTTCTGTAGCCGCCATACCTGCAGAACAGTCAGTTATTCTGGATCTGTCAGCTCTAGCAAATCAAGGAACAAAATCAAAGAGAGGTAGCTAATGTGTAGGTGGTTAAATCAATCACATGATTCTATTGCTGTGCAGCACTGCAGCCGAATAATTAAATACCTTTCTGTTTTCAAAACTTAGTCTTGCTGTCTCATCTACCTTATAAGAATTGAGTTTTTGGTTTTTTTTTTAAGTTTCTTGATTCACCTATTTAGTACATTCCTTTCGGACTGGATCCTTGCGTATGGTTTCTTTAATTACGTATAGGCTATCAAATCCTAAAATATTTTTTAAATGATCACTAGTTTGAATCAATGATTGATTGTTGTTGTGACGTATCGTCGTTAATTTGAATGCCATTCGCGTTACTTATAGATAAATATCTATTTTTAAAATTGTTTACTAATTTTCAGCGTTTCCCCAAAAGCGGAGTTAAGCAGCGTTTACATTCATTTGACAGATGTAACATGACTCGTGCTCTGCGAGCGTCCAGCATGCTGTCAAATGTAGGTAGATTACAGACCCACGGTACTCCTGGCCGTAACACACTGGTTCACTCCGCTTTTGTGGAAACGTTTGTGTGGTCTCCAGAGCTCCATGGAGGGTGGGGTAGATGACCAAAGCTTAGGCAACGGATGTGCTTCATATTTGCTTCTTTGCAGTGGGCAATGCATTAGACGCCCTAGGTATTGCTAATGTCTTCAGGCAGGGGTGAACACTTTCCATCAGATGGCCCGCTTACCTGTTTACTCACTGTATGACATACAAATGAATAAACGCATCCTAATATATTTTTGAAATCTGTATTAGGTATTATGGTTGCCACATAATGGCAGGTAGGTAGTATACTTAAAAAAATACAATCATAGAGACCAAATATTTTACTTAATTTCTATAATATAGTTGTATTAGAAAGCATTTACGACAATTATAGTATAAGGGAATAAATACCTCATTAACCGAGACTGATTCAAGTATAAAATATGTATAGTACCTAAGCTAAAGTAGAAATTAGTTCCGCCTACTTTCAAAATGTTATTGTACCGAACTTTGTTATTGATTATATAATTAAAAAAATAAATGTATAATTTCAAAAACTTAGTCTTATTTATTTAAACCTTTTATTATAAAGTTTGTAATAATGGCAACAAATATAAATCTGTATTTAACGATACACTTAAAAGTTTACACTTAATGTCTGCAACCTTATACACATTTTTGATCTTATTAAGTTCCTTGCAATCATATTTACAAATCTTTAAAAATGATGAGCTTATAGGTTCTTCAAAGGCAATTTGGGTGTTTCTGATATGATAGCCATGTATTTTTATTTCTTGCTCTTGTTGATCATAATTCACCGATATAAACTCAACCACGTGATTTGATTTAGTTAGAAACCATTTATCTTGTTTCTTTGCTGACAGTATAGACGTCCCCAATTCTAAAACCAAACCAGTTTTACCGCGCTTTCCTTTCTTTATTGTCGGACACTTGTTGTTTTCTTTAAGTCTCTCTATGTCTACTGAAGACATTTCATTTATTCTTCTAGCGACTTGTTGAAGTGCTTTGTTTCCTTGACTAACCATTTTTTTGATGGAGCAGAGTTTATTCTCAAAGCAATATGCATTAAAATTTTGGAGAATTCCAAATTTCCTTACCTCTTCAACTAAATGTAAGAGGTTATGTTTATTACTAGTAATATAGTCTTTTCCATAAATGGTTTTAAATTGTTCAACAAAATATGCTAACATTTCTTCAGCGACAGGAAGTAAATGGAAATAACTCTCATTGGAGCAAATAGTGATCGCACAATATAAGTACATGAAATGCATATAAGGTTCAGTTCTTTGAACTTCTTTAAGTATTATAAAACTGAGATAGTAAAAAAAAACAACGATACTCAGATCCCTTCCAATTAGCTAGACCATCGACCGATCTTATTGATCTGTGTATCTCTTCAGGTATTTTACAATTTCTCAAAAAACTGTTAACCTTCTCTATATTCTGAGCATTCCATTTCGTAATATACGTTCCAAAATTTCCATCTCTCCAACCCATTAGTAGTCTCTTCATTAAGCCAAGATCTATTAAGTGCAGTGAGTCCAATACAGGAAAATCTTCAATCATATCGATGTTTAACTTTAATAACGGTGAATCTTTCTTGTGATGTTGTCCATACTTCTTCGAACGAAACTCCTCATTGTTTCTTTTAAGACTGTGAGATCCAGTAAATGTCACAGTATTTGATTTTTGATATATTCACCGACGACAGTGCACTTTAGACAACCATGTTTGCTATTAAAATTGGAAATACCTGAAATATAACTCTATTAGTTAGGTATAAATTGTACATTGTTTACGCCCATTGTACATTGAACTGTATAGATGCTACTTACTTGTCCTACTGTAAATCTGTTGGTGTACAATAAAGAATTATCTATCTATCTATCTAAACTTATTTTGATAAATTAATGTAATGCTGATCTGAATGCCTGTCTGGGAACGACTGAACCTATCTTTTTTAACTGATAACCAGTTAAACATTACCTATGCATCGTTACCATTTAGTAATCTAAATTACATAGGCAAAATCTTTTTAATATCCGCCATTCTGATACACAATAAACCAGAACATATGACCTATGAACACAAAAACAAATCTTCTACCTTTTATCATTGCCCTGCCTGGTGAATCACAGATGAAAGCTAGTTTTACATGCACAAATTTTTCTTCATTTAAATCAGTATTTAGTATTAATCACTAAAGGCCCTAAAAAAGCATCTAAATCTGATGGTTTTCCATCTCCACCATAAATTCCTGTTAAAAAGAAAAATTCCAATTTTATTGTCATTACGACAAATTAAAAAAAAAATCATACTATACCTACTCGTATTATACTACTTGGTCATGAAGCTTAGGTAGATTTTAATAAAGATTAATTTTTATTTACTAACCCACAACAAACGGTGCCAAATTTGGTATTTCAAAGATGGTACATAACATAGGCCAAAACTGGTACCGCGAACTGTTGAATACTGGTAATCCATCAATATTTATGTTTAGAGTGATCGCATTTGGTGGACAGGAAACATTTTCAAAAATTCTTTTCAAACATTTGATCAGACCATTGTGCCAATAGTGCCCTGGGGGTGAAACAGTAATGTGTAGGCTTTTTCTATTTGTACCTAGTAGTGTAGGTACGTGCATCTTTAGGCAACACACCGTTTATTCTTATATTTATAATTTCTAGTAAAGAGTTTAATGCATTATGAGAAATGTTATAGTCTAAAGCCCAGTTTTTGATAGAATAAAGCAGTTCAAAATTTTTGATGTTTCTGAAAGTTCTTCCTCATTATCGCTTTCACTGTCGTTAAATGATTTTTCATTATTACTTTCATCATCTAATCCTCTTCCATATAAAGTACTACTACAGTTATCTTGTACGGAACCCTCACCACAATTTACGATGCGGTCTTTATCAGTTAAATTTAAAAAATCAGTGCTCACTCCGGTTAACATATCTTAATAGTATTTTTTTACTTTTCTTTTAAATGAACCACTTTTTTTAAACCGCTTCCATTTATTTAAATCCATTTTTAATATCGTACACAAAAACAGCTGCAATCTTAATGACTGACGTCAAATCCTATAACAGGATTTGCGAAACTATATGAAGCGTACTTTCGCCTGTACTGGTCGTTTCAAGCAAAAGTGGCCTTTAAAAAGTTTTAACCAGGATTGTTTGAGATTACTTAGACAATAACACTCTTATGTAATGCCTTTATAAATATATCTAGATCTTATAGCGGCATGCGATAAATCTAAAAAGAGAACATTTTATCTTACTGATTGCTGTCACAATCTTAATGATTTATTATTTTAGAAACGCGGGTAAGATATACACTTCTAAGCTTACCTAAAACCAGACTAAAAATTAAAATGCTTTTCAGTAGTTTATCTTGAATTGACTTATATTGACTTGAAATATTAGCTTATATGAGGTTATAAGTATAAATAACAAGAGTGATTGCTCCTCAGTGTATACATTCCTAGTAGAAGCTCCTAGAGGAGTCTTAAGATTTAAATGCTCCTAAGATGTTATCTTATAGGCGCATATAAGTCTTAGTTACCAGAGTAATTACTCCTAAGTGCAATTGGTCTTGATCCTAGCGTTTATAGGCGTCTTAATCCAGTAATAGCCACGAAATATGATCCTATATACCGATATAAGTCCAAATTATAGTATCAAACGTACTTAAGTAAAAACGGCATTCATTTATGCTGTTAAAAGCGCAGTAGGAAATACAAAAACTATTAGGGGAGCTTTATAAGTCCATATAGCATTATAAAATCCCATTTCAGGATTACTTTGCTGCTTGGGTATATTTTACAAAACTATAACAAAATTATAAAAAATACGTCATTCTTTATTCATAAAAGTTATTCCTCCAGGGATAAAGGCGTGATTGTATGTATGTATGTATGTACTAGATCAAGGTTTAGTATCGTTGTAATAAAACGTATTCATTTAAATCTTAATTTCTTTCTAGATCTTTGATTTGATTTGATTTTATATTATAATTGTATATTATACTCATAGTTAGTGGCAATTTGTAGAAGTTGAGACGTTAACGACTCCAATTAATCAAGCTTATGTATTTATACGAGTATAAATAAGTACTATACTTTATTCAATAGAAACGTGATAAGTAAGAGTAAGAGTTTATTAGGTAGTTTTAGTTACAGGATCTGGCATTTTTTTTGTTTTGACTACATATTTCCTTATTATTGAAAACGAATAAATTATGAGTGAATCTGGATGTTTAATAACCTCACGAAACAATAATTAGAGTTTCTTTAAGATCTCTCGTTTAATGATGAATGAAAATGGAAAATATGAAATGGTCTTTCCTTTCATATTTCCCGTTTTCTTTCTTATCGAATTGATATCACGCATTTGGAGATATATGACAGACAAAACAGAAACAAACTTCGTTATAGTAAGTATAAACATGAAATATGTGGATTAAAATTACTATTTCTGATTCTCAACTCTTCAAATATTCTCGACGTTATTGAAATAATATTAGCAATAGATTAAGTTTTCATTGGATCCTTGGCTATTCCATTTACCTTCATTAATCGAATTTGTACCTCTCAATATCCATACTAATATTTTAAATGCGAATGTAACTCTGTCTGTCTATCTGTATGTTACGCTTTCACACCTAAACCACTGAACGGATTTTGATGAAATTTGATATAGATATAGATTAGACCTTGAAAAGGACATAGGCTATGTTTGAACGCGATAACCGACATCTATGCGGGCGGAGCCACGGGAAAACGCTAGTTTATTTTATAAGTATAACTAACTGTATTTGAATATCATTCATTAAATAGTTTGATTGTAGAGTCACGTTTGAAGCAGAATTCATACTCGACGTGGGGTCGATGGAGCGAGTGCCAAGGCGGGAGCAAAACCAGGCGGCGGCACTGTTTGCTTCGACAAATATGCGGCGACTCTCTTCGCATAGAAATTGCAAGGTATTGTATAAATATTGTATAAGGATAATATTCAATGATTGCTTAAACGAATAAAAATTGGAGAGTATACCTAGTATAGATGTAATAATGGTTACTAGTGCCTTATTTGTTCATATGAATTTCAATTCCATAGTGAAGATGTTTGAATATATTTTAGGGTGAGTGGGGGGAACGAGTGAACAATTTTTTAATGAGACGAGTTGTCTATTGTTAAACATTTGTAGAACAATATATTTTGATTCAAGCTTAAAATGTAAATGTAGTAACTAAAACAAATAACACATAAAAAACTTGCTAAAATACGTTCTAAGATCTTGATGTGACATGAATAAAGAAAGAGTCTTCCCAAGTCGGGGCCGCGTTTCAAACCGGTGTGGTCCATTTACTAAACTGATATTCATGTTTCTTTTTTGTTGACGTTTTGTAAGTGCCGATATAATGGTCTATACAGAATAAATGATTTTTGACTTTGACTTTGACTTTAAAGCGGGGAAATATCAAAGGGTGATGGGGTAAGATCGGCATATTTTCATAAATCGTTCCAATTAATGTTAGACGGTAATGACAGTCATTACACTACAGGTTTTAGTGCTCCATCTATCTATAACCGACTTAACTGACTACAGTCTACAAATCAAAATTCCATCAATTATCGAATTTAGAACCATTTATTATATTTATTTAATATGTAGGGGCAAAAGTTTATAATCTCTTTAGCTGTACTTAATGTAACTGGCTGGTATGGGTAGTGTGTGTGTACATAACAATTATGTAATCACAAAGAATATAATATGCGTATAAGAATGAAAATAATATAATTTACAGTTTGAGAACTGACCTTTAGAATGACTTTTGTAAATGGGGTAAAATTAAAATTTCTATATGTTTAACATGAATATATAGAAATTTCGTTCCTACATCCGCAGCAGGTCTTCAATGAGAAGAGCCTCTAGTCGATAGTCGATAGCCAACATGCACATATAGAAATTTCAATGTAAATTTTGATGAATGAAGACGATAAGTATAAGTATGATAAGGCCGTCAAGCTGAGTGTGTCACATGGTATGTGTAAGTAATGGTGACCAGACTCAAAAAAGATTATGAGACTTTGCCTTCTGCTTACCATCCGGCAAGGCGAAGTCTAATTGACATGTTCTATATAAACAAATAAATAAATAATAATCTGGAACTACGAACGACAGCTGTATTAAGGTGCAAATGGAATGACTAAAACATAATAACTGAAAATTGTAATATAATACTCGTCCAGACTTTTTGTCAAAGTTACAGATGGACAGAGGTTAGATTGAATCACTATGATATTTCTGTACAAGAGCAAGCTTACTTAAGGCTCTGTTTCCTTCCAGCAACTTTAGAGATAAATTAAAATAAAGACAGTGGGTGCAATGCACAACAGTGGCTATACCAGACAGACATATATCTAAATTAGTTGTTTTATTTAATATAACATGTTTCTTACAGTTGCAAGGACGTAGACAAAGCACAGAAACTCAACACACCACATGTAGACAAAACAGAAACAAACTTCGTTATAGTAAGTATAAACATGAAATATGTGGATTAAAATTACTATTTCTGATTCTCAACTCTTCAAATATTCTCGACGTTATTGAAATAATATTAGCAATAGATTAAGTTTTCATTTGTACAGACGTGTATGTTATTTGTTTATATTACGCTGATGTGTATAATAAACAGTACACATGTAGAGTGATTTTCGGCAGCAATGAATACCTAACTAGTCGTAGTAGTGTGGTAAGTATTGAATATTGGTTTTTGTAACAGTTGTAACAGTTTTGTAACAGTAGTAACAGCTGCCCCTGGACAATTGGCAATGTGTTCTGTAAAACGTTACAGAATAGAATGACGAACGTATGGGATTTGACGTTTAGGACATACGTTGATACTGTCATATATATATTTTTTACTAGCACCGCGCCGCGGTTTCACCCGCGTAAATCCTGATCCCACGGGAATATCGGGATAAAAGGTAGCCTATGTTACTCACAAAGAATGTAGCTTTCTAATGAAAGAATAATTATTAAAATTGGTCCAGTACTTTTTGAGTTTATTCGTTACATACAAAAAACAAATCTTTCCTCTTTATATTATCTTTATATTTATATTTATATTATAGTATAGATACCACTTAGGTGGCAGCCAAATAAAAAAAAAAACCTTTTGGGCACATGGCCCAACTAATGGGAAGTGGTCACCGTGGCCTATGGACGTGTACAAAACCAAGAGAGTCACACTCGCGCTGCCAACCCTGCAAGCTTTGATTTTCTGTGCCGTCAGTGTAAAAGACAAAGCAGGATAAGCTTTTGGTCTTCTCACTGACAGCACAAAAAAAATCCAGTGAGCTCTGACTACCCAGCTCACCGCCTCTCTCACTCACATATACGTCAGATTCCATACATTTGTGTTTCTATTCCACAATATGCCGGCCAAAGAATTGCGACTTGTCTAGAGGGGCTTTTCAGAGAAACAGTAGATGTAGACAATGCATGAAGATGAACATAATATTAAATATTGGCAGCCGCAACTTCGCCAGCTGGATTCAGAGGATATTCAGAAGAGATTCCGGGGATTCTCGCAATGGAGCTCATGGACCTCTTGTTCGAGACGATGTATAACAGTGAGACGAAGGTGAGTACTTCCTCATAAGTCCGTAGTATACTATCACATTTTGATCCAATTATGTAAAATACTTTTCCTATATATGTAAATCAATTTTCCCATACCGAATCCGTTACAATTTATTGAAATTGGGATTTGTGGGTGAATTTCGAATATTCAATATGAATCTCGGTCAGAATCCTCTTTGAAAATTCTCATCCTGGATTTAAACTTAGAATTATTCCGATTTAAATTTATATTTGCTACTTAATATTGTTCTTATTATTAATTTTACTATTAATATTATTTTTTATTAACTAAACGGGTTCGATCCCAGGTTTTACCATGGCACACATCAATGACTTTTCGATGCTTTTCGAAGTTATGTGTGTATTTATCGCAGGTTTATAAGTGCCCGGTTAATAACAATAGGCCGACACCTATTACATTAGGACCTAAACAGAAACTGGCGAAATGTGGGTCCTAGCACCTCTGCCTTCCCCTTCAGGGATATAGGCGTGAGTTTATGTATGTATGTATTAATTTTAATAACTTTTGTTTTATATTGTATACGGTAGCGAATAATGTTTTATTGTCTTTCTCATTAGTATATTATCTTAGAATACCTACTGATCGTTTTAAAGATAGCAACTTTTGACATTAATCTGGTATGATTGATTATGTTGGTTGAATCTAAAATAATTCAATAAGTGATTAACACTAATCTAGTATGAAGAACAAACTTGTGGAATATATTTTATAGGAGCATTTCACAGATTAATACGATAAACTAAAAATGACTTACAACTTGTAATATAAATAAACTACATATGGATAGAGAAGATTTGTGAAATATAGCAACAGAGAGATAGTGTGCAAGATTTAGGGAAGGCCCAGCAGTAAAACTTATATCAAAGACTAAATAAATAACAGTCACTCAGTGTAGTTTCATAATCCAAAGATTTTTCATTTCGATTTATGAAACTGTTAAAGTGGAACCGTTAGACATATTGAATAAGACACTTTTTCCACTATATTTCATTTCTCACCTAAAATGTATTGGCGGTCCTCAATTTCTAGTGAGAAGCTATTGCAGAATAGAGAAAAATACTTTATTAAACAATGCCAATGCTAGCAATGATATAATGAATAGAAAAGAAATTCAATTAATGTAAAGAGACAAAGAAATGTAGACAGATATTTTATTTAAATTATTTTCAGTACTAAAGATGTTAAAGAAAGGAACAATTTGGTTTCTCCGATTCTTTTTCCATCCTTGACATTTGTCAAGTCATAGATCTAAAACTAAAGAAGGTAAACTACACAGTGAGCATATATTTTGACTACAGACTTAGAATCAATCTTCATGCATCTTCTATGTGACTGTAGGCTGGCTATATTCCAGAAACTTAACCAGTTATTAACGTTTTTTTTCCATGACTGTCAGACAATAGTTTAGAAAGTAAACATAATACAAGAATGAACTTGAGATGTATACCTATAAACTAACAGACATACATACATACATAAAATCACGCCTGTTTCCCATAGGGGTAGGCAGAGATCATGGATCTCCATTTTCTACGATCCTGACATACTACTCAATTCATTCACTCTCATTACATTCTTCATGCATGCTCATCGGTTTAGAGTACTCCTGCCCCTTTTCTAAAACTTCCCCGATTTGGTCCAGGTATGTGCGCCTAGGTCTTCCCCTTCCGACGGTACCATCCACACTTGCCTCATACACCTGTTTCATTAGTTTTCTTTCATTCATTCTCTCAACATGACCAAACCATCTCAACATTCCTCTCTCAATTCTCATCACTACATCTTCTATCACTCCACATCGTTCTCTTAGGACGCTATTTCTCACTCTATTTCTCAACGTCAAGCCACACATACTTCGCAACGCACGCATTTCTACTGCATTCACTCTACTCTGATACTATTTCTGCCACACCCAACTTTCACTACCATATATAAGTGTCGGCGCTAGTACTCCTCCATGTACAGCCAGTCGTGCCTTTTCGGACACTAACAGACGTGCCAACAAATTGGATAAATGGTACAACTACGGTTGTGATTGTCAAATGCATAGTATTTATTCCACATCCAAGTCAATTTAGCACGGTTCGAGATAATTGTAGGTAGCAGCATCGTTCAGTTCACACATGTGTTGGTACTACTATAGTCGAGCAAGTAATGCTCATGAAGGAGACGGTGGAGCGGGAGCGAAGAAGACTTGCAAATCGCGCTGCTCGCGAGCGGAGGCGGCTCGGGCGTCTGAGGTCGCAAAATGACCTCCGTCCCCTATGAGCGCGCGCTTGAGGGTGACGGGTGGAGCCGCCTGTCAGCCTAGCAGAAGCAGACCGCGGCGGCGGTGCGCGATGCGGGCCTCCTCATTCCTGAGGATGCGATGGGGACTCCGTGGTCCCCACACCCGAAGAGAGCCGTCTCATAAGAGACGGTCCTGTGCCGGCCAGGCTGCGAGGGATATGTCTCAGATATTCTCACCTCCGGCAACCTGCAGCCCACACAGACGGCATGCGTTTTAGTCGGTTCAAGTCCGAAATAACCTCCCCCACAGGCGTCAGTATCCGTGGGGATTTTGTGCACATTAAAAAAAATAAAATAAAAAAAGGTACAGCTATAGTGAAATATAACTATGATACAGACACTTCAGCTCTGCATAATGTATAGCGGTTAGGTTATTGGTCGTGTCGTGACAAATCTTTTCTAAAAGCTAATGGCCACTTTATGGCCTTATCTGAGACGTGAGAATTTTATACATGTTTTATTTATGGCAACTAATAAATGACGTAATATACCAGAGCATATAACTAATGAGATTTGGTACTATCACGTCGACACCTAATGTATTGGCTGATATATTTTTTATAGCCCTTAGCGTTCTTCTGATTGGTATTAACGCGATAATACCAAGCAGATATTATTAAAATTCAAAAAAATCCAACAAATATGGCTTTATAATAAAATATAAATGCAGCTTTAATCACTTTACGGCAGTGTTCATTATTAAATACCAAGGCCTTGTTAAATAAATCATTTTCATTAACGAATTTCGTGGTACAGTAGTCTTTTTATGATATATTGGGAATGTGGATATCTACCTGTCGAGTCATCAACATAATCTATACTATTATTATAAAACTAAACAGTTTGTTTGTTTGCTTGCTTGAACGCGCTAATCTCAGGAACTACTGTTTCGAATTGACAAATTATTTTTTCGGTTAATCGTCCGTTTATGGACGAAGATTTAAGTGATCATAGATTTGAACAAATCCGGCAGATTCCCTTAAATTATTTGAAAACTAAAGAAATACGGGCTCAAATAGATTATATAAGGTTTCAAAATATACCACGGGCGTAGCTAGTTATCTTTATGAGTGTGTAATTGACAAAATTCTGCCACCCACTTTTTGATATTATTCCTATTTAAAGGTTTTATTTAAATTAGGTACAGATGGTTGATCGATTGTACTAATCTATCAACTTTTTGAAATTGGATGACATCAATAAGTTTGTACTGATATTAATCGACTTCAAAAAGAAATAAATTATTTTACATGAGATACGAGATACTCTCTAGTCATTTATCACTAAATAATAATTAATTAATTATATCATCATCTTCATTGTGATTTTTCCAGTTGCGTCCATAGTTTGTAATTGGGAACCCGTAGGGCGCTTATTATTATAACCTCCCAACCGCTAGAGGAAAATATGCGCCAGAATTATATACAATATCCTATATGATGGTGGCACTTCACATGGCTATTGGGCATTTGTTGATTTGGCAAAACAATTAACGTAAGCATTTGCAAACATGCAAATATAGATAAATATAATCATGCAAATATAGATAAAAAGAGTATTCACTTCAAAGAGGCGTCACATTTGAATTGTCACATTTTGTCTTCTTTTAAAAGAAATTCTACTGGCCGTAAAGAATAGGCTATTTGACAAGGTCGTCCGATTTTTCCCTTTACTGCTTAATATGTTAGTTTGTTATCATAAAATACACCTTGCAAAATAAGATATCGCCTAACTAAACTGCAACTGTGCCTTTTCATTATTTTGAATACCCAAAGTAAGTCATCAAGATATACCTAAACAATCAAATTCAGTCCCAAATTATAACTTATTAGATTCCTCATTAAGTTACAAATTACTTGTAATATGAACTATATACTCGTATGTATAAACGCATCGTATATCGAGATAAGTGCAAAATTCTCTTGCACTCCATAAATTTGCACCACTCGCGACTGGCGTGTGACGTCACTCGCAAGTACGATTTTGTATGGAGTATTTTCGGGCGGCGGGAAAAAATTATATTTTCAAAATCAAATATTTTGCAAACTATTCGTCGTAAGAATATTTTACTTTAACAGTTCATTTTATTTTTATAGAGTGTTAATTTTTCGATAGTAAAAAATAGTCAAAAAGCCTATTGTCAATCGTACGTATTGGATATTGGCTATATTTGTCAAATAGATAATAAGGCAAACGCTTTGTCAAATAGACTGTCCGTCCACACATATAATTATTTGTCAAATACGTTTCATACGCAAGTACAATAAAATTAGCCATGTGAAGTGCCACCACTAGAGATATTGAATTGTATCCACAGTGTTTGTTGAACGTGTTGTCTCGAGTGACAATACTATCCGTTATATTGCCAACCATGTCCATAATGGACATAAAATACTAGGTCTACGTATTATATACGCATTATGTAAAGAGACTATACAAATGGTTCGAAACCATTAATTACAAATTTTACACTTGCGCAAAACATTCAACGATTTTTCGGAGGTGTCTGAATGTTGAATTGTAACATTAATGGTCGATAATGGTGACCACTAGTCTTGAGACTTTATCTTTAGCTTACTATTAGGGGAGGTGAAGCCATATAGAAGTGAGTATTATGAAAAAATATAATACATTGTAGGAATATTAAGAAATACTATAGGAATAAAGAAACAAACTCCTTTTCTTATTATGCGATCCTTTATCAGTGGGCACAGAACAGATATCAGGGTTAAATTGGAAGCTAACTTATTTCAGAAATGGTTTTATTATCAAATTTTCACATGTATTGCTATTTGGTTTTCTTGTATGGTTCTCTTGAGGGTTGCTTTCACATGAGAATGTTATCTGATATTTTTTGTGAACACCCGACTCGACGAGATAGGAGTGAATAAGAAAGTTATATAACAGCAAAGAACAAAAAACTTATTATTTTAAGGATCGACAGCTATCCATCTCTCCATTTCGAGTTCATTTTATCTTGATATATTGTGCTTATTATTTATTTTACGATTTTTAGGAGCAACTCTATCATTTGCGTACGTATAAGTACCTATTTCTACTATTATAAGTAACTACGTCAACTTGTTGAGCACATACAAAGCTAAAATTAGAAAGACTAAAAAACCAAATAAATATATGTCAAAGCCTTATAACATATGAAATACTTAATTTAGAACTTTCAATTTGTTGTGTCGAAATTATGACGTGATTTTCTATATAAGTATAAAAACACAGAATTCATTCAGGTTTCCTACTCTCCTTGAGATTGATGTGGTTGAAGGTCCTCAAAGAGTCTACAAATTCTTTGATAAACCTCTTTTAAGGTGTTCATACTTAGAGCGAATTTCATCAATCATAAGCAAAAAGATCTTATGAAATTAAGTAGCGTATTTTTCTCCACGAATTTCATTGTGTAAATCGTGAGTACTCAGTTAAGTTGAAGGATTTTTTATACTGAAATCGAACCTTCGTTTAGTTTATCAAAATGAGCATATTTAATGATGAGCCAATATTGATAATTAATTTAATATTTGTGTTATTAGTTCCAGATTGTGAGTTGCCAATAGTAATATGAAAACACAATTTTCTGTTCTATGTCGTGTATTCTAAGTCACTATAATTTATTTATTTTTACAGACACTGTTTAAAACGAGCTATATGTGGTCGTAAAGTAGTGAGGCAATCAGCCTACTGCTACATGGAGGGTAGCTACTGCCACCAATGGATCCGAAGCAAAATGCAGCGGCGCAAGGACCCAGGTGAACTAGCACATAGGTACTACGCTAACAGTATTTATGCTATTAACAATCATTTATTATAATTATTATACTTTATTAATTATTAACGTTGGTTGGATGAAATGGCGGCAGGTTACAGCAACTACATGTGACTCGCGAATGCCCCTTCGATTGAAGGGCAAAATTTATAAGTTGGCCCGTAAAGGTGACGGGTGAAAGACGGTTGCGTGTAGCCGAGATGCGAATGTTGAGATGGATGTATGGTGTGACAAGAATGGATAAGATTAGGAATGAATATATTAGAGGAAGTTTGAGAGTAGCACCAATCACAGAAAAGCTGCGAGGAAATCGTTTGTCCTGGTTCGGGCATGTAATGCGTAGGGATGAAAGTAATGTCGCCAGGAAGGCACTAACTATAGAAGTGGATGGCTACAAGGGGAGAGGGATGCTTAAAATGAGGTGGATGGACTGTGAGAATGATGATATGGGTTAAGACGGGAGTGAATGTTGAAATGACTGCAACTAGAGATGATTGGAAAAAGAACACATGTTGCGCAGACCCCAAATAATCTTGGGGTAAGGGCAGGATGATGATGATGAATTATATATACCCTGAGGAACTGAGGCAAGGAGGCCAAAAGTCTTGTAAGGGTGATTGGACAGAGGATGTTACCGCTCATAGAGGTTACTGGTGACTTGCGCTCCGGATCGTTCCTGGTATAAAGGCAGGTCGCAATCCAGCGTGGAAACACGGCAAGTGTGATCGGCACCTTTGCACCGGGAGTGATCAGGGGTGGGTTCTTCGATTAGTCTTGATATTATATTATTTATTTAGTATTAAAGTGACATTGTGTAATTTGTAATTGATTTAATTTAATAAAATCTGTAAATAAATCGGCAATAATAGAAATCAAACCTAACTGATGGAACATTATAATCTTAGCCTAACAAGAGCCGCGTGGTTCCCAGAGTAGAATTTGGACCACCCCATCTCTTCCCATGCGGTGTCGTACAAGGCGACTAAAGGTGTTTAACATCAGACAGATATATGCAACCCAGACTTGCTTGCAGACAGGCTTGAGTCACACACCATAGGCTCACACCCTATTAAGTAGGACCGAATTCAATGATTGGTGAAATATGGGTGTTAATTCACCTCTGCCTAAGTCACCGGGGATAAAGGCGTGATTAAATGTATGTATGTATGTAACAAGAACGAAAATCGCTATACAAATATTAACTTTTGCATTCTATATTAGGTATACACAGAGTGGAAAAAATGCATGATGTTTGACAATTTCTTGTTATTTATTCGTACCTGTAATTTTTTTTATTAGTTAATCAATACTTCATACTTAATATTTTGATGCAAAAGTAATTCTGTCTATCTGTCTGTCTGGCTGTATCTGTCTGTTTGTTATGCTTTAACGCATAAACCACTAAACTTAATTTAATATAGGGCTTAGATTAGACCTTGAGGCTGTTTTGTCGTGACAACCGATATCCACGCGGGCGGAGCTGCGGGCACCAGCTAGTAATAAATATATAAAAATAAATATCTGTTTTGAAAAAAAATGCATTTCATAAATAAAATATGTATTTGTCAGCTATCCACAAGTGATTGTCTGTGTAGATTTAGATCGCAAAAGTGAACATCCAATATATGGCTTGAACCCGCGGCCTATTCCTAATTAAAGAATATTTGAACCAAAATTACTAATATTTTTCTTCTTCTCCTCTTCTCAAACTAAGCTAAATTGCTTGAATTAGGAGTGGGTTCATGTCGGTAGTGTAATGGCCAGGATTCGAACTTGGAACCTCTCGATCATAAAGCCGACTGCTTAACGACTGAACTACCGAGGCCGAGTCGACTAGGGGAATGACTTGTATATTATATTAAGATATTAGATACAATATGTATCTACCTCATCCCAGATATCATTCTCTGAACCTATTCCCAGTTTAGTTGGGGTCGGCTTTCTAGTCTAACTAAGATGCGGCTGAAATTCTATATTTTCCATGAAGCGACTGCCATCTAACCTCCACAACTAATGGGCGATATCGTAATTCTGTAGTTAGGCTAGTCGGACTTTTGAGGACTCTAACTACCCGTAACAACATCCATAGATGTTCGTATGTCAACCGGGACGAACGGCTTAACGTGCTCTCCTAGGCACGACCAGGGCAAACCAAAACCACTGTCATACCACGGAAATTCCTAACAAATCCATTAAATATTAGACTTTAAGGCGGTGTAGTTAACGTACAAAATTAAAAGGCTATTATATAGAAGAATTTGGATGGTTTCAGGCGAAGGTTCTGTGGTTTAGTGGTCAGAGAGTTCCCCCTGTAAGTTCGAATCCCGCCTGAACCGGTCCGATTTCTCAATCGATTCGAATAGTTGGCGTACTAAATATTTTAAAATTTCATTCAATTATTAAATCTAGGTTAAAAATAAAAATAAATTAAATATCGTAACACCTATGTATTGTATTATTTTCACTATTAATTCATGAATTCAATGCATGCTAGGATGAAGTTAATACGATTGTGAAGGTATTTGTATCGCAATTGAGTTCTATTGATTCTGTAATTTTCGAGAAACTCATAAATTCGATTACTTTATAATATTTGTACATTACTTATCATCCCACACGTACACGTAATGAAGTGAGCAGAACTTCAAGAAGTAATTTGCACAATAATTTATGTCTGTTATACAGTGATAGATGTATTAACAAATCGAATAATAAATATTTGGTAAGACAAAATTACTGTCTGTCTCCTTTCTGTGTGGGTTTTCGTAAGCAGATGAAGTATTGGCAAAGACTAAAATACTGGGATATATTACCTACCAAACTATATCCCCATCTCTTTTTTAATCGAATGCAAGACTGAGAAGGAAGTTGATATAAATGCTATCACGCTCGTTTGGTTAGTTTTTGTAACAAAATTGGTATTATTATCTCGGCATCACTGTATACTGCTGTGAGTTTCATTAATGATGATCTGCTTTTTATACTGTTAGACAAAACTTATCAGTTATCACAGCAAGTTCAGCAAGTATCAAGCAAGTGTTCAGGAATAGTTCACTGTCTATTCTAAAGCGTTTGAGTTATGCTATTTATAAACATTTGTAGGTCTTCTGGAGAACATAAGTATATGTTTAAAAATAATTTTGTTAGATTACTATGGGGGTTGATTATTCACCCATAGTTACAGGCTTAGATTAGACCAGTCCTTCGACTAAAGAAGTATTGTTTTTTCATTCATAAGCCTGTACGTATTGCAATTGCTTTCACATTCACACCACAATGCAATTACGTCTTTCTATCCTTGTCACACACTGGCTGTGTGTGTGTGCTTACGTATATCCTGACTTGATTTGATATTTTCATGAGCATTTTGTGAAAGACCAGTCTGATGTTATCGAAATTAAAACTGTATATTTTTCCATAGGGTATACAATAGTAGATTCAAGTACAATGCCACCGCCTGCCCTGGCAATTCACCGTGAGGATTCAAGAGACTCACCGCCTTCTCCGTTATGTGGTAGACTTGGTCGCTATCGAGGGTCACCGTCTGCACGGATGAGGCAGCGTATGCGTGATATGGTCCGTATCATCGGTGGACGCCCTGCTCCACCTGGCAAGTGGCCCTGGCAGGTGGCTGTCCTTAATCGTTATAAGGTACGGTATTATATTTTATTTGAATAGTTCAGCGATTCTTCTACTAACAGTTCTTAATCTCCGGTCAAGTGTGGTCCACATCACAGCTAATATCTTATACTGCCTCTCCCAAATTTTGCGGGAATTAACTAAAGAATATTTGTATTTTTCTCTTAAATCAAATCAATCTATTTTATTATTTATACGTCTATAGTGGTATACATATAAAGTCGAAAAACCACATGTTCTATCAATTTTAGCATTCAATGCAAATATTCAAAATAAATTGATTAAATGAATGAATGAATTAAAATAACAGTATCACAAAATTACCACAATCATTATAAAAAATAATGTGAATATAATAGGCACAGGCAGAACATAATATTCAAATCCAGAACACTGAATATGGAGCAGTAACTTCCTTAAAAATCAAAAGATAATAAATCAAAATACGTTGTAGTCGCGGCACGCTATGATGGCCGTTTTGACACTACTGGTTTTGCTCATTATCTCTTTTTAGTGCGCTTAATATTAGATGAATATCTAAAGAAAAATATAGCGAGACTGGCACCGAAGAAAATAAAGTTCACACATCAAAAAAGAGAAAACGAGCAAAACTAGTCGTGTCAAAACGGCCATCATAATGTGCTGCAACTATAGTATCTATAACATTATAAAATAGAAAATTAGGCGTGTATGTACATTGAAGATATTAAAAAAAGAACTTCTAATGTACAAATCTAAACATAAAACTATTTTTTATTATAATAATATATATACTTGTGCACTAGACTTAGCCTCTCATATTGGGTTTGCTGGAATAGAACCCAACTTTGAATTAAGGTCGCCTTTGTACATTACGTCTCATCTTTTTATATAAATGTAATTTATGTGTACAATAAAGAATAAATAAAAAATAAAACTAATGTTTGTTCCCCTTTCCCTGTTTCAATTAACAGTTAGGTGAACGACTATCACATTGGTTGCGCCGAGTAGAAACTGTATTTTTGACACGGAAACACACTCCTTTTATACCCGTCTCCTCTTCCGCACTAACCATAGATGTAGCTTCCGTCCGCCATTTGTGAAATATAGACACTCAGTCTCGCTTTGAACTAGCCAGCGTAAAGACGGACGGACCGCGCTCGCGTCTCTCAGAAATGTATAATATTTGTTACATTTTTACCGCTTCATAGACCTTTACCGATCGGATTGTGCCTCTCGTGTGTTCCTCAAGCGATCTAGTGATGCTGACGGCAGCTCCTGAGCAAGGAAGAGAAGATCCGTGTACCGGCTGCGATGAAAACACGTGTGTCGTGAAGGTTAGTGCATCCTCTCCTAATTTCTCGGGCTGCATTCACTGCCTGGATCGAATCCGCGGCAGCCCGGCCACCTGTCTTGTTTTGTGTGTAAAGCGTCAATAGAACAGTTAGCTACTTCCCGCAATACAGTCCATTACCGCACGCTGCCAAGCGCCACCATTTTTGGTCCTTCGAGCCGGATTCTTAGCCGTAGTTCGTATTTTGTTATTATTCTAATGGGAATGAGCGCACCGCACCTAAGTGCCTGGTTATTTTAGTAGAAAACCCCGCATCCAGACATTTAGGCTTAGAATTTGTTGTCCGTTCGCCGCTGGCTCGCATTGTACCTACCTAATACATAAATAGGTTAGGTAGCGTATCAACACTCAGTCGTAGTTTGCAATTTTCGCACCGCACCTAAGTGCCTGGTTATTTTAGTAGAAAACCCCGCATCCAGACATTTAGGCTTAGATCTTAGGTATACTAGACACCCTAGTGCATAGGCACAGTGTAATACCTAACGCATTTGGCTTTGTTTTGTTTTTTTCAATTACGTTGTTCTCGGCTCGCGTCGTATTTGCCTAATACCTGCGTGGGTAGACACGTGGTTGTACCTACCTCGCTCGCATCTCATTCCAATTCATACGAAAGTATTTTAATTTGAATAGATATTACGCAATACTTAATCTCTGAAATAATAGTTGAACCTAGACAGCGACCATCGCGTAGGTACGACCTTGTTGCTATGCGCGTTTGTTCAAGCGTGCATTCACAGTTGTAAATACCTACCCGCCGCCTCGCTGCTCTGTACCGCTAAGATTAAGTCATTTCATATTTGTTATTTACCGCACTTTAGTTTGAGATTTAATTGTAAACATGTCCCCAAAGGTTGATAAGACCGGTAAGGTTCAATTGAAACTTTTATACGCTAAAAAAGAAATGATTTACTCTCGCGTACAATCGATCTATGATAATGCACTTAAAACCTCTGATTTGGTCATCAGAGATTCGTTCTTGTGTTCTATAGAAAACTTAGATAGTCTACGCGCGGATTTCGAAACCTTAGTACATGACATCAACGTTTTAGAGTTGAATTTGGATCCCGATTACTCAGTGAGTTATCAAGCCTTGTCGTCGTTTGACGATTTGTATTGTCGTATCAAACGCGTCGCTAGGAGTTTGGAGAAACCGGCTGACCTACCCAACCCCACTCGCGACCGACCTAAGTTGCCACCAATTCAAATACCCGAATTTGATGGTAACATTCGCAATTGGTGTCTATTTATAGATAGTTTTGAGAATACGATAGATAAGAACGATTCGTTGACAGATCACGAAAAATTGCATTATCTCGTTGAAAAATTGACTGGTAAAGCTATAACCGCTTGCGCTGGAATTACGTTTAGTGCCGGGAATTATAATTTAATTTTAAATACTTTGAAAGCTAAGTATGAGGATAAAAGATCGGTAGCTAACGCCTATTTAGATCAGATGTCTGATTTGAAATCTATTACGGCATGTAACGATCAAAACTTAGAGAAATTTCTAGATACTTTCGCGTCAGCTGTTCGCGCCGTAAAGAACTTGAAGATCGATGACCTCTGCGACTTCGTATTTTTGTATATGGGTTTAAAGAAATTAGATTCCGAAACCATTCGTTTGTTTGAGTCGGATCATCGCGGCAGTAAAATTCCTAAGTTCGAAGACTTAGAAAGTTTTGTTCGCGAGCATATAAAGGTATTGCAACGCTCTTCATCGAAACATGAAGGCGCGAAGAAGGTTGTTACTTCTGAACGCAAAATAGATGCCTCATCGAGGTCACCGAGGTCAACCCATACTTATGTTAATACCGCACCAGCACGTGTACAATCATCTGTTTGCTCTTTGTGTAGTACTCATCATTCGCAACTGTACAAGTGTCCTGGTTTCCTAAAATTGTCGCCTAGTGATCGTTATAAATTTGTTCGCGCTAATAATTTTTGTTTTAATTGTCTCGGTACTAAACACCGCGTTGTTTTATGTAATAGTGGAAATGGTTGTCGCAAATGTCAAGCGAGACACCACACTTTGCTTCATTTTGAGAATAGTAATGCCGCATCCAATGTGAGTACAGTTGGCCCGTCGAGCGGTGACACACGGCAGCCTGCGCCGCAGCCGCACCCCGCGCCCGCGCGCGCTCCGGCCCGCCCGGTGACCGCTGCGGATGACGTCACCTTGTGTTCGTTCTCCGCTAGTGCTGCACTCACCACTGTGTGTCTCGCGACCGCTCGCGTTGTTATTGTTGATGCATTAGGTAAGCCGCGCATTGTTCGAGCGCTGTTAGATGGCGCTTCGCAAAGTAATTTCATTACTCAAGATTGTTGTCGGCGTCTTGGTTTCAATGTTGATAAGCGTTCAACCCGCTCAGTGGTGAAGGGTTTTGGAAGCTTACAGTCAGCTGTTCGTGGCACCGTTAAAACAAGGTTTAGATCTCGTTTTAATAATAATATTTGGTTTGACATGGATTCGCTCGTTATAGATAGAATAGCTGAACAGTTGCCTACCGTCCCGGTTGACACGTCTTTATTAACGAAATTTAAAGACTTGCCTTTAGCAGATGAGACTTACGCTGTTCCTGGAGTCGTCGATATATTGATCGGCGCTTCGATTCTCCCGCACCTCCAGTTATCACGTAAGGTTCAAGGGGGACCGACGTACCCCGCTCCGCACGCACTGGAAACAGTTCTTGGTTTTGTTATAATTGGTTCCGCACCCGCTTCTATGGATAGTTTTAGTCACTCGACTGCTTCGTTCTGTTGCACCGTCGAGCCGCCACTGGAGTCTACCATCCGCAAGTTTTCGCTCGGTGGCTCCCGTGTATCCGCTGAAAAACGCTTTCTTTGTTTGGAACGAAAGATGCAGGCGTCCCCAAAGTCGAAGCGGGCCTATGATGAGGTTGTTAACGAATATTTAGATAAAGGTTACATCTCACCTGCGCCTGCGGACACTGGCGGGACCCAGCCTTCGTACATTGTCCCGCACCGCGGAGTTATTAGAGAAGATAAGCTTACTACTAAAACTCCGTGTAGTTTTGGATGGCAGTGCTAAGACTAGCACTTCCGTGTCGCTTAATGGCATAATTGTAAATTTTCGCATTAATATTAGTAATTTTTAGCTTTTAGGACTCAACAGTCGCTTTGTGTTGGGCCCACTCTTCGCCCCATCGTTGGGACACATTCGTCGCTAATAGAGTGGCAAAAATTCAATCTGAATTGGCGCCACATAATCTCTTTCACGTTGCTGGCACCGACAACCCAGCCGATTGTCTCTCTCGTGGATGGCTTCCTTCGCAAATTTTAGATCACCCGTTATGGTTTAGTGGACCGTCCTGGATTCATGCCGCGTTAGATGGGTGGCCAGTTAGTCAATTCAATCCCACTACGGTTTCCGAACCACCCGAGGAGAAGAAGCACTCGCTTGTTGTATCGGTCCCACGTGAAGAGACCCTTATTTTGTTGTTGGCTAATCGCGTCTCGTCTTGGTCGAGACTGTTGCGTTGTGTTGTTTGTTCGCCTCTGCCTTCTGCCTAGCCAGCAGTAGGCACGAGCTCCAATCTAGGTTTATATTTTAGTTGTTATTTCCCAAACCTAGATTTAGATTAGACTTTAGAATTTTTCGCATTTGTCGTTTCGAAGGTAACCCTTCAAGCCGGGGGGAATGGTTGCGCCGAGTAGAAACTGTATTTTTGACACGGAAACACACTCCTTTTATACCCGTCTCCTCTTCCGCACTAACCATAGATGTAGCTTCCGTCCGCCATTTGTGAAATATAGACACTCAGTCTCGCTTTGAACTAGCCAGCGTAAAGACGGACGGACCGCGCTCGCGTCTCTCAGAAATGTATAATATTTGTTACATTTTTACCGCTTCATAGACCTTTACCGATCGGATTGTGCCTCTCGTGTGTTCCTCAAGCGATCTAGTGATGCTGACGGCAGCTCCTGAGCAAGGAAGAGAAGATCCGTGTACCGGCTGCGATGAAAACACGTGTGTCGTGAAGGTTAGTGCATCCTCTCCTAATTTCTCGGGCTGCATTCACTGCCTGGATCGAATCCGCGGCAGCCCGGCCACCTGTCTTGTTTTGTGTGTAAAGCGTCAATAGAACAGTTAGCTACTTCCCGCAATACAGTCCATTACCGCACGCTGCCAAGCGCCACCACACATGACATTGTGAATATTAAGTTCGTATTAATAGCACTATTACTACCACATAGAACATGGGTTAACAAAAGGTAAGGTCTCGGTGATATGTTAACACCAAAATTGTCGGATTTAGCTTACTAATGTGCCGTTATAGCGTAATTTGGTTGAATACCTTTGTCCTTAGAATGTTATTTAGTGTAGGTACCTCTGTAGATAATCGCCAAATTCAGCCAATACTGGTGTGCCTATTATGATGGCACTTCACATGGCTATTCGTATTAACATATTTGACAAAAAATTACCATGTGTGGACAGTGTATTTGACAAAGCACATTGGGCACCTACCGACATTTTTCGCAGGTGCCATTCGTGAAACAATTTATAAATTAATATTTTATTCCACATATGGCACGTACGGATTAGTAGTTACTAGTGTTGGGAAGTTTTTATTTTACAGAACGTATAAATAAAAATAAAACACTTGCGATACCTCTTTGTAGCGAATACTTTTTTGTGAAATAAATTGTGTATGTGTTGTGCATCTTTGCATATACGTCAAATATTTTGACAAATCAACATATGTTAGCAAACACAAAAAGCAATGTGAAGTGCCACAATTAGTACATACACGTCAAAATTACTCAACATTGAAAGTGATATTGGAGAAGTTGTCATAAACTATGTTGCGTATGTAGAAGTCATATCTAGTTGCCTGGTCTATACTCGCGATATGCAGGCAGTCATAATACTCATAATGTGGTTTGCAAACCCATTTTTAGGGTTCCGTACCTCAAAAGGAAAAAAAACGGAACCCAACGAAGTGATCTTCGTTGTCCGTCTCTCCATCTATCTGTTTGTGTGTCTGTCAAGACCTTTTTCTTAGGAATGAATGGAGGGTATCAAGTTGAAATTCATATCACATACTCAAGTCTTTAAAGTCTTGAAACGGAGCTAAAATCAAACTTCAAAGTCAACGCATTCTAAATACAAAAAAATTATACCACTTAGTTGGCAGAGAAGGGCAGGGAAAGTGGTTACCGTGGCCTGTATTTTATTTTTATAAAAAAATCTTAGCAAGCGCAATTACTGGAGTTAGTGGTATTCTAACCCCTCCAACTAAGGTAAATTGCTTGTGTTAGGAGTGAGTTCACGTCGCTAGTGTAATGGCCAGGATTCGAATAATGGACGTCTGTAACACCGAAAGGAAGGTAGGACACAGCGGTATTTCCGCCCAATTGAGCAGTCCGACTGAGGAAGTACCTCCGCCCTACAGAATACCGCAGCTATAATAACTTCGTGTTGTGTTCCCAGCGGTGAGTAGGGTAGCCAGAGCTCACTGGAGAATTTGTGCTGTCAGTGGGAAGACTAAAGGCTTGTACTGCTTTGTCTTCTACTGACGGCACAGAAACTCTTTACTTACAGGGGTGACAGCGCAACTGTGACTCCTCTAGTGTTACCACTTTTCATCAGGTGGGCTGTGTGATTGTTTGCCACCTAAGTAGTATAAAACTAAAAGTCACACTCGTGCTGCCGACCCTGTAAGCATAGAAAGTTTCTGTGCCGTCAATATGGTAGATACACACACAGAGCACGCTATAAGACAGATTCGCTTTATGACAGATTCGCTGTACGATAGAATCGCTTTATGACAGATTCGCTTTAAGGCACAAATTGTACAGTTAAGTACACTTATAAATATGTCTTTAGAGTGCTACACTGTGCAATATGTTCTGGGTTATGACGAAAAGAGTAGGTTACCAACTTATTATTTTTTATAGGCATCTTATGGTGAAAAACATATCTTTTTATTAAATGAAAACCTTAACATGACTTTATAAACATGAATTATTCCAACTGTTATAATAGTTTCATATATGATTCAAGTATCTACAGTAGAACTCATTTCTTGTAACAATATGAACATAACGCTCGTTTGAACAAATATTGGTAGATTTGATGTTCGTTTGATATTGTACAATGTTATTTACATTTTTATTATTTAATGATATATTTTATTTATCCAGACTGATTGATTGATTGATCAAATACTGCTCGCATCTCTGGGATGGCTCAGCAAAGTACTTACTTTACTCTACTACTCTCGATAGGTTGCAGCGACATGTGGTCCGCATTATTGGGAATCCCGTGGACACAAACACCCTAGAACCTTTGTAGAGATGTTGCGTCCTTGGCAGTATATTACCGTCTGTACCATGGTGGCTGTTCTGATAACCTCTTCCACTTAGTTCCACCCTCTCATTTCCTACACAGAACAACACGTGCAGGGCTTAGATATCACCCGCACACGGTGCAGATTATACGATCAAGAACCGAGCGGTTAGGTGACTCTTTCCTTTTTCGCAGGCCTGGAATTCAGTACCAGCTCACGTATTACCTTCTTCCTACAGTCCCGGTTCCTTTAAGCGGGGCGTGAAAAAGTATATGATGAAGCCGTCAAACTGAGTGTCACCATTGTCACTTATTATGTGTTAGTAATGGTGACCTTCTTTTCTGAGACTTTGCCTTCAGCCCACCAGACAAGGCAAGGTGTAGTCCAATTGAAGTGTCCTATATAAAAAAATCAACGTAGAGCCTATGCATTTACTAACTTGAAATTTTGATAGATGCCTTTCATGATCTACATGGACCCATTTTTTGGGAATTTAACCTCTAAGGAGGTAATGTACGATATTACACATTTCGTGCAAAGTTGAGACTAGCAGCTAGTTTAACATATAAATTGAATATTAGCTTTAATACTTTGATTCAGAGAAGTGCGATTCAAATCGATGAGCTTAGAGCGTAGCGATGGCAACGTTTGTAGAATAGTACAGAATGATCAATGTATGGGATTGACTTACGTTGACACCGGTCATAAATGTCATAAATTTTATAAACGTCATAAACGTCAAAATACGTGTAAACTTCTATTTTACAAAACAACGACGAATTGTCATTTCATTGTCTAGGGGAGCTGGACTGGCTATTCGTGATCTAGTGAAATACGCACAGATTTCACTTTTAGATGGTACAAACTAATACACTTGTATCATTTAATATAAATTATGTCTACTTTAAATTACTGTTGTTTTACTTACACAACTCATACCATTTAATAATAAAATAATAATTTAAAATTGTTTTGATTGCACGATTGTTATATGGTTGTCTATAGTAAACACTTTATTGAACCCAATTAATAAATATTTTTTTAATTAATGTACATTTCATCATCCTGTTCCATTTCCTAGTTGCGACTAAAGTTTGCCGTTTGAATTCTGTGGTCCGTTTGTTTCTTTTTATTGCTATGTCAACTTTTCTTGAAGCCAGTGTCATCTGACCTTCCAATCTGACCTGAAGAATATTATAGGTATTTGAACTATCATGGTCACTCACTTCAGAATATTGTTGGGATGCTGTACAGTCAGCGTTAGAACGATCTTGACTACAAAGTCAAAATGATATTAATACCAAGGTATTAAAAATAAATCAAACCGTTTTATTGGTTTATTTATTTATATTTATTTAGGAGACCAAACACTAAAATATGACATAATACACATTTACAAAATACGTGACAGACAGCCGATTATAGGTCTCCACGAATAGAATTATTGCAATATGAAATGGCAGTGAACACAGTAGGAAAGCATATAAAAGTACAAGTTAAAATATATACCTATTATGTCTTGAGATAGGTAGGATATCCTATATACATACCCAACTTATATCACAGTAGAAAATATGCTTCTAGAAAAGGTTGAGAAATAGTCAAGACTAAGCACCCGTCTACAGATTCTATTCGTGAATTAAATATATCAGAATTAAATTGTTTGAAACGATCATTTAAGCTGTATAATGGCATAACATAACATAAACTCACTCCTACATCCCCGAAAGGGTAGGCAGAGGTGCTGGCACCCACATTTTGCCAGTTTATGTTTAGGTCCCAATGTAATACGTGGCGAGCCTATTGCCATTAACCGGGCACTTATAAACCTGCGATAAATACACACATAACTTCGAAAAGCATCGAAAAGTCATTGGTGTGTGCCATGGTAAAACCTGGGATCAAACCCGAGACCTCGTCTCAGCAGTCCATTACACATACCACTAGGCTACCGCGGTTTGTATAATAGCTGTATAAATATAGTACTATTGAAACTACAGGTATATATATACCAAATATCAGAACAATAAGTCAACAGGAAAGGGGAAAACCAAGGCATTAAGTTCGTTTTGAGTGCTTTGTTCGTCAAGTTCTATTAAATACAGTCTCTGTACAACCATCAAATCCAAATTATTATTTTTTAACATAAAATGTATCCTTTGTACCTATTTCCTTTGTAATATTATATTTTTTTTACATTCCAATGTAGGTATATGTTAACCCTGAAAAAAATTACACCCAGACAGATACTTAGTGTAATGTATACAAGGTTTCGTACTTAATTAATAATGTTATTAGCCGTGTTGCCTGTAATATATATTATAATAACACTGTATATTACATTCTAAGTCTCCGTCCCTTGTTAAGTAAACAATTTAGGCTTATAATCTGTATAACGGCATGTCTTAAAATGCTGCAGGCTCAGAAATGCCGGGAGTTATTTTGTAAAAACTAAAATTTGTGGTGGCATGTACTCGTATAAGGTATAGATGAAATTTCCGCTCCGAGTCTGATTAAGTATAATGTGGCTTGGTTACAGAACTAGCAGTTCTGTTTCAGACAGAACATACCAGACTCTTTTTGATTAAATGAAATATTCCCTGAAATTCTTATGACAGAAATAAAACCTTACAGACATTTTTTGTTTAAGAACTGTTTCCATCTTTATACCCACGTTTACGGTGGTGTGGTACAGTCAGCGTCAGAATGATCTTGGCTACACAGTCTCAAAATTATCTTAATACCTTGGCAAATCAAACTGTTTTAATGATTTAAATTGTATTGAATGAACTAACTATTCAAAATCGATTAAGATAGGAAAAATATTGAATCAAGCGGGATTCGAACCCGCGATGTCTCCCGCCGTCGCCGTAAGATGGAGATATATAGGAAGATTTGTATGATTTCAGGCGTGGTTCGGTGAATTAGTGGTCAGAGTAATCCCCCGGGGGGAATTCCCTGTAAGGAAAAGATCGCGGGTTTGAAAGGAGGTAGGACACGGCGGTATTACCTCCCAATGGAGCAGTCCGACTGGGGAAGTGGAGGTACTTCCACTACAGAATACCGCGGTTATAATAACTTTGTGTTGTGTTCCCGGGTGAGTCCTCGGGTGAGTAGGGTAGCCAGAGCTCACTGGAGATTTTTTGTGCTGTCAGTGGGATGACCAAAGGCTTGTCGTGCTTTGTCCTCTACACTGACGGCACAAAATCTCTGTTCTTACAGGGTCGGCAGCACGGATGTGACTCCACTGGTGTTACACACATTCATAGGTCGTGGTAACCACTTTACATCAGGTGGGCCGTGTGCGTGTCTGCCACCTAAGTTGTATAAAAAAAATATATTTTCCTATCTTAATCGACCTTAAATTTATATTATTGTCCGAACTAAAGGTACCAAATATCAACACAATCAGTCAACAGGGAGTTACCAAGGCATTCCGATCATTTTGAGTACATTGCTCATCAAGATCGATCTGACACTGACTTTTTTTTTTAATGTCCGGTGGGGAGGTATCCCCACGGATACCGCCGGTGGAGGAGGTTATGTCGGACTCGAACCGACTAAAACGCACGCCGCCTGTGGGTCGTTTTGGTTGCCGAAGGTGAGGTTAACAGCCATATCCCTCGCACCCCGGCCGACCCAGGGCCATCTCTCACGATCTGGCCCTCTTCTCGGGTGTGGGGACTACAGAGTCCCCAACTCGTCCCCGGAAACGGGGAGGCGCGCCATGCACGCCACCGCCGCGGCCTGCTTCTGCCAGGGTGACAAGCGGCTCCACCTGTCACCCCCAGGCCGGGATCTGATACTGACTGTACCAGAGAAAAGTCATTTTTTTATAGTTAATTCAATGTTATGAAAAAAATCTTAATACCGTATTACTACTTACTTACTTAATACTACTTTATGCAATATTTCTAATTTTATATTTTAGCCGCGTGGTTGCCGGCAGAGTAGAATTTGGACCACCCCATCTCTTCCCATGCGGTGTCGTACAAGGCGACTAAGCGATAGGGCTGTTTAACATCAAACAAATATTACAGGCCAGACTCTGCCTCAATTGCATAGCTTGAGTCAATAATAGTGCCAGGAAAACAGCAATAGGCTCACCCCCTATTACGTGGGACCGAATACAATGATAGGTTAAATGTGAGTGGTAACCCTTTGGGGATAAAGACGTGAAACCCTATTACTATTTTGACAAGAGGCCGAGATATATTATATCTGTCTGATGTTAAAAAGCCCTATCCCTTAGTCGCCTTGTACGACACCGCATGGGAAGAAATGGGGTGGTCCAAATTCTACTCTGCCGGATTAAAAAAAACTAATATATTGTGTGTGTGTATATTTATACTAAAAGAAAGAAAGAATGAAAGAACCATTTATTATACATAAAAGGTGATAAACAAGCATACGTTCCGTTCACGTTTAGCGTTTACTGTATGATATTTGGACATCTGCCATATATGGAGTGCTACTTTTTGGAACAGCACCAAACTTAAAACGACTGCATCAAGGACAGCAGTTAATATGTTCCTAACCACATACCGTCATTGTTGTCTGTTCGCTTTGGCTATAATGTGATTTGTTATGTTACAGGAAGCCTTCTGTGGTGGCACCCTAATATCATTGCGATGGGTAGTGACAGCGGCGCATTGCGTGCGGAAGCGCCTATTCGTCCGCTTGGGTGAACATGACCTGCTCTTACGGAACCATGGCGAGTTGGAGATGAAGGTCACGGAGGCCCTCATACATCCCCGCTATGACCCTGACACAGTCGTCAACGACGTCGCCATGTTACGGTAATATAAAGATGGTTTATTACAAGCGTATTACGTAACCTTTGTTATGCTGGAATCTTGTTAATTGGACTTCAAATAACTGTAAACTGAGCATCAAACGATCGACAAGTAGGCGTATTTGCTTATTACTAAAACAAACGAGCATTGGAGTTTTGATATGGTTTAATATTATACTTTTTACAAAAGGAACCAGATTAAAATATACATTCATAGTAGAACCATTCCTGTTTCCCATTAGGGAAGTCAAAGCAGCATTTTCCCATTTGCTACGATCCTGGTATATCCACCTTCATCACTTAAATCTATTTTGTTCACCTTCAGTTCACCCTATTTACGCAGGCTTAGACACGTAATTAACTGACGAAGATCTGGTGTAGGCTTACCCCTCGAGATTAAGAGGTAAGACGGCAATCGTTTATGAAAGCATAAAAGCTTAAGCAACCAATGAACGGGAGGTAAGAGTGAAACCCTGGCTCCAAAATGCGAACTTTTAGTGCAGCAGGGGTGCACTTAGATGATAAAGAAGAATTTTATAGTTCTATCCTTTAAATATGTTCGGTTTTTAATTAATGTGACAAAATAAAACTGAACTGAGTACTTTCTTCTTTTTTTGAAATTGGTTCGAACGAGAAAATATCTACAGATCCTTATTGTCGCTTTTGTCCACCAAGTAGATACTGTTGGTAGAGGAGCCCACGATGCTAAATGTGTAGTTACACGAACGTCGTGGAAACCTATTAGAATTGTTAGATTAGATTAGAATCATTCCTATTTTAGTGGTGGGGGAAGCGTCTGCATAACATCATAATAAATACATTTAAATATGTCAATGAATTAACCCATCGCAGTCCACTGCTGGGCATAGGTCTCTCCCAATGTTGGAAGGCGGTGGCTTGATTTAAATCTGTCATACATTCTAATTAACGTTTTGTGTTACTTTGGTCTAATTTTGCAGTTATTCTAGAATTATTACCTCTAAAACAAAAATAAAAAAGATCGTACTCAAGTAAATTCAGACGTTTGCTACAGGTTACGCTTAAATAATCAGATTGGCAAAATTGACACAGTCTTGTCAGTTAGAAACTAACCTCCCTTATCTTAATCCGCCGCGCTCGAGTAACTCTGAAAATTCCTTCTATAGCTCCCCTACTATGTTGTTTGGCGAAGGAGTGTGAATGACAAGACGGACAGGTTATTATCCGCTAAGTAATTATTTCTGTCACTGCCTGTGTGACTTGTTCATATTCCATCTTTTTTATTATATTCGCAGGCTCTACGAATACTAATGTAAGAGACATATCGACGATAATCGTATCATAACAAATACAAAACAATAGCAATTACTATTTTAGCAGATTCATTCTTTAATCTTCACGTGCTATATTAACGAGTCATATTAACGTGCTAAAGAAAGAAATAAGTTAAAAGCCAATCATGTCATGAGCACATTTCAACTATCCTCCTTTTGATCTGATATCTCATTATAAATCGCTGGTTGATAAAGAAATGTCAAAAAAAAACAGAAAATCTTAACTTAAATAACGTTAGGTAATTAATAATAAATTGATTTAGATAACGTTAACGATTTAGGTAATTATTATTAATCTCGAAAGCAAATCTGACTAACCGGAACCATGCTATCTGGACCCTTCGCCTTTGATACTTATAAAATGTATTAAGGTTTGAAAATGATTAAAGTACCGACATATTATTTAACTTTTTTGATTTCGGGTTATATTTTTCGCGTTACGCCTCTAGTTATGTCGCTGAATATATAGTATATTAACACATTCTACAGTTGTCTATGGGTGATCAGGTGCATTATCCTGGCTTTGAGCTGCTGGTATCTTCTTGATAGGAAAACCTGATAACACTTCGCTCCCGACCTGTTAATCGAGCCAGATTTCTTCGTACTGCTTCCGTACTCATTTATTATCGTTGCACCTCAGAAGCAGAATTTTGTTTATATTTGTAAATTTTGTACTAGGTATTTGTTTTGAAATGATTTAGGACAGATGCCAAGCAATATAAACTGCACTCATTAAGAATTGTGCGTGTTTATACAGAAAGGAACCACCCAGTGTGCAGAATTGAACTGTGTGGTTCCATTCTACATAAATATGGAATTATTCGTTTGCAAGCCGCTAAATAATTACTTTTTGCAAAAGTTCAAAGAAATTACCGCCTTAGTGAGAAAAAATTGCAATATTGTCATACAGATTCTAATTTACAATACCAGTCCCAAATGCATTTTGTTTGAAAGTATGGTAAGTATATAATTCACACCATGGTATGGTATTATGTCGAAAAAATTTCTATTTTAGCATAGAATAATCACTTTGGTGATACTGAAACCCCTTAAACAAAAAAAAAATATAAAGTGTGATACTAAGATGAAGTAAATTATTTGTAGACAATTTTAAAAGTTGCATTATGTACACCTACATGCATTTGTATAAGTAGTACCTATTGAATTATATTTTTAGAAGTCAATTTTGACACTAGCAGAATAGATAACTAAAGGAACTTTGCTCCCAAAGCTATCAATTACTTTCGTACTTTATTCTTTATTTTTTATCTATGTGCGAACGAATTCATTTCTTGAAAGCAGTTTAAAGTAATACCCCTCAACTACAAGACTGTAACCACGACCACAATAGTATTTTTTAATTTTTTATACAACTTAGGTGGCAGACAAACATACAGCCCATCTGATGGAAAGTGGTTACCGTGATCTAAGAACGTGTGCAACACCAGAGGAGTCACGATCGTATTGCCGAGCCTGTAATAACGGAGAGTTTATGTGCCGTCAGTGCAGAAGACACAATCAGGATAGTCTTCCCACAGACAGCATAAAAGCTCCCCGGTGAGCTCTGGCTACCCTACTCACCGCCGGTAACACATAGTCGTTGTATTCTGTAGAGTGGAGGTATTTCCCCAGTCGGACTGCACAATTGGTACCGTCGTGTCCTACCTACTTACAAGTAAAAAACGTCGCGCTGAACTTTGCAAATATAAATAACCTTTCTTTACTAATTTTAATGAATTTGAAGTAAAATAGAAGAACAATTTTTTTACATCGAGACACAATTTTCGTCAGTCATTTTATTCTATCACAAAGACCTACGTATACGTTCTCAGAAAAAATATTTACAGGTTGTGATGATATTATTTTTCTGTGCTCATTTTAATTTTCTGGTATTGACAGGTTACCAGTACCAGGGCGACCGGATTTGGGACACGGGGTGGCATGTCTTCCTCCACCTCTACAGCCATTACCCCCTCACACATCATGCGTGATATTGGGCTGGGGGAAGAAGAGACCTACCGATATTCACGGAACTAGAGTACTGCATGAAGCGCAGGTTAGTTTTTTTGCTATATTTTGTAGGTTATATTTTAGTAGGTTTCTTCAGGATCGTCACAAGTGTAACGCCGCTGGCTTTGACGTCTATAGGACACGGTAACCACTACTCATTAGGTAGACAGTGTTCTTATTTGTCACCTAAGTGGTATAAAAAAAGCATTAATTAGGGTATCCGACAATTCTGCAAAACGAGCATTAGTTATACCCGAATAAAAGCGCAGCCGAGGTCGACCCACCCGCCATATGTTTAACTTGTGACTTGAAGACCCTTCATATTAAGAACCCAGCCAGCCTAGAATTGAGCATCCTCGCGCTGAATAACAAGGAGAGCTGAGCTCAAATAATGGGAAAAGGAAAAAAAAAGAATAAAAAGGTTCAGCCCAGACCATATCAATCTTGAAACCGTAGTAGGTACGGGAATAAAGATATCAGTAAGATAAAGAATATATCGTGGGATTATATTAGGAGTATATGTATTAGGAATTCTGTGACACGCTCTTCCGGCTTTGGAGAGCAAGTAAAACCGCTATACTCGCGTTTGTCACAAATGTCATTAATTTTATTAAGACGCGGTAGTTAAGTTAGTAGCTAAACAAAGTACAGACACGTAAATATTATTAGCATTATGGTTCTGATTTAATGAAAATAAATAGAATATGGAATTTATTTTAAATCGAGAAATATCCATACTAACATTATAAATGAAAAATGAACTCTTTCTGTCTGTCTGTTACGATTTCACGCCTTAACCAGTAAACCGATTTTGACGAAATTTGGTACAGATGTGGATTAAACTTAGGGAAAGGATAACCGACACACTGAGAGCCACGGGCACCATCTAGTACTTTAATATTCAGCTATTACTATAAAACTTTGTTTTATAACATTTGACAACAAATGCAAATATGCCACGAGTAAAGCTGGGGCGAGCCAGCTAGTATTATATATAACCTAAATAAATTAGTTGCGAGGCATGATCGTGCTATCTGTACTTTTCCTGTCGGTATGACTTAAGAATGGATATTGGTATGAAAAAGAATTTGGGCCACCACATCTCTTCCTATGCAGTGTCGTACAAGGCAACTAAGGAATAGGGCTGTTTAACATCAGATTGCTTGGCCTAACGTAATCGATTTCTTTTTATGAAATTTTATTTACAAGCAAAGTACACAAAATCAGACTCATTTATCTCCTAGCTGTCAGTTTTATTCATTAAAAGTAAAGCCCTATTATCTTTAAGAAAATTTAATTATTATTTTCCTGCGTCGAGATATCTATTTGAAATATATTTCAATAATATAATTAATTTCGAGGATAAGAAGCTTAAAATCAGAACTGAAGATGCGTAACGGAAAAAATCGTTTTCTATTTTTGAATATATTAATGTAACTTCAATTAATTTTCTTTTTGGACACAAATTAGTCAGTTTATTTTTCAGTAAATTATTTGAAGATCTCTCTCTAATTAACCTTAAGTCAGATATAGTATAGAGTGGTCATTTGTATTTTACGAACGTTTATCTACTTTTGTATCAAAAATGAATGTCAAAATTATTTTCTTAACAAAATTATGTTATAATTTGACAGTCTCTGTGGCGTAGCGGTAGTGAACCCAACTGCTACGTAGGATGCGCGGGTTCGATTCCCGCTCAGTGCAAATATTTGTATGCACGAATAGGTATATTGGCATTGGTCTGGGTGTTAAAAAAAAATATCTATGTATGTATGTTATCGAAGAGTTTTTAAGATAATAATAATCCTATGGAGCCCTAATCACCGGTAGGTTGTACAATATAAGTATGTTTATCCGCATTCTAGATTCCATAACAGCTAGTTAAGCTATGCTTACCGTGGGTCTCTAGATAGCGTTGCGTAGAATGTTGTAGAATATTTATTTATTTATTTACATACATATATACATCTAATCACGCCGTTATCCCCGGAGGGTTAGGCAGAGGTGGATTAACACCCACATTTCACCAATCATTGAATTCGGTCCCACGTAATAGGGGGTGCGTCTTTTGCCGTCTTACGGGCACTGTTGTTGACTGTATATATCTGTCTGATGTTAAACAGCCCTTTCTCTAAGTCGCCTTGTACGATATCGCACGGGAATTCTGCTCTGCCGGGCACCACGCGGCAAATATTCATTTATTATTAATTATATAAAATAGTATCAAAGATCTCTACACCATGGATGTCCAAGACCAAGGAAGTGAAAAAGCCGGAAGGCAGAATTCACCTCGGCCTCAGATGCAGCAAAGAAAATACGCCTCCATGATGATAATGATGATAAGTCGATACACACTGAGTTGGGAAAAGGCTCGGAGAATGATGATTATCATATAAAATAATATATTACATTTTTGTACATATTAGTTGAAATGCATCCCCAACTATCGTGCAAATCAGTATTAAGTGAAAAAGCGATGTGATCAAGTGAAAAGCACACAATTTTATTCTAGATTGTAATTTGCATTTTAAAATTTATACAACTTTTCATGTTTCATCTAGTTTATAAAAGCTGTAAACTTCCAGTGCTTAAATTAACAGCTGTCAGTTCCGGTTTTTACTTTTGCAGTTTAGTGTTACGATAACATCGGGCCAATCGTAAAAGGTTGTCTTATGTGCCATAATAACTAATGGAATACCATAGTAGGTAGCTATAAAACTAAGTACTTAGGATTATCTAAACGCTGATGCAAAGTGTAAAAATGGATACAAGAGACGATTAGGGCTTTCTAGAAGTTTATATATGATTTTGGAACTGGTAGATACTTATTAATCACATAAATAAATGCAGTTCAAGTGTCTGTTTGCAACGTTAAAATAGTTTTATATATAGGTACACACACATACACACGTACGTATATATGAATGTATAACAGAAATGCATTTTTTTAAATTTATCTACACATATAATCACGCCTTATAGAGGTGAATTAACACCCTCATTTCACCAATCATTAAATTCGGTCCCACGTAATAGGGAGTGAGCCTATTGCCGTATCCCGGGCACTATTGTTGACTCGAGCCACTCATCTGAGGCTGAGTCTGGGTTGTCTGATGTTAAACAGCCCTATCCCTTGGTCACATTGTACGACACCGCACGAGAAGAAATGGGGTGGCCCAAATTTTACTCTGCCGGGAACCACGCGGCTAAATTTATCTGATAAATATATTCTGCCTGTCTATTTATAACAGGTAGTATTCGAAGTGGTTGGGCTGAAATTTGCTGTAGACAGCTGATACTATAGTGTAACTTAAGCTTTTCTTTGTAAAATTATTAGGAGATTGCGCAAAAAATAATCCTAACCTAGATTGAAGTTCATGTTGACAAGGTCACTGGTACAGCTAGCTAGCTCTCGAATTACTGTCGCTAAAAAATAATATGTCTAAGATCAAGAGTTTAATTTTTTTTTTTGGTCGCATAATCCAAATTACGTATTTAGATATGCGGAAGCGTATCAAAGCCAAGCCGGCAAATAAAAGGCAAGAGCGGTACCGTGTGTAAATTAAGGTGGATTTAGACCAAACGAACATAGAGCTAGAGCTGGAACAAGAGCATTCTGTCTCTGTTTTCACTATTAGAATTTGACGAACAAGCAATGTTTTGTCTCTGTTTACTAGTATCTGTTTATTAGTAGAATTTGACGTAGAGGGAACTTTTTTTAACATAACATAACATAAACTCACGCGTATATCCCCGAAAGGATAGGCATAGGTGCTAGCACCCACATTTCGCCTGTTTATGTTTAGGTCCCAATGTAATAGGTGGCGAGCCTATTGCCATTAACGGGAACTTATAAACCTGCGATACACACATAACTTCGAAAAGCATCGAAAAGTCATTGGTGTGTGCCATGGTAAAACCTGGGATTGAACCCTAGACCTCATCTCACCAGTCCATTACCCATACCACTAGGCTACCGCGGTTTTTTTTTGGTATTTGGTATTTACTAGGCTACCTATTATACTTGTACCTATCTATATATTATAATTGTTCACAATCGAGTATTATTGTTATTACAATAAACATTATTAACATAGTATTAACAACTACTATCAATCAATTTTTTAATTCGTTTGTTATAAATCAGCTTTTACACGAACCATTTGGCGCCATTTTCCCCCTTATAACTCAAAAACTATTTCAAATAAACATGTCTGATGTAACTAGATATATTTATCTGGTTTCTAGGTGAATTTGTAGTTTAAAATAGAACCGCATATAGTGTAGCATGTACCATATATAGTATTTATAGTAGGCACGTAGGACAAAGAGCAGCGCCAAACAAGAGCTATAAATTTTATCTGGACTTCTGATGACAGCAGTAAATGTCGGTATAGAAATATGCCTTCCACATTTCATTTCTTACAAAGGTTCTGCTGAACCGAGATAATTCTTTAGATGCGAAAGTTTTAAAGTATGTATTTGCCGACGTTTAAATATTTATTTTCTTCGAATACGTAATTAATTCATTTTGGAACACTTGCTTAGACGACAGAGAAATATTTAAGGGTATGTAACATATTGTTAATTTGCCACTTATATCATCGAGGGATAGGGCTGTTTAATATCGGACAGATATATACAGCCCAGACTCAGCCACAGATGCATGGCTCGAGTCAACAATAGTGCCCGGATTATGGCAATAGGTTCACCCCCAATTACGTGGGACCGAATTCAATGATTGGTGAAATGTGGGCGTTAAATCACCTCTGCCTAATCCTCCAGGGATAAAGGCGTGATTATATGTATGTATGTATGTTTACGGTTTTTCTGAGGACAGGAGTTGATTAGATATGTCTACATCATGATGTTTTGGTCACAAAACACCATTTTTTTAAGCGATTTCATTGATCGTAGAGAAGCAAAGAGACATGTCTACATACATACTAAGGCTGACAGAATTTTTACGTTCATAGGTCATGGTAACCACTTTCCATCAGGTGGGCCGTGTGCTTGTCTGCCACCTAAGTTATATAAAAAAAAATGTATTATAATTTGTTATTAAATAAATCACGATTCAGAATTGAGTACCATTCTAGAATATGGGTCTTTGGACTCTGGGTCTTAATAACTCGAAATAGATAGTTACCAGGTTCAAAAATGTTATTTAAAAAAAAATCATAATATTATCTACTAGCTGTTGCGCGCTGCTACGCCCCATAGACTTCTAATCTTATACCAGCTGCTGACCCTCCCCTAAATCGTGGATATATATAGCTTATGACACTCACAAACAAGCTGGCTTTCTATTGGTCAAAGAATTTTCAAAATCGGATCAGTAGATCCAAAGATTATCCCCTACGTCACGAACTCACAAACTTTATTTTTAGCCGCGTGGTTCCCGGCAGAGTAGAATTTGGGCCACCCTATCTCTTCCCATGCGGTGTTGTACAAGGCGGTGTTGTATGCAGATACAACACACACGCACAAGTCTGGAGTCAACAATAGTGGCCGGAAGACAGCAATAGGCTCACCCCGACCGAATTTAATGATTGGTGGAATGTGGGCTTCGGGGATAAAAACGTGATTATATGTATGTATGTTTGTTTAATAATATCTAGTATATATTATGTGGTGTGGTAGTGACCTATTGACTGTCCTCAACCCAGAATACTTTTTTTTTTTTTTTACGTGCACAAAATCTCCACGGATACCTCCCCACCGGAGCCGGTGGAGGAGGTTATGTCGGACTCGAACCGACTAAAACGCACGCCGCCTGTGGGTCGTTTTGGTTGCCGAAGGTGAGGTTGACAGGCATATCCCTCGCACCCCGGCCGACCCAGGGCCATCTCTCACGATCTGGCCCTCGTCTCGGGTGTGGGGACTAAAGAGTCCCCAACTCGACCCCGGAAACGGGGAGGCGCGCTGGGCGCGCCACCGCAGCGGCCTGCTTCTGCCAGGGTGACAGGCGGCTCCACCTGTCACCCCCAGGCCGGCGCTCATGGGGGGCGGAGGTCGTTCATCGACCTCCGACGCCCGAGTTGCCTTCGTACGCGGGCAGCTTGGCTTGCGATCCTTCGTCGCTCCCGCTGCCGCTCCCGCCCCGCCTCCTCCTTCACGAGCATTACTTGCTCGCAGAAGGAGGCGCCGGCCGCCCACGCATCCGCGCAGCGGACCATCGCCGCGAGCAAGGTGGAGAGCGTGAGAACTCTCACTCCCAGGGCCGCCACAAGTTCCCGCCTCGGCGTCTCCCACGCCGGACACTCGGTGAGCGTGTGCGGACCTGAGTCCTCGCTCGCGTCGCAGTGATGGCACTCGGACGTTGGCTCTTTCTCCATCCGACGCAGATACTTTCCGAAGCACCCGTGCTCGGTGATCATCTGCGTCAGACGGTACGAGAGGCTGCCGTGTGGCCTCTCTAGCCACTCCCCCATGATGGGTCTTACCGCCGCTACTACGGCGCGCCCTGCGCCTGGTCGCCCAAGTCGTAGCTCCCATTCCGCCACCATTTCCCTGTGGAGCCGGGATCTCACGGCCCGAATTTCTTCGGGCTCGGGATCGTGACCCCGCTCCCGCGCCGCCTTTCGGAACCGGTATAGCGCCGAAAGGGATCTCGCTTCCAGGATCCATGGTGGCGATCCGGCGAGGAGACTCGCCGCGTTGAAGGATATGAACCCAGAATACTGAATACATTATAATGAAAAGATGTAATATGGGAAAATTTCCAGTAAAAATCGAGCTGCTTTATGTGTACTTTACTGCTACTTAGTACTAAAGGCATAATATACCCAGTCAAATCAATAAAGATAGGCGGGACTCGAGTCCGCCATGTTTCCATTATAGGGGGAATACTCTGACCACTGATCCACCGAGCCATACCTGAAGCTATTCAATTTTTTCTTTACATCCGTCTTACTAAATTGCCTACTACTAAATTACCTAATACTATCAATACATAGGAAAATTCGTGTGCTGCTCTGGTCCTGAACATCTTCTTAAGCACTATTTATAGCCATTTCGAAGTAATGAAGACGTTACTTTGATGTTATTATAGCTAGAGAAACATCAATACGTGCGTATCAAAATGGAATCAAACATGTCAATGTGCCTACTTCATGTGGGCGGAAACGCCTGCAGTCGTTAATACTAAAATTTATTGCCCAGCCAATATGTAGGCCTGCCTTTATTGACGTTGTACGTTGACTCGTGTAGCAAACTATGTATTCCGTACTTTAGTAGGTACATTACATGCTACTAAATATATCGCACACAATCACACAAACGATTTAATATGTTATGCTTAAGTTTTGTGGAATATGTTAGGTAAGTCAGGGTGGGCAGCACGAGTCTGATGCTCCTGGTATTGCACACGTCTGTAGGGCACGGTACAACTTTCCATCAGGTGGGCGTTCATAAAAAAATAGTAGATGCCCGCGGCTCCACCAGCATGGTGTAATATTTCTGTTCACTCAGGAAACTGTACAGGATGAAAAGTTAATTTATGTGTGTATGTGCGTGTGTTAATTCAGGGAATGGTCTACCTATTTGCCAATTTTGCTTCTAAATTTGTTTAACAGTATAAACGTCTTCACAAACTTTCAAATTTCAACTATTCGTAAGTACCTTCTTGGCGTCCTAGTAACATAAGTATTTATTAATATTGATCTTTGCCAGTCTAGATTTCTAAATAAAAGAATTTCGAATGGACCGTTTGATTGTTACGTAATTTATTAGAATTACAGTAGAATACTTCTACAGTCTTCTAAATATAAGTAGATGGACGAAATAAAACCGTACTTGGGGTATGTGTCGCGGTTTCCACTCGAGAGTGGAACTGACGAGTCCTAAATATCTCTCTCTCTCTCTCTCTCTCTCTCTCTACTTTCAATTTGAATTTAGGTACCGGACTCAGTTCATTTCGTTCACCTTTTTTTAGAATATTGCAGTCGCTGATAGTGATGATTGTTGGGTATATTTCTATGTATTTCCCTTTTTATGAAGTTGTATGGGAGTTTATCACATTTGAGCCCGGAATCCCCTGATTCTCTTATTTTTAGTTTGACTTACATAGCTTTTAAAGGAGCGTCTACTATCGGATCTAGAACTGATCGGCATGCGAGGTTGACTTGGACCCCGAACTTTTTGCACACCCCATCTTAAATAAACATGATCCTACTATTCTCACTAATATTGTAAATGTGATATTTTGCGATGATCGGTGTGGATATTAAGTTACTACACGTAAAAATCCATCCTGATCATGTTACCTAAAAATCAAATAGCCACCAAGAAAGACTATTTTTAAATTCGTCTATAAAGCAAAATGCCTAAATTGCTAAACAACTTATTTTCAAAATGCCGTTAAAGTAAATAGACCAGCCACAACTGAACAGATCAGGAAAAATTTGACACATTGGGCATTGCTATAAGATTATTGTTACTGAAGTAACACAAAGAGATATGTTATGGTTTGCAATAACATTCATATAATCTCCTGATCATACTGAGAATAGGTTAACTGCGGGTCACGGGAAAGAGTTCTGTAAATCACGCGAGCGAATCTGCAGGTAAAAATTACGAATTTATATAGAACAGAATTAGTTTATCCGAAAGTCTGTACTAAAACTCAAACAATCTTCAAACTCATCAGCTTAAGTAACATTTACTACTTACTCCCTAATTTGTACACTAACAAGTTCCTGATACGAGCTAGCTTATACGATTTCTAAGGAGCTCGATGCAAAACGAGACCTTTAGGCTTAAGGCCCGTCCACCTGCGGCCATACATTACATACGTCGGAGGGGTGCTGACATGCAGCGTATGTGGCCGTACATGCGATTCAAAGATAGGCTATGTCAGTCACCTGAGAGCACACCAACGAAGCTCTCATTAATCAGAAGCCAGTCGCTGTGGCCGAACTCGTTCGGGAGAGATATACATCTGTTGGTAAACTAAAACTTGCAAGTAATGTGATAGTATAAATACTATATAGGTATCAGTGTGACGTCCGGTGTGGGAGACGCTGAGGCGGGAGCTTGTGGCGGCCCTGGGAGTGAGGGTTCTCACGCTCTCCACCTTGCTCGCGGCGATGGTTCGCTGCGCGGATGCGTGGGCGGACGGCGCCTCCTTCTGCGAGCAAGTAATGCTCGTGAAGGAGGAACAACCAAAGCGACCCACAGGCGGCGTGCGTTTTAGTCGGTTCGAGTCCGACATAACCTCCTCCACCGGCTCCGGTGGGGAGGTATCCGTGGGGATTTTGCGCACGTAAAAAAAAAAGGTATCAGTATGACGCGAACGAAGACTCGGGACTGCACACGCTCACCGAGTGCTCGGCGTAGAAGACGTTGAGGTAGGAGCTAGTGGCGGCCCTAGGAGTGAGTTTTCTAGCTCGCCGCTTTGCTCACAATGATCGTGCTGCCGCCGCCGCCTTCTGCGAGCAAATAATGCTCGTGAAGGAGGCGATGCAACCGGAATGGAGGAGAACGCTAACCGCACAGCGGGGGATACTCGGGCGTCGGAGGTCACAGAATGATCTCCGTCTCCCATGAGCCTGGGGTTGACGGGTGGAACCGCTTACAGAAGCAGGCAGCGCCGCGGCCGTGTTGCGCGCCTCCTCGGGAAATCGGGACTAGATGGGGCCTCCGTGGTACCCACGCCCGAAGAGGGCCAGCTCGAGATAGCCCTGAGTCGGTTAGTATGCGACGGATATGTCTCCTCCAGCAACCTACGACCCCCAGACGGCGTGCGTTTTAGTCGGTTCGACATAACCTCCCCCAGACGGCTCGAGTTCGACATAACCTCCTCCCCGACGAAGGGGTTCTCGTGGGGATTTTTCGCACGATAAAAAAGTATAAATACTAGGTTTTGATATTATTAGTAAACCTAATGAGAGCCTACGAATACATGACATAGGAAATTAAGTGTTCTTTATGTTAGGGATGTTAGTCCCATGGGATTAATTTTATTCTGGAACTACCGACAATAGCCCGCTTACAAACTAATTTTTTGGCAAATTTATTGGGTGAATGTTAGTATAACCGTATTTTAATTCAAGTTAGTTACAACACGTTCAATTAAAGTTAGTATGTTGTTACGAGTATTTAAATAGTACTATAAAATTGAGTAACGTTGTTTGACCGAATATGAACACGAGTTTCTGAAATATTGTTATGATTGAAATCATTTGATTAAAAATTTGTTCCATAAACAAAAATGACTGCTCTATAACTTTGTTACATGGTACGTTTGGTGGGTATAACTAAATTTCCGCTACTCTTTTTTGTCATTGAATCAAAGTTACAAATGTGTTTAATGAAATAAGTAACTTATAATTTAAAACAAGAAGCTTTTTTCTAAATTCCATTTGAGTTCCATTTATTTTTTATTTCAAGGTGAACATTATTATTATTTATAAACAGTCATTATTATTATCGTAATCGTAATAGTTTACACCGAATTGCACAGAAGATCGTACGTGGTCAGGACACGAAGAACAATACGTAATCACATATCACAAGAATTCATGCATATCTTGCGAAGCCATAGAGATAACAATAGGTTACTGTTTAGATTTACACCAATGAAACTCATGATTTCTCGCGAATTCTCACTAAAAGATCGGTTAACTATATTTATAATGTGCCTATTGTATTTTTTCTGTATCCCTTCTTTGTGTACATGCAATAAAGAGATATATTATTATTATTTTAAACTTCTCAGCTTTTTCGGCTGGTATGTGTGAACCTATCACGGGCTTAAGCCAAGTGAGTCGGTTCATTTTGAATTGTGGTGGGTGTTTGTGTAGTGGATGTGAGGAATCGCCTAACTATTATTATTATTATTATTATTCTCCATCCTAGCGATAATCCCAGTCGCATCGAAACCTTGCAGCAAGACCAGTTATTGAACTTCTTTAGGGCTCCAACGACCCGTAACGAGTGCCATAGATCTTCGTATGGCAACTGAGACCGATGGCTTAACTTGACAGCCTCTGTGGCGTGGTGGTAGTGAACGCGACCACTACGCAGGAGGCGCGGGTTCGATCCCCACTCAGTGCAAATATTTGTATGCATGAATATGGGTATTTGCTTTGGTCTGTGTGTTTCTATATATAATATGTATGTATTTACAAAAAAAGTATTTAAGTATGTTTATTCGCAATCTAGATTCCATAACACAAGCTAGTTAATCTATGCTTGCCATGGGTCTAGATAGCGTTGTGTAGAATGTTGTAGAATATTTGTAAAAGTAAATATCGGTTTTCCTTTTATTTTTACTCTTGTGATTGTGTGTATTTATTTACCTTAGAATAAAATTTCCTTAGAATAGAAATACATTTGTTTAAATGTGGGATACATTTAAACAAAATTTAAGTCGATCATTCCTACATCCTACTTTATGCCGACGACATGAAAATCCATAAAGTCGTGCGAGACATTTCCGATGCTCATAAGTTACAAAATACTACTAGAAGTTACTACTGTTATCGAAACAAAGCTTCTATTAAATGTATCCAAATGCTTTCAAGTAAGAAAAAAAGAAAGAAAGAAAGAAAGAAAATATTTTATTTCCGACCACATACAATGCATGATGGATACATAATTTACTTATTAATTTACTTTACATTATGCTAGCCCCAAATAGGGCCCCATCTCAGCATACACCGCAACGCAAGTATACGCAACGCTGGTTTTCAGATGGGGCCGCTAGTTGGAGCTGACGCCAGGCACATAGTTTTATTTTCACGTTGCAAATACCCCTAATTAAATATCAATACACTCTGAATATTGTAGTAATTAGCACAGTGAACAACATTCGGGATTTAGGGGTCACACTCGACAGTAGGTTCCTCTTTGATCAACACATTGACAATGTCGTGAAGGAAGCATCTAGAGCTCTGGGATTTAGTCTGCGAGCCATGGCCTTTTTTCAGTCTCTAAAACCAGTAATTTTGTACTGTTCTTTCGTGTGCAGTCATTTAGAATATGTATCCCAGGTCTGGAACCCTCAATATGAGATTTATAAGTGTCGCATCGAGGGCGTCCAAAGGAAATTGCTTCGTAGCCTGGCTTCAGGGCGCAGCAATATTCAGTTGACTACGAGCATCAATGCAAAAGATATCATTTCTTGTCTTTGGAAGTGAGGTGTGATATTGGCGATATATGCTTCCTATTCAGGTCAGGTCGGGGCCGCGTTTCGAATCGGTGGTCCATTTACTAAACTGATTTCTGACGATCTGATGACTGTTGCCTTTTTTATTGACGTTTTGTAAGTGCCGATTTAATAGTCTATGCAGAATAAATGATTTTGGAGTTTGACTTTGACTTTATTTCATATCGCGAACAGCAAAGTCTGTCTGTCCGCAGCTCTTGGCCACCGTCTCGCTGCACCGTGCTAGGGCTTCGGCGGCGACTCTGATGATTACTAACAAATATAGGCTGAATGCCTTCTCAATCAGAAGCGCTTCTAAATTTAATAAAACTCCACAACATCTTGATATAGACCTATTCAGAACTAGTGTGGCGACAATTAAAAGACAGTTGACAAACTCTTACTTGGTACGGATAATGCAAACCTTCTTTTTTACGTGCGGAAAATCCCCATGGATACCCCCACCTTACTGGAGCCGGTGGAGAGGTTATATCGAACTCGAACCGACTAAAACGCACGACGACTGTGGGTCGTTTTTGGTTGCCGAAGGTGAGGTTAACAGGCATATCCATCGCACCCACAGAGACATCCCTCTCGATCACCACTTCTCGGGTGTGGGGACCACAGAGTCTACAACTTGTCCCCGGAAATGGGGAGGCGCGCCGCCGCTGTGGCCTGCTTATGCCAGGGTGACAGGCGGCTTCACCCGCCACCCCCAGGCCTGCGTTCATGGGGGATCATTTGCATGATCGTCGGAGGACAATTTTTTTTTTTTTTTTTTTACGTGCGCAAAATCCCCACGGATACCTCCCCACCGGAGCCGGTGGAGGAGGTTATGTCGGACTCGAACCGACTAAAACGCACGCCGCCTGTGGGTCGTTTTGGTTGCCGAAGGTGAGGTTGACAGGCATATCCCTCGCACCCCGGCCGACCCAGGCCCATCTCTCACGATCTGGCCCTCTTCTCGGGTTGTGGGGACTACAGTCCTCAACTCGACCCCGGAAACGGGGAGGCGCGCCACCGCCGCGGCCTGCTTCTGCCAGGGTGACAGGCGGCTCCACCTGTCACCCCCAGGCCGGCGCTCATGGGGGGCGGAGGTCGTTCATCGACCTCCGACGCCCGAGTTGCCTTCGTACGCGGGCAGCTTGGCTTGCGATCCTTCGTCGCTCCCGCTGCCGCTCCCGCCCCGCCTCCTCCTTCACGAGCATTACTTGCTCGCAGAAGGAGGCGCCGGCCGCCCACGCATCCGCGCAGCGGACCATCGCCGCGAGCAAGGTGGAGAGCGTGAGAACTCTCACTCCCAGGGCCGCCACAAGCTCCCGCCTCGGCGTCTCCCACGCCGGACACTCGGTGAGCGTGTGCGAACCTGAGTCCTCGCTCGCGTCGCAGTGATGGCACTCGGACGTTGGCTCTTTCTCCATCCGACGCAGATACTTTCCGAAGCACCCGTGTTCGGTGATCATCTGCGTCAGACGGTACGAGAGGCTGCCGTGTGGCCTCTCTAGCCACTCCCCCATGATGGGTCTTACCGCCGTTACTACGGCGTGCCCTGCGCTTGGTTGCCCATTGAATGACCGCCGATTCATTGTCCTCCGACGATCATGCAAACCTAAGTGCCTAACTACTTAATTTAAGGTAACGTTCCTTGCGCACTGTTTCTTGTTTTGTATAATTATTACTTATCTCAATGTGGGAGCTTTTAATTAGCAAATTGTTAATATTAATTGTGTACTCAATTTCTTTATTAGTCTGATAGCGTTCTTTAAAATAAATAAAAAAATCACATAACACAAACATATGAAAACAAATTCAAATGTATGCGAACACTCACGTTCAGTAGGTTCGCTGGTTCTATCAAACGAGGTAGGTATTGTATTTTTCTAAGATGAAGCAGATCAAATGTATTTCCGAAAGCATCTTTTATATCAAAAATAAATATTTATGAAGACAAGTTCCATGATTTCATTTTGTTATTTATAAAGTAGCTGATGCTCGCGGCTACGCCCAAATGGATGGCGATTGTCATTACAAAGTCGGTAAAAGTTAAGCTGTAAAGTCTGTAACTCAATTATTCTGTGTGCTTGATTTCCGATTATTCATTTGGTATTGTATCGCGTCAATTTTCGTACATATATAGATATAATCATGCCTTTATCCCTGGAGGGTTAGGCAGAGGCGAATTATCACCCAAATTTCACCAATAACTGTATTCTGTCCTACGTAATAGGGGTGAGCCTATTGCCGTAGTCCGGGCACTATTGTTGAATCAAGTCATGAAACAGCTCTATCCCTTAGTCGCCTAAGGTTAAGAGCCTAGATGGTTAATTGGACGCCTGATTAAACTTGTAATCATCTCTGAAGATGTACAATAATTAATTAGTAGTGTCTTAGATAAAAATCGTGACGGGACTAATAAGGTTCTTGCTTCCTTATTGACCAAGTGAACTAAACATTGGCGGTTTAAGATTGATTTAAAAAAAATGTCTGAGTTTTGATTAGGATGGTCTGAATGGTAATCTCACCCATTTATTTTTATTTTCAGGTATCAACAATACAACAGGGCGTATGTCGCCGCTCTTATTGGCAGTACGCCATCACTGATAACATGGTTTGTGCGGGGCGAGGGCGCAGGGACTCATGTGCTGGTGATTCTGGTGGACCATTACTCTGCAAAGATCGCAACATGAGATATTACTTACAGGTATGATCTTACCTACATTTAATATAAGTTTAAGTTAGCCAGCTTCCCATTCTTCTTCACGCAGCGGTGACAAACTAAATTAAAGTATAGAAAAAATTGGACCGGTTCAGGCGGGACCTCACGGGATCAGGTGGGTTCAAATCCCTCCTGAACCGGTTCAATTTTTTCTATATCTTAATCGACTTGAATAGTTGGTTGGTTGCTTTAAAATTTAATTCAGTAAAAAGTAATTCTTTAATAATTTTAACGATTCAACAATAATTTAATATTATCAGCAAACTTAATAAAAGATAATAATATTTATAGAAAATCTGATCACGCAAACTATTCACAAGAACATTATGCCTCTACCTTTATTGCCTAGATAAGCTGCTTTCACCGGGAGCAATCACCTATAACGTCACAGAGTTGAGTATTCATCAGAAAGTGATATGAACATAATATTATTATGCGCAACCTGTATTGATAAAATTCGAGCATAACATCAGTGAGGAAGGCAAATTAGATAAATTGACACAATTTGTAACAAAATCGAATATGAAATTTTACATTACAGGCGAATGCTCGCAGCTAAGGGGCACTTTTAAACCCATATTATTTCAATTTATGCAATTCTCCATACTGAAGCCATGGATTAGATTGTATTTTAAGATTACTATGAAAATACACAAAGAAAGAGAAATAAATTAATTAATTCAAGGAATTAGAGGGGTGTTTGTCTTCTAATCACTTCGGGCCAGTCATAAAACCAATGATCGAGTGGCAATTGGATTAAAGTCAGTGAAAAATAAAAGAGATTGAACGTAAAAGCCCTTTTTATTTGATGTTATGTGGTTAGGTTGAGCTTATGTGTATGTTTAGTCTCAATATGTAAATTTGACATTTTGATTTAGACTCATTTTAACTTTGACATGCTTGCTTGTAATTCTCATGTTTATTTAATATCCTTGGCATAATATGTAATTTTGTCATTTTTGATTTTAGACTCATTTTGACCTTGACATGTTTGCATTAATTTTTCATTTTACAGTTTGATTAGATAAACAATGTTGCATGCGGAAATTTCTGTGAGACATGCTGTACATTATTATATGTTAACATCTATATACCTGACCATGTTTCGTGCAATAAATGAATTTACTTACTTACTTACTTACTTTAGTAATTGATTTTCGCGAAGCGACTATAGCGCAATGTGCCTAGAAGGAAAAAATATGATACACGATAGAATATGATAGATGATAGAATATGATACACGGTCGCCATAAACATTAATAGCTGCAGTTCATCTTCACTATAACTTGTGTCCTGTGTGAACCGATAAGCAGCTATATATTGAATTTTTTTGTGAAATCGATGTGAAAAGGTCCTTTCGCTGAATTAGCGAGGTAACCAACTTCTGATATTCCAGATTGTCGCAAAGTATCATATTATATTTCTATATGTAGGAGTATTACTCGTAAATTTTATGCCACTTATGAGTTACAGGTGATTTTTTATACAGTATTGGTATGATTCAGCACACATGTGAGGCACATTTTGAAAGTTTCAGGTTCTTAAAGTTACATGTATGTGCATCTGAAAGACCTATAAATTAAAAAAAATATCTTTTTTACTTTCTATAAACAATGAACAATGTAAATTTTATTCACGTTAGTATTCAACGCCCAGTTCTAGGAGTACTCTATTAAACTAGCAGATTTTAAATGGTGTTATGACATGTTACGTCCTTATTTATTTGTTCTTCGTATTTTATTATTAGAGCATATCAATCAATTAGTCCACTGCAGTCCATATAAGGCCTAGGTATTTAGGATTCTTAATCCTATGGAACTCTGTGTGGTTTGCATACAAAAAAGCAATAAACATCTAAAATTCGTAACAATTGTCTGATATGGAAATAAAACAAATGAAAGTAGCGGTGTAAAGGCGGTTCCTTCATGTCAATATCTATTGAGTATTGTCAATAGACGTAATCTGTATATACAGACGGTAACACAAATATAGAAAACAATTATTCCACTTCGAATACCAGTCAAGAAAATGTTCTCAGACGATTTACCAAGAATCCCGTTATACAACTTTCCATTGAAATGTTTCAAAATAGAATATTTGTTCTAAAAAGTACAATCAGCGGCAGAATGATCTTGACTACAAAGTCTTAAAATGATCTCAATATATAAGTGTTAAGAGCAAATCAAACCGTTATATTGATATAAATTGTATTATTGTCCGAACTATAAATATGTACCAAATATCAGAGCCTGACTGATTGTCAACAGGAAGGGAGGAAAACCAAGGCATTAAGATCGTTTTGAGTGCTTTGTTCGTCAAGATCGATCTGATGCTGACTGATTCGTTAAACAAATATTTGATTATAAAATTCGATGCGGTTCGCTAGAAAAAAGGTTTCGGCATCGAATTATATAACTCTAAGAAAATACCTCGAAAATACATAGTGACAACATTTTCTATATACATATTTTTTATACCACTTAGTTGGCAGACAAGCACACGGCCTACCTGTTGGGAAGCGGTTACAGTGGCCTATGGACATATGCAACACCAGGGGTGTCACACTCGCGCTGAAGAAACCTTGTGATGACCCTCTTGAAGAACCCTATATTGTAGGCGCTTGGGAAAACCGCAGCAGGGAGGTCATTCCACAGCTTGAGTGTGCGTGGGATGAAGTTTCTTTCATACCGCACAGTGCGCACCGTCTCAGGTCGCAATGTGTGAGGATGAATTCCCTGCCTATGGCGAGAGGTGCGATGATAGAATGTAGCTACGGGCATCATGTCAAACAATTCATCTGAGCACAAACCATTGTATAGGCGGTAGAACACACACAGTGACGCAAAATACCTCCTAAGGCTAAGAGGTTCCACTCTACCTGTGAGTATGGGATTGTCAACCAGCCTCAATGCCCGTATTTGCAACGAGTCGAAGGGGTCAAGCTGGTATACTTACAAATATATATACTCGTATACTTACAAATATTATGTAAAACTTGTTAATAGTACATAGGTAGACTACATAGCTTTTTGATAAATATAAACGTCACCATAAAATATTGGTTCCGCATAAATATGAAACAACATTTACCACGCTCTAAACATGTTAAGTTAGTGATAGAAAAAGCTCTAAATATCATGAAATATTTTCTATCTTCGTCAATTTTAACATCAAACAGCATAATGCAGTAATGTAAATATAGGTATACATTGCACAGTCAGCATCAGATAGATCTTGACTAGCAAAGTACTCCAAATCATCAATTGATTGATCCGATATTTGGTACACACCTTTAGTTCAGATGATAATACAACTTAGAACAATAAAACAATGTACCAGTCAAGATCGACCTTCGGCCAGGGTGCGAGGGATATGCCTGTTAACCTCACCTTCGGCAACCAAAAACGACCCACAGGCGGCGTGCATTTTGGTCGGTTCGAGTCCGACATACCCTCTTCCACCGGCACCTATCTGTAGGGATTTTGCGCACGTGAAAAAAAAGTCAAGATCGACCTGATGCTGTCTGCACCTATCATACACTTGAGTCCATACCTGCGATTATATGTTTAGAAATGGGGTTTATACATTTCCTTAAACGATTTTGTTTTAAATCAAAAGATTTAAAGTTCTAAAGCGCTAATATTTTCAAAATTTTGTTAATTGTATGTAATTAATGTAAGTGTTTGTAATTAATCTATGGTATTAACTACATGCTGTCGAACAATCAAAAATCGATTTACCTTATTGAACCTAACTTATCCCTCATTAATAAGCGCCCTACCATTGGGCGCATATTAATGAGGGATAAGTTAGGTTCTCTACCACCTACGGCATTAAGTTCGCCAATGTACATCGTACATAAAGAATAAATACTGAATACTCTAGGAGGCAAATACCATATATAGGTATACTCTGTAAAAATAGCCAGGAATTGATTAGTAGTGTCAGTACTTTGTCATACGCCAGCGTCCTACCTCTGTTGACCTATAAATAAACTAATCCAATAACAAACCATCAATTGCCTAGCTACACAGCAATTTGTCAGCATCTAGTTCTCATCTACATCATAGTAAATTATCGATGACGAAACCGAACATTTTTATGTTATTTACTTATGAAGGCAGATTCTGATTAATCCAATGCAAAGTTCTTTTTTTATTATCCAGTAGTAATATATTCCGTAGTATTATAAGCTGAGTGGTTCCCGGCAAAGTAGAATTTGGACCACCCCGTCTCTCCCTCTCCTTTTTTATACCACTTAGGTGGTAGAAAAGCATACGGTCCGCCTGATGGGGAGTGGTTACCGTGGCCTATGGACATGTGCAACAGCAGAGGCGTCACACTCGTGCTGCCGACCCGGAAGAAACCTTCTAATGCCTCTTTTGAAGAACCCGTACAAGGGGACTGAGGGATAGAGCTGTTTAACATCAGACAGATATATACTGCCCAGGCTCAGCCTCAGATGCATGGCGTGAGTCAACAATAGTGCACGGTAGACGGCAATAGGCTAACCCCTATTACGTATTACGACCAAATTTAATAATTGGTGAAATGTGGGTGCTGATTCACCTCTGCCTAACCCACCGGGGATAAAGGTGTGATTATATGTATGTATATGTGTAGCATATACTTCAATTCCATATTCCATGAGGCATAGGTTTAGATAGTTAGGTACATTATATAGGTATCAAAAACAGCGTGCAACATCGATACCTACCCCATTGAGAAAGAGGCGGAAATGTATGTGGATATGTATGTATTATGTACAATGTACAGGTACATGCATATACCTACTATATATTGGTAGGTAGGTAGGACACGGTGGTATTTCCGTTCATTGAGCAGTCCGACTGGGGAAGTACCTCCGCCCTACAGAATACCGCGGTTATAATAACTTCGTATTGTGGTCCCAGCGGTGAGTGGGGAAACCAGAGCTCACTGGAGAATTTGTGCTGTCAGTGGGATGACTAAAGGCTTGTCCTGCTTTGTCCTCTGCACTACTCTGATGAGGGCGCCAATCTGAGTGCCACCATTATAACATGCTATGTGTCTATAATGGTGACCCTCTTTCATAAGACTTTACCTTTAGCCTACCATCAGACGAGGTGAAGTCAAATTGGCGCATAATAAATAGAAGTTTCTGTTGCCTGTTGCTAGTGTGCAAGCCGTAAAAAAAATATAACAAAGTAACCTGTGTAATTATTGACATGACAACAGAACTACACCCAGTCCCCTAATAAACAGACACAAAGCCTGCCCGGTACATATTTCATACTACGGTGAGCAGGTATTACTTGCTTTGTGCAAAGATATTATTACCTAATGGGCACTAGAATAAAATATGATTTTGATAAAGTTATACAAAAAACCTTTCAGAAGTCGAATGTCAAATACAGATTAAACAATGATATAAACATGTTCTATTTACAGGGGATCACGAGTTTCGGCGACGGTTGTGGAAAACGTGGCAAGTACGGCATCTACACGCGTACTGCGGGGTACGTCACGTGGATGCATGACGTCATGAACAATAAGTACTTTGATTAAAACCACACAACGTTGTGTAGGATGGTCACATATGTAGATGAAGCTTTTGCGAATAAGGACTAAGGTGCAGCGGTGCTTCCAATAAAGTTAGGGTTAATGATAATCAAACTTTAATACTAATCTTTGTACTTACTTATGTACAGAACAATTTTGTGTAGTCATGTTCAAATAATTAATTAGTCAATTAAGATAAAATACAATATCACAAATGACACAAGGTACTAACATAAGTTTATAAATAGACCCCGTTTTCATGAACTTCATGTCAATACTTCGTGATATTGTTAAAAGTTTTCGTGAACATTTCCCATTTCTTTCAAATAAAACTAATTTTACCGTCTTATATCATGATTTATTTGGTTTCGGTTGCTTTTCACCGGTTTTTGTTTTATGTCAAGAGGTGGAAGATACAAAATGGAAATGATTTATGGGGAGTTTGTCTGACATAATAATGATAGAATATTTTTGATTTAATATGGTAATATTTTCTTCTATGTATATGGAATATATAATACAAACTTTATTGATTGCATAACTAAATACAGTACAGTATAGAAATATATCTATTTCTGTCAAGATTGTATAAAATAAATACGTATTCATCTTACGTAGATTATAAAAATTGTGTCTAAAGCTTCCATTAATTTGTTTATTGTAGGTACCTGTACTTACTGATAGTAATTCCTTTACATTGTATGAAACATAAAACTATTGTTTGCTTTACGTAAGAAAATTACAGCAAAAGGATACAACAGACAGAAAATTGAAACTACCCGCGTAGCATTCATTATTTGCAAGGCAGCATGTGTTAGTGGTTAAAAAGCCATTAAGATCTTACAAACATTTTACTACCGCTAGCAGTAAATGCACCATTATGTTCACATTCAAAAAATAGTTAAAACAAGCTGTTTGTTGTTGTTCGTTTATGAGATGTTGCTTACATATAATACCTAAGAGTACTATTATATTATCTGTTCTGTGACCAAAGATATTGCCCCACGTGAGCGACAAGCGCGACAACGCGACGCGTTGCGACGCGACGCGAAAATATCAAGTAGTCTTGTTTTTGTCTATGTGTATGGAAGAATATGTCACGCGTCGCGTCGCGTTGCCGCGCTTTGAGGATTTATCACTCACGTAGGACAATGGGTAACGTGCGGAATCATTTTCATTGGAGAAATAATGAATGAGGAATGTAAAAACAGGAGAATGTAGACAAGAAGTATCTTAAGAATAAATTATATTAAGCATAGTACTATTATTCCTACGAGAACATAAATGCTAATTTTCAATTCTCTCAGATAATTATGGATATAGCATTTCTAGAAATACAATGAGCAATTCAATTTTGTTATGTTATGCAAAGTTTAAAATTTGATACTGAAATAACTTTGTAAAAGCACTGTATTTTAGCCAGAACTTATTTTTGTAAAAAAATTAAATGATAAGTTTTGTAAACAACATATAAAACCATTTTAATCAAGTAAATTTTAATTACTTAGGTTTATATTTTTGGGCAATTCAAATATAACATTGCACAAGCACTTATAGAAGTTCCAAGAAATTGTATACTATTTTCTAAATTATAGTCATAAATAAAGTCTCTCTAAGTTTGTATTGTGTTGTTTGATTTTACTGCTTCGGTAAAGAATTTTATAGTAGATTTTAACGACTACAGATATTTCAATCCACGAAGACGCGCCCCACTTCTTTTCGGTTGAGGGGATTGCGGGGTGCGGGGAGTTTGCTCCGGCCTCAGTCGCGAACCGTCAGCGGTTCGATGCAGACGGGTAGTAAAATCTATGTTGCGAAATTCCAGACTCATTACGAAAGTTGCTCCACTTATTTTTTTTTTGAAATGTCGAAAAAATCTCAGCGTTTTGTACTTAAAAGCCAGGTATGTAAAATGACTGTTTATAATTTTATAGTTATTAAAACACATGAAATAAATAAAGGTTTTTTTTGTAAATAAGTAAAAATATATATTTTTTTTAAATTTTAGGCGAGAGAAATTATTTCTAAAGTTTATGATTTTATTAAAAAAGAAGCAAGTAACAAATATGCAGAAAAACTCACTGATGCACAATGGAGAACCGCACAGGCTGCTGGAGTTTCTGAAAGCACAGTGACTAGAATTCTACGCGAAAGAAAGGAATATACTGATACAATGCAGCCTATTACAGCTCCTACTATAGAATCCAATATAATTATGGAGACGGATGGTATAGTTCCCATAGTCCCAAGTGTGGAGCGTACAACAGAGCTGACTACGGAAGTGGATACTGAGTATGAAAATGAAACGAGCACGTCGCATTCTAATTTAGTGGGCAGAAGTGCTACTATTTTTACATCACCTATGAAGAAGAGAAGGGTAAGACCACGAAAAATTAATTAAGACGAATTTGATATAGGTGTAATCCGAAGAACCATTCACAATTATCATATAGAACATCGTCAATTTCCAACATCATCACGACTTAATATTGTTTTAAAAGACCGCATACAATTTGATGGATGTTTAACAACCCTAAGGACATTGTTACTTAAACTTGGTTATAAATGGAGAAAAACTGAGAATAACAGGAAGGTGCTAACCGAAAAACATGATATGCAGATGTTAAGATTGAAATATTTAAAACAAGTAAAGTCTTTTCGTAATGCAGGTAGACCTATAGTCTACACAGACGAATCATATATTCATACCAATCACGTGCAAAAAAAATCTTGGGCCGAAAATTCCAACATCCAACTCCAACAAATCAGACATGCAGACTTGGCTGAATGCAAAAAATATCCATTTTGAACCAAGCTACAAAAAACCTGAACTTTATAATCTTATATTAAAAAACAAAGAAAACTTTCGCAAGTACAAAGTGGACGATTTATTGAAAGAGCATGGATTCACAGTGCTTCGGCTGCCTCCTTATCATCCAGAATTGAACCCAATCGAAAATATTTGGGGTATTATAAAAAACGACGTTGCTAGTCGCAATATCAGTCAAAATTACACTTCGATTATGCCCATTTTAAATGAAGCATTTGATCGCGTAAATAAAGATGTCTGGTTCAATACTTGTAAGCACGTGGAAAAAATAGAAGACGAATACCTGAGACACTGTGATCTTGATTTTAGTTTTATTATAAATGTCGGCGATACATCAGACTCTGAATTAGATAATTCTGAAACGAGTGATTGACTACCTATTTTATTTCTTAATAAAATTCTATAAAAAAATTCACGTATGTCTATAATTACCCCTATAATAAAAATGGTAATATTATCATTATATTAAAGAATCACATAAAATATCTACACCTAAAAATAAAACAACCCTTTTCTCGCAGTCGGGTATAAAATTAAAAATTGAAGTAGAGCATCTTTCTTTTTGACTATGACGCTCTCTCCTGATTAGTCTATTAATTATAGTGTGTGCGTGCACACATAGATTATTAGTGTGTACGGATAACACTCAGACATTGACTTAAGCGTGCACACATGTACTGTAAACTGATCGGAGAAATGGAGGGGCGCGTCTTCGTGGATTGAAATATCTGTAATCAAGTTACTTACATAGGTTACACTAAAAGTTTCCGGAACTGGCCACTTACATAAACAATATTTAAAAATTTATTACAACATTTGAAAATAGAACTCTTTGGCTGTAGAATACAGTTTGTTTCATCTGACTGTCTTTTGTTTTTACCTTGTGGCGCCATTTAAAAAATTGTGTGTCTGCATCAACATGGATTTAACTCGGTAAAATTTTCGTAGTATGATTTTACTACGATTTTAAGTGTAATTTGACGGCTCAACAGAGCATCGCTCGGCTTGAAACAGCTTTTGGCGATGAAGCTCCATGCAAGACGACTGTTTATAGCTGGTTTGCAGAATTCAAGCGTGGTCGTATCAATCTCAGTGACGAATCTCGCGATGGTCCACCGCTGTGACCAACAAAAACATCGATGCTGTGCGCCGTATGATTGAAACAGACAGGCATGTGACCTACCATGAAATTCGCGCATCCTTAGAAATAGGCATGAATCAAATACAATCAATCCTACACAAACATTTGGGTGTGAGAAAGCTGTGCTCGCGGTGGATCCCACATAACTTGACCGAGGATCAAAAAACGGACCGCGTCACTTGGTGCAGTGCCATGCTTACCAGATTCAACGAAGGTGCGTCAAATTTGGTGTGGGACATAGTAACAGGTGACGAAACATGGATTTATTGCTACGATCCCAAAACAAAGCAGCAATCGAGCGTATGGGTCTTTCAAGATGAGCCGGAACCAACCAAAGTGGCGCGCGTGAAAAGTGCATCTAAGCGGATGATTGCTTCTTTTTTTAATAAAACTGGACACGTGGCTACTGTTGCTTTAGAAAATCGTCGTACTGTGAATAGTGACTGGTACACGACCATTTGTTTGCCGGAAGTTATTGACGAACTCCGTAAAAATAACCGTAAACGCCGTATCATCCTGCACCACGACAATGCTAGTTCTCACACGGCCAGACAGACAAACGACTTTTTGAAGGCGAAAAATGTAGAACTCATGAGTCATCCTGCATACCAAAATATCTGTTCCCAAAAATTAAGAACCAACACGTAATCAATTAGCCTAGCGCAGTCCATTGCTCGAAGTATGCCTCACCCAATATTGGGATGCTTTTGTCTACAGTTCCAAGTTCCAAACAGGTTGGCACAGAGTTTTAATTCGAGTTTTCCTTCTCTCACGTGATATCGTCTGCGTATTTTTCCGTTTACTTGTTACTTGTATTCTTTCTCCGTCACCACACGTTAGTATACAGAATACCGCGGCTATAATAACTTCGTGTTGTGTTCCCAGCGGTGAGTAGGATAGCCAGAGCTCACTGGAGAATTTGTGCTGTCAGTGGGAAGACTAAAGGCTTGTCCTGCTTTGTCTTCTACAGTGACGGCACAGAAACTCTGTACTTACAGGGTTGGCAGCGCGTCTGTGACTCCCCTGGTGTTACAAACGTCCATAGGCCACGGTAACCACTTTCCATTAGGTGGGCCGTGTGCCTGTCTGCCAACAAAGTGGTATAAAAAAATAGTATAATTTTAAAGACTAAAACATTGTTTTATTTAAATCAATAACTAAGTAAATTTCACAAGAACTGAAATATCCATATTAACGCATTTCTCCTTTTGAAAATATTTATGTATGACCACAAGTTTTATTTTTGATCAATAAAAGTCGTTTCTTCACTCATTTCGTTCTATTTTTTGACTACAGTACTTGGGTTGGACCATTTATTTAAATTAAATAAATAAATTTATACTTACAACTATATTTAACATGCACACATCAACAAAGTCTAGGGAACAAGGACATTTCTAGTTTTTATTTAAAAACCCTTTCTCGTAATAGTGAGTGTTTTATATCAATAGAAGGGTATTTTCATACCATTTTTAATTTTAATTTTAATAAAAACATTATCATATAAAAAAAAAAAAATTAAGAAAGAATTGAATAGTGCCAATATTGAGTATTATAACCTTCTATGATTATGTACAAAAATAACGAGGTAGTAAGAAATACAGTAATTAACTGTACTTTAAACGTTTTTAATAATCTGTAGGACCTCTTAAAGCATTAGCAACAGCTCGACAACGGCGTGGCATACTTAGTATGAGATTGTCAATCATCGTCTGTGGAATATGGCTCCATACGCTGCGAAGGTGTAAAAAAAGTTGTTCTTCAGTGTTCAGATTTTCCAAAGAATCACTGAAAGCTCTTCTCCCAAGTAAATCCCAGGAATGCTCTATGGGATTGAGGTCGGCAGACTGAGCAGGCCATTCCAACGTCGTAATATTGTGCTCGCTTAACGCATTAACCACTACCCTCGCGGTGTGTGACCGTGCATTATCTTGCATGAACATAAAATCTTGACCGAACTGCTGTCGATGAGGGATTACCATGAGGTGTATAACCTCCTGAATGTATTGGTTTGCATTCAAATTGCCCCGTATCCAAACGAGGTCGGTCCTTCCACCAAGGCGAATTCCAGCCCATACCATGATTGTTCCACCTTGGTAAGGATGAACTTCTTGCGGATTCTTGAGACGATTCCGACGTCCAGGAACTCGCCATATACGCACTCTTCTCGAATCAGGATGAAAACCGAAGCGAGATTCGTCGGAAAACAGAACCCGTGCCCATTGATGGTCGGTCCACTGTAAATGTGCGTTAGCCCACAATAAGCGACGACCTCGATTTCCACGTCGAAGAGCTGGAACCCTAAGCGGTCTGCGAGCATGAAGATTGGCTTGGTGTAGTCTTCTCTTGACAGTTTGATCGCTAATAACCACTTGATGCTGAGACTGGAGGCCTGCGACCAACTGACGAGCAGTAATCGTGGGTTGCCGCCTTGCGGAATTTTGCAAGAAACGATCTTGTCGCGGGGTAGTAACCCTATTTCGTCCCCTGTGACGATCGGCAACATCCCCTGTAGACCTGTAGCGTGCCCATAATCTGCAAATTACGCTTGGTTGGGTGTTGACAGCATCCGCTACGTCGCGTTGAGTTCGTCCAGCTTGCAGCATACCAATAGCCCTTAACATCTCTTCGAGACTTAAACGACGACGTGACATGATGACTACAGTCACAAAAATGCACAAACCATACGTAAAAGACGTATTATTGATAACAAACGTTATTTACAATCAAAGAAAATAATTTTTATTTTGCCTCAGAGAAACTGCACTATCAAACACTTTTAAAAGTTTTCCCTCCATATTCGAAAATCATTACTTATTTAAATTTATTTTTAAATTTCGAACAACTCTGTAATCTACTTTATTCTATTTTTATTTATTTGCTGCCAGTTATTTGCAAAACAAGATTTACACGAAAAAAAAAATTGGGTTCATCTTGTTCCCTAGACTTTGTTGAGGTGTTTATAATGATGTATATCTCGCTGATCAATCTACATATAACAGGATAAAGACTTAGAAGTTGCAAGATTGATCTATCCAGACTTTTTGGTAGTATCATGAAAATTTACAGTTGGTCACCGTGGTAGTAGGTAATATAGCCGATTTTCCGTTATAAAACAACTATCTTAGGCTCCTGGGTGACAGTGGTGTTGTGATCATGAACTCAATAAATAAATACCTATTACTACTAACATAATTTATTATCATAACAAAAACAAAATAACTACAGAACAAAAACAACGTAACAAAGTAACACAAATAAAACACATATACAAAACTCATAAACATAAATATTTAAAAACAATAAGGACTACAAAATGTTCACTTGCCAAAACTAAAGGTTTCGGTGTCTTCGGGTTCGCGGGCCATATCGCTCACCCACAGTCCTAAACGCGAAATACCTGTGTACTGCGCAGATTGGTTACCTGTTGTACGACGCTCTTCCTACAAAAGAGGAAAGATTATGTTATGTATAGAAAAAAAGAAAGAAAGAAGGAACCAATTATTATACACACAAACACTTACACTACACATAAAATGTAGTAGAGTTTTCAACTATAATTACGGTTTGACAGCCATAGTGTTATTACATTTCAATGGCTACCATTACATTCACAATGATTATTGCGAAAGCTGTACAGAGATTATTAAATGTTATCGCAACAGCAAAATATTTTTCCAAGCTATATTTAATAATAAGATATTCATGTATGCTGATGATATAGCGCTGGTTGATGCGGACAGGGGAAGATTGATGCGACGTGTGAATATGAGGAAGGAGGCGCTAGGTGGCGGACTGAAACGTAATGTGGTGAAAACTGAGGATTTGGAATTAAACACAACAAATTCCACATCCGTCCATTTAGGTGATACCTTGGTTGCAAAAATGAACCAGGTTAAGTACTTAGGATCTGATTTTCACGCTGCAATTAACATCACTACATCGATTGCAGTGTTCAGTGAGTAGGTGAAAATGGCAGTCGCAGAAAACTCAAATTACGCCCGCCCTATTGCTCGACTGTCAAGTACATCACCACGCGTTAAAGTTCTTCGTTGGTACCCTTCGTTACGGCTGGAAATGGAAAGGGGGGGAGAAAAAACCTATGGTGCCATTTGCACATTCTTTAAAAACAAGGTCCTTATATCTTGCAATTGTCATCCAAGCGTTTTGCTAAAGGAAATCATCTACCGAAAATATTCTCATTTTGATGCATTGAAGAGAGGCAATCTATATACATACATCAGCAACCCAATACTGGCTTAGCTGGAATCAATAGGATTGAAGCCTTTATCTTTGCCCCAAAGTATTTGATACTCAGGAGCTTTAATAACAAGCCTACGTTGGGCACTATGGCGCTACATTTGAATAAATACTTTACTGTATTTATTTTTACTGTTAAAATGGTACATAAATAATAAATAAATAAATATCCCACGACATTCAACATTGTGTATCATATACGTGATGCTTACCATGGTAAGCATAGCTTAACTAGCTTGTGTTATGGGATCTAGAATGCGGATAAACATACTTAGATACTTTTTTTTTAAATACATACATATTATACATAAAAACACCCAGACCAGTGCAAATATATACATATTCATGCATACAAATATTTGCACTGAGCAGGAATCAAAACCGTGCCCCCTGCATAGCAGTCGAATGCTCTACCGCTACGCCACGGAGCATATTTATCGAGCTTGTTTGCCATTACATTATGGTCGGTTTAAGTGATTTTATCTCTATGGGCTAGTCTATGATGACTACTTTAGATAAAATAAAATAATTTAAATTTTTAGACCTTAGACGATTTAGATGGCTACTAAATGCCTAAAACTCTTACTTTTCGATTACTTCTTTTTGTTATATTTAACATCGATCAGTAATCGAAAACCATGCACTAGATAGCCCTTCACATCAATATGTCTTGTTGGTGCATCAATGCTTTTTATTTTTTTATCTAGGACACGCCAACTTGACTTCACCTCGCCTGATGGTAAGCTAAAGGCAAAGTCTCATTAAAGAGGGTCACCATTACAGAATTTAAGTAATGTTACAATGGTGGCAGTTTCGCGGCTTCATCAGATGCTTTTTCACGCCCCGCTTAAAAACGGGCATTCTTAGTTGTATTAAACTAGACAAAATAAATCGTATTAAATCGTATTGTATAACAAAACTTACATACTTAAATATTACTGATGTGGTTCATTGTAAGAGAAAAACTTGTGTAACGGTCGAACCTAAATTTTCCCTTACGTTATCATTGCCTACTCCCGAGTGGCATTTGTATTTTGCTGTAATAACAAATAGGACTTTTTTACGCTCGTATCATTACATTTGGTGCCAATATCAGGCAGGCGATAAGAGCTTTCAACATAATGGTCAATTATTATAAAGTGCAGATTGGCATTGTTCGTCGCAGTGCTTAGATAACTTGTCTGGTAGATCGTCCAAATGAGCAGCACGTGGCTATTAGGGTCAGTTCAAAGTACTGGTAGCTTTGCTCAGTGGTTAAGGATCCTCTTGGATCTCGGTTTAATTCCTGGCCATTGCACTAACGACGTGAAGCCTCAGTTGTCACATAATCTGTCACAAAGTATTCCCCGTTTACGGTAATTAAAGAAATTACCTCATTTGATGACAGTAACCGTAAATGGGTTAAACTTTCAACAACTTTTGTTTTTTGAGGCATTAGCATGATTATAGTAGTAGTATATATAAGTATATAACTTTTGAAATGCGTCATCCACCCGCACGTTTTCGGTGTTCTCGTTTTGTCATTGTACCGTCACATACAGTACTAAAGGTGCCCCTATTTAGTAGACGTGTCTGCGTTCTCATGTTCTTCCTTATTTTTGTACGTGAAAAAAATAGATGCATGTTTATTTAACCTAAATTCTACATGCATACCTACATATATTCACACCTGTGTGTTCCCGAAGGGGTAGGCAGAGGTGTATTAATATTAGTAATGTGGGTGTGACATTACATTATGATATTCGGTCCCACGTAATAGAAGGCGAGCCTATGCTGTATGTTTGCTGTTGGATGGAGAACAGCCCTAACGCTTATTCACCTTCTACAGTACCTATGGAAAGAGATGGGATGGCTCTGCTCCACCCGGTACCAACATGCAACATTGTAACATTCGGGATTCGGATGAAAAGAACTTTCATTCGGTGACATTCTATCCTGGTTGGTGGTAGTTTAAATTTTCGAAATACTGAATCGAAATCGGATATTTTTTTATTATGTTCGTTATAGTCGGGACAAGGTTTGTATTTTTTTTTTTAAAGAAGGTAACGAGAACGGGACCAGGGTTCTATGCGGATGGAGTCGCGGGCAAGAGCTAGATGATAATAAAAAAAACGTTGTTTCATAATAATAAAATAGAATGGAAAGCTCAACAGATATACACTGACATTTAAAGGGACTTCTTACGGTAAAATGCATGTATCCGTATTCTTGTAAATAGCGGTAACGATTGTCATAAGTTTTCAGTAATTGGGGTCATCTAGCCTAACTTTTGTCTTTGTGAAAAGCAGTTCTCTGTAAATTTCCTCTTACCTAAAAGTTACAGTTCTGCTCATGGATAAACTATCAGCTACAATACGAATTATGAGTCACATTGATTGCAGTAGTATTTAATTATTTTAAGGTTATTACGCACTTTGTTTATATGAAATCAATGATATATTCTTGTGGTTTATTTTAAGCGGATGCTATATGACCTCGCCCCGTCACTGCCAGGGGTTTGTCTCCATTATACTTTATCGATCGTTATTTTCAAATTTACTTCACTTTTATGTAAGATTTTTTTCACACAGTTAAGTAATCCACTTGCCTTCCATTTTTTACATATTTTGAAAGTTATATGATTCTAAATACAAGTATGTTAACCATAAATTTTTAAGTCTACTAAGATCCCACAAGTTTTAATTCCTTCACAATTCATGAATTCGTAAAAGTTGTCGGATAAGTACCTTGGAAATATTTTAGGGCATTCTTCCCAACCGAAAAGTATAATATTATAAAGAAACCATGACCACGTGCGTCACAGCTCGTGTTCGACGACAATTTGAAAACGTGCAGCAAACATTTCCACTTACACAAGTTTTCAGGTAAAAAGTTTCTCACAATGGAAATGATTTCCAAATATTGTAACAGTGGCCACTGGCGCAATAAAATTCGAAAAGTCACGCAATGTTTTTACTTCTATTCTTATCCCTATTAAATTTATAAATGCGAAATCAATTCTATCCATCTATACACTTACACGCTAAAACTACTGAAAGGAACCATTTTTGATGACATTTGATGCATAGATAGATTAGACATTAGAAAAAGACATGGGCTAAGTTTGATTACGATAACTGACATTCATGTAGGTAAAGCATCGGGCAACAAAAAGTTTTGTAAAAATTAACCAGCTACATAAAAGAAAGTATTAAGTTACCTGTAAATATATAGCGCACAACTTTCCTTCGATGAGAAGCATACTGCCGTGTATTGGGTCGGTTTCTTCACCAGCATAAGGCGGTAAAAGCAGGCAATATAGATTTTTCATTCCTTCGTCGTCATTCAGAGACTTCAATTGACTGCAAGTATGAATACAACGATATGTTAACGATATACCAAATATAAGCTCAAGTCTTATATTTTAGGAGATTTGTGGGTACAACAGCAGTTCTGTTGGATAGTACGACTTTGATTGCTGAATTGTAAACTGCTAGCATTAGCGGTACCTACATACATTAAGTTTTTTTTTAACCATGTATTCTGATAATGAAATAAATAAAAAAAACTTTTAGATGATTTCAAATAAAAGTATGAATCTTTTTACTTTAGATGAGCATGAAAAAACTACAAGAAAGAAAAATGAAAATTTTGTCACTGAACTTAACTAGATTTAGGAATATCGAATCAATAGCGGAGTACTTAATGCGCGCTCATGGTATTATATCAGCAATTTTTATATTTATAATATAATATTAAATTTATATAATCTTCTTAATATATATAAAACTCCTGTCACGATGTTTGTCCGCGATGGACTCCTAAACTACTTAACCGATTTTAAATTAAATTGGCACACCGTGAGCAGTCTGGTCCAACTTAAGAGATAGGATAGCTTAGATCTTTAATTATAGTCGCAATTTTATTTTATTGCAAATTATTGGTCTATAATTAATTGACAGTCACAATTATCTGTTAACTCCAAAAGATTCTAACAGATGTGGATACTTTTCGACTGGATTGAGTAAATAATCAATAGATGGCACTGCTATAGTAAACCGACAAACGTGTCATATAAGCTACAATTCAATATCATGATTACCACGTAGATCTATATGGCGCTTTACAGCATGTGATTTAAAAAATATTTTCGAAGATATTACAGATTAAAAAATTACGGGACGTAGCGTTTGCGGTGGTACTGTAGTGTATTTAGTATCAGCATTGCACCCGTGCGAAGCTGGGGCGGGTCGCTATCTTCTTAATATATATAAATCTCCTGTCACGATGTTTGTCCGCGATGGACTCCTAAACTACTTAACCGATTTTAAATTAAATTGGCACACCGTGAGCAGTCTGGTCCAACTTAAGAGATAGGATAGCTTAGATCTTTAATTATAGTCGCAATTTTATTTTATTGCAAATTATTGGTCTATAATTAATTGACAGTCACAATTATCTGTTAACTCCAAAAGATTCTAACAGATGTCGATACTTTTCGACTGGATTGAGTTAATAATCAATAGATGGCACTGCTATGGTAAACCGACAAACGTGTCATATAAGCTACAATTCAATATCATGATTACCACGTAGATCTATATGGCGCTTTACAGCATATGATTTAAAAAATATTTTCGAAGATACTACAGATTAAAAAATTACGGGACGTAGCGTTTGCGGTGGTACTGTAGTGTATTTAGTATCAGCATTGCACCCGTGCGAAGCCGGGGCGGGTCGCTAGTATTATATATATTATACATATTGACATTGATTGTTGAGAAAAACGTTAGCGTAATAGACTCTTAAAATACAATTTGTTAAAACAACTTACGTGTCTCCTGGACATGAATTTGAAAATACTTTACTTTCATATGCCATGAGTGGATATTTTGGTAGCTCGGTAGCGGTGTATCGGGTATCATATCTGAAAAAGAAGGGATAAATTATTATATGATTATTCAATTAATGACTATACAAAAAGAACTTTAAATCTAGGTTTAAAAGTGACAGGAATCAAAATACACCATACCTGTCTAAACCCCATCCTACTGCGTAAGCTTTTGATCCCTCCGCGTAACCTGAAAACTGATGGGACATCATAGGAACGGGAGCCCAACCAGGGCAAGTAGCCATTGAAATTACCACTTCTATTAAACCTATAAGAATAAATGTATTACAATTAAGTACACAGTAATGATTATATTACATGAATACCTTACGTATCCATTTAATAAATATTACTGTGGATAATATTCTTTGGTCTGGGCGTGGACATTATTTTCCAAAGGAACCGATAGTGCTCATCTCTCGCAGGGAAGACGTTACCCATGATCAATTTCAGCCGAGGCAGAAGCGGTTCTGTAGAGGGTTGCTCGGGAGCTTTGCTCGTAGGGGTGACATAGATAAAAAAAAACAAAAGCATTATAGATCCTTAACAATAAAAACTGTGGTTTATTGAAAAATAAGATTATTAGCTCTCAAACTATTATTTGAAAAAAGCTAATATGGTAGTTAGTAAATTTTTTGAAATCGTTAAATTTATCTTCTAATATTCTTTTAATCATGTAACAATTTATTTGAGGAATTCTTTGATCACTAATTTAATTATGTGATGAATATTACCAATATTATATAAATATTTTCTACGCTTCTCTCCTTGACGGTACCGTGGATGTACTACGCTGTATTTCACATAAGCAACTCGGTCGGGGCTCCACCAAGAACTTCCACAAAATGCGACAAAAGCAGAACGACCTCCGGACTTAGGGTCATTGTGGCGTCTTGATAAGCACGACCCAGAAGTCACAAGCCAGTAAGGACTTATTCCAGCAGCGTCACAATGAACCTAAATTTGTAAATAAATTGACATATATTGGCAATATCAGCAATCATGTGACCCAGGGCGCAAACAAACGAGATAGTATTATATAAAATAATACTCATTACGTGAAGTAAACAATACTGAATTACTTACTTGCGAAGGCTCATAAACATAAACAGCCATAAAAGAATAATCAGACCAAGTTGCTACTGTACTTTTTGCGTTTACAGTAAATTCTGTCAAATTTGGAGCAGAAGGAAATTCTTTTAATGATCGACAGCTAATATTCTTCTTTCTAGTCGTGGAATTGATGCAATCGGAAATCAATTTATAATCTTCTGTGCTTACATTATTTTCAATTATGTGCTTCTTAGCATGTTTGACTTTGTACGTTCCATTATTTTCGTTCAGATTGTTTTCATTTACATGGTCCGACAGAGTTTGAAGGTCATAACTGAGTTTTTTACTTTTAATAGATTTTTCAAAATCATGTAGATCGATTGGGTTTCCCCTTTCGTCATAAGAAGACAATGGAGTGTTCTTATCATATATCTCGAAAAATTTAATTCTGTCATATAGGGTTGTTAGCATTGGCTTCGTAGATATGTTCGGTTTCATAGTGTTTAAATTTGTTATTTCCTTATTAGATGCTACTAATGTTTCTGTTACTGGACATGTCTCATTATCAATATAGCTTTCAATTGCAGAAACACCGTCAGAATTAAAATAATTTAAAATGTCGATTTCACTTTTGTTTGCAAATGTGCTCTTGGATATAAATTCTTTGCTTAATTTTAGCAAAGGCCCATAATGAGGAAAATCGATAATAGGAGAACTTAATTTTTGTGTTTGTTGTGTTAGTATGTCCTTTGTATGAGTTTGTATAGTAGGTAAAGTTAAACGTACATAATTCGGGTTATTAATACGAAACGCAAAGTTTGGATAATTTGCAGTTTCTTTTTTCATTTTATCTACATTTCTATATTGTTGCGACTTTTTGTCTTTAAATAAGTTATGTTTTTGATTATTGTCATCGTCTAAATAATAAAACTCAATGAAACTTGAAGTTGATGATGTCGATTTTAAGCGGGGTAGAAATAAAGAATCACTTGAATAATATTTAACAGTACTCATTTCTACATCTCTAAATTCCTTTGTTTTTCTCCAAAGCATATTTATTATTTCATATTGTTTGCGACTGACTCTACCCACTTGCCACTTTTTGTAATTTGGTGGTTTTGTAATGGAATTGTTTAGTGCACGATCCTTTTTCAAAGTCACTGTTCCATGTTCCAATTTGTGGCCTAAATTAAAAAATTCTGAGCGTCGATGGTGAGTAGGATCCAACTTATGTTTGAATACATCTTTTTTTTCGTAAGACTGAGTACGTTCCACAGAATTCACAGTTGCTTGTTGGCTTACTATTATTAAAATGAAAAAATAGTTGTAAGACAGTATTGGCATATACATGATATATTGATTGCAAGCTACACTGTACTTGCACACTTTGATTCTTTGCACTGTTTAATGGAGATATTTTACTTTTCTTGTTGCACTATTGACAACAACATCGTATTTTAATAAAAAAATACGTAACAAAGATTTTACTTAGGACAAGACTGACATGATCATGACTTGACGTGATCGCAATACATGTCATACTCATAGACTAATATGTTTATTAAAACCGAATATCCTGTTTCCTTGGTCACAGAAATACCCGTTTAGTCATGGCATCACCTGTCGTCACGTCATCGATGTTTAAGAAAATATTTTTTGATCTACGGTTGTTAATTAACTTTGAATATTATGCCTTAAAATTAGGCAAGTCCGGTGGGTAATTATCAAAAGTTTATACAGGAAAAAAATCATTTTTCACATTAAAAAGTTTGTATATAAACTGTTTTAGTGGAATCACAAATTGGTGTACCTATTAAGGTCAAGTATTATGGGATATTTATGTAAACTAATTCTTTTTTTTTTTTTTTTAATGTATTTATTTAACCAGAAAAAAATACATTGGGTCTAATGCCTTAGTAGTGTAACAAAAACCAGAAAGGTTTGTCCGTACACTACGTTCGTCGTCGAGTCTATATAATATTAATTCTGTACATCAGGTAGGCAAGCACTAAATCTAGGTATAACAATATCAGAATTAAATCTGCACAACAAAAATATGTTACATTGTGGGTACATATATGTTTAGTGCAACAATATAATTTTACTTTCGTTCTGTGTTCGTAATATAATATTTTTTAAGTGTATAGTAAAATAATGTGCGGGTAGATTGGTAAATTTACAGCGCACAATGGCTCACAATATGAATAAGTTGCCGCTGCGACTTACCGATCTGCTTACAGGATGTTTCATTACTTTTCGATTTTTTCTTTTCTTTGATTTTTAGTTTTATTTTCTAGCTACTTAATTATTTTAGTGTATTAATAAGGTAGGTTTTTAATGTAGCTTTTAGATTTCTACAATTTATTTTACTTTTTAAATGTTTAGGTAATTTGTTTAATAAGTTAGGGACTATATAGTTCAATGTTCTTTTTCCATGTAGGTTATTGAATCTTGGTATTATCAACTTTTTATTGGTCACGCTTCTGGTTAATTTATTGTGAGAATTAACTATTTGTAGGTCCTCATTAAAGTATTGTTCTGTTAAGATATTATATTTTATTTTATCCTGAACTGGCATCAAAGAGCAGTATGAGAACAATTCGTGTTGATTATTTTTATACTCTTCCCTTACCTTCCGGGGAACAATGGTTTTCAGAATACGTAACTGTCTTAAAAAGAAGATATTTGAGGTATTCAAAAATCAAAAGTCAAAAATCATTTATTCTCGTGGTCTATAACCAGAGCACTGTTGTAATGTTTTGTAAACATTAAAATTAAAAATATATTAAAGATGTAGATGATAATACTATTAAATCCTAATTGGTGACTACTAGACTAGCGTGTAACGCTCCAGTATACTTACGCAAGTCTAAACTTGCACAAGTCCACGTTTTTTCCAAGTGCCCAGACTTGTACAAGTCTCATTATTATCAAAGCGAGGGTCCAGGTGTGTTGTGCTGCGGTAGATGATACTTTGACAGTAGTTGGTGTTATTTATGCAATAAAAAAATTAAAATGTATGGACGAAGGAGTGGTTAAAAAGAGAAAATTATTCGCATATTAATTTATTAAAAGAATTTAAATTTGTACCCAAAGACTGGCATAACTAATTGCGTTAGGCATGCAGACGGGAACAAATACTGCATACATACATCTATACTATTACTAGCTGTCCCGGCAAACGTTGTTTTGCCATGTTAAAAAAAATTAGGGTGGACTACCCTTAACATTTAGGGGGATGAAAAATAGATGTTGGCCGATTCTCAGACATACTCAATATGCTCACAAAATTTCATGAGAATCGGTCAAGCCGTTTCGGAGGAGTTTAACCACAAACACCGCGACACGAGAATTTTATATATAAGATATAGTTAGAACATTGGCTATGTGGGTTACCTACATGGTTTTATTTTTTATAAAGCAATTGGTGGAAAATTGATCACAGAACTTACGTACGTACTTGTAGGCACCAAGTACGCTACTGAGACTTGAACGTCTTGCTGGCACACACGTTCAAGTAAACTTGTGCTAGTCTGGACAGTAAATTGGCCATTTTTTTTAAACTTGTGAAGTCAGAAACTTGCACAAGTATCATCAACATACGTTCATGTATACTTGTGGAAGTCTAGACTTGTGCAAGTATTTTTTTTTTATACCACTTAGTTGGCAGACAAGCACACAGCCCACCTGATGGAAAGAGGTTACCGTGACCTATGGACGTCTGTAACACCAGAGGAGTCTCAGTCGCGCTGCCAACCCTGTAAGTACAGAGTTTCTGTGCTGTCAGTAGACAAAGCAGGACAAGCCTTTAGTCTTCCCACTGACAGCACAAATACTGGAGCGTGTGTGGCTGCTATTTAGCAAATGGACTACCGGGTTCGAAACGCGGGCCCGAGCTGAGAAAATTCCGGCATTTTTCATCATTCAAGGTACTCACTTTACTTTGATGTACTCACTTTAGGTTTACATCATTTCCTCATTTAACATAAGGCTCATATACTATTGTGCCTAAAAATTTTAAGAAATAAATAAGACTTGTAGCATGTATGTGGCAGCATTATAAAATTATGTAATCAAAATTTTATGAACATTCCGTCTGATAACTTTTATGGCAACAACATTACTGTGATCGAAATGAGTAAATTCACTTTGTCGTTTTCTCGTCTTGATGAGAAAATTCTAGTATTTTCTCTAAACTGTGTTTGTCAATATTTTTACAATAGTCATAACTGTGACAAAATAAGCTGTTATATAACAACAATTTATCAAATTATAATTGTATATACAAGGGCCCATCGAATGAACAATTGCTTAATTTGTAAGATTTTCGAATATTTTATTTTTCGAACTTCCGATATTTCGGCGCTGTTGCAAGGACCATAATCGGACATGGCAAATATTCCGATTGTTCTAATAAATAATGAGTGACCATGACAGTTTAGATACAATAGCATTGAATAAAACTTCGAAGATTTAATATCCTAGTATGACAATGAATGTTAGTTGCGAAACTTTTTTATGCAACCTCTATACTGAAATAATCATCTATGTACACAATTTTAAAATACGAATAACAAAAAAAAAAATAATATGACATTTTTATTTGTTGTTGAACTAGGCGATGGACTATTCTGAACAAACATTTTTTTTAAATTAATTATAATGTAAATTATGTGTAACTCGGTTGAAATTAATTACGTGTGAAATGTTCATGTGACTTAGCACAAATGAAGTAGGTAAGTATAAGTTTAAGCCAAGTAACTTTAAGTGGAGGAAGCACAGTTTTCACTAGACTTCTATTAATATCACCTTTTTTAATGATTATGTATTCTATCAGGAAAGTACTACGTTGTATGACATACCTATGTAATTCGTTTTTCTAGCTTATAGTGCCATGTGTGTTGAGTGTTTAATGAGTAGGTACCTATTGTAAATACATATGCATCTTTGATTTATTAAGATTTATTAAATCGCACCAAAATTATATCGACTGATTCCAAAGGATCAAAATGACTATAAATGAGATTTACTTAGGCATTTTTATTGTACATCTTTTCAGAGTACAGTAAAATTGTAAATCGAAAAATAACGTGTGTCCCTGGAGATATAATCATATGAATTAGTTAATCCCGTCTTATTCTTTTAAGAGGAAATTGTACTTACAGGTTGGTATTTCTTATTAACCAAAATTATTGTAAAGTATTAGTAATGAAATATTTATAAGATTTTTTTTAAAAAGTAATTGGTTTAAAATTCACTAACCTCTCTACATTTAACCTTGTATCCTATTAGCATTGTCCTTATACTATGTTATTGGTGAAAAATTAATAACAATTTGCCGTGATTAGTTCACATTGTTTTAATAGTAAAAATGTAATTCATTTAGTTTCAAAATTCTGATAATTCTATTTTCTGGGTGCTGACTATAAATTATTTCTTTTCACGTCATAATTAGCTATTGTCGTTTTACTAGTGTACATAGAAGTCTTTGCTAAACTCTGTCTTATCAGCATCAAAGAATCGGTTACATAATCGACAGAAATAACCTCGTTTTATGCAAATACCTCACAAGTTTTAGCTTCGTTTGCGGATTTCACAGAGTTCAAAATTAGAATTTAACAGACGAATGGAAATCTGTATAAAATATTCGGAGTCAACCGAATAGTTTGAAAGTCTATAGTTTTGTGAATTAATTTCATACAGTGTTCTGAATCAGAAATCAGCCCCATAACACACGTGTATTTTTGAGATGGGGCAATACGGTACCTCAATCGTTAGAATTACAACAAAACATTCTTAGAAGACTATAACTTTTTAAAATATTCTGAACTGTATTCATACATGTTCACAAAGTCGTACAGTCAGCAAGAAAGTTATTTTGCTACCGTTCGAACCTAATTAACGTAAGGATTAATAGACCTTATGAGACCATTCAGTAATAAAAAAAATCTTTTCCCATATATTTTGTAAGGAGAAACAAAAAATCAGCTCAAATAACTATCGTCAAATCATACTAAGTACTTCTTACTGAAATCAAAATGCACTTTTGTGACCAAGTGAACTTGGTGTACAGAAACCTCAGCTTAGCATAGTAGTAGGTACTAGTTATTAGTTTATGCCTGCGTATGAATTCGGTTCTGTGATTTACTGACCCATCTCAAAAATACACGTTGTATAAACATCCTAGTTCTATACTTGTGTGTGTGGTGTGTGGTGTCATGTTGTGTGTAAGTAAATGAAATGCTATTAAGCATAGCCAAGCCAGCAGAACAAAGTAAAAAAAAAAAAACGAAAACTTTCTTGCCAAGCCGTAATTCTGTTATACGAGGTATACTTACCTAGTTATTGTATTGCATTCATGCAAAGTGCCATCTCATCGAATCATTCACAGTATTATTTTGCTTCAATATTGCTTTATTATTGTTCGCATTCATTTCATCTATTTCATTCAAGACGTTAAAATGCCCAGTTGACGGCAAAAGACTTGACCTACGTGGCATATCCGAGTAATGGAATAGTTTGTTTTCAGGCACAACAATGAATGCCGTACCAACGCCTTTAAATAAGGCGGCAATGCGCAAGTATGAGGACTTAGAAATTCGATGTGATGCCATTCTAGCCAGTTATGTGTGGATTGATGGTACCGGTATTAACCTACGCTCTAAGGATAGAACTTTCGACTTTGTTCCTAAAACATTTAAAGGTTATATTTTTAAATCATTTCTTCATCCTAGCATTAATCTCAGTCGCATCCGAAGCTTTCACCTGAATTGAGAGTGAATTTGGCTGAACTTCCATATTTTCCGTCAAATCATTGCCGTCTGATCTCCATAATCTAAAGGCGATATCGAATTATTGCAGCTAGATCAGTTGTTGGACTTTTTAGGGCTCGCAACTACCCGTAAAGGCTGCCATAGATGTTTGTATGGCAACCGGGACCCTTGAAAGTGCTCTCTATTTTTAACTTACTTCGCTAACTTGGTTAGCGAACTAAGGCATTGTCCTACGTGAGCGACAAGTGCGACACCGTAACGCGTTTCGACGCAACGCTTAAATATGAAAAGGTCATTGATCTTTATTCTGTCCTACGTTGAGTCGTGTTAATACGTCATTTGACGTATGGAACATATTGTTCCACGCATTGCATCGCGTTGGCGCGCTGTCGCACTTGTCGCTCACGTAGGGCAACGCGTGAGTGATCTCAGTTTTTCTTGATGTTTTAAACGTAGTATTGATTAACTGACGAGCATACTGCTATGGTTAAAGTTTGTCGCTGGATAACATTACAAAGAAATTGCTGTAACGCTTCTATTCAACACTATAGGAAAGTACCTACGTGTGTTGATCGAGTGATTCGATGATATTAAATTAAAACTATAACATTACTGAATAATAAACATCTAATAAAAAAAACTCTGTTAAAGTAGTTCAATATATTTGTATTACAGATCTACCCATTTGGTACTTTGACGGTTTCGGTACAAACCAAGCGGCTACCGTCAATTCCGATACGTTTATCTTCCCAGTAGCGCTCTACCATTGTCCGTTCAGACGAGGTAGCAACATACTTGTATTGACGGACACATACACCTACAACTATCAACCAACATGTGAGGTTTTTATAAACATTTTGTTAATTACTAGCCGCCCTGCCCCGCTATCACCTGTCGCATATTTTGAAGACTCGTATCACTCTTTTTTATCCTTATTTTTTTAGTCTAGGGAGTTCTAGAAAGGAAATCTGCTGTATTTGTAGACATTTATGATCACTGTTCCGCTCCCTTGTACAGTAGAGTAATGAAATATAGCCTGTAGCCTTCGTCGATGATCGAGGTTTTCAACACTAAAATAAATTTTCGATTCGAATCAGTAGTTCATGTAGTTCACTATATCATATAACTTTCACACAGTTATATGATATAGTTTCAACAAAAGCGAAGACCAAACTTTTATTCCCAACATATTAAAATGTATCCTGTTGAAGGTCGGGTTGACGAAGTTTCAAAGTTTACGACAACTTTCCTTTTAGTACACAGGTTTCATCCTGAATGGAAGTTAAAACATTTTTGAGAGTTATTTTCCCTGTTTTTTACGTTAATGTGATATTTTTTTGTACTATTTTATGTGTTAATCTGGAAAAAAACTAATAATACATATATTTTAGAGTAAAATTCGGTTGATATTGTGGTATTTTTAACGCATTTTTGAACCCTACTGTAAGGTCCTTAAGATTGCCAACACTTCAGGACCTGACGGCAATCCAGGCTGACCGTGAGTCCTTTAGGCTCTAGAGGTTCTCAGACCCAAGCCTGAGAGGGAGAGAGCGAGACCACATAGTCTAAGCTAGGAGAGCTCTTCTTTAGCATATGTTATGAACATGTTTTGATGCTAATATAAATAGTCTTTCTACAGCTACGAATTATCGCAAATCCTGCGTAGTTTTGTGCGAGAAAGGTGAAGTTGAAGAGCCTTGGTTTGGATTCAATCAAGAGTTTTTCTTGACCACTACTGATGACCGGCCACTTGGCTGGCCCCCAGGTGGCTTCCCAGCCCCACCGGGCCCTTACTACTGTGCCACTGGAGCGAATAACATAGTCGCAAGAGATCTCATGGAGGCTTTTTACAGGTATGGGCTGAAGTCCCTTTTATGTCCCGATAGAATACAGAGTAAAATTTAAAACCAAAAACTGTTTTTTTTTTGTCAAGCGTTAAGCTTTGGATTATTTAAACTAATTCACACATTTATATGGTAGATGCTGTCTATATGCTGGAATAAGTTTGAATGGTATAAATCCAGGCACAACACCATCGCAGTGGAATTTCCAGGTAAATCTGAGCACGCTTCGCTACACATTATTTTTTAGAGATATGTGAATGAACATCTTCTATTTATATACGGTATTCCTGAAAACCGTCAGTAGGTACCTAAGTATATTTATTTAACAGGAATGTAACCTATTGAATATTGGACAAAACAAACTATATTTCCACCTTATCAGGCCAAGAACTGGTGTCGGGTGGCTATCTGAAAACATAGCGATAATAAAGATTTTTTTCATGATACGACGATTTTATTGAATAGGATAGGAGAGATAGATAGATAGAATAGGCATTTGTCCAAAGTTAGATAGTAGGATAATCAGTGTACATACTAGCATCGGAAGTTCAAAAACACGGTACAGAAACTCTCTGTTCTTACAGGGTCAGTATCACGGGTGTAACTCCCCTGGTGTTACACACGCTAATTTGTCACGGTAACCACTTTCCACCCGTGTGCTTATCTGCCACCTAAGTTATTAAAAAAGTATATATTCTGCTATAGTAGATTTATCGTATCACAGGTATACATTGTCTCCAAGTTCATACCAAAATTGTATTAAAAGATTATTCGTGCTTGAGTGCACAGCCTGTGATTCCAACAGCTCATGCACAAGTGAGAAGATACGAAATTGTGCTTTACTTCAGTAAATGGAAAGTGAATATACCTACAGTTTCTAAATAAAGTTTTCGTTTATTAGTTTATCCAGACATAACATTTTTAGGTGGGGCCAAGTCCTGGTATCAAGGCGGCCGATGATTTATGGATGGCAAGATATATACTTGCGCGTCTTGCTGAAGAGTACGGCACTGTAGCCACTTTTGAACCACAGCCTATACAGGACTGGCCCGGCAATGGCACTTTCTGCTACTTCTCCTCAAAAGATATGAGGGAACCAGATGGTATACTGTGAGTATCCATTTATTTATGTTGCAAAGTTTAAGTTATGGAATATAGGTCGATGAACGACCTCCGCCCCCCATGAGCGCCGGCCTGGGGGTGACAGGTGAAGCCGCCTGTCACCCTGGCAGAAGCAGGCCGCGGCGGTGGCGCGCGTAGCGCGCCTCCCCGTTTCCGGGGACGAGTTGGGGACTCTGTAGTCCCCACACCCGAGAAGAGGGCCATATCGTGAGAGATGGCCCTGGGTCGGCCGGGGTGCGAGGGATATGCCTGTCAACCTCACCTTCGGCAACCAAAACGACCCACAGGCGGCGTGCGTTTTAGTCGGTTCGAGTCCGACATAACCTCCTCCACCGGCTCCGGTGGGGAGGTATCCGTGGGGATTTTGCGCACGTAAAAAAAAAAAAAAAAAAGTTATGGAATATATAATACCTAGTTTTTAAACAATTAGGGTATTCAAATTGATAAAAATAGGAAAAATTGAATCATTGGCTCAGTGGTCAAAGCATTCCCCCCTGTAAGGGAAAGATCACGGGTTCGAATACCGGCTAAACTGATTCAAATTTTCCTATCTTTATCGATTTGAATAGTTAGCATATAAAATAGGGTTGTGTCCTATTTTTTGGTTACTATCGTAAACTGTACATTTTACAATAATACTGTAAAAGTAAAACTTTCTTAAAACAAATAGTTTTAAAGATATTTGATTTTAAAAATTCAATTTCTCGAGCCGCCTGAAAATGGTCAGCCGTCAAGAGCGCGCTGGCGCGTTGTAAAAATGTATGAAGTGCAAGAGAATATCGCATTTATCTTAGTCTACGTTGCGTTTACACGTATACAGTGCCTAATAAGATTGATTTGAAATTTAATAAGGAATGTAAAAAGTTGTAAATTTTGCTTTGTTTCGATTGTTTATATTTTGACCTATTTTGGGAATTAAAAATAATGAAAAGCCATAGTTTCAGTTAAGTTAGGCAATATTTTGGTTTACTATGCATATTTTTAGATAAAACACTAAGACAATAAGTAGTATTGGTAAGAATTCGATGAACACTGATGACACTACCCTATTTTTTAAAATTTCATTCAAATAATGATATCAGGTTGTCAATATATTGTGTAATAAAAACTTATAGCTTTTATCCGAACCTCATTCTCGAACAGTACTTTGATAGTGTCGGTTACTGTGGCATATAAATACTTGCGATATATATTATGAAGGAAAGGGGGAGGTAATAGCGGAAAATATGAAGAACGATAAGAGAACCACACTCAAAACCGTCAAACATGTTTATTATTTACTGAACATACTATGGGTATAACCGCATGAAACATTACGTACGAGGGAGATACTATTGCGTGTAATTTAAACATTTGTAGCACTGGGATAACTATGGCTTTATCTCTGTTATAAAACTAGTAGGTTCAAATAACGTTTCATCGCGGTACCAAAATTAGTACTCGTAGGTCCAAAATACGAAAGAAGTGGATGAAAATCGTTAATTTAAAACAACAGTTTCGTACTCAGGGTGTATTTTACGAGTCTAATATACGCTGAGAAGAATCAAGTTATAGCAAAAAATGGGTATTCGATACATTTTGATACTTCGTACAGATGCGCTTCTTTTTTCGCCTTTTAATACTTTTATATTCAAATTAGTTTACGATGTTTTATTTCAATAGCACTATCTTATGCGGAAGCATTTCTTATATAACAAACCCACGGTACAATATTTTTGTACATAAAAAATTTCATATTGCAATCTATTATATATACAATTTACAATGTATTATTTGCAAAACTGCTAAAGTGAGGTGAAAAGTCATATAAGCCTATGGTTAAGGGTTAAAAAAAATCTTTGATGATCAAACAGTTTTTGACCACAAGAATATAACAACTCTTAAGCGTGTCAATATCTGCATTTTTTTAGTTTCTTTATTTGGTTTAAAAGAGGATAAAATACCTTTACTTTTGATACAAGTTTATATTAGAGCGATTTTCCTTTCTTTTTTGATCTTTTGGTTGATTTCTATGTTTTAAAATAATCGTCATTACTCTCACCGCGATTTACCAGTTGCACCTATTGCAAGTTTGCACTTTGGGTCCCAATGACCACTTATTGTTCTGGATATTGGTATATCGGCTTTCACGAGAGCGACTGCCATCTGACCTTCCAAATCCGAATGAAAAGCCTGTCGTTGCCGTTCGTTGTTTAAAAGATAAACCCAACTAACGATTTTGGCTTTGGCCCTGAAGGTTAGGTCTCTGCATGCCCATGTTTTTAAAATGAGAGTATGTTACAGGGTTATCGAGAGGGCCATAGACAAGCTTAGCCGGCGACACGGGGCACACATGAACGAGTATGATGCTAAAAATGGTGCGGATAACGTGCGCAGGCTCACTGGCAAGAATGGAATGCCACACATTAGAGATTTCACTGCAGGTAAAGTATTTCTATGCAGACCCATAATGTAACTAGTGCTCCAAGAAAAATAGCATATCGTTGGCCGGCGTATTGTAGAATAAAATTCAACATTTCACAACATTCTACACAACGCTATCTAGATATAGTAAGCACAGCTTAACTAGCTTGTGTTATGGAATCTAGAATGCGTATAAACAGACTTTTTTCTTAGTACATACATATCTTACATAGAAACATCCAGACCAATGCAAATATACATATTCATTCATACAAATATTTGCACTGAGCGGTAATCGAACCCGTACCTCCAGCGTAGCAGTCGAATGTTCTACCGCTACGCCCCAGGTGCCGACAAGAATAGAATGATGAATATTTGAGATTAACACATATTTTGGCGATTATGATTATGATCGTTATCCATAGGACACGGCGGTATTTCCACCCAATTGAGCAGTCCGACTGGGGAAGTACCTCCGCCCTACAGAATACCGCGGCTATAATAACTTCGTGTTGTGTTCCCGGCGGTGAGTAGGGTAGCCAGAGTTCACTGGAGAATTTGTGCTGTCAGTGAGAAAACTAAAGGCTTGTCCTGCTTTGTCTTCTACACTGACGGCACAGAAACTCTGTATTTACAGGGTTGGCAGCGCGCTCTGAGCACAAACCATTGTATAGGCGGTAGAACACACACAGTGAGGCAAAATCCCTCCTATGGCTAAGAGGTTCCACTCTACCTGTGAGTATGGGATTGTCAACCAGCCTCAATGCCCGTCTTTGCAACGAGTCGAAGGGGTCAAGCTGGTATGCAGGTGCTCCAGCAAAAAGGTGACAGCAGTACTCCATGTGAGGCCGGACTTGTGCTTTATAAAGAAGGAGTTGCTGCCTCGCAGTGAAATACTGTTTCGCCCTGTTGAGCACTCCGAGCTTTCTTGATGCCAACTTAACCTTGTCCTGCAAATGTCTTCGGTATTGGACGTCACTGGAGATATCGACACCAAGGATCCCGATACTCGGGGAGATGGTAAGCGGTGTGCCCAGGAATTGCGGCGCTACAATGAATGGGGTTTTCTTAGCGGTGAATACACATACTTGTGTCTTAGTGGGGTTGAATTGGACTAGGTTTAGTCGTCCCCAATCGGATACTCCAGAGAGAGTAGTCTCGATTTCAGACACAAGTTGTTCGCGACTCTTCTCCACCTCGGACTGAGGGATACATACATAATTGGTTTAATTTTGTAAAATATGATTACTGTGCCTCCTCTCCACTACTCACACCAATAAACACTCTTTCCGGGTGGTTAGGTCTGAATGACAACATGTCCTGATCTACACAAAGTACGTACTTCAAAAAGAACATTTCTAAAAAAAGAAATGACTAATTTTAATAGATCTTCATTGTGTTATTAAATGTCGGAAATCTGTAAATCTTGATAAAAATGTTGAATGTACCTTACATTCCAGCTACATTAAGTATTTCTAAGTACGGGAATTCCGCAAACATTGCCTTAATATGTAAGCGTGCTTACAATGCTCTAATACCACCAATGGAGAAAAGTTTGGTTGACAACAATATATTTATATATATTTAGGTTATAACATGCAACCGAAAACAGCTATCATAAAAATTTCCCTGGCTGAAGTCTACATACTTAAAAGTATAAATTAAATAGTCATTTAATACTGAGTCTTTATGCAATATTTGTAAATCAACAGAACCAATCTAAATATTATTTTAAACAACTATTCTCGGTGTTCGATATTATGATTTACGTTAGTATAGATTCAGCATTGAATGCTGAAATAACATTACTATATCTATGATCGATGTGATACTTAACGGTAGTTGTTTGCATGTGTTTGGGTTGGATAAAACCTTTGATAACCACCATATCTTTAGGGGAGATAAATCCGTAACATTAATGAAAAGTGAGTTTTATGTAATGCTCGTTCCAAAGATTATAAAGCTTGTTGCTATATGATGTCGTGATTATTTAATACAGAGGACTAATCTATGATTTAATGAAGCTACTTAATATAATCAGTGCGTGTGATCAGTAGTTACCCATGGCATATTGTTATTTTATCTGTTTGCTGTTTTTTTTAGCTGTTTGCTGGTTTTTTCTAGCTGTTTGCTAGTAGTCGATAGTTTTTAGCCCTATTTTCACATTTTCGTAAGGATATGATTGAACAACGTGGCGGATGAGACGTGATTAACAAAGATCTTGATCTTTGTTAATCACGTCTCATCTTGATTAATTATCTTAATAATTATATTAAGCAATCTTGATTAACTAAACTAATCTTGTAAGGTTGGGATTAAGACGGAATGAAACGCTCTGACTGCTGAATAAGTACTAATCATTTATTGGATAAACATCGGTATTTATATTCATACACTACACCTTCCCCGAAAGGAAAAATAAAATAATTAATATAATATTATTTTATTTATACAACCACTAAATAAGCAGTATCAATATGTACTTGCTTAGATAACATAGGTATGGTACTTTATTAGCATCTACACATGTAATAGGTACATTGTATTGATACAATAAAACATAGTTGATCAAACAACATTTTTTAAACAATTTTTAAAATAATTACAATAAAAAATTGTTTTAGAAATACAAGTGTGTAAATAATGAAAGTATACAAGAATAAAATAATATATTGTATAAGTATAAAATAACAAATTTATAAGTAACAACAATAAGTGTCAATAGACTATAACACATTACACTTACATTGCATGTTGTACGATACAATTTTTAATGATACATTATGTATAATATGTATATTGGTTAACATCATTGTTTATGAGTAATACAACTTCGTTCTATTCTTATGAACTAAATCAGTTTTTCCGTTATCCTTTAATATTTCAACATTTGGTGCAACATCTTTAATAACCAAATATGGACCATTATAGATACTTTGGAATTTATTACCCGTTTCATTTTTCACTAAAATCAAGTCATTTTTCTTATACGTAATGGGATTACAATTAAGGTCAAGTTTCTCTTTTGGCTGTAATTTACTTTGTAATAGGTTTTCATAAGCTTCTTTTTGGGATGTTTGTAATCTATACTTTAACTCAAGGGGGTAACTGTCATAGTTGTAAAGAGGATCTATTGTATTTTTAGTCAGATTGGAGGGAATGTTGCATTTTTTTTCCAAATAATAGTTCAAAAGGTGTAAATTTAGTAGCAGTATGAACTGTTGTATTGTATGCAAAGCACCAAAAAGGTAACCATGTGCTCCATGAACTCGAATGATTGTCAGTTTGAATTCGTAAGAAATTACCTAAATTTTTATGAGTGTTTTCCAAGGATCCTATAGTTTCATGATGATATGCGGTAGAGTTTAAAGTAGATATATTTAGTAATGCACACATCTCTTTAAAAATTGATGATAAGAATTCGGAACCCCTATCAGTTGCAACCCTAGCTGGTATCCCAAATCTAAGTATAAAATTATTAACCAAGTTCTTGGCTATTTCTTCAGGACTTTTAGTTATCATAGGATAAGCTTCTACGTATTTACTTAACTCGCATTGAATAGTTAAAATATAAGAATTATTATAATTATCCTTATCCAAAGGACCTACGACGTCAAGAAAAATCTTTTCCATTGCCGAATTGGCTGTGGTGGTAATAACCATAGGCTCTTGAACATAATGAGAACTATGCTTCTGCTTTTGGCACTGTTCACATTTTTTAATAAATGTTGTAACATCATTTTCAAGACCGGGCCAAAAATAATATTTCTTGATATTATTATACATTCGTCTTATACCAGCGTGGCCACTCGTTGGTAAAAGATGAAAATCATTTAATATTACTTTTTGGTCGTCTTTATTATGAATTATTTTCACGTCATTTAAAATACATAATCGCGGACCAGTCCAATTCTTGTATGATTTAATTTCATTAATCATCTTTTGTATAATCGCATCATACATTTCATTTCGTATAAAAACTAACTCGTGCACGTTTATTTTCTCACAAAAATTTCTCAGCTCCCTCACAAAAGCGGCTGGCGTCAGTTGTGATTGGAAAACTGGAATTTTTATAAATAATGTCATTCTTGATGACAAATAACAAAACACATCATTTTCTAAATCGAATGTGTTAGACCTACGTAGGTTTTTTATTGTCTAAAAATTTAAGTTCTACAGATTTCCTCGGTTTACTATGAATCTCTACAACTCTTGGTTGCGCAGGCCAATCGTCAGTAGGAGCAATAGCACTCGGACGTATCAGTTTGTTACGTAATTCTTTACGTTTAGATCTTGTCATAACCGTGATAATGCTTTCGTGCATTGTTTTTAAGTCTGCTGATGTGACAGGCAATCGTGACATTGCATCCGCTGGAATATTATCTGAACCTTTAATATATTCCACTGTAAAATCGTATTCTTCGAGTAAAAGTCTAAATTTCATGAGACGACTAGATGGGTCTCTCATTCCAAATAAATATATTAGAGTATTATGGTCAGTTTGAATTATAAAAGTTCGACCATACAAATAAGGACGGAAGTGTTTAACGGCCCACACTATCGCCAACAGTTCTTTTTCTACAGTGGGATAGTTGTGCTCCGCTTTATTTAAATTTCTACTTGCGAACGCAATTGGTTTCTTATTAAAGTTAGATCATCTAATTTCATAAGAAATCAATATAACATCGAATAAAATATCTTGAAAATTAAGACATTTTAAAGGTATTAGAGTTGGTTTCATAATACAAAACAGCTCCCAATGAGTGTTTTGACGCATCAGTTTGTAGTATAAATTTTTTATCTAACGAAAAATCTGGATATTGAAGTACTGGGGGGGAGGAAATAATAGTTTTTAACGTAGAAAATGCAGTTTGGCATGCATTGTCCCAGATAAACTGTTTATTTTTCTTTGTTAACTGAGTTAAAGGATAAGCTATGTTCGCAAAATTTTTGAAAAATTTTCTATAGTAGTTTGCAAACGCCACGAATTTAATTAATTCATCTACGTTAGTTGGTACAGGCCAGGTACTCAATGCCTGTATTTTTGCAGGATCGGGAAGGACGCCTTCACCTGATATAATATGACCTAAATACAAAATTTCCTTTTTCAAGAAACTACATTTAAAAGGATTTAGCTTCAATTTTACCTGACGTAATCGATTGAAAACATCTAGAAGATTTTTATTATGATTTTGTAGTGAATTTCCGAAAACAACTAGATCATCTAAATATACTAGGCATTTTTCATATGTTAAGCCTGACATTGCAACTGTCATCATTTTTGAAAATGCATTAGGAGACGTTTTTCTCCCATTGGCATTCTCGTCATGCGGTACTGTCCCGAAACGGAAGCCTTAATTACGTCATTATTATCCGAAATTTTAAATTGTCCTGAACAAAATGCGGTATAATTACGACTGTCAATATCAAGATCACACTGATAATATCCACTAGAAAGGTCAAGAGTAGAAAAGTATATAGAACCTGAAAGTGAATCCAAAATTTCAACAATATTTGGTAGAGGAAATTTATCATCCTGTATACAATTGTTCAATTTTCTGTAATCGATCACTAGTCGCCATTTTTTATTACCTGAATTATCTAGTTTCTTAGGTACTAACAACAAAGGACTCTACCATTCGGATCGACATGGTTCAATTATGCCCCCCTCTCGTAACATATTACTAATCTGATCGTGTGCTTCACGTTTTTGTGAATACGGAATTCTATATGGTTTACAAAAAACTGGCTGAGATTTCGGTTTTAAACTAATATTATGTTTATAAATAGAATTTGTAGTTAACTGATCTCCTGGCAATAAAAATATATCGCTATATTTAGCACAAATATTTTCTATAGCGACTTGTTCCTCTTTATTCAAATGATTCAAATTTAATAAACTAAACAATCGTTTGACACGATCTGCATTTACATTTTTACATTGCTCAAAAGAACACAAGTTATAATCGTTAATTGATTGCATCTCAGGTTGAATATTATTAAGGCGAATTTCATTCTCACTGGTGTTTAATATTAAAATAGGTATCACACCATTTAAAGGTTTCACTAGTACGCTTGCTAAAATTAAAAGCTAAAATTTACTGGTGGTAGAAACTTGGTGGCACAAATTTGTCTCAAGTTTCGACCGGGTAGGTACCACCGTGCACTATTGCGAAAAACCCTCCATAGCAATTCAATCTCGGTTGGATTGTGTTCAGGGGTCAGCAAGTGCATAGCCGGGCAGAGGTGGTGGTTGTCGCAGCACTAGTGGGACCAGTGGGTCTTGGCGTAGTCTAGTGGGGATGGCGCGGGGCGATGCGCCGAACAGGGAGACCTGTAGAAACGGTGGTGCCGCTGGCCGCCCGCGGTATAGTACAGGGGCCCAACTGGGGTTAACCACCTTGGGAGGCTGCCTCACCAGGCCGCGCATAATCCCGATATGGTTCGTCGTGCCGGTTGGTGACCGGAATTGGGAGCCCGGCGACCATACTCGGGGGGGTACGGGGGCCCTTCCGTTCGGCGCGTCGGCTCTCGCCATGCCTCACATTCATAGATAAAACCAATATCCCGCGCTTTGTCACACGGTGCTGCGGCGGCAATCACCTCTTATTTCACGCCTTCTCCCACCCAAACTCATGGCAGCGCAATTCAAGGAAATAGGCAACACAGCGGCTCGACACACTCCCAAAAGCTTGCTATTTGAGGTGGAGTCCACTAACATCTGTGGGCTCCATGCAAACCTCAACGCCGTCCACCAACACCTAGAGACGGCGAAACCTGCCATGTTTTTTCTAACGGAGACGCAAATACACCGCCCTGACGACACGACCTACTTGCTCTACCCTGGCTATGTTCTTGAGGAAAGTTTTCGTGCAAAAGCCGGGGTGTGCGTGTTTGTTAGGGCGGATGTTTGCTGTCGCCGTTTGCGCTGCCTAGAGGACCCATCCTTCTCCATCCTTTGGGTACACGTAGACCATGGCCCTACGAGTCAGATCTATGTGTGCCTCTACCGTTCCCATACAGGAGATGCTGAGACAACTCGACTCTTTGAATATCTGAGTCAGGCGGCAGATGATGCGCAGGAGCGATTTCCGAATGCCGAAATGGTGTTTTTGGGGGATTTTAACGCCCACCACGAGATCTGGTTGGGCTCCTCCAAAACAGACCATGCGGGAAGAGCCGCCCACGCGTTTGCTCTGGCGCACGGCCTGACCCAATTGGTGCACGAGGTCACTAGGATACCAAGAAGGTCGGGCCTAGCACCTTCTCTGCTAGACCTTCTGCTGACGAGTGATCCGGACCGGTACAGTGTATCGGTGCGAGCCGCTTTAGGCAACTCCGACCACTGTCTGGTCTGTTCCACGGTGCCCATTATAGCGCCCCCGCGACTTCGTGACTATTTTGCGTCCATCCCGTGGGTTGAGCGCTGCTTTGAAGGTAAGAACCCATCGGATTGTGCTACTGCTGTCGCCGGTGAGATCGGTCTGGGTATGGAATACTATATCTCATACACCGATGTCACCGGTGACCGCGGGGTGCGCCCTTGGTTCGGGCGCGAGTGTGCGGAAGCTGTTGAACAAAAACAGTCTGCGTACCGCGCTTGGGTAAGGGCGCGCGCCACGCGCCATCCCAATCTGGGCCACTTCAAGGCGGCGTACAACAGAGCCACAAAGGTCTGCAGAAGGGCCTACGTCAGAGCGGATGCCCTGCGCATAGCGCGGCTTGGTCAAGAGCTAGTGATGCATCCCACGGGAAGCCGTGGCTACTGGCGACTGGCTAAAGCCGTGCAAGCCAACTTCTGTCAGCCTTCGCTGCCTCCGCTGCGTAACCCTGATGGATCCCTGGCCCATGAGCCGCAAGAGAAGGCAAATCTGCTGGCTAATCTCTTTGCGGCCAACTCCCGAATCGATGATTGTGGTACGCAGCCACCAACACTACCCGACAGTGACCACGCGATGCCTGATATCCATATCAGGCAACGCGATGTCCGTGCAGTGCTGCAATCACTCGATGTCCGGAAAGCCAGTGGTCCGGATGGTATTCCAGCGGTAGTCTTGAAAAAATGTGCAGCGGAGTTGTCTCCAATGCTTACGCGCCTGTACCGGCTATCCTACAGTTCGGGTACAGTGCCTTTGCCTTGGAAAGAGGCGAATGTTCAGCCGATTCCCAAGAAGGGGGATCGCTCGGAGCCAGCCAACTATCGACCCATAGCCGTCACCTCAGTGCTGTGCAAAGTGTTCGAGCACATAATCAACAAACAGCTCATGCGGCACCTAGAGGATCACTCCTTAATTAATGACCGGCAATATGGCTTCAGACCGAAACGGTCAACGGGTGATCTTCTAGCATACGTTACCCATCTTTGGGGTGAGGCTATGGACGACAAGCACGGCGAGTCACTGGCAATTAGTCTTGACATCGCCAAAGCTTTCGATAGAGTCTGGCACAAATCGCTTCTTTCCAAGCTACCTGCCTTTGGTCTGCCTTCTAGGCTGTGCAACTGGGTTGCTAGCTTCCTGCAGGGGCGCCGTATTCGCGTCCTTTGTGACGGACAAGCTTCGGAGTTTCTGCAGGTTAATGCTGGCGTGCCCCAGGGGTCCGTCTTATCACCCACTCTCTTTCTTCTGCATATCAACGACATGCTGTCTACCGGCAATGTTCATTGTTATGCAGACGATAGCACTTTGCATGGGAGTTATCATGGACATCCTGCGGCCAAGCAGTCGGATATCGCGGAGAAAAGGCAGCTTCTTGTCACTGAGCTTGACGGGATCCTGAATCACATTTCTCAATGGGGCTCTGAGAACCTGGTTGAGTTCAATGCCAAGAAGACGCAGGCATGTGCGTTTACAGCAAAAGTATCTTCTTTCCTTCCCCTCCCCACTCTTCAGAGCACGCCACTGCCACTGCAGGACAATCTCAATATCCTAGGTATGGATGTTCGCTGCAACCTGAATAACAAAAACTACATCGAAAGTATCATCAAAACAGCCTCACGAAAACTCGGAGTCCTGAACAGAGTGAGACGGTTTTCCACGCCGGAGCAGCGGTGTCTTCTATACAAGACACAAATTCGCTCCTGTGTGGAGTACTGCTCGCATCTCTGGGATGGTTCAGCAAAGTACTTACTAGATGCTCTCGACAGGTTGCAGCGACGTGCGGTCCGCATCATTGGGAATCCCGAGATCACGAACACCCTAGAACCTTTACAGCTGCGTAGAGATGTTGCGTCCATGGCTGTATTTTACCGTTTGTACCATGGGGAGTGTTCTGATGAGCTCTTCCAATTAGTCCCACCCTCCCCTTTCCTACACAGGACAACGCGTGCAGGTCTTAGATGTCATCCGCACACGGTGCAAAACATCCGATCAAGAACCAAGCGGTTCGGAGACTCTTTCCTCTGTCGCACCATTAAGGCCTGGAATTCATTACCAGCTCACGTGTTTCCTTCTTCCTACAGTCCCGGGTCCTTTAAGCGGGGCGTGAAAAAGCATATGATGAGGCCGTCAAGCTGAGTGTCACCATTGTCACACGGTATGTGTAAGTAATGGTGACCCTCTTTTCTGGGACTTTGCCTTCAGCTTACCATCAGGCAAGGCGAAGTCCAATTGACGTGTCCTATATAAAAAAAAAAAAAAAGTCATGTAATTCAGTCGAGCAAACAAGACATTCTTCTGTATAGTTAGTTTTTATATAATGAACTGATTCAGATCTAGGTGGTAATATAAAACAACGAGAATTAGTTCCTTCTTCAAGTTTAGATTTAAGAGGCAAAATAATATGTTTATTCGATCTATTTTTAGTCAATGTTAAATACAAAGACTTCAGATCCAACACAGCATTAAATGTTGTAAGAAAATCTTGCCCTAATATACCATGTGCCTTACATGGTAAGGAATTAAAAACATAAAACTTATGCTTAAATGATTGTCCGGTCAAGTCCAAACAATGTCGCAGTGTAACATAAACATATCCGATTGCTTCTATTGCACCGCCGATTCCGCTTATCGTGATGCTCTCTTTATGGATGGGTATATTTAATTCAATAACATGTTTATATTTTATAGCACAAATGGAAGCGCCAGTGTCAATTAAAAATGTATAGTTATAATTTTCTACGTATAAATCAATGCAACAAGTACTATTACTTGCGCATATAAACCCTTTATTCACGAAAAAAATTACTTTGCTCACTAAATTCATTAGAATTAGTGACGTCATCATTTGCAACATTTATGTTTGCATTATTTCGACGCGTGTTTTGTTGACCTCGACCGCCGTCGTTATTTGACCTGCTATAAAAAGTAGTAGACCTACCTCGGTTCTGTGATGACTGTCCTTGGCTCTGGTCGGGACGACCACGAACTCCACGGTAGAACGTAGTTCCACGGTGATTGTTTGACCTGCTATAATTGTTAAATTGACGGGGGGCACCCCGATTATAATTATAACGTCCTCGATTAGGTGAACCTCGAAAAGATTTATTTCCCCTTTTATGGAATGCCAAAATATTACCTGATTGAGACGGAATAGCCATCGTCTCTTCGTCAACTGCTGACTGTACAGCGTCTTGTAAAGTATCAAATTTTTGAGCCGCTATGATGGTACTTAGACGCCTATTGCGTAACCCGTCAGCAAAACGTTTTATTGCTTGTTTTTCATTCAACGGTTGCAGAATTGCCAAATTTGCCTTGTTGCCGTCGGCTTGCGCGATAGATAAATCCATAAAAATTTCAGCTAATTGCTTGCCATAGTCGTCAATTGACAGTTGATCCTGTCGCAAAGTAAGCAGCTTGTTTTGCAAAGCTACAGAACTCTTTTTTGGTAATAAGATCATACGCATATCATATAATAATGTATCTACGGAATTATAGGTAGATTTGAGTTTTAGCTTGGCTGTTTGGGATAGTCGACTCTTTAGGACAAAGTTAATAAGACTAGCTTTAGATTGATCGTTATTCAAAGTAGAGATATAATAATCAATGCCATCGATTAATTGTCTGGTCATCGATTCTTCGTTATTCATAATTGGTAATAAACTTAGGGCGGTTTTTAAGTTGAACTCCATTTTGGATTCAGTAATGTTTTTCGATGTTGAACCAAATGATTCACAAGTGCGCGTCTCAGATGGACGCACATGCGACGTATTACAACATTCCTTAATGTCGGAATAAAGTTTAGTAATTTGGTCACTACAAGATTGTATTAATAACAAACTTTCTCCACTAATTTCTTCGGCATAAATTTGTTTCGTAATATTAGGACTCAATGCTGTGTAACCAGTAAACAAATCAGTTGCTTCCTGTAATTTCTGTTTTAAACGTTCTGGCGTTCTCCTCTCATAAGTGAGTTTAATTAAATTTTCTTTAATAAGTTTATTGTTCACAAATAGTCTGAAGCTCATGAGCCATAATATTACAGCATAATTAAGTTTAACATAATTCTTAAAATACGCGAGCATAATAGGTAGATATATCATTACCTCATAGTATATAAAATAACGTCGGGTTACCTTTCACGACACTTGCACGAATTTTATTTTTATATGTTTAACACGAACACTGGGTTTTTTGTTTTTGAACACTAGTTTTTGGTTTTAATGTTTGTCAAAATTCGAAGTACTTGGCTGTCCAGCTGTGCACGCGGAATATCTCACATCACCCACAGCTACGGTCTCTCTGCGCCTGGAAAATGACCTTCTCAAATTGTCACGTAGTAGTTGGTCATTTATCCATCCGTGGTGACATTTCTTATAACACCTCCACAAGAAGTACGCTCCGACCAACATACTCAGTCCAAGGAGTATCACCATCACAGTGCTGATTGTTGATATATGGAACTGCAGCTGCTCTGTGCTAGCTCCAATAGAAGATCCAATACAATTTTGGTTAATCACGACCTCTTCAGGTTTTTGCGAGTTTGAGTTACACATTGCAATATTATTGAAATACTCGGACCACACACGATCGATAGGCAATCACGCTTAAAGAGTTATATCGTATCACACCGAAACCGACTGTCACCCGAAACGCCATACCAAACCTGGCGCCTGGCAGGGTCGCCATGTAAGGTTGGGATTAAGACGGAATGAAACGCTTTGACTGCTGAATAAGTACTAATCATTTATTGGATAAACATCGGTATTTATATTCATACACTACACTCTATATTACATTCATAACGACAGAAGTAGCGCAACATGTTTCGATTTACAGATCGCTCTTTTTATAAAATGATAAACAAAATATATCAAGTTTGTCATCTCTCTATTATAATTTTTTTACATCAAATTCTTGATATTCGTACTTTTATAAAAAAGGACAATAACAGATCATTACCTGATTATTTTTTATTATAATACAATGTTTACATAACGTTGTATTTTAAGAGGATATATTACTCGTATTATCATCCCATAAACCTTTATAATATATGTATATTAACAATTAAAGTGGGTCTAATGGTAACTTTGATCTGATCACTAAAACATTGAAAATACATTATACAGTGCTACTTTCTTGACTTCTCCAAGGGATTTACCCATTGAAAAACTTATCTTTAACCTTACAGGTTAACATTTTTACTCTTAGAATTTTATCAAAACAATTTGATTATCTATTTCTATAAAAGAAAGTCAAAGTTACACTATTTATAACTCCGAAACGGCTGTACCGATTTAGTTGAAAATTAATGGGGCTGTAGCTTAGAACCAGGAGGCGGACATAAGATACTTTACATCCCGTTCGACCGCGTTCCCGTGTGACGTGACATAAAACCACAAAGAGAATACAAGGCACTATAAAACATGGTATAACAAAAACGCATCTGACTTGGAGTAACATAACGCAAATGACAGCTAAACGTAATTTTGTCTATGGTTAAGTTTGGTTGAAAATTTGATATTATAAATTTTGACCCGAAATCAATAATAACTAATAATCAGTATTAGTTAGTTAGTCACTCGCAAAAAACTTTATCCACAATAAGAATACACGAAAGTAGGTATAAGACAGGTTTGAATTACAGAAGTGAACATATCTTATTCTTATATGTTCCAAACGCAATGCGGACGATGTCGCGGGCAAAAGTTATTATTATAATATATTGATGAGGTATACAGGGTGTATTTTTGAAACGGGGCAGTAAGGGCAAGTACCTTAACCGTTGCAGTTACAGCAAAACGTTCTTAGAAGACCTTCCCTAACTTTTTGACATATTTTGAACTGCATTCACAGATGTTTTAAAAAACTTAGTTGGCAAAAAAAATGCAAAAAGTCCAAAAAATATTTTTTTATGCCAATCGATTCTATTTCATGTGGGGATCAAAAAACTCTATGAGACCATTTTAGCTTTCAGTACTTGGAAAGACAGAAATCGCCAAAAACGTTTCCCATACATTTCGGCAACAGAAACAAATTTCTACGACGGTCTAACTTTTTGCTATGGCCAGGAAGTGGGTAGAATTGACTGTAAAGTTAATAAAAAGATTTTTACCCTCAAATTTCGAATTTGATTCGAAAATCTGTGTGTTATACTTAGTTTCAGCTGAGAAACTTCGTATGAGTTATTAATTAAGGATTTTCGCTAAAATGTCTTCTATTCGTGAAAAAATTGACTTATTAGAAGCGTATTTTGTCAATAATCGAAATACGGGAGCTGCATTAGTGTGGTACCGCAATAAGTATCCGTTGCGGCATGTGCCAACAAGAAAGGTTATTACAAATCTTTTGAAAAACCTGGAATTGCAGGGTTCTTTCAAAAGAAAGCGGCAGCCTCGTGTGGACATGGACACGGAGATTGCGGTTCTGACTTATGTCGAAGCATATCCAGAGGTATCGTCCAGGCAAGTCGCCCTTGAAGTAGGTGCATCCCACTCCCTTGTGATAAAGATATGGAAGAAATACGGCTACAAGTGCTATCGATATGGGCGCATAGTTCAAGTGTTACATCCGGGTGACGATGTTCGAAGGCTTACTTTTTGCAGATGGCTAAGAGGAAAAATAAACAGAGATCATGAATTTTTAAATTACATACTGTGGTCAGACGAAACTATTTTTTCCAATAACGGTATGTACAACAGAAAAAATCACCACTATTGGTCCAAAGAAAATCCACTAAGAGTTACGGCAAGTCATAATCAGGTTCGCTTCTCATTCAACTGTTGGTGTGGTATAATGTCCAATCTGGCATCATAATCATAATTGGCAACACTATTGCCGTAATGTAAACATTGGCTCCGTACTTAAAATAGTTAAAATATTTGAAAAATACAAATTATTATGTTTCTTTTACAAAAAAAGTGCTTGATGATTAGCAATACGTCCAAATAATGTGGAAAAGTGTTAACAGTGACACGCAATAGTGAACGAAGTAATATATGCACAGGGAAGTTTAAGTTACAGTTCAGTTATGGGAAGTACCTAAAAGTGCAAAAACTTATAACAATCTACTTTATTACTGGTAATATCTGTCCGTACTACACACTTTCAAACTTAACTCTGTGAAAAAGCGAGAAATGCTAGAATCAAAATACATATATTCAGATTAAAACAGTTAAATTCAAACCATAACAATATTTTCACAGTAGCAAGAAAGACCCAATATAAGAAAAGGTACGGTAACAATAAAGACCTAAAAAGTATATGACCATAGTAAAGTAGAAGAGCGAAAAGGCGCTTTTATATTGGGTACGACACGATAAATCGGTATCGTACAACTGTGACGTATGCATGGATTTGATGGTAACGACAGAAATATAAAAGCGGCAAATAATAACCCAACTTCAACATAATTAATTAAGAATACATAAAATTAATTTGTCAAAGTAACTGCTTCACCGCTGGGGGTGCAAAATGGAAGACATTAATAATATAACACTAAGAAGACCCATAGGTAAATTTACATGCAGGGACACCGTAAACATGGGCGACTCCCTGGAAAATCCTGACACAGAGGAATTATTGAGTACAAGTTTGGATGCTACCTGTGCGATTACGTCGTACAAAGATGAAATAAAAAAAGAAATGAATGATCTTAAATCTATTTTACAGAGTACACAAAATGAATTAGACAATGTTATACTAGAAAATATGGATCTAAAGAAACAAATAGCCCACCTGACTCAGGAAATTACGATGCTAAAACAAATATGCCAGAGCCCCTTATCTTCACTTCGTAAAGCGCAGCAGTCTACAAGGAAATTAAGCGCCAGGCGTCGACTGACGGACTCGTTTAGCGTCAACACTCCTCAATCACAGAATCCTGTACAAATTCAGGGTATTCAAAATAAAACGGAAAATTTATCCACCTCTGCCGAAGAAAAACCTAAATCACCAAACAATATAGCTCCCGAAAACTTAATTATTCCCTTATCTAAGCGCTTACAAGATGATGTAAAAGTCACCGGAACGTATTTGAACCAGCAGCCAATCAGGAAACACAAGCTATGTATTCTAAGTGCGAACAACACCAACAATATAATATCAATAGCAAGAGATACCTTCAATGATAATTATGAATGCTGTCATTACATTGCGACAGGTGGCAATGCAGAGCAATTATTGAAAAGCATGACTACGAAACTTGAAGATTACACGATGGACGACTTCTGCGTTGTTCTTCTGGGAGAAGATGATTTCAGGAGGACAAATAACTATATGGACACTATCTTTAAAATACGAGAAACTGTAAAGGACCTAACATATACAAATGTTATTATCTGTTTCCCCTCTTAATATAATAATAACTGTAACTTATTCAATTGGAGGGTGGAAACTTTTATTAGCTTGTTAAATTTAGACGTATTAAATCATGGATATGTTTATCTATTGGACAGTAACCTAAATTTAAAGTACGACAACAGCATGTTTGACAGACGCTCTGGTAAAATAAATAACCTGGGTATGCGAGTTATACTTCGTGACTTATTAGGCCTTATGAATAAGGTAAAAATGTATAACAAATGTGATTATAGTCTACATTCAACCGAGCTTTTTCGAGACAAATGACATGTGTATCGACGTGTGTGGTGAACTGTTGGAACACACACACAGTGAGGATAGGGTAGATATTCTAAATGATCCTAAATCTGAACAATTGCAACGAATTACATTTTTTCATCAAAATGTGTGTGGGTTACAAAGCAAAATAAATGGATTTGAGGTTTATTTAAACGACCTCAACAAAGAAATACATTACATATGTATAACGGAACACTTTCTAACGAAATTATCGGCGCCGTCACTTTATTTCCCACGCTATACACTCGCTTCATGTAACACACGAACTAACAAAAAAAGGGGAGGTTCTCTAATCTTGGTTCAATTAAATAGAAAAACGGAAGAATTACAAACTTGCAAAAAATTATATAAACAGGATGTCTTTGAAATATGTGGTGTCCGAGACTGTGACACAAATTTAAATGTAATTTGTTTATATAGAATTCCTGATAGCAAAAATTTTGATGAATTTATGGTGAAGTTCGAAGCATTGTTACAGCACTTTTTGAATAAACAATGTATAATATGTGGCGACTTCAATGTTGACCTTTTAAAGACTGACAGTGAGCGGCACTCATTTCTGACATTAATTAAATGCTATAATTTTGAATATTTAATTAATACTTATACTTTTATTAGGAATTCAATAATGTCCTGTATTGACAACATAATAACAAATATTCCAAGAGCTAATATTAAGAATATAGAAGTAGATCACAATGGACTATCTGATGGACATGCTGGGTTATCCTGTACGGCTATGACAAAATCTACAAATCAAAAAAACAAACAGCCTAATCACATATGTAAATACATAAGGTCATATAGTGATAAGAATAAAATATTGTTTAGGAATACGCTGTTGAACGCCAATTTGAGTACAGGTATAAATACTTTCATAAATAAATTTAATAATATTCACTCTACGAGTTTTCCATTACATTATAAGAAAATAAATACTAATAAAATTGTAAACAGTAAATGGATAACGAAAGGAATAAAAGCATCTAGCAAATTTAAACGTGTGCTCTGCTGCGTTAACAAGGAGCATTGTGACGATACAATCTTAAAATATAGGCAAAGGTATTTTCAAATTTATAAAAAAGTTATTAAAAATGCAAAAAAGAATGTAGTCAGGAAAGAGGTAGCTAATGCAGTAAACCCAAGTAAAACAATTTGGAGCATTGTAAATCGTCGCAAAACCGCAAAGAAGTGTTTCAAACAGCAAAATCTCGTTTTAAAGATTGATAATAGAGTTATTGATACACCCCAACTGATAGTCAATATATTCTCAGATACCTTTGCAAATGCCAATGTGTTATACTCTGGTGATCACAGTGGGGTAGCAATGAGATATTTAACTGAAAATATCGGTAGAGTAGAAAGCTCCATGAACTTCGACCCTATTTGGCCAACCGAGATATTTGGGATGGTCAGACAAATGCCGTCTAAAAACTCTACAGGTTATGATGACATTCCTCTGTCAGTATTTAAAGAGAACATTGATTTGCTAGCTGAACCAATTGCTGAGATGTTAAATAAATGCGTTGATATGGGGGAGTTTCCTGATCAATTTAAGATAGCCAAGATTTTGCCAGTATTCAAAAAGGGTTGTAAAACTGATCCCGCTAATTACAGACCAATCTCATTATTACCAGTATTCTCTAAAATATTTGAAAAAATCATGAAAAATAGACTCATAAGTCACATGAATTCGAGTAACATCTTAAATTGCAGGCAATTTGGGTACCAGAAAGGTATAGGGACTTTAGATGCTATAGATACATTGATAGGGGATGTAGTGGGTCATTTAAACCAGAAACGCAAAGTGGTAGGACTATTCCTTGATCTCAGTTCTGCATTTGACACTGTTGAGCATGAATTGCTTATAAAGAAACTGGAGCACTATGGAGTACGTAATAATGTTCTAAAGTTGTTCCAATCTTATTTATCAAACAGGAAGCAGTTTGTTGAGACAAAAGTGGTCATAGAAGGTACAGAAAAATCGTATAAATCTAAAGCAATAATAATAAGGAGAGGGGTGCCTCAAGGATCCGTCTTGGGACCTATATTTTTTAACTTATTTATAAATGATCTGGCGGATTACGTTTGTAATGAGATTCCTGACATGAAACTCGTGCTCTTTGCTGACGATACAAATGCAATAATTTCAGGTGATAGCATTGACGATCTTGAAACCAAGGTTAATACTGCATTATCTACTTTTGAGAAGTGGTTTGCAATGAACAACTTGAAATTAAATATGACTAAGACAAAGTGTATGCTGTTCAAATCTACGTCAAAATCTAATGTAGAATTAAGAGTAAAGTCCCTGGGCACTGATGTTCATGTGGTGGATTCGGTCAGATTCCTGGGTGTTCAACTTGATACCATGCTAAATTGGAAAGAAGAGTTATTGGCTATAGTTAACTCCTTGAGCTCTGCTTGCTATGCCATAAGGAGTTTAAGAGATGAGTTAACAATCGAACAATTAAAAACTGTGTATTTTGCCCTAGTTGAATCAAAACTTAGATACAGCATATTGTTCTGGGGAAATAGCTATGAATATAATATCGACTCAGCTTTTGTTGTGCAAAAAAGAGCTATACGAACCATTGTACGCATTAGTCAGACTGAATCATGTAAACCTCATTTTATTAAACTGAAAATTCTGACAGTGCCATGCTTATATATTTTAGTGCTGTTGACGAACCTAATGAAAAATTTACACAAATATGAAACAAATAGTGAAAGAGATTTAAGACTAAAAAGTCGCAGAAAAGACTTAAACAGTGTAATTGTGCCAAAGCTCAATGTTGTAAAGCATAGTTCAGGGGTACAGGCTGTGAAGGTCTTTAATAGACTCCCCACTGAACTGAAAACTATTACCAGTGTCAATATTTTTAAGCCAAAGCTAAGAGAGTATTTATTGGAAAAATGCTATTATGACATTGATGAGTTTTTGAATCATAATGATACATAATTTTAAATTGATTATTGAATTGATAATTTTAATTTATTTAGTATTTTATTAATGAATTTTAACGTGACATAACCATTGAAATTTCACTTTTTTGTAAACCTACTTCAATTTACTTTTTATCTAATAATACTATTGACATTGTTGTTGATTTTGCAATTTTTATTTTTTTATTTTTTATTGGGTTTTGAATGATAATATCACATAACTTGGAATTGATTATTATATTATTTTATTATTTTGTTGATCTATTTTAACATGACATAAGAACGGTTGACATTTTACATTTTTATTGATTTGCATGTATTATTATTATCGAAATTATTGACATTTTTATTGATTGCTATGTATTTAAATTGTTATAATTTCTACACGAATTATGTTTGTTGAGAAATAAATGAATTGAATTGAATTGAATTGAATTGAATTGAATTGAATCGAGTCATAATGGTGGAATTTTATGAAGGGAAACTGAATTCTGCCATGTATAATGAAGTCATTTTACACCATCTTGAAAACGAGATGGACGAATGGCCCCTGTCGGAATTGCGAAAAGTTCATTTTCAACAAGATGGTGCTCCGCCACATAACAGTCACCTTTCACGTTCCAATTTGATTATTCGGTACACAGTGGATAGGTACACATGGTCCAACACAGTGGCCACCTCGTAGCCCCGATCTAACACCACTTGATTTTTTTTTATGGGGCTTCGTGAAAAACGAGGTGTATAAGACGACGTACGCCAGTGTTCAAGAGCTCAAGGATGCATTAATGACCATTTTACGTAATATTCATCCCAGAACATTATTAGCCGCCATTCGTTCAGTGCAAAAAAGGATAGACTTATGTATTCGTGAAAATGGAAATCATTTTGAGCAATTTATTTCATAAACCAATTTCTTAAATGTTTAAATGATTTTTTTTATTTAAAAAAGTTCAAAATTTTACCTGACCTATGAGTTTCGAGTTGATTTATCATATTTCCGTACGAAATGTATGGGAAACGTTTTTGGCGATTTCTGTCTTTTCTAGTACTGAAAGCTAAAATGGCCCCATAGAGTTTTTTGATCCCCACATAAAATAAACACCTCAACAAAGTCTAGGGAACAAGATGACCCCAATTATTTTTTTTCGTGTAAATCTTGTTTTGCAAATAACTGGCAGCAAATAAATAAAAATAGAATAAAGTAGATTACAGAGTTGTTCGAAATTTAAAAATAAATTTAAATAAGTAATGATTTTCGAATATGGAGGGAAAACTTTTAAAAGTGTTTGATTGTGCAGTTTCTCTGAGGCAAAATAAAAATTATTTTTTTTGATTGTAAATAACGTTTATTATCAATAATACGTCTTTTACGTATGGTTTGTGCATTTTTGTGACTGTAGTCATCAGGTCACGTCGTCATTTAAGTCGCGAAGAGATGTTAAGGGCTGTTGGTATGCTGCAAGCTGGACGAACTCAACGCGACGTAGCGGATGCTGTCAACACCCAACCAAGCGTAATTTGCAGATTATGGGCACGCTACAGGTCTACAGGGGATGTTGCCGAACGTCACAGGGGACGAAATAGGGTTACTACCCCGCGACAAGATCGTTTCTTGCAAAATTCCGCAAGGCGGCAACCCACGATTACTGCTCGTCAGTTGGTCGCAGGCCTCCAGTCTCAGCATCAAGTGGTTATTGGCGATCAAACTGTCAGAACAAGACTACACGAAGCCAATCTTTATGCTCGCAGACCGCTTAGGGTTCCAGCTCTTCGACGTGGAAATCGAGGTCGTCGCTTATTGTGGGCTAACGCACATTTAAAGTGGACCGACCATCAATGGGCACGGGTTTTGTTTTTCGACGAATCTTGCTTCGGTTTTCATCCTGATTCGAGAAGAGTGCGTATATGGCGAGTTCCTGGACGTCGGAGTCGTCTCCAGAATCCGCAAGAAGTTCATCCTTACCAAGGTGGAACAATCATGGTATGGGCTGGAATTCGCCTTGGTGGAAGGACCGACCTCGTTTGGATACGGGGGAATTTAAATGCAAACCAATACATTCAGGAGGTTATACACCCCATGGTAATCCCTCATCGACAGCAGTTCGGTCAAGATTTTATGTTCATGCAAGATAATGCACGGTCACACACCGCGAGGGTAGTGGTCAATGCGTTAAGCGAGCACAATATGACGACGTTGGAATGGCCTGCTCAGTCTGCCGACCTCAATCCCATAGAGCATGCCTGGGATTTGCTTGGGAGAAGAGCTTTCAGTGATTCTTTGGAAAATCTGAACACTGAAGAACAACTTTTTTTACACCTTCGCAGTGTATGGAGCCATATTCCACAGACGATGATTGACAATCTCATACTAAGTATGCCACGCCGTTGTCGAGCTGTTGCTAATGCTTTAGGAGGTCCTACAGATTATTAAAAACGTTTAAAGTACGGTTAATTACTGTATTTCTTACTACCTCGTTATTTTTGTGCCTAATCATAGAAGGTTGTAATACTCAATATTGGCACTATTCAATTCTTTCTTAAAAAAAAAAAAATTTGATATGAAAATGTTTTTATTAAAATTAAAATTAAAAACGGTATAAAAATACCCTTCTATTGATATAAAACACTCACTATTACAAGAAAGGGTTTTTAAATAAAAACTAGAAATGTCCTTGTTCCCTAGACTTTGTTGATGTGTGTAGAATCGATTGGCATAAAAAAAAAAAAACTTTTTGCATTTTTTTTGCTAACTGTAAGTTTTTTACAAAATCTGTGAATGCAGTTCAAAAAGTTAGGGAAGGTCTTTTAAGAACGTTTTGCTGTAACTGCAACGGTTAAGGTACTTGCCCTTACTGCCCCGTTTCAAAAATACACCCTGTATATCTACCAGTGCTATTAAGACACATAAATATATATTTATGAATATTGTGAGAAATGTAAAATATCTTGTGTATTGATATTACTCTTTATTTTCTTACAATTTTATTTGTCACTCCACATGTCTTCTCATGACTACATGTCAGATTCGACAAAGTAAATACAGCAGTATCTCATAAATAATTTTCTCTTTTCTCTTAAATTAAAGTCAAGTACCTACTACATTTGCTGTCGTTGAAATACTTTGCCGTGTGTTTTCAAATCTCATCTTGTAGAACTGTTCATAGGTAACTTCATTTTAACTTAACATCAGGCAATTTGGAAAAGTTTATTTTCCCAACACATTATCGTGCGAACCGTAGAAGGGAAAAACCGGAAAATGGGTGATAACCTTGATGCTACTATGACTATGTGCTACTGTGATGATGATTTATAAAAATATACAAGTTAAAAAAAAAAATGAAACCTATAGATATATCTTTAGTTATTTAATTAAAGATAATATTTTCGCGTTCAGTAAAAATACTGATTGTGCATCTAATTAAGTTCAGAATGATCACTACCCACCCCGAAATGGATAGGTTAGGTTAGAATGTCTTTGTGGTAATATTTTTTATAATTGGTTGGTTGGTTGCTAACTAACTACTTACTTGTAGTAGTTTGTTGGTGCTCAATCAGTATATTTGATGTGAATTTGGATTATTTTGTCATACAAAATGTACTCTTTTTGATATACGTTTAAATACCATCCTTTAATTAATATATCCATCAGAAAAAAACTTTAAAGTATGCTTAAATAAAAATAAGGAAGTCTCATTAATCAAATGAGAACGGAATCCGACGGGCGTACGTTGAATCCTAACCCCTTGTTTACACCACGAAACAAGTTGTAAAACAAGTTGTAAACTTTTTTATAAAAAACTTGTTGAAGACATGCACAAGACTAATCAAAACATAATACTTGTTTTATACATGTATCTCTGATACTTTTTCGTTCACATAGGATGTATAGCCAACAAGTTGTAAACAAGTATAAAACACATTTGCGTTAGCCTGTGATATATTGCAACTTGTCAAATATGTATTTTATATTTAGGAGTAAACGAGGGGTAATATAACATAAAAACAAGCAGGGGAGGGTCGGCCGGGGTGCGAGGGATATGCCTGTCAACCTCACCTTCGGCAACCAAAACGACCCACGGGCGACGTGCGTTTTAGTCAGTTTGAGTCCGACATAACCTCTTCCACCGGCTCCGGTGGGGAAAAAAAAGAATATAGGTAAGTTCGTTAAATGAAATTACTTTTAAAATTGTAATTTGTTGTCCTAATACTTACAAAACTTTTCCAAGTTTCCGGTACAACAACATACTGTGAAACTTAAACCTGATTTTTTAAGACAGTCTTTCGAATCAATAAATATCACTTTTTCTAAAAAATATGTAATTTTAACCTTTTTTTAGCTTTAAATATATTATTATTTTTATCAAATTGATATTCCCTTTCTTTTCTTATTGTCCCTATTCCCGTTATTATCTAGCCTGAGTTGCACAATGCATAATACAAAAAAAAACACGACAAGGTGCATAATGTTCAATTATCTATGATTTTGTATTTACGTGGTTTATTTTATCGCGTATGAAATCCTTTTTAACAAGGTTTTATTAGCTTTAACTATGTATGTAAGAAAATCTTGGCATCTTAATTTGACCCAGTTTCCGGTCTTCGATTAGGATGAAGTAGTTTATATTTATATTTGGAAGTATTATTATTTTTTATTTTTTATTAATTTTTATTTTATAAAATTATTATTTGTGTACCAAACTGAGAGAACTGTCATCACAGCACTTCGTGCACCTACTTTTAATATAAATATCTCTGCATCCCACTAAGGTTGACTGGTAGAAAATGCCTGTGGCATTAAGTCCGCCTTTGTACAATCTTTGTCTGTTTGTGCAAAAAGTTTAAATAAATAAATGAAAATTAGCACACGCTCTGATTTCTGATGACAATACATGACTAGCTTAGAAACGTCATTACAAATCCAATATGGCGGCCTCCCCAGGATGGCGGACTGGCTGTTTGAAAACCACCCCCATGATATGGGTATCAAATGAAAGGGTTGGCTGTCAAGAATACGAAAAAATATAAAATAAAAACAATAGTTTAAAAAATACAATGTTTCCAACGGCATATGAAAGTTTTAGAGACGGAAAAAAGGAAGTTACCGTTTTTTAAACATATATTATAACCTTTCTATCACCAATAGAAAGGTTATAAGGTAATGGCTGATTGCAGGTTCCTATAAATCTCCTTGTAAAATAAGGAATAAGGTAAATTGTGAAGAAAATAAATCTAAGGAGCGATTTTCACACATAAAATATTCATTCCGCACTCGAGTATGCTTACGGTGTCATGTAAATGTTCACCATCTTCGTGTTAATACAAATTACTTGTTACTTGTTACTGTATCGATCTAAAAACGTAACATAAACTCATGCCTATATCCCCGAAGGGGTAGGCAGAGGTGCTAGCACCCACATTTCGCCAGTTTATGTTTAGGTCCCAATGTAATAGGTGGCGATCTTGCCATTAACCGGGTACTTATAAGCCTGCGATAAATACACACATAACTTCGAAAAGCATCAGAAAGTCATTGGTGTGTGCCACAATATTATCTAGATAGTATTTATGTCCAATATCAATACATACAAGAAAATGTGCCTATGTGTGTTTATCTATTTGTAGGTATTCATTTTAGAAACCATAACAAGCTTGATAAGCTAGGCTTTACATTCTGTATTTTGCTACAACTGCCACTGCCAATAGTCGCAGACTTGTTTTAACTTTTTATTCTCGCTTATCAATACTGAGTAAGCTCTGCGCTTTTTAAACAGTGAATTGAAAAAAAATATGAAAAAAATGAAAAAATATTTATTGATGCAAAATGTTACACAGGTACACAATTTCATAACACAACAAGTATAGTCATTTTGGGTAACTCTGACCAAGTTTTGTGTAATAAGTATGTTATGATCTAATGAGAAACATTCTGCAGAAAACCCACTTAACTTAACCTAGATCTATCTGTGGTTTCCTCACTAGGCAAGCCTGTATCGAGGAAACCTATTTAAACATATAATTACTTCATCACTATTAATAAATAGTCTCTCACCTCAGCAAACAATCAATTCTTATAGATTATTATCTACATAGATAGGCATAATTCAAATAATAGATTTCAACAGAAGGATTGGTATATGTGCTTACATACTAGCATGTTATTTCTAGAAGATCTTCTGTAGCGTTATAATTCAATGTCTTTAGCCACTTATATATAATGTTCTTAGCCTCATTTACAGACCTACTTTTAATATCACAATGCCTGGCGACTCTGTTGTATACATGGACACAAAGCTTGAAATAATAATTGGTTTAAATAAAAATTTTTTCGTACTTCTAACCCACTCAAGACTATTATTTTGCTTATTTACTACAGAACAACGTACAATAGTTTCAAATATTTACCTTTCTTTTTCATTTTGGCAACAACAGCTGAAACGTAGGCTAATATATCATTCATTCCTGAAGAAGAACCCTCAAAACTGTTTATTCTGGAGTCAACACCTAGTAAAGTGACTATTTACACACTCGTTTAAACAAGGTATATATACCAGGCAGCGAAATGTTTGTACGACTCGTTCTTGTCTCGCTATTGTTTATACGGGTTTGCCGCTTCATAGAATTCTATAAAGCTTTTTATTACGTGTATAATGAAAATGTTTATGGTCTACATTAGATGTCAGAGTAAATCTCAAAAGACGTAGTAAAATTAAAAGTATAATAATTATAACAATACAGTAGTTTATAACAATTACCGACAGTTAGTATAATTATTATACTAACTGTCGGTAATTGTTATAAACTACCAGCTTTAATATTTCTTTTGTTTTGAATTTTGTGTTCATTCAGTGTGTGAAAGTAATCTTTGGTGGCGTGTATTAAATACTATTAATTTACACTAGGGCACGCCGTAGTAACGGCGGTAAGACCCATCATGGGGGAGTGGCTAGAGAGGCCACACGGCAGCCTCTCGTACCGTCTGACGCAGATGATCACCGAGCACGGATGCTTCGGAAAGTATCTGCGTCGGATGCAGAAAGAGCCAACGTCCGAGTGCCATCACTGCGACGCGAGCGAGGACTCAGGTCCGCACACGCTCACCGAGTGTCCGGCGTGGGAGACGCCGAGGCGGGAGCTTGTGGCGGCCCTGGGAGTGAGGGTTCTCACGCTCTCCACCTTGCTCGCGGCGATGGTTCGCTGCGCGGATGCGTGGGCGGCCGGCGCCTCCTTCTGCGAGCAAGTAATGCTCGTGAAGGAGGAGGCGGGGCGGGAGCGGCAGCGGGAGCGACGAAGGATCGCTAGACAAGCTGCCCGCGCACGAAGGCAACTCGGGCGTCGGAGGTCGATGAACGACCTCCGCCCCCCATGAGCGCCGGCCTGGGGGTGACAGGTGAAGCCGCCTGTCACCCTTGCAGAAGCAGGCCGCGGCGGCGGCGCGCGTGGCGCGCCTCCCCGTTTCCGGGGACGAGTTGGGGACTCTGTGGTCCCCACACCCGAGAAGAGGGCCAGATCGTGAGAGATGGCCCTGGGTCGGCCGGGGTGCGAGGGATATGCCTGTCAACCTCACCTTCGGCAACCGAAACGACCCACAGGCGGCGTGCGTTTTAGTCGGTTCGAGTCCGACATAACCTCCTCCACCGGCTCCGGTGGGGAGGTATCCGTGGGGATTTTGCGCACGTAAAAAAAAAAAAAAAAAAACTATTAATTTACACTTACATTTACAACAGATTTACATCAATATGATTTCAGATCGCCTGATGGTAAGCTAAAAGTTCTTTGGGATATAAATGTCAATAAATATGGTAGATTCCTGTGCATTATGTGAAAACTATTGAATGAACGGGCATATACATGGGTTAAATAGGTACAATGGGGGTTCGAAGTATGTTACGACTCACGAGTGACGTCGGCGACGGTCAGTAGCGGGAACGTGATCAGAAGTCCACGCGGACAACAGCTAGTATGTAATATGTAATAAAAATAGATATGTCCGAACAAAGAAGCGTAAATACCTTTAGACAATAGGCTCGCCACCTATTACGTGGGACCACAATCATAGCTGGTGAAATGTAGGTCTTAATACACCTCTGGCTACACCTTTGGGGATTACAGTCGTTAGTATACTTTATGTATGATTTTATGTGTTGTATTTGATATTAATGGGCGTAATAACATAACTACCACCACAACACACACATACAACTAACTATTTTTATGGTTGACAATCCTATACTCACAGGTAGTGTGGAACCTCTTCGCTTTAGGAGGGACTTTTCTTCACTGTGTGTGTTCTACCGCCTATACAACGGTTTGTGCTCAGATGAATTGTTTGACATGATGCCCATAGCAACATTTTATCATCGCACCGCTCGCCGTAGGCAGGGAGTTCATCCCCACACATTGCAACCTGAGACGGTACGCACTGTGCGGTACGAAAGAAACTTCATCCCACGCACACTCAAGCTGTGGAATGAACTCCCTGCTGCGGTCTTCTCATGCGCCTACAATATGAGGTTCTTCAAAAGAGGCATTAGGAGGTTTCTTCAGGGTCGGCAGCGCGAGTGTGACGCCCCTGGTGTTGCACAAGTCCATAGGCCACGGTAACCACTTCCCATCAGGTGGGCCGTGTGCTTGTCTGCCACCTAAGTGGTATAAATAAAAATAACAATCGCGCGGGTGGCAGTCTAATTATTTATAAGTCTAGATTTAACAGCCTCACGTATTACGAAGCGCTGTGGACCTCACGTCTCGATTGAATTGCATCGTCCTTGTTTACTGGTAGACAGGAAAAGTATTGGGGCATACGTGCTTGTAGAATAAAAAGCCAATCACTGAGGTTGGAGTAAGCGACTAAACAAAAACCACGACTAAACGCTAAGACAAAATTCTTGTTGATGTTGCGTCACAAGAATTCCGTCTTGGGACAATACCAACTTGATAAAATAAGGAATCAGGGACATAAAATGCAGCTTTCACAAGCTTATTGTTTCAACCCTTTTATATTTTTGATTATAAGGGAAGCTTGGTAGAATATTGTATAATTAATTGGTGTTGATTACCCGGTGGCCTTCTACTTCCTTCTTATAAAAATTTTACTTTTTGCAAAGCTTATTCAGATGTAAATTAGTATTTTATACTCTTTAAGTAGGTAGATAATTTCGTGAGTTACGAGTATTAGAAATATTGTTCAGAAGTAAACACTTTTTTATAATTAATTTACAATCTTTTTTGTTATTGCCATCTACTTGTTTTTATGTCCCAAATATTTGTGTGATAAAATGATAAAATGCTACTACTAACTTGTTACATGGAAGTGTTGAATGAAGTAATTAATCATTTCATTGTTCTATGAACAAGAATGAATTCAGGGCGGAAGCCGAATAGATAGCTAGCATAATTTCAAAGTATTTTAAAGCTTTTGATCCAGATTTTGGCAATCAAAATATGCAGATTGTCTCTGCTGTCACAAGTACACTATAATTATGAAGAGCTCAGGTCCACGGCTCCATGGTCAGTGAATAATTTGGTCGGTCTAGTCATTTCCCTAAGGTGCCATAAGAGACGACTGTGGTACGTTCTATTTTCAGCCATGAACTAATATGATGTATATTTATCAACCATGGATTAGAAAATGGCGACCTATAGTTACTATATACTACTTATAGTAACTTATAGTTACAAACACCTTTGTGCAAAATTTTAAATCTCCAGTAAATATTTATGAAACTTTGAAGTCTTTTTTCATCCTCTCAATGGCTGAAATATAGAAAAACCTTTTTGCTCTCCTTTATATGAAATGTGTCAATGACAAATAAAGGGTAGGTAAATATGTACGGCATCATACATACACCTAAAATTGGTTGCTTGAAATTAGGATAATTGCCTCACTCAACGCCAACAGTACGAGTACGATAGGACATGCATTCCACTCATCAAACGAGTGCGAACGAGATCAAAGTATGTCTTTTATAGATAGCGATAGTTTTGAAATAACATCAATCTTTTAAATATAACATCATTGTGTCGTCACCATGTCTGTTCGAGCCGGCGGTGATTCTTCTCTTACTGATGAATCGTTATCAAAATTCATTCTTTTATTGTAACAGTATGCACTTACGGTTCACTATTGTTTAACAAAAAACGTATGACAAAACATCATTTTACAAACAACGTTGACATAATACAGGTTTCGCAAATGCATTACTTAGAAAATATTTTAATTTTAAAAATGTTCTTTTGACCAAATCAAGACTATATATAATAGATAAATTTATTAATAAGTAATAATTTTGTATCTACTAATACTAATTCCTTAGATACCTTGTCATTTAAAAAATACAAACTCCCTTAACTAAGAGAAATAAGTAAAATTCTGTTTTGGTCGCAGTTCTAATATAACCTAACCTAGTCATTTCATTTCGGTTACATTACATTACATATATATATACATACATTACATATATTAGATGATTTCGTGTTGAAAATAAAATATCCTATATGTGATGAATGTGATGAAATTGTTTTCCAACCAACATGTTTCAAAATTATTCAATTTGTGAAGTGTGTTAAGACATAATGAATTTTTTCCAAGTAAATATTTTGTCTAATGAGTAGTTTGTTAAACAATAAATTATAAAATGATAAATTTATCAAGTAAAATTTTATCAAACTTAATTATTAAGGCAAGAATATGTACAATTCGTTCTAGCTATCATCCGTTTATAAATGTGTAAAAACAAGTTAATTTATACGAACTATTATATTGTTATTTGAATGCAAAATAGGTACAAAGCAAATTAAATAAAACAACAATGATACTGAAGTGAACCTTAATTTTCCACTAGCTTATTGTTTGTAGCCAAATTTAAATAAACGAATTGAATATTCTGATTTATATCGCTAAATATCTCGAATTTTCGATAGTACCTCCAATGTACTACGTCACACACATGACTATTATAACCATTTTTGTTTTTATTACACAGGTGTCGCAAACCGAAGCTGCTGTGTGAGGATACCTCGCCAAGTCTCAGAGGATAAGAAAGGTTACCTAGAAGATCGTCGTCCAGCCGCTAATGCAGATCCCTATAGAGTCATTTCAATTATGCTTAGAACATGTATATTCGACGAATGAAGTTAGAAGGCGATTGTTCAGTATTTTAGATAGTAAATTGGTGTGTTGTGTGGTAATCCAAAATGTTTAATCCAAAAGGTTTATGTGAATTAAAATGATAGTTTCCACTATTTGTTTATCTTCAACTACGTGTTATATTTAGAGTTGATGGTTTAGTGCGCCTGCGCAAAGAGAATGGAATGTTTATTACTTTCCTCTAACAATTCATAGAAACCACGTGTTTCAAAACACCAGCGGGTCTAAAATCCACACTAAGCGATTCCGCCAAAAACGAGTAACTTTATGAATTTCGAATAGATCTCTATCGATTCCTATAAAAATCGCAAAATGGACGGCTTGTTCCCTGTAGATACACTTTCCTTTTTGAATATTCTCGCTTGTGTTCCCTTAAATACACTATTTGAAACTCAAGTAATCATTCCTTTTAGATACTCTTTGGTACATATGCGTACAAAAATATTATAATTAATTCCAACCAATACCTTATTTAGTTTATTATATATACGATAATACTTTTTACTTCCTTATGGGGTTTTGACGAATTCTGACTTTAACAGCATTAATAGACTTAGTAGTTCTAACAGCACGCGGCCGCCCCGGTGTTTTCTGGTCATCGACAGACGAAGTATTGTTGTATCTATTGATAGTACGATATACGAAAATACGGCTGATACCAAGTGTCTGGATTATGACCGACGGCTCCATACCCACTTTGTACAAGGCGATCACTGCGATCCTGTTTTCTTTAACACTCCGTTCTATATTGTAATTCGATAATGAACACGAAAAAAAATAAGTGAAAAGGCGCGAAATCGAAAGAGTTTTTAAAAATAATATACGTGTTCCAAATTCAAAATAGTTAAAAAGACGTAAAAAGGAAAGTCTTAATGTAACGGTATTTATGGCCAGACTAGTTATGTAAACAGGGTGGAAAAATAACTAAGGTCCTGTAGGAAAATTACATTAAATCCTTAAGTTGGCTCTTTTTACTGAAGAGACATTCCTTTATTTTTAAAAAGATACAAATCTGCATTCAGAGTTTCTGCAACTCGCTTGCCGCCACACCCGGAAATTGAACCGACTAAAATAAATCCTGTATTTTTATAACATCAATCGAAATTGCCAATTGTAAGGATCAAATTTCTCCAACAAACATGGTAAATTAAATGAAAGGAAGTTCATAAAATTTTAACTAGTAAGTTCCATGCCAGCAGACAACACTTACTCAAGGAGCCTTCAGATACATTTTCAACGAGAAAGATCTTTGTCACCATTTATTTTTTAAAATGAGTAGGTACTAATTGACTGAACTTTATTACCGGTTTAGAATATATTGGGTATTTATTGGGTAACTGTATGTATGAAGTACAAGTAGCATAGAATTGGTCGGGAACCTCTATGCGGTACACCGCATTGTACTTTAGGCAACGGATATTACACGAGAATTGCCTTATTGGGATTAATACATACATACATACATAAAATCACGCCTGTCTCCCATAGGGGTAGGCAGAGATCACGGATCTCCATTTGCTACGATCCTGACATTTTACTCTCGCTTCATTCACTCTCATTACATTCTTCATGCATGCTCGTCGGTTTAGAGTACTCCTGACCTGCCCCTTTTCTAAAACTTCCCCGATTTGGTCCAGGTATGTGCGCCTAGGTCTTATATTGGGATTAAATCACTATAAAACCGTCAATTAAGACTATGCGGCATGCGATTTATTCGGATCGAGTTCAACACAAATGCCTCTGATGGACAGTGGATAAAAAAGGGGTAGTCTCCTTTTAATTGTAATTTGTAATTTATATATGGAATTTTGTTATAATATGATACCTGATGGACCTTTGAGTAAAAGAGTAAAAATGCTTTATTTCGCCAAATTGACTTCCAGGGATTACTTTTAATTAAGTTTTAATTTACCATATTTGTTAGAGAGATTCGATCCTTGTGATGTACACTATCGATTCATGCTATAAAAATATAGGATGTTTTTTTCGGTCGTTAGTCGGTTCGCTAACCAGGTGTGGGAAGCGAGTTTCACAAAAATTTTGAATACAAGTTTTGTTTCTTTTTAAAATATTTTTATCGATAATCTTGTCTGTTTGTTTGTGACGGATTTAGAGTAGAACCAAAGGCAAGACCAAAGTCACGATTACCTACATCCCCACGTGCAAAGTCGCGGGCATAGGCTATATGGCTATTATAAGACGCATGTATGTGCGTTCACAGCAAAGGTATCTTCTTTCCTTCCCCTTCCCACTCTTCGGAGCATGCCACTGCCACTGCAGGACAATCTCAATATCCTAGGTATGGATGTTAGCTGCAAACTGAATAACAAAAACTACACCGAGAGTATCATCAAAACAGCCTCGCGGTAACTCAGAGTCCCGATCAAAGTGAGACGTTTTTTCACGCCGGAGCATCGGTGTCTTCTCTATAAGACACAAGTTAGCTCCTGCGTGGAATACTGCTCGCACTCTAGGATGGCTCCGCGAAATACCTACTAGATGCTCTTGACAGGTTGCAGCGACGCGCAGTCCGCATTATTGAAAATCCTGAAGTCACGAACACCCTCGAGCCTTTGCAGATGCTCCCTTGGCTGTATTTTACCGTCTCTACCATGGTGAGTACCAACTAATCTCACCCACTCCTTTCCTACACAAGACAATGTCATCCTCACACTTGCACACGTGCAGAATATTCGAGCAAGAACCAAGCAGTTCGGAGACTTTTTTTGCCGCACCACTAAGGCCTGGAATTCATTACCAGCTCATGCGTTTCCTTCTTCCTAAAGTCCCAGGCATGTACTTGTACATGCTTAAAGGATAAGCTGGGCGTGAAAAACCATCTGATGAGGCCGCCAACCTGAGTGTCATCATTGTAACATAACTTAGTGTCTGTAACGGTGACTCTCATTCCCGAGACTTTGCTTTTAGCTTACCATCAGGCGAGGTGAAGTCAAATTGGCGTGTCCTAGATTAAAAAAGAGTCTCCGCTGATGCGCTCATGCTTTTACCATATTTTTGTATAATTTTTTTTAGTGATGTGTGGTGCGGGTGGTTTCTTACGTTCTTAAGCTCTACCCATTCGTTCTAAGGCATCATTTTAGGTAAGCACCTTAAGAAACCCTGCTTGGTAGAATTTAATACAAAAATAAATGTAAACTTAAATTTGTTTAAATTTGTGTTTTCTCAAATGTTTTTTTTTAAGTCTGAACTTTCATGAAAGGCTGTTTTAGAATAATAAAATTGGATTAAACTTTGGAAGAAATTGTTTTATGGCTTCAGATGGACTTGCACAATATCCACACATCGGATTTGACTGGCTGACTTATCAATCAACTACCTAACCTACCTTCCATTTGGCGTTAGTTGCCGTGGAAGTGTTGTCTTGTAAACAGGTGTTTCAATAATCGTACTATGTCTCTTGTACAAGTTTTGTTTTTTTTTCATGAAGATGCTTACAAATTGTCAACGAAGTTACTAAAAAAAATTATACCTATATTTTACAGGCAACTCTAAAATAAAACCACTGGACTTGTGCCTGAAGAATATATTACCTATATTTTAAAATACAGTCACGGTTAATATTATAATTCTATAACATCTTTGATTTAATAAATATTAAGTATAATGTAATGCCCGACATATTTACACTTTTTCATCGTATGATATGTCTGTGAATTCTACAATGTTACTATTAGGAAATATATACAGTTCACTAACTCTTTCGTCACCTATCGGCGTATCATCTCTGTTTGAAAGTTTCTTTGCTAATCTTCTTTTACCGATGTCTGTACTGCTCATCCTTAAATTCATATACCTTCTACTATTGCCTTGACCTTCAAGATGCTCTGTCTTCATAAAATTGAACCCGTTTTCTCTGTTTTGACCTCCCATGCAGTGACATGAATTACGAGATGGAGCTTTGAAAGTATCTCCAGGTGGCATATTGATAGACTTTCTTGTAGAGTAACCACTCCTGTCGTTTGTAGAACGGAATGATAAGATCCGTGTTCGATAAGACTGGCCATCCTGCAATTAATCACGTTGTGTTAGTACGGTGTCAATTTCTTGCTGAAACTTAGTATAATTTATAACGCAATATGGAATGTTTAGATAATACCTCGTAGCTATCGTTAACGAATGTGCTTCGTTTTTTGCCAAAAGTGAAACGTTGCTTGAATTCTTTCTTGAACTTCTCCTGCAAATATTTAAAAATATGTTGTTACATTACTTCACTGCACAGTACTTTATTTACATTACCACAGTCCGTAAATGGGTCAATAAATTTGAGAATTTATGTCTTTTAAACCTAAACTAAGGTTTACTTATACCCTCAGTACCTGTTGTATAGTACCCAGATATAGTGACATTACGTGCGCTCCGTAACAAAAGTCTCTTTAGGGAAATCTTTTGGAACAAAACTGAAAGGGTCTGTGTTATGACTTTATCAGAATATTAGGGTCTTCTACTCCTACGCTGTAAACTCGTCCTTTACTAAACTAGTTAGACCGTGAGATGTTATATACGTTCACACTTTACTTTAAATGTTATGTGTAAAGTAATTAAGAATGGTGCATACCTACAAGTATAATTATGATATACACTTACGTTATAAATAGCGTAGATAAATGGATTATAGCAAGAGTTACTCATTGCTAACCAGTCGAAGCAGAAGAATAGTACATTTATGTACTTATACCTGCAAAAAACATATCTATTACATCTGGAACATTTTTCTTCGAAATACCAATTTACGGTACTTGTAATATACAAGAATTTATTTAATAGGGCCGCTCTACTTTCGGGCAATTTCTATAAAAACAACACCATTGCGTACAACATACCTGTTGGACGGTAAAATACATTATAGGTATTTAAACCATCATGATCACTCACATCAGTATCAAAATAATCGGGATATTTACCATGTTGCATTGTTTCGAGTTTCCGATATATCGGCGCTGTTGCAAGCACCATGATCACTCGAAACTATGCAATATGGTAAATATCCCGATTATTTTGATACTGAGGTAAAATACATTGACTGAAACGTGAAACTAAATTGACTGAAGTAAGGTGTCCTTTTCTGTGATACCACATGGTAACTTTCTACACATGATAACTTTCTTCTTTAAAAATAATAATATCATAGAATATTAAGAATGATTTTGGCATTGGCAAATCTATTTCATATTTCATCATACTTCATGTGGCAGCAATAATTAAGTTATTTTAAACTATAGATACATTATACAGGAATATCGCGGACGAAAATGGCGCAAACACTAAGTATGACAATAAATATGGCTATGAAATAATAATACATAATTTTTATTAATTTATATAAATTATGAAATATATAACATAACATAAATTAACATAAATTCACGCCTATATCCCCGAAGGGGTAGGCAGAGGTGCTAAGCACCCACATTTCGCCAATTTATGTTTAGGTCCCAATGTAATAGGTGGCGAGCCTATTGCCATTAACCGGGCACTTATAAACCTGCGATAAATACACACATAACTTCGAAAAGCATCGAAAAGTTATTGGTGTGTGCCATAGTAAAACCTGGGATCGAACCCGAGACCTCGTCTCAGCAGTCCATTACCCATACCACTAGGCTACCGCGGTTAGTTGAATTATATTGTTATTTATAATTCATTAACCTACAATGAAATGAAGAACATAATTCTGAACAAGCATATAATAGTTATACAGATAGCAATTATAACGATTCATATTTCATTTTCAACAAAATAGTTTTTCTCGGAACGCTATTAACAAGTTGTTTATTTATAGATGACTGGTGATTCTTGCTCGGCATGCCAATTTGTTGTTGTCATATAAACTGACAAAAACAAGTACTTAACGCCTACGAAAACCTTCATCTCACTGAAATATTATTAGCTAAGTATCAGAGTTGATTCTGTTGTGTCCAATTTTGTTTCATTTTAGTTAGAATTCATTAAACTGACTACAATAAACTGAAGATAGAATATTAAAAAGCACATAATAATTACATTGAAAACAATTACAGCGAGTGAGCAAGCAAAAATCTGAAAAAGGGCACCTTTCTTCCCCTCCCCCACCGCCGGCTCGTGTCTTACCCTCTGGACTTTTAGTATGTTCATCTCCCCAATGATGATGATTATGATGATGTAGGATGAATTCATAACAATATCTTCCGAGAAAATGAATAGTATTGTCTTGTATTTTCAAATGTACACGAATTATTTCAAGTCTGAACGTCAATTTTCATGTTCTTGGAACGTTTGAAGATATTGTATAGATATATCTCTTGGTATTTAGATCTTGGTCGATGTCAGTTTGGCTGCCTACCATTGTCATGTAAACAATGAGAAAAATAAGTAATGCCTATTGAAAACTTTTTCCCACTGAAATTATTGTCTAAGTATCTTGGTGTTGACATAGTAAAATTTCGCTCCTATTATGTCCAAGTTTGTTTCATTGCTTTAGTTAACGTTGACTTTAACGGACAACTTCTTGTTTGCGAGTAGCACCACAATGTTCGAATGAATAAACATCCCTATATTTCAACCATATCGCCATATTTCAACAGCCTTAATCTTTGCGACATAATCGTTAGTATATTCTTATAGTTACTTGGCTATACACTGGGTGGTAGGTAAGCCTCACAGTGTACTAGAGTAATGCAAGATATTTCTTAATATTAGACATTACTTTTACGTGCGGAATATCGTCATAAGCCTATTAGTATTGTGTTGTATACCACACAGAAAATACAAAAAGTAAAGGTTCACTATCCATTTGCATAAAAAAATAACTATAAAATATTTTGGCATATGGTAATTTAGACTAATGATATTTATGCAAATTTAGCTTATTTGTACTTTGGCATAATTTAATATTCAAATTATGCCAAAGTACAAATATGCTCAATTTGTTATGGATAACATGCAAATGGATAGTGAACCAAAGTAAAAAATAGTTGGTTGGTCCTTTAACATTCACTATTAAATGTTGTCTTGTCCGGGGACGCCTTACTATTAAGGCACTCCATTATGTTATCAGAATGATCAGAGGCCTACGGATGAATTAAAATATCACGAACAAAAAGTAATAACTTTAAATCTTTGATAGAAATTGATACTTACTCATTTATTGATGGATAGAACGACTGCAGTAACATATAGCTTTGTAGTGGTAACCAGCACAGTGCGAATAGAGCCACGACTAGGACGAGCATCTTTATCACCTGTAAAGGGATTATCTATTAGAAGAACCGATTAGTTAGCATATCGACGTTGAAAGGCAAAAGGGGGAAAGCGAGATCAAATGTTAAAAGGAAGAAGTCTCAAAACACACCATACCTAATTACTTCACTGTTACATAATTTTCCTGTGAACGACAAATTTCGCTTACACCCTTTAGCCTTTCAATCGTCAATATTTTAATGTGGACAGATTTCATAGGTAGATGGCACAAACTACATCTTCGGGGCCAAAGTCAATTGTTCCTGTTAGTTGGTGCACTTGTTAAACAATGGGCAATACTCTGGTCCAAGCAGGAGGCATCAGCGCTTACTTTTATCGTTTGCGTTGTTATGAACGAATATCCATTAAATCTAGAAAGGTAGAAGGGGCTAATCCGATTGAATGAATATTCGTTCGAGAAAAGAGCTTACTGAAGTTCTTGGCAATCTTAGTATTTAACATACTTCACTGTCTATAAATGTGTAATCAATGTACAGTAGTTCCTTTTCTTATTCAAAAAGAATCACAATTTTTTCCATCCACGATAATAAAAGGGAATTGGTTGCTCGCTTGATATAATATAAAGGTCGCCCCAATCATTTCGTGTATGTTGTACATTTATAATGTATAAGGTTTCTTCCTAAAGTAAGCATAAAACTTATGAAAAAGGGCAATAAACTCGTCCTCTATTTGGGAGCCTGAAAAATTATAGTGGGTGAAATATATGTTTCAATATACATCTGATTTCAGAAATATTTTCGTGTGACTACAAGATATATAAAAAAGTAAACTAATTATGCCAATCAAATGGATGGCAGCGCACACGGTAATATCAGATTACGATAAGCGCATGCCATACAGGGTGAGTGACAATATCTTTTGTCGTGCTCTGCAAGTTTAAACAGTTTTATTATAAAACACATTTACTGTTAAGATATATGTATAAATATGTACTTCCAATTATAATTATATTTTTAACAATTTGTTAACTAGTTTTACGAAAGACAAACTGGAAACTGAGGGAGAAAATGTTATTGTTGGAAAACTGGTCTAGGTTAGGTTAGGTTAGTTAATCGTAGGTCGATTCGTGTGCCACTGTATATAAATTACTACCTACTTTCTTACCTAAAACTACTACTACGAATGTGCTGCCTGTTATGACTTTAGGATACCCAAATGTGGACAATCCAGAGAGAAAATAAAGATTTGAGTCTGTCTTAAATACACCATAATACAAAAAATATTATAAGTCCCCATCCATTGGACTTCAAATATATTGGAATCTCACATTTCTCTCGTAAACAGCAAGTGTAATCACAAAGCTTGGACAAAGTTGTAAATAATACAATTACCTACAAAATTGGTCCACACTTTTTTTGTATGTATCACTATTCCGGAGCCATCGCGATTTCAAAATTGGAAGAAATTATGTCTATTATTACAAATTACTTGTTCCCAAAGAATGATTCATCAATGCAGAGCCTCATAGGAACAACCGGGTTCTGTCAACTTGGAAATTTTAGCAGTATTTGTTTTTCATGTTACTAGCATCCACTAAGAAGGATTATTAGAAATGACATCTTCTAATTTTTAAATCGGGATATCTGCAAAATGGTGATCCATACAAAAAAAGTAATACCTTTTTGGCGATAACATTTGCTGTTTACGAGAAAAATGCAAATGCAAATGTCTTTGACTTTGAATAAAAAAATGTAGAAGTTCAATCGATGGGGACTTTGATATTTCTTGTATTATGGTGTATTTAAGACCCTAACCATTTCAGCTCTTTGCGAATTTATGCCAGCTTACCATTTGTTTCGCTTATTTTAACTGAATTCATTGACGGTGGGAATCGTATACAATTTTTTTGATAGATGAATATCAATGAATTCATCCAGCAAAGAACTAAGTCACCAAGATAGATTGTACTGAACTATCCAATGGCTGTAAGCAAAAAGAATATTTTCACTACGTGCCGCAATATCTGATGACTTCATTAACACGGTAAAAACCGGCAATCGCTTATCATGCTCCATCGTATACACCGTAAAAGTTTAGCTAACCTTATATCGAAATCACATTTAGCGAGATATAAAAGTATCCTAAGCGTTCTACACTAAGAAACCATTTTCCGATTCGGTGTCTCTATATAAAAGGATTTTTGGTCCTGCTTAATGATTGGCTGGATAAAATTGTAAGGGTAAACGAGTGAATTTTATGGATCCTAAGTCATGGATGTGAGCTATGGGAATTTTGGCGTGTATTACGAACCAGCCACATTATTATGTTGCTGGCCAAAGATCCCTTTGCTGAGATATCTTTGCTCGAATAGCAGGTTCTCGAACGTGTTATTTCAGTCACGTTCCGATAAAACACGAAAAAAAATTGATAACTCGAATCTCGTTTATATGAGACGTACTTATTGATCGTATTTTAAGAGCTAATATATGAAATAACGTCCGGAAAAAATACTCATAATTAACTGCTGGGACTGTGATTCAATTGCCTCATAAAAAAACTAGGTGAAAACTTGTTATTAAAAGTGGAATTTCAGAAATATTTTAGGACCACAAAGAGTGGAGAATTTTAAAAAGACTTTAGCAATGAAGAAAGTAACTATGAACGTTCACCAGGCTGCAAGTGAAAAGTTTGACATAATATTTTTCCATTGAACGATGCAATTAAATTTGATTTCATAAAGAAGTCTCAAAACTTGTAGGATACTGGAAGGTAATGTTAAATTTCAATGCTATTCTGGTAATGCTGGTATTTTTGCTCTGCTCAGCAGTAAAAGGAGTTTATTAGGTAGCAAGATACTATTATACAGAGTAGAGCGACACTTTAACGACATAATGGTGCAGTTTATGATATCATTTTAATTTGCCAAAGGAGCCGACGTCTCGTGTCTTATGACGTCCACCACTTTTTACTATTTATCGTAGAATCTATAGTCAGCGGCAGAAAGCTCTTGTCGTGACGTAGGTACCTGCTAATTGAAAATTGTTCGTTCGTTTGAATAATTTTCAATTAAATAGTTCGTTTCTTTGAGATCGATCCTAGAAGAAACAGAATTTCAAAAACAATATATTCATGAAATTATGCACAGTGCTTTTTGAAATTGTTTATTTACAGGAAATAAACTACATTGAATTCAATTTGCACCAGATGGATTTATAATAAGGTACCATCTGTTAAACTAAAATAGAATGATATTTCTGTGCTAAGATTCCTTGCAACGGGAAACTTGTAGTTCAGCGAGCTTCATTAACGTACCGATGATCGATGAACATGCTACTAGTTTTTTTAAATCATCTAGGTACTTATTAATACATTAACAAAGCTATACAAATTTTTATACCACTTAGGTGGTACGGTCCACTTGATGGAAAGTGATTACCGTGGCCTATGGAGCTACGCCAGAGAGTCACACTTGTGCTCTCGATCGAACAGAGACAAAGCAAGCTTCCCACTGACAGTACAAAAACTATTTAGTGAGCTTTGGTTACCCTACTCACCGCCGGGAACACAATACGTGGTTATTATGGCACTAATATTCTGTAAGGCGGAGTCCAGTCAGACTGCTCAATTTGAATGGGAATATCTTTGTGTGCTACCTTCGTCAATACACCACAAACAATGGTGCCGTGACAAGTTTTAGTAGGCAATCAATTTATCAAAGCATTCCTGACTTCACGTATATACCTACGAAACATATATATTATATGTATGTTATATTTAAATATATAGAAACTGCTGCAATGGGTAAATGCTCGATGGGATAAACAAACACACAGACCAATCGACCAACAGACATTCTTCGTTAAATATTTTACCTTTTTCTTGTTCTTCATGTGATTAGCGTCGCGTGTTTCTTGCGCATTACCAGGCGCCCGGGCTCCCCATAATTTCATTGCCATGTGAGCGTAGGCAAACGTGATCACAAACAGTGGGATCACATACTAAAAAAGAAATTAACAGATGTAGACACATGTTGATGTAGATATATACATACATATTTGTATACCTATCAGTGGTGAAAGTGAGATTTATCAAAGGGAGGCCGGTGTAAAGAAATCTACCTGTTACAAAACGGTAGCACGGTCATGGCAATTTTGTATGGACATTCTCAATTTTGGATACTGTAAAACAGGATGTATAGAGATGAATGGGTGAAGAGAAAAAATGGTCGTTAATTTTTTTTAAATATTTTTTTGTGTACAAAATTTTAAGTATCTACCCAGGTAATGAAAACAATTACCGAATAATTGTTTTCATTAATACTTTGGACTAGTCCATAGTTTCACTTGAAAGAAAATAACTACATACAGAATACGCCATTTTATTTCTTTTCACCCATTAAGAAATCAATCACTGAATTCATTTTACCCGGTACAGAAATTCAGATATGTTTAGTTTTAGATAATGCATTATGTTATTAGAGTATAAATTCAAACATCATTACCACGGCTGCCTTCTGCAGAGCAAGCCGGCAGAAATCCGGTTATAGGAACCCCTCGTAATTGATACCTATGAATTACATAAACCAATGAACGGTTTTTAGTTTGTCATCTATTTGTTAATAATATTCCTATTAATTTCTCCACAAAAACATAATTGATAGAATAATACGTATCTTCTTAGGTGTGAATAAATAAATATAAACATCTACATTAATAATCGAGAGCGAAAACAAAGTTACGTAGCTTGAAGTTAGCCAAAATATTCTGTAAGCTGCCATATTTTGGTAAGAAGCAAACAACTGTAACATTAATAACTGTTGTTATTCAGATTTCTTGTAGATACTATGATCTTGCGGTGAATTATTTGGCTTGACAAATATTACGTCACGTCTATAATTTACATATAAAATACTGGATAACTCATATCTTCAGATAATCAACTCTGGGTGTGCTGGGGTACGATTCAGCATTGAGTGATTTCAATTCGATTAAAAAACAACGCAAAAAGTATTAAGATTTTTCGTACAATCTGTCAAAACAATCCTTCAGAATCAGAATCTTAATGTAAGTCACGAAATCACAAAGATTTAAAAATTTAATTTTACTGAATTTGACTACAGCTACGATTCTTGAGGTATGTCGTGAGAATAATTCTTTAGTTATTTTCACGCACTTCCTGCCTTGTGCGTGCAAGTAGATTAGTAGAAGATCTTATTATAAAACAGGTGGGTAATTAGCTTAATCAAACATTGGTCAGCGGGTCAATTCAATTTGTAGGTTTTAATCGCAGGTACTGGAAGAGAGGTTTATGGTTAACTGGTAACAGTGATTACCGACAAGCTTAGTTCATTCCATACTTGACCATTCTTAATAGATTGAGACCCCTCGGAGATAGATAATAGTTACCATGCCCAAAAATCAAATCATTGCTGACACAATATCTATGAATTTGAAAGCATCGTAGTTATAATATCTATGATCTACGAAATATATAATGTATAAATATGAAAACAATGTCGTAATGAAAGCATTAATTATGAAAGTTGATTGCTACAAGGGGAGAGGAAGACATAAGAGGAGATGGTGGACTATATGAAAGATGGATAGGAAGGGAGAGAATGTTGAAAGATGACTGCAACCAGAGATGAATGGAAAAGCACACATGTTACGCAGACCCCAAATAAATATGGGGACAATGATGAGGAAAGCGTTGTAGTTGCTTATGTGTATTTTTCAAGCTTAAATAAATTGACCTGTTGTAGTCCACTGCTGGACATAGGCGTCTCCCAAACTGCGCCATTAAAAGCCAAACCATTTTTTAAAGCCATGGAAGTAAATCGTTACTTTAGAAAGCAAACAGAAAAAAAATACAAAATATAAGCAAAAATATAAAAAATAAAAACGAACATAGCTCACCTGAAATATATATAACAGTAGTCTGTAAATAGATAGTGAATGTAAGCCGAATTCACTTGGCGCACAAAATGGCTTTTTGTAAAAGATTTTTGTAACTGTGAACAAATAAAATCTGTTTACTTCTTGTTTACTACAACCCTTTCCTGATTTATTTATTTTGTTTCTTCTAAAGGATACATAAGCGTTTGCTTAAACCTTTTACGTATTTCATGGATAGGTACAGACGATAACAATTGTCTCAAGTAATTCAAGTTCTTTGTCACTTCAATGGTTCCACTTTTGTTTACTACATCTCATTGTAGTAACAGATAGTACAATTTTACTTTGAAACATTTATCAGTGAAACTGTGTTTTAGGAAAATATAAGTGGCATTGACTTCATTTGAGAGTAATTTACTTCTCCATGATACTGTCGAAAGTTTACAGATATTTTAAACATTTAATGAAAATTATAATTATTATTAACGGGTTTTGTCATGTTTTTAAATATATTATTGACACCGATTCCAATATTTCCGCTGGTTTGAAGCATCCATGGTCTCACGGTGACCATGGTTTAATTTTTTTTATACCACTTAGTTGGCAGACAAGCGCACGGCCCACCTGATGGAAAGTGGTTACCGTGGCCTATGGACGTGTGTAACACCAGAAAAGCCACACTCGCGCTGCCGACCCTGTAAGCACAGAGTTTCTGTGCCGTCAGTGTAGAGGACAAAGCAGGACAAGCCTTTGGTCATCCCACCGACAGCACAAATTCTCCAGTGAGCTCTGGCTACCCTACTCACCGCTGGGAACACAATGGCTGCATCAAATACAACATGATAAAATCTGTTTACACTTGTTTATTTTCCTCATAGTTCATCCTTCTAATGTTGTTTTTGTTCCTGTTTATATTCAAGGCTTCAGTTCGAAGATAGGCCAGGGTTCACTTACTCCTTGTCCTCCTTTAGTTTGGTTTATACTGCTTTTATGGAAGAGACTACCGTCTGACCTCTCAACCCTGGGATTAATTTGGGCCCAAAGATCTTCCTGTGCCCTAAGACCCCATATTATACCAGTCAGTACGTAGCTTTATATTCATTAAAAGTTAGATGCCTTTACATTATCACCATAAATTTAAAAATTAGGTTAATAGAACTAAAATGTGTACAGACCTGGGTCAAATCCGTCTTCCATGATGACCTCCCAAGACATAGCCATAGGAGCAGCCAATGACAATGCTAGCAGCCAAATAATCACTATAATAACTTTGGCAATGCGCTTAGAAGTGTGGGCGCTGAAACATTCATTAGATATTAGTACAGTAATAAAACATTAATTGTCATAAGTGTTACACTAATGCCATTTAATAGTTACAGTCGACAAAGGAGATATGGTTGCACCTTTACATACAATTTTATATGAACAAGTGCAACTCTATCTTCTTTGTACCGTACCTACATAATTTTGTAGGTATATAAAAATACATAAAAAAGTAGTAGGTTATCTTTGTACATTCCAACGGATGCTAACATCGTATCTTACTGATCAGCTTACTGTGTTTTATTAACACAGCATTAAACCAATTTACCAAATTATGTAAATGTGTAAGAATATACATTTGCATTTTAAGTTGCAAGATTCGAAACGTAACAAACCAACCAAATATATGTCGGACAACTCACATTTTAGGTCGTTTGTTGATAAGTGTACGTGGCGATAAAATCAGCAGTGTGCTAATTAATATTTACGAACATTAAGAGAGTGGTCAATCGTAGCTTATGTTCTTTCTCAATGTCTTATCTAACATGTGGTTTAGGTGCGAATGTGTGATAGACAGACAGACAGAGCTACTTTCGGATTTATAATATTCATCATTGGATAAATCTTCTAATATATAAAATTCTCGTGTCGCGGTGTTTGTAGATAAACTCCTTCGAAATGGCTTAACTTAATTCTCATGAAATCTTGTGTGCATTTTGGGTAGGTCAGAGAATCGGACATCTATTTTTCATCCCCTTTAAATGTTAAGGGTAGTTCCCCCTAAATATTTTTTTAATTTTTAGATATATTTATTTTATGAGACAGCATTAGAAAGTACATACAACCATGAATTTTCGGATCAACCCCCTTTATTCCATTGCAATTTTTATTTCTTTTATTTTTAATAATTTCCTTCGATTATAACCTTTGACTTTGACTATAGGATGTAGACATCCGATAAGAACGAATTTTACAAAACTCCACCCCTAAGGGGGTAAAACCGGTCCACGCGTACGAATTTGCGGGCGGTCGCTAGTAACTACTTAAAATATATTATTTTTATAAGCACTATTGTTAACACCTAAATGTAGTTTTATTGAAATCAACATAGATACACTGAAAATTGTTTGCTTCGCTGACTCTTAAAAATTGGTTTCTTGGGCTATTTTTTTAAGTTCAACATTATTAAAAAATCTGTGGACTAATGGTTTAGTTCTTTTTTTAAATATTTATACCAACAGACTGTAAGCCAGTGTAGAAATCTTCTTTTTCATCTTAGCGTTAAGCCCAGTTGCATCAGAACCTATCACATCGGAGTCTGGTGTCCGCTTTACCAGTCTAATTGTGGATTTGGCTAAACTTCTTTTTAGGGCTCCAAATACCCGTAACGACTGCAGTGTAGAAATATCTTTTTTTTCCTGAAGCTGGGTCGTTCAAAGACGGGTAACATTACATATAAACGTATCGCATATACCTACATCAATATTGTTCTCTCTATTGTTCTTTGTCATATTTATATTATATGAGATGTTATAAATGATGACTTTACATAATTTGCCTTGTCTATCTCAAAGACGTATGTATTAGGCTTTTCCCGTACGCTCCAAATGTATTGTTCTCAAAAATGTTTTGTTCGACACGTTCATTCTCATACGCTCCAAGGATTTATATATTAAAATAATGAATTTTCATTCTATTCCCTTCAGCTGCAAAACATTTTTGTTTTAAAAGTTTGTTTTTGTCTATTGTGTAGACAAATATATACAACAAACAACAACTAGCCCATCGCAGTCCACTGCTGGACTAGACCTCTCCCAATGTTGGGAGGCTTTGGCCTACTGTTTCCACACTGGCCAGACGGGTTGGTTCAGGGTTTTATTACAAGTTTTCCTTATCTCGCAGTGACATCGTCTGCGTATTGTTTCGTTAGTCGCCTCTTACGACACCCTTCGGATGAAATGGAGTGGTGATATTTGTGTTCTTTTTCCGTCACCACACGGAGACTTTAATAATAAAATTATTGTACACATGAATATGAGTGTATTATTTTTTATCAAATCAACTAACCCATCGCAGTCCACTACTAGACTAGATCTCTACCAATTTTGGGAAGCTATGGCTTACTGATTCCACACTGCTCAGACTGGTTAGTACAGAGATTTTTCAAATTTTCCTTTTCTCGCAGAGATATCGTGTGCGTATTTTCCGTTAGTCATCTTTTACGACACCCTTCGAATGAGATAGGGTGATGATACTTGTATTCTTTCTCCGTCACCACACCGGTATTTGATAGATTCTCCTATGAATGGATAATATCGTTATAAAGCATCATATCGTAATAAATCATTCCTTGGACCATAATGAATATTGACTGAAAACTTCGGCAGACAATCAAAGTTATTTTGCTCAGCGTGCTCGAGAAATATTACTTATTATTTTACCAACTGGTTTGATGAACACAAACTATTTTTAGTATCTACTTGCTTTTCTTTAATGAGCATATAAGAAGAAAGTAAAGCTATTCGACGAATGCCTATGCTAACACATATGTTTGATTTCTTAGAAATAAGTATTACATTTCTATTTATTATTGGTATAAAACTATCAAGAAAACATCAAAAATAAGTCGAAATGGAATAAAGAGATACGAAAATATTTGCTCGAGGAGTCAAAACTTTGCTTAAAGATTATGTATTCACGAACTACGTTATTTACAATGTTGTTTCATGGATTAAAAGTGCCTCAGTTATCTTATCATATTTGAGATAATTAAGAAATGAGATAGGAATATTTGACACAAAGAGTTCAGTACCAATTCGGCCTTTATCTACAAAAAAATGTTGAATTGATACTATATTTTGTCGGAATTAATGTGAAACATAATCCATAAATACTAAACACCAATGTATGGTAATAATTCTGTCATCTACAAAGAAGCTAGAAAAGCTAAGATTTCTAAGTAGGGGTTTTGCCTAAAACTTTTTTCAGTTAAACGTTAAAACGACTATGACAGCCCAGCCCAAAGTATTATTACACGAACTATAAACCGTTATTACTTTATTTTTTCTATAGTAAAGTTTATGAGCGGTAATATCAGATAACTCTATAATAAAAGAGGCGTTTATTACTACTACTCTCTGGTAATGAGTCAAGAAAGTAAAATATTTACATTTCATTTTCGGGAAAATGTCGTAAAGGATAGTAACTCCGTGTATCTACAACAAATCATCATTAATCATCGTTCGCGGTTGCATTTCAGGCTTTCACCTCTAAGCCCAGGGATCATTCATTATTTCCCTTCCTTATGATACGATTTACGCGACTTTTATGGGAATTACTACCATCTGATCCCACAACCCCAACAGTTAAACCTGTGTCAGAGTCTATTTCATCTATTAGAAAGTGTACCCGCTTGCAGGTGGGGTAACTTGGGCCCTGAAGGCCTCTGATGCCCCAGAACAAACACATAAATTTAAGTTAATTTCTATTGATAGAAAAAATCTAAATCTTTATTTTAACCTCCTCTCCTGTAATAAAATTTTTATGGTACTTAATACTTATGTAATTAAGTTACAGTAATGACGTCAATACTGCCCCGTAAACTCAAAATCAAATCATTTCATTATACGGGTCACAGATACTTGAAAAGGTCAGAATTTGCATTTTCATTTATGGTTTGAAATGCAATAAGACCGAAAAAATATTCAGGTAGTAAAAAGTAACAGTTATATTTTGCAATGAAAGTTATCTTCGCGTTCTTTATTCGAGCGCCCAATGCTTGCTCTGGAATTCAGGACCCAATCCCTTACAACCCCAATATTCGTTTCGGGGCTTACCCAAGGAGGAAATCCTACGCCAGTGCGTTGTCAATCAATCAGTAGGCGTGCACCGGCTTTAATGATCATTTTGGTGACCATGAGGTCACATGTCAATATGAAAATATAAACTTGCAAAAGGTACATGTGGCGCTTGCTACTGCCTAAGATCAACTAGTCTTCCGCATCATATTTTAGAAAACATATATGAACGGTTTCATGACACTATCACATTTTACCGGCATTGGGTATTTAGGCATTGAATAATATTCATGATATTAAGTCTTACCAATTTAATTAGGAAACTTTCACAACATACACCGATGCATGAAGAAATTTTTGCCTCCTTTTACTTCATGCATCAATATATGATGAGAAAATCTGACAACTGTATCACATTATAGAATGCAATAAATGTGTTGAGTATATAGTAATGGAAATTCTTCTTTATAAAATCAATCACAAAAGTGACATCGCGTATATTTTAAAAATATTTAAAGAAATTGGAAGCACCAACATTAAAAGGTTTGAAAGGTGAAGTCATACTGACGTGTCCTATTCATACTAATATTATAAATGCGAAAGTAACTGGCACAGTCTATCTGTCTGTCTGTAAGTTACATTTTCATGTCTAAACCACAGAACCGATTTTGACAAAATTTGGGTAAGGGGTAGATTAGACCTTGAGAAAGGATTTAGGCTAGGTTTTGTCGCGATAACCGACATTCACGCGGGCGGAACCGCGGCCAATAGCTAGTTTTTCATAAATCATTTATGTGACCACTCTCTTGATGTTCAGAAATATTAATATAAGCAACAGCTAGTATAAAATATTGGCATATAGGCATTTTTGATAACAGCATTCTGGCCAAATTCAATAAGGTCGATAAGAATTCGGTTGGATCGAAAAAATGTACGTATCTGAAATTCTTAAGATTGAAGATGTAGGTACAATATAATGTGAATTATGTAAGGGTTTTATAATATTTTAGGCAGATATTACGTGTATCGTGTGATCATTCAATAACCTAGGTCTAAATAAAATATATGAAAACATATAGTAGTAAATCGGATTGACATGGCCAAACCTAATAACAACAAGCCTAATAACATTCAGTATCGTTTTGTATCTATAGGAATCAACATTGAAGCTTTCCTGAAGTTAGCTCAACATAATAATGTCAAGAAATATCTCGATATATGGAATTCGGCACAAATTATTTACAGGCTTTTTGGGTTGAAAGATGCGGACATCGGATCGAAAGCTAAACTCCCAAAATAGCCAACAAATGATTGAGTTTATTTGTTCATTTGTAATGTACCTATCGGTTTTAGCACTTCACGTGTTGTCATAATTCATAAACAGGGACATAGTAGTTATTGGAAAATTGAGGTCGTATTTTTCTTACGTTCTGACTGTTATGTTGCGAAGTTAGAGTGTACGAGTACTAATGTAAAGAGCAATCTATGACGTTATTAAATGTTGCTTATGTGAAGTCTCCGTGGTTTGCGCATGGCGTGCAAGTTTGTTCGATTAGATTCCGTGTTTTGTTATATTGTAGTTGTAGTGATTAAATCAATTTTATTCAGATTTGTGAAGATATGAAAATAAGGCTAAAATATAAAAAAAAAATTAAGAGTTTATAAACCTAAAATTTTGAATTAGTTTCGGTTAATAAGTACACGCACTATTTTCTGATTGGCTCGTGGTAACACGCAGTTACTACTTAAGTAGTAACTGCGTGTTACACTAGCCAAATTGGTTTTAAGATGGGTGAATAACCATTCTTAAGGCACTGAGAACGTTCCGCGACTCGGAGGAACACGTTAAGCCGTTGCTTCGGTACCGGTTACCATACGAACGTCTCGAAGTACCTATATATATATTATTACATTTTTATTGAATTTTTATTGAATTTTCATTGAATTTTTATTGAACTATTAACTCTGCTTAAAATTATTCAGTTATGGATGAATCCTGATTTTCAAGCCATATTTTTTATGTATATTCATAGGTGCTAAATGGCCAAATGTTCTGTTGAATAATGGTGTTTTGATTTTGTCCGTTGATACATTTGTATCTACTTAAACCTATACCCAACCAATTCATAGTACCTAAGAGCTAATGGCATATTTTCAACTAAGTCGCCATTGTTCGACATAAACTTGGCCGGTTTATTTTTTTGTAATTTGAAATGTTCACAACAATATTTTACCTGAGTGGTGTGATTATTGCTCGATGTCTGTCAACTGCGATGGCGGTGAGTGTAAATACACTAACGTTGACGCTCAGTGCTTGCACGAACGGGCAGAAGGGACACATAAAGTGCGGGAGGAGCCACCTCTGCAGCAACGCCGCTTGGAACTGGTAACAAAAATGTAATCCATCATAAAATATTACGAGAGTAATATCTAATTATGCTTCAGTCTACCAAGGGTGTTACAAATATTTAAAAAATTAAACAAAATTTAATGTTCAATATTGAAAATGTTGAAAATGCCGCGTGGTTCCCGGCAGAGTAATAATAATAAAATTTTTGCATTTTTTTGGAATGACAAATTCTAAATTTATATTTAATTTTGTGTATGAATGAGACAAAATTAACCTAACAAACACGTTTATTACATTTTTGAAAAGTAACCTCTGTAAATAAGTAATACGAAATTTATTATCAAAACGGATAGCATTTAGGAAGTACTGTTTTTGAAGATCGAATTTAAATTTTCAAGCGGCCAGTAAAAACAAAATTTAATACAGAGTTGTAAAATCTTGAAATCAACTTTCAAACAAAATATAAATAATGGAAATAGCTATTAAATTACAGGGATAACGAACTCATGAATCTGTAAGAAAATTTCGGCAATTTTATATGTAAGGACCTACTTACTATATACAGCCTAGACTCAGCTAAAGATGCATAGCTCGAGTCAACAATAGCACCCGGAATACGGCGATAGGCACACCCTCTGTTACGTGGGACCGAATACAATGATTGGTGAAATGTGGGTGTTAATTCACCTCTGCCTAACCCTCCAGGGATAAAGGCGTGATTATATGTATGAAATAACCTTAAACTTTGTTATAATCAATACAAATTTTATGAGCAACCTGTTTTATTATGTAAAGAATATTAGTATTTCTAAATGTCTGCCAAATTTTTACGAATCATATTTTGAAAGACACGAATCATATTTTGGCTTTTTGTGTTTCAGTCCTTTAAAGACAACCGCATATCGCTAGTGTAATATTCAAAGTGAAAAAAAAAAGTTTACTTTGTGCGATGAAAAACTTTTTTTATTAATTCGTAAATCTTTTTAAGTACTTCGCAATAAGGAGAGGGCTTTACTCCATTTGGTTAGTTACTTAACCAAACATAAACAGTCTTGTAGCGACTTTTTAATTTATTTTATTTAAAAACTCAGTTTTTTAATATTTTTCTGCTTAGAAACTTGTTTTAAAGAACAAAAACCGAAATTGAACCACTAGTTAGTCAGTTAGACTAGTTTATTTGTTTAATATGTGTTTTTATAAAAAGTCGCTACAAGGTTGTTTACCCTTAGTTAAGTATCTTACCGAAGGAAGTATAGTACCTACGTATAAAAGAGCATTAGAATCTCGCACCTCCAAAGAAAAACAGGTACCTACACTTTTACGATCACTTGATAACTAAACATGTAAAGATTTTCACTGTTATCTCAGAAATGTGTAAAAAATTATAAAAGATTCTAAGTTAAGAATAATCGAATCTAATAAGGAACTTTAGTCCTAACGATTATAAAGTTTTAAAGCAGTTGGTAGTGAAATATTCATTCCCTCATTTATTCCTTCAATGACAAAAGATAATGATTTATTCTCATAAAATTGGCTGGAAAATTGCCAAACTATATTACCACTTCTGTGGTAACTGTCCCGCTTAATTACTGAAAGTGACTGCGATAACTCAGTATTCACAAGAGAAAAATAATGACCAGTGGCATTTCTTGGTGCTCTAACATTTTTACTATTCTTTTGTTGTGGCAACCCAACCATAGCAAAATTCTTAAAGACGTAAAGTATTTCTAATTTCATATTAACACTCACAAACAACGCTCACAAAGCACAAACGAAGACAAGCTAATCTCAGTAAATACTGGCAAATCCTCTCTTTATTAATTCAAATGCTTATTATATAGCTCAAATATAATTATAAGAGATATATAGTGATGACTATGTTCTGTTATTCTGTACCAATAATGAAGTCGTCCGTACCGCCCGGTCATTTACAGCTAATATACTTCTTAATAGTTTTTTTTATTCGTCAAGTTGGGGGCCGTTCAGGTATTATTCATATTCATTTATTACTTGCAAATATGGGTTACATAAGATGTTATAAAGATTAAATAGTGTCACCATATTTCACCTTAATAGGCATGCAATTCTTATAATTCAACAAGTTTAATAATTATAATCATTAATTAATACAGATCAACATTATTTTTTAAACAAGAGTATGTCTAAGTCATCACTTTAATACAGCAATTACCTTATTTATAATTCCGACATTTCCACATTAAGAATAATATTGACTACAGCATAATGATGTCATAACATAATATTTATACAGTCAATTTATTATAATGTCGGTTTAAATTCAGTAACTATATTCAATGTCAATCAATTTATTAAATACTACAATACTAATACATAATCAGGATAAACTAACATACAAATGGCAAATTACTTAAGCATATTTATTACAATTATATCGTAATAAATATGCCAATAATACTAAAGCGCCATTTTGGCCAAAATTAGATATATATATATTCCCTCCCCCTCACCCATGTCAGCAAAAGTAAGCAATACTCTTTGCCCCCTCCCCCCAAGCTCACGTAAATATTGGTACCTATTTCTTTACATATTTTCTTTTTAGAGTAATGTATGTGAAAAAGAAAATAACTATTGCTTATGTGATCATTATATATAGAGTCCCCCACCCCCATGTCATCACAAATAATATAGACTCTATACAATATCTATAATATATAGCCTCTCCCCCCTTTAGTGCTTACGTAATACTTGAACGACTCCTTAAGATCAAGTAGGTATATATATAACTTTAATTAAATCTAATCTCGCAATCTTGAATGCATTCTGTGAGATTACATTTTATGATTTAATTATATAAAGAGAAAATAAGACTCTCGAAGTTTTTTACTGACTTCTACTATCTCCTAATTATTTTCATACCGATGATATTAATGATGATAATTGAAGACTTACTACAGGTAATATTTTTCCGGAAACGCAGAGAGTTTTACTCCTTAGCAGTATTCATACACATAATGAACGTACCTATCGCTGAACCGTTTTGTGCCTTTGAGTGAAATATTCACCATCAGTGGTGCATCGCACATGTACGTATGTGCACATTGAAGTTTGTAAATTCAAATCTATCTTATTCTTTCATGTTGTTACTTTGATCTTCATTCATTTTCCCTTCGGCGTTTAACAGAACCAGAGTTTCGAAACTGGTTTCGTTCATGGCTTTAACTAAATCCCTATTAGAACTCCACTGTAAGTCCTAGCTAAGCTTAACTATTTGTCTTTGTCCTGTTCCAACAAAATCCTTGAAACATTAATAAAATCTTACAAACAAGATATGCACGAAAAATTAACAAAAGAAGATTTGACAAACACGATACTACAATAATGCTCCTATAATACGTCAAACTTTATTAATCTATGACCTAAACATATATTAATTTCTAAAGTTTCATAAAGTTAGCTGTGATCAGTGGCACGCAATTACTTAATCTGTCATTATTAAGTTTGTCACGAATATCAACAGGGCGTGACTTTGAGTACAAAATACGTATTACTAACAGGTAAAAGTTCATTATGAATGCCTTTACACGTTACTCCAGAGTTTAATTTTGAACTTTCGAAATAAAAATTTTAAAAATTTAATTGGTTGTGTTGTTCATTTTGTAGTTTATATTTTTAATTAAGTTTTATTACCTAAATCAGTGGTTTATATATATTTATATTCATATTAATATTCAAATATTTTCATTTATTTGCTTAAATGTAGTTATACAGGTGTTAGGTACAATAGTTTTGTGCAGCACATTTGCCATTTTCCGGCATGCAAACATTAAATTACACAGCTTACAACTTTATACTACAATTTTAATATAAAAATAGATCATCACATGTAAGTCCATTGAATTCTTTAGTCACAAACATAACTTATTAGACATCTTAATTGTTAAACAATTTGTAATACATACAAACCCAATCGACTATGATCTTTTTTGTATAGGATGCGCCAATTTGACACCTCGCCTGATGGTAACGCATTTGGAGACTGAGGGTAATCATTCATGACTTTGAGGCAAAATTAAAAGTATTTTTGAAGGAGGGTTGATATGACTCAATAGAGGATATTTGAATTTGACACAGGTGGAGTTATAATAATAATAATAATAAATTTCTTTATTTCGAGCAACAAGACTCAATGTTAGTAACAATTCGACCCCCCCAAGCAATAACCCAGTAATCGAAAAATCTAAATTTTACAGGAGAAAAGATTTACTCATTTTATGAAATATCTTTTTAACTAGTGGGACTATTGAAGTCATTGATATATCAAATTAAAGCAATTTTTTTGTGGAATTAGACTATGCCATTAATATGAAATCACTTTCAATCAAAATCTTTTAAATAACAAAAATAAATAATACCGAAAATTCTATTCCAAAATATTACAGTTATAGCACTTACGGAGTTATTGCAGTAAATTTATGAAATAAAATATTTCGTAACATTATATTATGAACTTTTTCAGTGTTATTGTTTATCTTAAAGGTGATACATAATGTGTTAATACGGAGTTATTGTGGTAATATCAATAAACTCTATAAATGGTATTGTTAAATAACATTATTATTGCACGTAATTTTGGAATATCATTGTTATATGCTATCACTCAATACTGTATTTTTTTAGGTATTCAAATGTAAAATTAGAAAGGATAAACAAATAAAAAATCGATTAGTAAAGTAATATTTATTAATCAACACAATGAAATTAGACGATTTTAATACTTTTTAACATTACAGTCCATCAAATCTAAGAGGTACCGTTTGACGTTTCATATTTTTCAAACCGAAACAACTTTGTTCATACGTACATTATTCAGTTTCGATAACCTTTTTCATAAAACCATGAATTTAGAAAGATTTCATTATTGTATCTAAAAATGTACAATTCTTAATATCTAAATGTAATTGAAAACTTTCAAACAAAGCAAAATAACACATATTTACACAGTAAATAATTTCTAATAGTTATATTCTTGACCGCATTACAAAGTTACGTAGTTAGGTCACTGCACGTAGTGTTGCGACTCTTCGGATACACTTGTATGCAAAAAAATCGTTTACATATACGAAAAATCGAATGTATTATTTACAAATTACACTTGACAACCAAACAAATATTTTTTCATGTGAATGGGATTTATCTCACATATTACGATTACATAACTAAATAGTTATGTAATCGTAAAATATGAGATAAAACCCATTCACCAAAAATACGTATTTATAAATCAAATATATTTGCTTCTTTAAAAAGTTGTCGAAAGCGATTTGTCGATTTTTGATTTTCGCGCCCAAATAAGTCGGGGTTTCTCGCGCTAACGCTGTCGAAATAGTAAATGGAGTCAGGGATAGTGTTTTTTACATTTATTTTTGTGTATGATAGTATGGGTTTGCATATTACAGAGAAATAAACAAATTTTTAACAAGCACATCCATTGATTTTACAATTACAATTTTTTCTTCTAAGTCTTATTTCTACGTCTAAAACTAATAAAAATAAGGTATGTAGAACCCATTCACAAAAATGTTGTTGCCTGATGTTATAAATTAACGACGTTACTGCGCGACCGCATAATGCACTGAATACACAGATACCCTAAAATAAATTAATTTAATTATTTTTAGGTCAATAGGCAAAATCGCAGGTGTCCAAGTCTCTACAATTTTTTTTTCTGGCAACACTGCCAACTACAAGCGCACGCGGTCCGCTCGGTCGGTTCGGCGTCAGCAGTCTCTCGCCATCTTGGAAGCTGACTGTGCGCGTACTTGCTTTCTCGTTTGTGTTTTACAATTTGTGACTTGGCTATTACTTTTCTGGACTGATCATTCTTTATCCGTTTACCTTGGCAATATTTATACTGGACTCCGAACTAAGCAAGTGTTTATTAATAATGTCGAAAAGAGGACGTACTTTGAACAGCCAGGCTCGTGAATTGGTGGTGAAATTACACGAGTATTTTGAGCGTGAATCTCAAAATGGTGGACTTCTACTGCCAGTTACACAAGTTCGGGATCGCGTCGGTGAAGCTCTCGGTATTGGTAGCCGCACCGTTGGCAAAATATTAAGTGAAAAATATGGGCCTTCGGGGAGTGACAGTAACGTACTTCACACACCGAAAAAACGAAAAAGAAATAAACCTGTGACAGGCATCGATGAATTCGATAGTCATGCTATTAGAAACCATATATACGGGTATTTTACAAGAGGCGAATTTCCAACATTGGCAAAGTTATGTGCAACTTTAAAAGATGCCGGGCTGTATAAGGGAAGCATAGAGTCGTTGAGAACGGTAATAACAGGAATTGGCTTCAGATACAAAAAAGTTGACAAACGAAAAATTGTTATGGAGCGACATGACATAATTATGCAGCGACTAACATTCCTGCGCGAAGTTAAACAAATTATAAACTGGGATAATGTAATATTTTTGGACGAAACTTGGCTAAATTCCAACCATTCTGTGCCGAAAACATGGACTGATGATTCTGAAGCTTCGTGCTCGAAGGTGCCGATAGGAAAAGGTGGACGCCTCATAATATGCCATGCTGGGTCAGCGTCTACAGGCTTCGTGGAAAACTCTTTATTAGCTTTCCAATCCAAAATTGGAGGAATTTTCATTGGAGGAAGGACATGACGGTATCTCCCGTCCAAAATTGAGCAGTCCGTCTGGGTAAGTACCTCCGCCCTACAGAATACCCCGGTTATAATAACCTTGTGTTGTGTTCCCGGCGGTGAGTAGGGTAGCCAGTGCTCACTGGAGAGGTTCTGTGCTGTCAGTAGGAAGACCAAAGGCTTAAATTGACCCCACTGACTGGCGGGGCGTGAAATGTTGGCGTGGTGGTCAGGGAGACCCGGTGAAACGGTTATCCGCTGGCCGCCCGCAGGCTGTACGGTTCCCGAACCTGGGGATTACTTAATCTCCGCCCCAGGAGGCTGAACCAGCAGCCTGTGTAAAGTTCCCAGTGCTGTAGCCATGCCGGAGGAGGAGACCGGAGTGGACCTGGCTTCAGTATCTGGGAGGGGACCGGGGGCCCTTCCGCCCATCGCGCCAGCCAGTCACACAACCCCAACTTGTCTGTGGGGTAGGACGCCTTGCTTTGTCTTCTACACTGGAGGCACAGAATCTCTTTTTACCTTCTCCCCCCCCCCCCCCCATCTCAAACATGAAAACCAGAAAAAGCAAGAGAACCGTTACCACAGCGGCACCATCATCCACAGTGAATGTGGATTTCTGCAACATCAGGGGCCTACACTCCAACCTTAACGCGGTCCATCTCCACTTAGAGACCGCGCAGCCTACCTTGCTTTTTCTGACGGAGACGCAAATATCATGCCCGGCCGATACAGCCTACCTAATGTACCCCGGGTACAAACTCGAGCATAGCTTTATGAGTCGCGCCGGGGTATGCTTGTACGTCCGGGATGATATTTGCTGCCGCCGTCTCCATGGTCTTGAGGATAGGGACCTGTCAACTTTATGGGTACGCATAGATCACGGTGGCCACACCCGTATCTATGCGTGCCTTTACAGGTCCCATAGCGGTGACCTGGGCACGGCTCAATTGTTTCAGCATCTGCAGCGGTCGGCGGACAGCGTAATTGAGCAGTACCCCACTGCGGAATTAGTATTCTTGGGGGACTTCAACGCCCACCACGTGGAGTGGCTGGGGTCTCCTAGGACTGATTTTGCGGGAAGGGCTGCTCACGACTTCGCTCTAACTTATGGGCTCTCTCAACTGGTGCATTCTATCACTAGAACACCAGAAATTGAGACCCACAGAAGCTCTATACTGGACCTTCTGCTGACTACGCGCCCGGATGAATACTCCATAAGGGTGGAAGCACCTCTCGGTAATTCGGACCACAGCCTCGTCCGGGCGCAAGTGACACTCGCGCGGCCTGAACCACCGCGGCCACCTCAGTGGCGGCATGTGTGGCACTACAAGTCGGCAGACTGGGATGGACTGCGAGAATTCTTCGCGTCGTACCCGTGGAGGCAGCTTTGCTTCTCTTCTGATGATCCAAGCTCCTGTGCAACAGCAGTCGCTGACGCGATTCTAGTGGGTATGGAATGTTACATCCCCAACCGCTGGGTCGCGACAGGAGCGAGCAAACGCCCGTGGTTTAATAGGCCTTGCAGGGAAGCTAGAGACCGCAAGCAATCTGCATACAGGGCTTGGACCACGGCTCTTGCCAATAAGGATCCGAACATCGCTGAAGTGAAGCGGAAGTTGAATGCTGCCTCAAGGTCCAGTAAAAAGGCAACGTCTAGTGCGAAGTTTGAGTTCATCGGCAGAATTGGCGAGCGGCTTGCGCGCTACCCATCTGGCAGTCGTGCATTTTGGTCGCTTGCTAAAGCTGCTGAGGGAAACTTCTGCCAGTCTTGCCTTCCGCCGCTGCAAAAATCCGACGGTAGTCTGGCCCATGGCGCTAAGGAGAAGGCCAATCTTTTGGGTAATCTCTTTGCGTCAAACTCGACTATGAACGACGGGAACGCCGAACCACCCATCATCCCCAGCTGTGGTGCTTCGATGACTGAAATTAAAATCACACAACGGGTGGTCCGGCGCGAGCTTAAGTCCCTAGATGTTCGGAAGTCGAGTGGGCCGGACGGTATACCGGCGATGGTGCTTAAGCACTGTGCCCCCGAGCTGTGCCCTGTACTTACACGCCTTTTCGCACTCTCATACTCCGCGAGGCAGGTCCCGGCCTCGTGGAAGACTGCGTTCGTGCACCCTGTACCTAAGAAAGGTGACAGGACAGATCCGACCAATTACAGGCCTATCGCTATAACCTCCCTTCTCTCGAAGGTTATGGAGCGTGTTATTAATACACAGCTCCTGAGGTACCTTGAAGGAAACGATCTACTGAGCGACCGACAGTACGGTTTTCGCCACCGTCGCTCTACCGGTGACCTTCTTGTGTATCTCACAAACCGGTGGGCGCAAGCCATCGAGAGTCGCGGTGAGGCACTAGCGGTCAGCCTCGATGTAGCGAAGGCCTTCGATCGGGTCTGGCACAAAGGTCTTCTTACGAAGTTGCCATATTATGGACTCCCCAAGGGATTGTGCGAATGGATCTCCAGCTTTTTGTCCAACAGAAGCATCCAAGCCGTCGTCGACGGCAGCTGCTCGGACCGCATGAACATAAACGCTGGTGTCCCACAAGGCTCCGTGTTGTCTCCGACGCTGTTTCTGCTGCATATCAATGACATGCTGTCTGATGGCTCCATTCATTGTTATGCGGACGACAGTACCGGGGACACGTGTTACACGGGCCGTGCAAATATCCCTCAGTCCGAGGTGGAGAAGAGTCGCGAACAACTTGTGTCTGAAATCGAGACTACTCTCTCTGGAGTGTCCGATTGGGGTCGACTAAACCTGGTCCAATTCAACCCCACTAAGACACAAGTATGTGTATTCACCGCTAAGAAAACCCCATTCATTGTAGCGCCGCAATTCCTGGGCACACCGCTTACCATCTCCCCGAGTATCGGGATCCTTGGTGTCGATATCTCCAGTGACGTCCAATACCGAAGTCATTTGCAGGACAAGGTTAAGTTGGCATCAAGAAAGCTCGGAGTGCTCAACAGGGCAAAGCGGTATTTCACTGCGGGGCAGCAACTCCTTCTTTATAAAGCACAGGTCCGGCCTCACATGGAGTACTGCTGTCACCTTTTTGCTGGAGCGCCTGCATACCAGCTTGACCCCTTCGACTCGTTGCAAAGACGGGCATTGAGGCTGGTTGACAATCCCATACTCACAGGTAGAGTGGAACCTCTTAGCCTTAGGAGGGATTTTGCCTCACTGTGTGTGTTCTACCGCCTATACAATGGTTTGTGCTCAGATGAATTGTTTGACATGATGCCCGTAGCTACATTCTATCATCGCACCTCTCGCCATAGGCAGGGAATTCATCCCCACACATTGCGACCTGAGACGGTACGCACTGTGCGGTATGAAAGAAACTTCATCCCACGCACACTCAAGCTGTGGAATGACCTCCCTGCTGCGGTTTTCCCAAGCGCCTACAATATGGGGTTCTTCAAGAGGGGCATCAGAAGGTTTCTTCATGGTCGGCAGCGCGAGTGTGACACCCCTGGTGTTGCATACGTCCATAGGCCACGGTAACCGCTTCCCATCAGGTGGGCCGTGTGCTTGTCTGCCAACTAAGTGGTATAAAAAAAAAAAAAAAAAAAAGCACTAAAGAGTATCATGAAGAAATGGACGCAGTAAGGTTCCGAGAGTGGTTCTTAAATTTATTACAGAATATCCCTCCTAACAGCACAATTATAATGGATAATGCCCCATACCACTCTGTGCAAATTGATAAAGCACCTACGTCAGCCAATAAGAAAGCAGATTTGGTGGCATGGCTGCAAAGAAAAGGAGTGGATGCCGACATGTCACTATTAAAAGCTGAATTATTACAGTTAGTGAAATTGCATAAACCACCAAAACCGACATATGTAATTGACCAATTGGCCGAAGAGCACGGGCACAAAGTCATACGACTTCCTCCGTACCATTGCCAATATAATGCCATTGAACTGATTTGGGCCCAAGTTAAAGGTAATATTTTATAATATTATAATAATAACACGAGTAAGTACTTCTAACATTTATAATTTAAACAATGGTTTTCGTCTGCTATCAAATAGTTACATTATTGTTTTACAGGTTATGCAGCAAGACACAACACAAAACTACCCTTCAGTGTCAAGAAAATGGAAGGTTTATTAAAGGAAGCATGTGCCCAAGTTACACAGGAAGATTGGAGTAAAGTAGTACAAAAAACAAAGAAAATAATAATGGACGACTTCGAAAGAGACGTACACTTTGATAATGTAATGGACAATCAACTGGTCATTAATTTAAATGACGATGATGACGAAGACGACGATACTAGTACTAGTAGTGAATAAAAAAATATCCTAAACATTTCTTTTATTTAATTATAACAATTGATTTCTTAAGATTCGGATATTATAGTAATCGATCTCTTAAAGTTCGGATATTATAGTAATCGATTTTTTCATCCCATCCCTATCATTCAATTGTCAGAACTGTCAAACGGTACTTCTTAGATTTGACGGACTGTAATTTATAAAATCACTTTAAAAAAATAATCAAATTCTATAATAACTTCGTGTTATAAATTAAACTTCAAAATATTTTAGTCTTCATCAGACATATTTTCGTTCCCGGCTTCAGAACAGGACAAAGATTGATAGAAAGGATGGTAATTCCGAGGAATAGCTCCGCTGTTACATAAACTCAAAAGGTCGGTTTGCAAAGCCTTGTTTATTGGTATTGGTTGGTGGTATGCACGTTTTAACTGCATATTATCTAAGCATACACCTGCAGCTTGAGTACTCGTACGTTTTCGTCCTCGTCGTCTACCTGAGGTAGACTGAGCATTGTTTAAATCAAGCTCTAAATAAGTATCTTCGAAATTATATTTGTAATACAACTTATTTGCTTCTGAATCGACCACGCTTACTTCCATAAAGTCAGCCCAGCGGATCACACTTCCGTTTTTATCGCACCGCCAATGTTTGTCTTCTACGAGTGGTTTTAAGTCGTAAACTTCAGACTGTTCCAATTCCTTGACACGATATTTTTCGCCAGTAATTTTAGAATTTAAAATAAGATTTTAAGTTTTTTTCTATGCATGCATGCATGGAATCCCCCTCATTTTGACTGTGCCCAGTTTCGAAGAATCTGTGAGTTATAGAAATACCAAGAAGTTTGGCAGCAAAAAAAAAAATCGATACATTTTCGCCCTCTATATGTATAGAGGGCGAAAATGTATCGATTTTTGTTCTGCCCATAACATCCATCCGAATATAATGAAAATTGTGTAACACCTTTCTCACGTTCAGATTTAAAAAAAATTAACAAGGCACTTCCTATTTCTGAACTGCCTCTTTTGGCAATTTGATAATTCCATACATAACAATATCCTATTTTTCGAACAGCATCAAAAACAGTAAAATTGAAACATGGAAATTTTCTTTTATGATGAAATATGCCTACTTCAGATTGTGGGACACTCAAAACTTTTTGCAAATCAAATATTGCCACTGTCTTAATATCTTTGTCAGCTGTTTCTATGTCTTCTTTTTTTAACGCTCTTACTCTTTCTTTTCTCTGTAAATGAAGTTTTTGTTTTTCCTCTAGGGTGGCTTTTATAGTATCGTCTGATTGTTCGTAAACGGAGCATGATAGGCACTGGTCTTTCTTTGGTTTGAAAAATGAGTAGTTATATTGGGTATTAAAAACTGTTTCATACTGTCGTCTTGTTGCTATTATATTATCATCAGTGTAATTTTGTTGTGTATACCACTTCCTATAAAAGCGATACATCTTAGATATATTCAAGTTTTCTGAAAGATAATCTCGGGTTTAAGTTGACCTAATATAATGCGACTGTACTTTAGGAAATAATACAATGTGTGTTTTAATAGTAGTTTCTGTCATAGTATTCATTTTTTTAAGTCTATTACTATGTCTCCCCCGATTATCTTGAAGTCCCTCTTCTGCTTTAAATGTTTTTTCCATTGCTGTATAAACCACATTCTCTCTGATTTGTAAGGTATTCAAAAAAAAAATTTTACATACAGGAATGTTTTCTTCATTTGAATTGGTAAAAAAATAATTCAAAGTTTGCATGCGTTTGTTTTTACGGTCTAACGTCATTCGTTTAATTGTTTTTGATTGGACACATCTACTGATATACAACCATTGACGTTCACGATCAGCCAGCTTATAAAATTGGTCAAATATAGCTTGTCTATCTGACGCACTGAATTTTTGACTACAACCCTTTTTGCAGGAACATGGGGACCCAATAGATTTTACAGGATACGTTTTTTTTGAATTGCACCCTTCGTAAGCTTTGCCGGAATTTTTGAGCATTTTGTTTTTCTTACTACGCCACTCACTTACATTTTGCTTGCGTTTCCTAGTCAGTATTTTCTCTTTCGATATAGAGGGTTGATTTTCTATATTGGATTCATTACTGTTATTATCTATTTCTTTAATATCGACTAATGAATTATGCACAACTTCAATTCTATCTTCATGGTCGCTTTCAACTGCTGCAATAAACAAACAAACGCTTGAAGCTCTACCATCCGTGTCTTTGTTACTTTCTGACTGCATTTCTGTAATTAAAGTTTCATTTTTTTCTTCTTCGCTACTTATTTCCCGTATTAAACTGGGACTGTTCACATTATTACTTACAACTTCCTTAATATACGAGCAATCATTTGAAGATCTACCAGTCAAAGTTTCATTGAGACTGATTATTGAAGTTTCATCTGGTTTTAATGTGTCATCTGTATCTTCTTGGCTATTTATGTTTCTTCTTTCATTTGGGTCTGGTAGGCTTTTAGTCCAGGATCCATGGGACATTTTTACACTTGATTACTATCAAACTAATTTTCCGTGAGTAGCTTTATTTTGATGAGACGCCCAATAATTTTCTGTACGAAACTCTTGATTGTGGTAGCTAACAGAGGTAGCAAGAATACAATATGTCGATTTGATGATTCTTAAATATTTATTACTAACTGAATTTTTTTTCTTAAATCTCAAGATAATTATCTCAATCATTTGAAAAAATGTTTGTCCTACAAAATCTATGGTTTGTTCAAAGAGTCCCCTCTTTCCAACATGTATCGATAACGAGGTCATCATAAATGATTACTAACCAGCTGATTTTCTTTTTTTTACTTAGTTATTATTTATATAATTTAACAGACATATTGTCCTACAAATTGCGTGGTTCGTTATTCCGTTATGTTACTGATAAGTAGCTAATGAAAGAAAGAGACAAATGCGTATTGCAATATATCGCGCGGCTAGACAAAAGCAGTAATACCCATAACAGAGATAAGTGTATTGAAATGTAGAAAAAAATAACCGTATTGAAATAGTACGTACTTTAATGATTCAATACTGAACATAACTAACACTGTTAGTCTATATTACGGAATATGTTTATATAAATTAGTTCAGCAAAAATCCCGTGCTGACGCTTACCAAAAACTTCATAGAAATTATTTACGGCAATAACCCGGTAAACGCAACTTACCAAAATTAGATTAAAAATTGTTTTGTTGTAAACATCTATTACAGTTTTTTTGCAGAAATATTTTTGTTTCTTAATTCCCAACAATAAAAGCGTGGATCGTGATATCTCTGTAAATATTATTAAGAAATGTCTGGAAAAAATTACATAGGTGTATTCCAGTCCATAGATTCCGAATTTGACATAACAGCATAAACCCCATAATAGCACATTACCGGGTTATTGCTTGGGGGGGGTCGAATTGACTTATATAAATCTATGTTAGTATGTTTAATTATTTAAGAAAATTCTGGAATTAATTCAATTAAAATTAAAATAAAAATTGCAATGTAATATAAAATGTCAACGAAAAATTACAATTTAATTAATTCAATTACAGATTAAAATGTCAAAGAAAATTACAATAAAATCAATTTCAATTAAAATTATTCCGAATCAAATATCAAAATTACAATTAAATTTACATTTTAATAAAACATGCTCTGCCTCTGAGTCATTTGTATGTTTGTCAGCACATGAACCATGCACACATGGTTGATGTACCGACAATCAAACCTACTTGCAAATACATTCAGGATAGTGTTACCGCTGCCCCGGATCCTGCGCCCCAGGGATGTGCACCGCTTTCGCATCGTCGTATAGAAACAGTCGATGCGAGAGTCGGCGAACATCCCCGACGCGCTACAGTTCCGTGGCAGCCCCAAGAGCACCCGAAACGCATTATTATATTGTACACGAAGGGCGCTGTACTGCTTCTGCGTATACGACACCCACAAGCTGGACGTGTCCAGGGACGTACAAAATGCTTTGAAAAGAGTCACCTTGGCACTTCCCGAGCATTTATAATCTTTGATTATTTTATTTTTTTATTAATTAATCGTTTTGGCTTTTGTTTGATTATTTATTAATTATTTGGTTAAGAGTTGATTATTTTAATTCTCATATTATTATTAAGGAACTTGATTGATTGGCTATTAGTAAATTTAAATTTGAATGTCATGAAATTTAATTTGTATTATGTGCCTGGTTTTTATTTTATTTTGTTTGTTTTAAGTTACTGACTGTGAATGTAATTTTTATAGTTAAAGGTTTCATTTTATATAATTAATGGATTTAATTGATTGAAACGTCATGCTGGTGTTGAAGTGAAATTATCTTAAGAAATTTAAGTACTTGAAAATTGTAAATTATGATATTACTCTTAATTTATAATGTAGGTACTCAATATTGAAAGCTAAACTAAGGAGTCCCAATTGATACGTAAATTGTGTTCTTGTTGTATGTTTTTGCTTTCGATTTTTGTATGTTTATATCCTACACAATGTAAAAATTGTTTGTGATTAATTCAGTGACTGAACCCATTCAAAACAATTGTATACCTACTGTAATTAAAGAAGCACATATTAAGGCATAAAGTATGAGTGATTAATATATAAAAAAATACTTTTCAACAACTGTTACACATCGATCAACGGGTTTTATATCAATACATTATTACTCAGCGAAACCCTTCAGCCAGCCGGAGAAAAAATACCTTTACCATTATGTTTTTTTTTTTTTTTTTTATACAACTTAGGTGCTAAACGGCCCACCTGATGGAAAGCGGTTACCGTGGCCTATGAACGTGTGTAACACCAGAAAAGCCACACTCGCACTGCCGACTCTGTAAGCATAGAGTTTCTGTACCGTCAGTGTAGAGTACAAAGCAGGACAAGCCTTTGGTCATCCCACTGACAGCACAAAAACTCTCTAGTCTACCCTACTCACCGCCGGGAACACAACACGAAGTTATTATTACCGTGGTATTCTGTAGGGCGGAGGTACTTTCCTAGTCGGACTGCTCTATTGGGCGGAAATACCGCCGTGTCCTACCTCAACCTAAAAATTTAAAATGTAAGTTGCGTTTTACGTGCGAAAAAATCCCCACTCGAACCGGCTAACACGCACAGCGCCTGTGGGTAATTGTTGATTGCCGAAGGTGAGCTAGACAGGCATATCCCTCACTCCCCGGCTGGGCCATCCCTCTCGATCTGGCCCTCCCTCGATCCAGGGCCACCTCTCCAGATCTGGAGAGGTGGCCCTGGATCCCTCGGGTGCGGGGACCACAGTGTCCCCAACTCGTCGCCGGAATCAATAACAACCCCTAAAATAATACAGAAAATAGTAAATTCGATATGTAAAGACATATTTGTTGATATGCAAAATACAACTTACTAATAAATTGGAAATTACTTGTAGCTCATATCGTAATTACATATATGTGTATATATAATATATAGACGGTGATGTTATTTCACATAAATCATCATGACATCAACTGTGCTCGGATGTCTACCTATGTCAAAAATTATCATCATAAGCCTGCGTTGCAAAGATAAGAATTTAATATCCATAAAAAGCCACCGGACCTTGTAACAGGTATTAAGGTTTCTAAGCGTAAATGGTCCCAGCATGTGTATAGTAAATATGGCCTGGGAGTTTTATCTATATCTTCTTAAATTTATATTTGTATTTTTCGGGTCACATAAAATATGTAACACTAATAGATCGTAACAGTGTATTTTTTTTATATAGGACACGTCAATTAGAATTTTCCTCGCTTGATGGTAAGCTAAAGCAAAGTCTCAGAAAAGAGGGTCACTATTACATACATATACCATGTTATATACATGTCTCATTATATACTTTATCACGCCCCGCTTAAAGGACTGTAATAAGAAGGAAGCACGTGAGCTGGTAACGAATTCCAGGACTCAATGGTGCGACAAAGGAAAGAGTTTAAGAACCGCTTGGTACTTGAATGGATATTATGCATCGTATGCGGGTGACATGTAAGCCCTGCACGTGTTGTCCTGTGTAGGAAGCGAGAGGGTGGGACTAATTGGTAGAGCTTATTAGAAATTTCACCATGGTACAGACGGTAAAATACTGCCAAGGACTACGAAATTGTTTCATTCTAAACAGAAGAGAAAACACAATACATCATGTTGTTCTGCTTTGGAGAATTGTGGCTAATAGACTATAAAAAAACCGAACATAACATAACATAAACTCACGCCTATATCCCCGAAGGGATAGGCAGAGGTGCTAGCACCCACATATCGCCAGTTTATATTTAGTTCCCAATGTAATAGGTGGCGAGCCTGTTGCCATTAAACGGGCACTTATAAACCTGCGATAAATACACACATAATTCCGAAAAGCATCAAAAAGTCATTGGTGTGTGCCATGGTAAGACCTGGGATCGAACCCGAGATCTCGTCTCAGCAGTCCATTACTCATACCACTAGGCTACCAAAAAATCTACTATCAAAAAATCAAACTGTTAAAGCAAAACGCAGAGAATTCATAAACTCAACCCTTTTGCAATCTCGCGGGCATCACATTCACTAATATTATTATCGATTAATATATAGAAAACATTGGATCGGTCAAGCGGGATTCGAACCTGCAAACTTTCCCCAGGGGGAACACTCTGACCACTAAACCACAGAACCTTCGCACGAAACCATCCAAATTCTTCTAAACATGTATCCGTCTTACAGCAACTGTGGGAGTAATCTACCGATATTCGTACGAACTATCGGAACCAATGAATGATGATTAATGATGATGAGCGGAGTCATCAATAATCAATGTTGCCCGTCCCGTCCCACCGTCGCTGTAAGACGGATATATGTACAGAAGAATTTGGATGATTTTGGGCGAAGGTTCTGTGGCTTAGTGGTCAGAGTGTTCCCCCTGTAAAGGAAAGATCGCGGATTCGAATCCCGCCTGATCCCGCCGATCTAATGTTTTTAATTGATTTGAATAATAAGCATACTACATGCTTTAAAATTTCATTCAAAACTAATATTATTGTCTACTCTTGTGGTAATTTGTGATCACTTTTTTGTTATCCCAACACTTTAACATTAAAGATTAGCTTTGTAACCTAGAAGCTGATATTATATAAGTAGGTACCTAAATTAACATCTAAATAAAATTGAGCCAGTAGACTAAAGCACATGTTGATTAAATCTGTAAATGACGTAACTTTAAAGCTTGTTTAAACTAACACTAACTATACAGACATATAATATTGTATTGTGTGTTGGGCTGGATCTATTCAGACTACTAGCTTAAGCTTGGTAAAACCCAGAGGACGATCCTGGAAGTTTACGCTTCTAAGCCTTTTAGATACACGTGTACAATGTCTAACAACTATTGCTTCACACTTTTTAAATCTTGACTTATTTATTAAAAAGAACAACAAGCTCCAAAAGGTATCTAAAAGTACTGTCATCTTTTATTTAATTTCGATCTTTAGAAAAATAAACTTTTAGGAGTAATTCTTAGCTTTAAAAATCTTGCAACAATTGCTTTTGATGTTGTTACAATGTCAACAGTTACAACAATTTAACATGCTGTGCACTTTATTAACACCTATGTGCCAGTCTGAGTGAATTAAAGTTTTGGCATAAAGTCAAATATCCAATGGTTTATGCCGCATCAAAAGGAAATGGATTTGTAACACAACCCACATTGTGTTTATTGACCGATAAATAATTTATTTAGATGTGGGTTTTCTATTAAATTCGAATATCACACGATGAGCCTATAAAATGAGTGAATGATTTTTTTGATAACAGTATTTGGTTATACTTAATATTCACGTATTAGATAGATAGATAATTCTTTATTGCACACCAATATTATAAAAGATTTACATACATAATTAAAGTTACAGTTAAATGCACAATGGGCGGCCTTATCACTAAAAGTGATTTCTTCCAGGCAACCTTAGGATGGACAGGAATTAAAGTATATAAGTGAGTGTTGGTGTAATATGTCAACATTTATAAAATAATGTGTTACATGAATAATTACATAGTATACAAATATGAAATATAGATAAATAAAATAATATGTGAATATGAGAAGACTTCAACGACTACGCTGTAGAGAGATAATGGCTCTTTACCATTGTTTTAAAAATATTTATGGATTGTGCCTCTTTAATATTTATTGGCAATGCATTCCATAGGCCAATGGCCTTCACCGTAAAAGATTTGCCAAAGTAAGCAGTAGAATGCGCTGGTAATACCAGCGTCAGGTTCCTTGACGGTCTCAAGGATCTCGTTTGTGTGTCATGAAGAAATGTAAAACGTTCTTTAAGATAAGTGGGAGTAATTGGATTTAAGAGAACGTTATATAATAATGCTAAAATATGAGCATTCCTGCGAAGACGAATTAGGAGTCACTTGAGTCTGTTACGGAATTCAGAAACGTGATCATATTTACGTAAGCCGAATATGAATCTAATGCAAAATTTTTGAAGACGCTCAAGCTTATCAAGTTGCTCCTCAGTCACATCAGGATAGTTGACATCGGCGTAATCTAGTACAGGAAGAAGAAGAGATTCAGCAAGCAAAATTTTTGTTGAAGTTGGAAGGAAATTTCGTAACCGACGCAAAGCCCCTGCAGATGCAAAGAGTTTCCGACTTGTTTGTTGTAGTTGATGTCTCCAGGAGAGGGTACTGTCAATATAGATACCCAGATTTTTTATATAAGTGTTATTTGGTAAAATAGCTCCTACAAATTGAACTTGCGGCAATTGTGACCAGTTGATTCTAGAGATCAGCTGCTGACCACCTACTACAATTATTTGTGTTTTTTTTGGATTCACCGTCAGTCCATAATTTTTACTCCATTCGGAAATATGCTCCAGATCCATGTTGATCGTACAAATAGATCTAGTTAAGTCACTTGAGGGAGCTTGCGTATAGATTTGCAGATCATCGGCGTAAAGGTGGTAGGATGAAACAAGTTTTTCAGGGATGGTATTTATAAAAATTGCGAAGAGTAAGGGAGATAAAACGCCACCCTGCGGTACGCCAGCTGTAGTATTGCACCAAGAAGAAGTATTACACAGTTCCGGGTTCGAATCCTGGCCATTATACTACCGACGTGAACCCAGTCCTATCACAAGCAATTCACCTTAGCTGGAGGGGTTAGGGGGAATAGTTTGTTTAAATATTATAATATTGTCTTCAATTATGTTTTAAAACCTTAAAGTTTATTGTTATCATTCTATATCCAAATGTATGATTTGTTTTAAAATTTTGGCATAAAGTCTTTGCCTTTGAGAGGTAAATTACTAATCCGCTCTGGGTTTGACCCAAAATTAAATATCACTTCACCTTAAAATAAACAGGTATCTACACAATAGAAAGTTTTGTGAAGTCATACTCAACAAATTTTCCACGAAGTTATTTTCTGCCTTATTGTAAAGTTCTGCCAAATTGTTTTGTTCCAATTTTCCATGAAAGACAGAGCTTGAGATTTATCGGTATTTCAATTTAAGTTTTTGAACAAAATTACACTAATTTAAAAGTAGATCAGAAATCTGTAAATACTTTGGAGATATGCTCAAAATTTGAGCACAACTGGAAACTAAAAGAGCAATAATTGCTTTTTTTTGAACTTGTCCGAATTTAACCACACTACATACATTAAAATAGAAACTCAGGATCTGCTAAATTATTTTTCATATGTTGTATGTACAACAGGACTCGCAAATGGGAACAGAATTACACGTGGTTGATGCAGTGGGCATCAGCTAGTAATATCTAATTATTCAAACGTGTCTCAGTGACAGAGATATAATATAACGGGACACCCTTGACCTCACCTACGCTTTGGAAGAAGGTAAAATTGTCGAAAGATTTGGTATTGAAAAGGGATATTTTTTCTTCCATAAAAGCAGACTGCCTTCGATTGTCAAAGTATATGTTTATAGTTCAAATCAAAGTCAACGCTACTAAATCAAAAAGAAAAATACTACTTTTTCCATAAATATCTGCTGAAATAGCTAAAATGAAGAACATTTATCAATAAAAATATATCTACATATATAGCAAATCCCCTCAATCGAATTGCTTTCCGGTAGTTCGATGCAGCGTCTAAGCTCTAAATTGGAACCATTTCATGTTTTGTTACTCTCATTCCGCCACCAATCGTTACGCGTTTATAGCATCATCGTTTACGGTTAATAAATAATGAATCTGTTTGTTCTTTATTGAAGATTCTATTATCGATGCGACACTGTTAAATCAGTATACATGACGTTATAATTTATCTAATAAATTAGAATCAGTTAGGAAGTCCTGAGTGACCTCTTCTGGAAAGACAGAATCTGGTTGAAATCTATACGTAAAAAAGTATCTAACACGCTGATATTATACCTATACATAGATATAGTTATTCGAATTAATCAATTTATTTTATTTTATATTTAGCATTTTATTTCAAGCATACATGATATTTCTACACTCATATTATGTGTATTGTTAGTACATTAATAGTTCCTCTTAAATGTTAGTAGTGGAAGGTGTACATTGCAGCAATGGTAATATAGTAACTTTAAAAATTCCAAACATAATCATAAAATAGCCTTTAACGTTGTTTCATTTGCAAATAATAACAGTTCCTAGCTATCGTCATAGATTTAATGTTAAAATTATCATGTATCTCTTGAATACACTACGTATAACATACATAGAAATTAGCACAATTTATTGGTCAGTACTTACTTGAAACGGTACAGCAAATAATCCTATGACTATATCAGCTAAAGCCAAATTGGCGATATAGCAATTAGTGACGCTCTGCATTCGTCTCGATGTGGCCACAACCCACATCACTAGGAAATTTCCAACGACAGCTAGCACTGATATTGAGCCATACAGAAAAGATAGTAGCACTATCATGCCTGTTGGAACATCGTACAGCGTTTCTGAAACAAAAACGTACAGTAATAAAGTGATAAATAATTTTCTCTTAATTGTTTTGACGGTTAAAGAGATCGCCTACCAAAAGTTCCTTTTTAATCTAGAGGCCCGGCAAATACTGTTTCAGACAGAAAAGGAAAAGTATTGTTCTTGTAATAACTTGGTGATTTTTTTTTCTTTTTATGTGAACTTTAATTTATTTACGGTACTTTATTTTTAGCAGTATGGCTTCTCACTACTGAACTGATAAACAAAGTAAACAGTATTTACGGCTTAGCGCCGCCGACCTTCAGATTACTACGGATTTGGTTTTGTATGTAGTATTTTAGAACCAAAGGAAACCCATTTCAAAAACAATAATATATAACTTTTTTGAAATGAGCATAGGTTTAGCTGGAGGGGTGCAAGTGAACACTAGTTATGTGTGGTGCATGTTACTTGTAGGTAATATATTATATCATCTACTAGTATTAGTTACAACATTATATATGATACAACAAGAGTAGGTATTAATAAAAGAAACAATTTTGGTACAAATATAGCATTGATAATATCCGTTTGTATACAA